>VDFB02000007.1:206049447-206663366 GCA_007258455.2 Sequoia sempervirens | reverse complement strand
TTTGACATTTGATTTATATTAAAATATTCAGCAGGAGACTATTGAAATATTAAAATATTAAAATGTGAATATTTTATCAAAACCCTATTCTTAAGGAAATCGCACTTTTCAGCTTATTAGTGGATTTGCCTTGGGTTTTGAGCCATTATGAGATTATTGAGATTTGAGACTGATCAACTTTGATCTGAGCCTGAGACTTTAGGGTTTCGCGTTCGAATTCCTTGGGGAACGAGCCATCTCCATCGGAAAGCAATTCAGAGGGTGTGGAATATCACTTGATCTATTGCCAGCAGAGGTTTTCTTATCCAGAGGAAACTACAGAGCTTCAGAGATTGTCTATTATCAGAGATTCTTCAGTGTTTTGCATCCAGACAGTAACCATTCATCAAGGCGCCCATTACAGAGATTCAAACATTGATATTTGGAGAAGTCCGTACAAACTTATTGCTGTTCTGACAGGCCGTACTACTGTACAGCAGGCCGTACCACTTGAAAGAGCCGTACTCATCAAATAAAAAGAAACGCCTTTGATTGGGGTTTCCAGTTGGCATCATCTTAGGCGCTGGAGTTGCTGGAAGCATTCGGGATCACCAGACTGGAGGAAGCTTCATCATTTATTGCAGCCGTACAAATTCTGTACTTTCAGCTGTGGCAGAAATACCAGGTTTTCTCAATAAAATTTGTTGTTCTTTTGTTGCATGCTTCAGAATCTTATTTGTATTGATGCCAGTTGATCAAATAAAAGCAACGCCTTCCTTCTATATTGTATTTCTTAAGCATATTGAAGATCTAGCAATTTTATAGAATTTATTTCAATTTCTTGCAAAAGCCGTACCATTCATTTATTGTTCAAAAAACTCAAAAATTGCAAAAATAACCAAAAACGTCAGAAAAACATAAAACTTCAGTCAGAATCAGTCTCAGGGGGAAACTAGGGTTTCTACACTTTATATAATGTTGATTAATATGATGACCTCAAGGTACATGCATTTATCATCTTCAGAATTAGTTGAATTCGTTAAGTAATTCAAAATCTTTGCCAAATGTAGCATTTGGAAGGTTTGCATGAAATTTCACATGAATTTCAAGTTTTTGGTTTAGCTTTCCAAAAAGTCAATTAAATGGGGTACCTCAGGTACATGCATTTCAGCTTTATTGATGTTTAAATTTGTATAAGCAATTTGAAAATTTGAAGCCTTAGCCATTTTATGACCTGATTATTAGTTTAAGGAAAATTATGCTGCACCACTAACAGAGAAGAATATACAGTCATTGGCCTTCGAGGAAAGGCTTTCATCAATGAATTGTTTTCCAGAACTACCTGTGGGAGGAAAATGCACAAGCCAAAGAGCAATCAAGATTGATCTCAGGTTTTACTTGTATTTACTTTAGGTCTGTACATTTTGCTGTCAAATTTATTTCTTATATATCTATTTTGTTATAGGTAAATTGAGGTTTTTCTGGGGTCCTCACCCATGAAATAACACAAATATTTTACATATGAAGAGCTGGAGTCACCGGAAACAAAATAAGCCATGAAAAATGGCTATCTACATCCCAAACAAAAATCCTGAAATGATAGAATAGATCACAACTATCCAGAAACTATCCCTGCAAAGGACAAAAACACAACTCCTTGAGAAATGAAAAACCATACGTTTGAAAGATCCTGTTCACAAATGGGCAGAAAAAGAAAACACGATAAGGTCACTTACTGCAGTAAGAGGAGGCTGGGTATGCTGCTGCATCTGGAGCACCACTGCTGCTTGCCACCTTCCCACCATTGTGCTTGGCTTTAGAGCTACAGGTCACTTGGATCCCCAAATCTTGAAAAAACCTCTTCATGGCACATGTAACACCACCTTTGGAGAGAGCTCTCATGTTGAAGAGGATTGACACCTCCAAGTAACCCCTCAAAATTACATGCAACCAATCAATATTCAACACCAATCCTGACAATAGAGGCTATCTATTCTTTTTTAATGGTAAATGATCTAAATATCTTTACATAAAACTGCCACCTCTTCAGCTAGACAATGAACATGGCCTTCATTTGTGCTCATGAATTGTTCCTCTGAGCTTTTGTAGAGAATAACATGCTCACTGCCTGGCAGAATCCTGCTTATAGTTCACTCCTTAAGTGCTGTATCAGGAACCTTGGCCTCTTGCTTGGCTAAAAAACTTCCGAAATAGAAGCTCTGGTCCTAAGCATCCTGAAATTTCTCAGTTTGCCTGAACCTAGAATCGAATTAACAAATTTAAGGGTAACAACATCTGGAATAATAAAGGTCTTACTCAGGTGGTGTTCCAAAACAACCCCTTTGTAGGGTGAGTCTCAAGGGGAGAAGACATGCTCCATTCTGAAAAAATCATCTACATGCTAGAAGGAAATTCAACTTGATTTGCAACTCTTTGCGAGAAAGAAAGATGCATGAAAATCCTCCTTATCCAGCCAATTGCATGCTTCAAACCAATTATGCCACCATCCACATGAATTGCCCACATGAGACCCTCAAACACCACTTTCGCCTTTGCTTCATTGTTAGACCTAGAACACATAAGGAAAGAGCTGCCTCTAATGAATTGCCTTGAGGAAGAACACATCACAACCCTTGCACCAACCAATCCAGGATTACGACTAGCTGCACCATGTAATTTTATTTTCAGTTTATCTTCTGGAGGAGGTTCCAAGAAGCATCGAAATGGTTAACTTGGCTATCAATTAACACATTAATGGGGAAACTTAGAATATATCTAATTAATTTGTATATTAATTTTATTACTGAATCAATCCAATGTTTTGCTATTTGTATTAGTTTATTGCAAATTGTGTAGTTGAGATCATATTGGAGTCGATTATGCCATTGAGAACCTAATGCAGAGTTTAGAATTTACCAAAAAATGCTCTACTCAGAGCCTATATGTTTCAATTTTAAGATAAATGTGGAATATGGTTTGCATAGTTGGAAGACTTGCCCCAACAAAAAACTTGCCAAGGGAAAAATTAGAGAGTTTTTGAAAACTCGGCAAAAACTCGGAAAAAACTTGGCAAAAAACTCGGGAGATTGAAAAATTGCTTAAATTTCATTAGAAACACATTTTTTTTGCAAAATTCAATGACAAGATGAATCCAATGAATCCATAAATGAGTACAAATGTGTTTTCTATTAATTTTCATTGACTTTAATGTAAATTGATTACAAAATCACATTCTCATGCGTAATCCCAATGGTTAAAAGCCTGAAAGTCTAATACATGAAAACAGTAAAACTAGAACTAGAAGCAAATACTAAACAGTAACTAAATACAATATGCTAGGCTTTCCTCTTCCCTAGTCTAGTAGCAGCTAGGGAAGAAGGGGTGGGTCCTCTGGTCCCCGTCCTACCGCGTGTGCGTGGTGGTGGTGGCGGTGGCGGTGGCGGTGGCGGTGGCGGTGGTGCTACTGCTATTGGCTCTTCAACTGGCATGGAAGGCTGTGTCTGTGGCTTTGGCTGAATAGCATCCATATCCTTAGGAATGTCCTCCAACCCTACATCTCCTGATGCACCCACATCCTCCATTGTTTGTCTCTTGAAGTTCAAGATCTCATCTACACTAAACAATGGAGGCTGCTCATCTCGCCCTGTCCAATTACTATAAGGATCTATCTCATCTAAATCAATAGGATCCAGTGATTTTTCTTCTGCTCTCTTTGTGGGTAACCGAAGGTTGTATTGCACAAAGACTAGGTCACTGAGGCGCTTTTGTGCTAACTTGTTCCTCTTCTTCGTGTGAATGGACTCGAACAAGCTCCAATTGCGCTCACAATTGGATGCACTACAAGGCTTACATAGAATGCGGAGGGCAATTTTTTGTAGATTTGGGGTTTTTCCACCCCAATTTTTCCACCAAACCTCTGCAAAAAGAAAAAAATATTGAAGAGTTAGAAAACAAAGTCAAAGACTCAAAAGTCAAACTCAAAACACATTTTATCAAATTATAAGATGCATGTGAAAATTGAAATAAACTTAAAAGTTAAAGACTCCCAATTTTATACTTGGTGGTATAGTGGTTCTTCCTTTTACAGCCAGCTCCGAAGAAAAGAGATTACCAGTTGCTTCACTGTACATATCCAACTCCTTGACGATGAGGTTTCTCACTGCAACGTTGGATTCCATCCTCTAAATGCATGCTGTGAGCCCCTCCATAACCTCTCCATTAGGATCGGAGAAGCTCTCTGAGAAGAGATAAGAAGGGTTGAGGTAGTACCCAATTGCGTGGATGGGTTGGTGGAGTTGATTGTTCCACCTCCTATCAACAATCTCCCATATGGGATCAAATTTGAGGCTGTCCCCCATGTAGTAACTTTTAATAGCCTCCTTGGCCCTATCCATGGCCTCATAAATGTATCCCATTGGGTTTTCATCCCCATCTACCAAGCGGAGAACTCTAACCAAGGGCTCTGACACCTAGATTAAAAATACAAAAAGATCAAAGTTAGAAGTTTATAATGAAAGGCTTAAAGTTAAATTAAAAAATATATATATTTATATTCAACTTGAGTTTAAAATTAAAATCAAAGTTTTGAAGTTACCTTCACGATCTTTGTAGCTTTTTGTGCAAACAAGGGGTCGAAGACTATTGCAGAAACTCTCTCTCCTTCGGCCTTCTTTGAATATGAGGAGTCATTCCATGCTTGACTCACAAACATTTGTTTTAGAGAGCCCAAAGAATCCAAAATGCTTTGCAACGTTAGGAAAATCGTTGCAAACCTTGTGGCACCCGATCTCACCAACTCCTTCCCTCGTTTATGCTCTCTCATCAAATTAAGAACCCAAGGGTGATTGTAGATATATTTTGTGATGCTCCTTGCATCATCTACAATCGGTGCCACCCAAACAAGTTTGCCTATGTCCTCCAAAAGAAGGTCAAGGCAATGGGCCGCACAAGGTGACCAAAAGAGTGATGGATGTCTACTCTCAAGCATTCTTCCAGCTGCCACATACGCTGCTGCATTATCTGTGATGACTTGCACCACATTAGCAATCCCCACCTCCATCACAACTTCTTCCAACAACGTACACAATGTATCTGCAGTTTTTATCTTGTTGGAAGCATCCATCGACTTCCAAAACACAACTTCACCTTTGGAAGCAACCAAAAAATTAAGGATGGTGGTTTCTCCCATCCGTCCACCCATCAGAAAGAATGGAGCAGCCATATTTCTTCCATTTATTTTTTTGCTCTTCCACCACATGCATTGCCCTTTCGGTTGCATTTGTGAGCAACCTGCAAGTACAAAGTAAAATAATTAAATAAGTACAAAACTGTAAGTTTTAAACAATAAATAGCTTGAATTCAACATATGTCATAAATAATAAATTAATTTCAATTTTAAATTAAAGAACATAAACTTAGCATAAAAATTAAGTTGACTTACCTCCCACTCAAATCTTTGAGAGAAGGTGGCTTGTAGCCTTTTCCCGCAACTGTCAATGCAGTGACCATATTGTGCCAATAGGGACTACTCGCCACATTGAATGGTATGTTATTGAAATACCAAAAATTAGCACATGCCATGTCGGCATGTTGATGCACCTCCTTGTTCCACCCTGTAGCCTCCAATGATGTCTGTGCTCCTGGTGTGTTTCTTGGCACAAAAAAACTCTGTGGGTTGCGTGAAGATGAAGGTGGTGGTGGCACTGACACTCTACTCAACTAGAGGAAATGGGGGGCCTAGAGGATGGTGTGGCTGTGGCAGCTGTGCTATGATGGTGAATCCGTGGACCACGAAGAGAGCCCACAATGCCAATAATATCTGCATCCTCATCTGACTCTATCTCTATGTGCTTGGCCCCATGCTCCTGAGTCTGACCATGGGAAAAAGCATGTCCACTGGCTATGGTTGCTGCTATGGCTTTTTTTGCCCTCTCCCTTTGCATTTTTTTTTCCTCAGCAAGTGAAAGTAGGGCAAGCATCTCTCTTCTAATCTCTTCTTTGGGCTGCCCACAAGCCTTGGCATCACGCTGAGGAATGCCTGCTAGATGGTATTTGAGGCGATTTATGCCTCCATGATATGTATTTTTGCACTCACTAAACAACTGTTCTAGGTACAGGCCCTTTGACAACATATTTCCATGTAGGGTCTCTAGCCCTGGAGGACGAGTGCCTGGAACCCATGATGATGGTGTGGGAGGGGAGGAACTTGGTGGGGCGGGGGCGAAACCTGATGCTGAAGCAGAGCCAGAAAGCCATTATAGTGTGTATTCAATGATCAATGATCAATCAATACACATTCAAAAAATATGTACAACATATTAGTTTTTTAATACAAAAAAATTTAAAAACAACCTAAATCATTAAAACTTAAAAAATCTAGAGCTAAATTTGATTTTAATTGATACAAATGTGTTTAAATGAATTACAAATTAACATTATTAACTAATCTTATCATTCTACACAAAAAATGAACCTAGGTCTGAAAATTTCAAAAAACAGTGAAAAAAATGGAAAAAATCAGCAAAAATCAACAAAAGATTGTGATGAATTTGTTTTTTGGATTCTAAATGCAAAAAAATTGTTTCTTTGTGCTCTATCATGTCTTTTTTTCAATTTGGAATGAGTATTTTGCAAAGAAGAATGAAAGAAAATGATTAATCAAAACAAAAGCAAAAACAAAAACCCTACCTGTGAATCAATTTCCGTTGAAAATCCACACAAAATGGCATTTGAATCCCACTCTCCTCGATGGTAGATCGTTGGAAATGATATCTCCTTGCTTGGGGGGGGTTTAGCTCTCCACACAAACTTTCAGATGCTTTAGAAATGAAATAAAACATAAAAAAGACGTCTTCAGCCTTTTAACATTGTGCGGTCGAGTTTTTCGCTTGGACTCGCAAGTTTTTGTTGAGTACTCGCCACTAAAAACTCGTTTTTCCCAGCCTGGCGAGTTAACTTCGAAAAAACTTGGCGAGTTCTCTGCGAGTGTGCCAACTATGATGGTTTGTGTTGATATGTATAGACAAATTTGAGTTCAAAGAGCTTTATACCAAATTAATATGTTGTGATATTTTCTTGAAGCTGCTATTATCAAGTTTAACAAAAATTTTTTGGCCTTATTTTCCGTGGAGATGTGTCTGCACTCCTTATTTCCCATTCCCACCTCTAATACCCATGCTAATTTCCTTGCTATTTTCCTTTTCAAGTATTGCCTTTATTGTTAATGGGGTACTTCTAGGTGTTTACCTTTTTGGTATCTTGTGCTTTTGTGCTTAGGCTTGCCTCCATCATTAATACATCAAACTTAAACAAAATAAAATAATTTTTATAGATATTTTGGATTGAAATGGAGAATATTTATTCAAAATACAACAGTGCATGTTTTAGGAGAAAAAACAAAACAAATAAAAAAATGTTCAAGCTTATTTGATTGAATACTTGAAAAGAGAGGATTCTTTAACAAAATATTTTGAGAAACAAGTTTGTTGTATTTTCACATTTGCTTTGGTGCATTTGTGGCTTGTGCAAATTGCCTCATGGTAAATGATAAATGAACTAAGGGCATTGTAATGTCCCTCTCTTGATTTGCCCTAGACACAAACTGTAGGATCCCCAACAAGATTACCTGCTGACTCGAGAGTGTCGGTCCCAACAAGGTCGTGAAGATGATGAGAATGAAGGATGAGTATCCTCAACCTCAGAATGAGAACCCTGTGAAGGTGCAACCCTACAAGTTGGAGGCGAGGTAGAATCATCTGAGTCCATTGCGGAGGAAGGATGAGGAGGATCATAGGTCAAGCTATGATAAAAACCATCGGTTCATCATGCACACTTTGCACTCCACTCTCTAGCACCCCCAAAAGGAAAACATCACCAACACTCATATTGAGATACTTGTGTGAACTGAATTCAACATCATGAGACATTTTCAACCAAGGCACCTGTTGTGACCTTTTCACACATCACCCCATTCAAAATGGGGACCCCCTATTTTTTGCTCCATTCGGGTATTTTGGTGTTGGTTTTGGGTCTGTCTATCTCTGTCGGTTCTTTCTGTCTGGTGATGTACTTACCATTTGACCTGGATTCGAAATTTGGCTAAAGTCTGGAGGGTTTTCTGGTGAATTAGGGTTTACAATCTTCATGCTACTTTGAGGTCAAATTGAGTTGGCTAATCAAATTCTGAGCTTAGCACTGCTATCAGGATGCTTCAAGCGGGCTCCCACTGAATTTTCACTAAATTCTAACAACTTGCTATTTTTTTAGTAAGTGCCAATTTGGGGCCTATTTTCTTGGGATCTTCAAATTCTGACGACTGCACCGCACTTAGAACACTGTGAACTACCTGTTTGCAAAATTTGAGCTGAAACAAACAACTTACTATTTTTAGCAGTTTTGCCTTCGAGGGTCATTTTTAGGGTTTGCTTGTTGGACTTTCAGATGCATGTCTGGAGATTCTTTGTGGGTTTTTCGAGGCCTTCGCAGTGATATAGCATGCAAAACGAGATGATGACTTTCAATAATGCAGGCTTCAAAGGCTATTTTTAGGGTTTGCATTCAAGAATTCTCAGCGCATGTCTGCATAATCTTTCTAGGTTTCTCGAGAGCTTCGCAACGAGGTAACATGCAAGCAGAGTTGATCACTTTTCCGAGACTTGCTATTTTTAGCCAGTGCTCGCATGTTGATCATTTTTCTGGGTTTTTCAAGATCTCTCGGGCAGTGTGACATGCAAACTCATATGGCAGCTGATTGGTCACTTTTTTGGACACTTACTATTTTTAGTGGGATCGCTTCGGCAGCTGCCCAAAACTTCAGAATCACGAACACAACGACATGCAACAGGAACGGGGTCAAACGAAGATCATTTGAGCAACATGCAAGGCAGATTAGGGTTTCCGGCTTCAGGACCCAAAATGAGGGATCAAACGCCAGAATCTCCAAAAACCAAGGTATTCCATTGCAATTAGTATCTTCCAAGGAGTCCACTGGTAAAATTTGAAGGCGATCTGAGCACTTACTATTTATGGTAAGGCACTTCTCAAACAGTTCTATAAATAGCAGGTTAGCACGAGATACCAGTGTGAGCAAGTCAAGCAAGTGACGAGGATCCCATGGAATGAATTTTAGGTCAAACAGAGTTGCAGAGGTTCGAAAATCAAGCACTTACTATTTTTAGCAGGTCCATGCAGAGTAATTAGGGTTTCCTAAAAAGTAGGGCGAAACACGAGGGTCACATGGAAGTAGCATCCAGTCACGATCAACATCCTTCAGGCAATCCACTCACAAAGTTTGAGCTCATTCTGAACAGTTACTATATTTAGTAAGTTGCTAAAAATAGTAGGTACAAGCAAGCATCAGGTGCCAACAACTCAGTCACGTCACGAGGTTCGAGGCAAAGCAAAAATCCAGCCTTCCGGAGCTTGAAATCAGCTTGAAATGCAAAAAAGTGAGAAACTTTCTAAAAATAGCAGGTTAGGGCAAGTTGAGGGCATCATGAACAATTCGCCCTAAGTCAGACAAAAAAGCAGGAAAATTCATCTAAGTTTGGCAAAATGGAAGCTTTGCATGCCAAATCCGTCCTAGAAGCTTGAAGAGCCATGAAAAATTCACCAAGTCTGAGAAATTTGAAGTCCAGCATGCCAAATGTGCCTTAGCTTGAGAGGTTGAATTGAAAATTTGTCTAAGTGTTGAATATTTGAAGCTCCAACCCTCAAATGCGCCCTAGCAAGGAAGGAGGGTAAAAATTTTACTAAGTGTTGAAAATTTGAAGCTCTAACCCTCATATGCGCCTTGACTACTTGAGTTTGATGGAAAATTCTTCTAAGTCCTTGAAATTGGAAGTAGACATGGTGAAATGCGCCCTTCGAAGGAGATAGCATGAGAAATTTAGTTAAGTCCTTGAAATTGGAAGCTTGACACTCTATATGCGCCTAAGGGTTGGGGAGGAAGTTTGATATGTTCTAAGTGTTCAAAACTTGAAGTAAGGACCTCTATATGCGCCTAAGATGAAGATGCCATGGAGAAAATATTCTAAGTACTTGAAATTTGAAGCTCCCTACCCCAAATGCGCCTTGAGAAGAAGGGGAGACTAGAAAATATTCTAAGTGTTGTAAATTTGAAGCTTGGACCCCTAAATGCGCCCAAGAAGCTGAGAGAGTTAGAAAAGTTTCTAAGGCATTTAAATTTGAGGCTTGACCTCCTATATGCGCCCTTGAAGAGGAAATCCATAAAAATTTGTCTGAGGCATCCAAATTGAAAGTAAAGGTGGTGAAATGCACCTTAGCTTGAAAGGCTAAGTTGAAAAGTTGACTAAGTATTGAAACTTGAAGCTTAGACCCCTACATGCGCCTTGATCTTGAGGAGTTGTTAGTGAAATAATCTAAGTATTGGAAATTGAATTGTGACCCCTTGAATGCGCCCTTGGAAGAAGATGCCATGAAGAAATATCCTAAGTGTTGAAAATTGGAGGTAGAGGGGGTCATATGCGCCAAAGCACGGAAAGAGGGTAAGAAAACTTTCTAAGGCGTTGGAATTGAAAGTTCAAGGGTGGATATGCGCCTTACCTTAAAGGGAGAAGCTTGAAGAATTTCCTAAGTAACAAAATTGGGAGTAAGACCCATCATATGCGCCTTAGCTAAAGGGGGAGATGAGGAAATCTTCTAAGTATTGAAAGCTGGAAATAGGACCCCTTGTATGCACCCAAGAAGTTGAGAATGAAAGAAAATCCTCTAAGGCATGAAAATTTGAAGGAAGCACCCCTATATGCACCTGAGAAGAGAGGGTGATTGAAATCTAACTAAGGCAATAAATTGGAAGTAACACCTCCTAAATGTGCCCTTGCAAGTTGAGGAAGCAAGAAAATGTTTAAGTGTTGGAAAATGAAACTGCAAGGGGTCATATGCGCCTAAGAGCTGAGGGGGAAGTTTGAATTTTTCTAAGTGTTATAAACTTGAAGCAAGCCCCTTCAAATGCGCCTTACCTTGCATGGATACTTTTTTTCTAAGTGTTATAAACTTGAAGCAAAAACACCAAAATGCGCCCAACTTGAAGGTGAGATAAAAAATTTCTAAGTGTGAAACTAGAAGCTTGAAGGATTAAATGCGCCCTTGAAGAGGAAATCTATGAAAATTCAACTAAGGCAAGTAAAGTGAAAGCTTGGCTACCTAAGTGTGCCTTAACAATATGGATGAGTTTGGAAATTTGACTAAGTCATTCAAAATGAAAGCTTAAGGCTTTAGATGCGCCCTCAAACAAGAAGCAACTTGAAATTGTTCTAAGTGTGGAAAATCAAACCTTAAGGGATTTTATACGCCTAGAGTGGAAAGATGATGAAAATTTCAATAAGTCCTCAAAAATGGAAGCTCTCACCCTCATTTGCGCCTAACATGAAGTTTGAAATTTTTCTAAGTGAGAAATGAAGGTTGGCCTAGTGAAATACGCCCAAGGTTGGAGAAGTTGAATAAACTTTGATTAAAATTATTTCCCCAGGGTTGAAAAATTAAATGTCCCCCTTTGTTTAGACACATGAATTAATCAAGTTGAGGAATATTCTTTTTCTAAGGGGGATGTTTTGGAAAGAAAATAATTACGCCTTGTGATTTTAAAATACTGGAGATTGCGATTGATGAAGCTTGGAAAAAAAAATAAAAAAATATTTTTCTAAGGCACTGAAGAATGAAATGAATAAAATTTCTCAAATGAAATAAAATTCTCCTAAGGCGTTGAGATTAAATTTCAATGAGAAGTACGCCATTGTTCAAGGATGAGATTTTTTTAATGCTGGAGTGGTTTTAATAAATTTCTCAAAAATGTTTCAGTCAACTGAGAGTAATATGCAGTCAAGGAGGGAAATTTCAAATTTCGAATGAGGAAGGAATCTCCAGCAATAGTAAATTTTTATGACAACTCTATGACGATTGTGCATAATCTTTGTGACAACTCGCCAGTTCTCTCTCCCGAATTGGAAATCTTCTAAGTAGTGGGGGAGTGAATTAATGGCAATTGCTAAACTAGGCGTCCCCTCTCAATTATATAAACTCTGAAGCTATTCATTTTTCTTCACAAGTTGCAGAGTTGAGATTGTGAGAGTGCTGGAGTGCTGAAGCTGAAAGTGGCTGTTGAGTGAGTGAGAAATTTCTGAGCTGAGTAAATTATTTTTCTAAGTGCCAAAGTGTGAATTGTGAGAGTGCTAAAGTTGAAGTGAGTGAGTGATGAGAAGGAGAAAATTCTAAATTAAGGGAGTTGAGCTAGATTTTTTTTTTAAGTGCTGAAAGTGATATTGTTGAAAGTTGCTGAAGCTCGAAGTTTGAATTTTGGAGTCAGAAATCTCGAGGTTTGGAGTTAGTAGTTTAGTGTTGAAGATTTTTATTTTCGAAGCTAACTCCACGTGCCAGCCATCTCGTGGTGATTTTATTTTCTAAGTTAGAATTATAATACTTGAATTTTGTTTTGCAAATGGCTGAGGTTCGAAGAGGAGATGCTGCCGGAACAAGCAAGGCTGCAGGCAAAGAGAATGCCTCCAGGCAAGCCATCATCAAGCAGCTGAAGAAGTCTTTTCTTCCTGAGTCAAAGTTCATGTCAAAGTTGGGAGGTTTGACTGATACCAACCTTGGTTCATTCAACCTCGAGGCATTCAAAAGGAGAATATACGAGCAGGGTGGTCATCCTCCATTAGTGACATCGCACAACATCGTGAGGAGTGGATTGTATGCTGCTGCTGGTTTTCCACCAGCAATTCGATGTCCTGAGTTGATAATGGAATGTGCAAACTATTATAGGCCAAACCACCAAACAATTGTTTCTTCAGAAGGTAAGTTGCTGGCTAACTTCACACCTGAAGCTATTGGAGAGGCGTTCGGGATTCCAGCTATGGAGAGAATGTTGTACAAGTCAAAGGAAAGGGCTGATAAAATGTACGCCTCATCTTTCAATAGGTGTGCAAAGAGAGTTGACACATCATGGATGAGGAAGCCAAAGCCTCCTGGCGCCAAGTTGCCAAAGTAGATTATCTCAGAGGAGTTGAAGCAAGAGTATTGTGATTTAATCATGATGCTTAGCCGGGTGAATGGCAGCCCACAGGTGTACGCTTTTGAGCGTTGGATGTTCTTCTACATCAGCGTGGTGTTGGAGGGAAAGGAGTATGTAGATTGGGCAAGGATGATTAGCGACAACATAGATGAGCAATTCAGAAGTTTGAGGAGAACGAAGACATTTTATATGAGCTCGTATGTTGTCTATATGCTAGCTCGGATGACGAAGTATAAGGGATTGACATACCAGGAGCCGATTGGATGTGGTTCTGGTCAATTTAAAATCCATGAAGCTTGCAGGCAGCTGCATCTGACAAGTATCTCCAGCTTCAAGAGAGTGAACGATGCTTTCACTATGCACATCACGAGGACTCTTGAACGAAGAGCGCAACAAAGAATATCCAAGGATGCACAAAAGTTGATTGAAGAGTACGGGTATTGGTTTATCCAGTTCCCGAAGTTCACTTACATAAGGCTGCTGGGGTTCCATTCATATGCCTACAGATTGCCAAGGTACCCCACCGACATGATGGTAATGCTTGAAGTGTCTAGGCAACTCATGGCCTACGACAAAATCATAAGGAAAAAGAAGAAAGGAGGAGTGCACTTCCCTATTGTTATGGGAAATTCACTTGAGGAGTACCCATCTTTGCAGACAGCCAAGGAAGTAGAGGAGGAGTTACAATTCTATCACCTCACTCTACACACCAGCCGACAGGATTTTGATCCTCAAAGAAAGATTGGGGTGATACAGGGTGAAGAATATCGGCACAAGGCTCATGTAGAAGATTTTTGGGCGAATGCAAAAGATGAGGCCGAGTTCAGAAGGAGGATGTTCTCCAGATTACCTTTGAAATTGATTAGAGAATGCGAGGTTGTCCAAGTTCCAGACCAGGTGGATGAGGATGCCAACATTATTCACCCAGATTATGAGTCAATAAAGGACACGCCAATCCCACCACTTGATTGGGCAGAGTCGGAGATCACGAACTTGGACACTTTGTCTATGCCTGTCTTAACATTCACAAGGAGTTGGGTGGATGGACATGTTCACAGGCCTAAGAGAAAATCAATTGCCCTCACATACAACCTCATGGGCGATCAAAGGCCATCGATATCAATAAAGAAGAGAAAACAGGCCACCCAAGCTACAAAGCCGCAGGAGGAGGAACTAGTTCAGCTTGAGCCTCAAAGGACGGAGGAAGCATCGCCTACACAATTGTTGGCTCACTCTTCTAGCGTACAAGAAGTTTCAATCTTTGCAAGTCAGAGGGTTAGAGTGAATGAAGAGCAAGAAATGGAAGAAGTCAACCAACCATCGCCTAGGGAGCCTGATAGTCAGAGCACTAATGCTCCTAGGAGTGCTAACCAGCCAGATGAAGATGAGGAAACAGAAACAGACACTCGCATGGATTGTGCAATCGAGGTAGCCTTTGAAGATGAGAACACTATGGAGCCTGAAGTTTAGTGTCTTGAGGAGGATAGTTAGCACATGGAAATGGACAAGTCTCAACCGAATGTTGCTGAAGAGGAATTTCATGAAGTAGAAGCAACGAAAGAGCAGCCACTTGTCGTCTGTAGCGCTCAACAAAATGTTCCAAATTGGCTCACAAGTGCAATAAGAAGAGATCAGGAGGACAACATCAACCCAACAATAGAGATGGAAGAGCTCCTTAATAGAATAAGCGGGTCGCCTAAGAAGAAGAGAGCCAGAAAGTACTCCCGGATGGAGACAGACGAGTCCGGTTCTCACACTCTTCATGTTGCGGTTCCGAGGGAAGAATGTGATCTAGATGAAACAATGCCTGAAAATTACATGATCACTACAGTTGAATTGGGGCGCCCTACTGGAACACAAGCGATCGAAGAAGTTGAAAACTCCTTCTAGGCACTGAAAGATAGACTGCTTCGAAAGGGAGAAAAATACAAGAGGCTGAAAAGAGAGCATAAGGCATTAATTGGGTATGTACAACATCTAGCACGTCCATGTGCTCAGGAGAACCTAACGGTGGAACTTCCAGTTGAGCTTCCACGAGAATCAATTAGCGGGCTCGAGGAGATGAAGAAGGCGATTCGGGAAGGAGACAAGTGGATTGGCGGTGTTCGTGCTGAGGCTGAGAGATTTATTGAAGATCTTGTCTCCTCTTTCCAACATACTTCCAGCATCCTCTCCCGTATGGAGAACATTGAACAAGCATGGAATGATACTCACATATTTTAGGATAAGACTATTTCGCGCCTAGTTGCTCTGATGCATATGCCAGTGCAGACTTTGATTGAGGGAGGGGTAATTCAGGCTAGAGATAGATATGATTTTCCAGGCTGGTATTCTGCAACATTCACCGACCGAGGTTTCTTTGACACGGCAAAGACAGAGTTAGCCAAGATCAGGAAGGCCATGGGAAACATTTAGGAGAGCATCTTCAACACGTTGGAGGCATTGTTCACAAAATGGCCAACTCCCGAGGAGGTGACGGTGGATGGATTGAAAGGAAGATTGCAACCATTCTTCTCTGAGATGAGAGTATTTGCTTAGGTGGACTTTGAGAATATCTCCATGTTCTCCGCTATTATTTAGAGCACGCAGGAATCCATCGATGCCTGGAGAAAATCTTGTATTCGGCAGGAGCAAACAATTGCCATCCTCGAGTACCAGCTTAATCTTACCCCAACCATTTCTGAACAGGAGGTTGATGCAGTGTTGGCCCGGTTTGTTGCTTTCGTGGTTAGAGAGAAGAACAATGGGAATAGGATCCTGGACGAGAATCTTTTGGAAGGACAGTGGGCATTAATTGCCCATAGTGGTCAAAGGAGGAATCTGCCATTTTTTGTGCTCATTAATTGCACCACTCCACCTTCTGGCGGTTACTAGGGCAGAATCTAGTCTAGGGCATGTGTGGCTCTATCTAAGCCATCCATTGTAATTTATTCTGGACCGTCCATTGGGATTGGCCAGCTATATAAAGGGGACTCCCCCTCATTTGTACATTATTAGATCAGTAGAGAGTAGACATTCTGTTAGAGCAGAGAGATAGCTTAGCATAGTTTGAAGGAGAAGGAAAGTTTTCCCTTGAGAACTTTGTAAGAAATTGTTGTGAAAACTATCATAATAAAGAGAACTTTCATTGATGGTGAATTCGTCTTTTGTTATGAGCAACTAGCAAGATTTCTTCACCCCTTCTACTTCAAGTAGCTTAGATTAGAGTGATTTTCATTTTCATGCAAGTAGTTGATTGCAGATTGTGGTGTTTGATTAAAGCAACTTCGTCTAATCCATACCACTAGCAAGCTTACTGATGGTAAGTTTGCCTTGTGTGGTCAACTGGAATACTTTTCAAACTTAACTTCGGTTATAATTCATGTGTGTGTATGTGTCGTCCTGATGGTATTTGCATGTTGAGTTGTAATCTGAATACCTTTCGTTGTTCCCTTGAAGATTGCACCGACTTTGTTGAAGCTGTCCAACGTGAGGCAAGGCAAAGTCCGGTTGAAGTTTGCTGAAGTCAAGCTCCGCACATCTTGCACTTAGACTAGGACATAAATCTTCTAAACTCTGCACTCATTTAATTCCTCACATTTCTGGTTAGTATAGGAAGCTCGTACCTTATCGCTAAATCATCCTCAATACACGAAAACCCCTTTCATTATTAATCTGTTGTCAGCTGCTAGTTTCTAAACAGTTGTGTAAGTCCCCTCGTGAAAACAACATATCACAATGAACCAACTGAATGTACTCTACTGCATTGAAGGAACCTTGGAGTTGAACGTACGCTCTCTCTCGCAATCTTAGCGTACGAAATACTTTGATCAAGAAAGAATGGAGTAGCTGTTGGGTACTTTATTTTGCTGTTTGGTGTTGGTTATGAAAATCACATCTGCAACACCTCTATGAAATTCATATCTGAAATTCCACTATCTAACTCAATCCTTTCGTCAGTATCATCCTATATCTCATGCAAATCTTCATCCAATTCAAGATGTTCAACATTATTAATAGGTCCAAATAGTGTATGAGGCTCATACCAAGACACTAGATTGCTGTTAACACTCATAGTATCCCTATCTTCTTCATTCCTTTCAATGGTGTCTTAAAAGGTTTCATGTACTCCATCCAACATTGAATGTTCCTCAATAACTGTTGTTTCCTAGATAGTATTGTATTCAAATCTGCCCCCATTACCTGCTATATCAGTTCTCCAATGGCTGCAAACTGCACCTTTATTTGAAAATTGAACCTCAAAATTGAAGAATTCAGATTCTTGATGTGGTTTCCAATCTTTGTCAGCATACCGAACCTCCTTAATTTGGGGAGTGTTGAAATCATTATGCAACATTTCATTTCCATGCAGTTCATCAATCCCTTCAACAATTTGTTTGATCTCCATTTTCCTTGTTTCACCTTCTTGATCCTTGGATGTGGCTATAAGAGTAGATTTTTTTTGCTTTGTATAAAGAAAAATGAGCCATACTTAACTGTAAGCAAAGATTATCAACTTCTCTTTCTTTGTCTTTAGCATACTTCAAAGCTAGATCCTTGGCCATAAGCAATTGTAAGTAATCTGATTTTATCATTTCCAATGTTTCTCTAATGGTGTACAATTGATTAAGAGTGACTCCTCTTGCAACTCCCTTTTTCTTCTCCTCATTTTGAGCTTCCCAAATGAGCTCTTCAACGTATTTGTGAGTATTATCTGCCCTTGTTAACACTTGCATCACTTTTTCATCTGTAACTACCAGTCAATCCTTCAAATCTTGCAATGGCAAAGGCTTCTGATTTGATCTGTTAGATTCTATGACTGTTGCTTAATGAATGCTAATTTATGTAAACGAGTAACTGAATGTCTTAAGCTTAATTTTGAGTGCTTTTAAAAAGACATTAACAATAATTAAAAACAACAAGAATATGAAAACAGAGAAGAAAAGACGAAGACAATAGATTGATAACGGAGTTTGCCAACTAGCTACGTCTCCGGGTCCCTCTCCAACGGAGTGACCGATCCTTGATTATGCTCCAAATGCGGATTACAAGGTACTTCAGTCTGTTACAAGCCTTCTCAAGCCTTCTTGGATGATAATGACAAGTTCAAAATCCTCTCCTTCAAGTACAACTCAACTTGGCTAATAGCCTTTCCTAGCTAAATGTATAGAGTAGGAATAATTTCATTATCAAACTCTCCATTTCCTCACCATTGTCCTTACAAGCAAAAAACCCCCCCTTAAATAGTATTTCATATGCTATATGGGGGTTTAAGCAATAATATTCCCCAAATCTCCTATTTCTCTAATTTGAGATTATATATCTTTAAAATATGGCTTTCATTTGATGAGCCATAATATACCGCTTATTTCCAAGCCCTTAAAACTAATTAAATCTTTACAAATCTTATACAATCCTTAAAAAACCCTTTAAAGCCCCTTATTGGCCTTATAAAAATCGGGCTATTAAAAAGATTATATATATATGGGGGAATCGGCTTTTTAGTTTTAATTTAAATAAAATTTGTTGCCTTTAAATCCCACCAAATCCGCTTGGTGTAGTGGTTGTTGGGCGGATTAATAGGAGGGGGGTCGGCGGTTCAAATCCGTTCGACCCCAAAATGGCGTTTAAGAAGTCTAAATAAAACGGACGCCACATCGGAGCCAACTCCATGGTGCCACGTGGCGCCCATCCATTGGGCCACGTGGCACTTTATTATTCGCCACTTCATTGACATGTGTCACCACGTGATTCACTTTCCTCTTTCACATCAGTTGCACCATTGGATACCACGTGTCAAGACAGTATTAGTCCACATCACCTGCACTTGCCATGTCAGCATGCTAACGTCATGCTGACACCATCATTGTACTGCTATGTCAACATGCTGACGTCCGCATGGTCAACCCTTTATACCACAAACTTTGACTGGCCATATCTTCTGTGTACGGGCTTCGTTTGACACGAAACAAGCGGTGTTGGAATCGTCTCGACGAGCCCTTCACTTTGATGTCGTCTTATCCAATTTTGAAACGATCATTTTTTTGACCTAGCATCCTTCATCTAGGACCCCTGTTTTGACTGAGCATAACTTAGGCATACGGAATCCTTTCGACACTATTCAAGTTGTGTTGGGTTCATATCGACGAGCTCTTTAACATGGTGACAACTCTTAGAGCATCTGGAACCATAGTTTGCATAATCGCCGATTAATCTCCGAGTGGGCGATTAATCTCCAGATTTCAAGCAAAACGATTATTTTCTGCCTTTACTCGCCAAATGCTACAGTGCTTTTGTTTCATGCGTTTCTTCTACTTTAACCCTCGATTTTACCTTCATTTTTGGCATGATTTGAAGCTTCTATTTCCACGCACTGGTTGCTATGGGCATCATGATTTGCAGCAATGCGCCTGATTTTCTCGCGTTTTGGAAGAGTCTCTTCATTAAACCCTCCAATTTGCAGACACCCACGAATTTCCACTGTTTTCTTGCTCAATTGTGATTGCAATCGGCATCACAAATTGCAGGAACAGCTCACGGCATTGCATGAGTTAGAGGATATAAGTTTAAATTTTTTATAAAGTCTATAAATTATAAAATTTCTAATACTATATAAAATTTGTATAGTTTAAATATATTATAGATATATTTATTATTATGTATTCTATTTTAAATTTATATATTATAAAATCTTAAAATATTATAAATATTATAAAATCTTAAAATATTATAAATATTTTATAATATTATATTATAAAATATTTTAATATATATACTATACAATCATAGATTATATTTATTATTATATATTATATTTTATACATTATAGAACTTTAAAATATTATAAATATTTTATATATTATTAAAATTTTAAATATTTTAAAATATTTTAATATATAGTATATACTATAAGTATAGATTATCATTATGAAATATGAATATATTAATATATATAAGAATACAAATATAGTTAGTTTATTATATATATTAAGTTATATATTATATTTTAATACCTTTTAAGTTGTTGAGTATTGCCGAGTATTTGCCGAGTATTTTCCGAGTATTTGCCGAGTCAAAAATCTTGGGCTTGCCGAGTACTCTTCGAATCCGAGTATGTAAACTATGTGACTGAAACAATGAAAATATCCACCTGGATCATGATCAAACTCATCTATTACCTACTCACATGACTCAATGGACAAATAATCAACCTCAACTTCATTATCAGCTGATAAATTTTCTGATTTCTCTTCTATATCATAACTTTCAAAATCAGCCACCTTAATCATATCCTCATTGCATACTTCATATTTCAAAGTTTCAGCAACACTACATCTAAGAGTTTCCCTAGTTATAATTTTCTTTTCAACCACTTGTTCCTCATTTGGCAAAGTACCTTTTCCCTTTGAATGTTCTGTTATAAACTCATTATCCATGAAAGGTTTCAGCTTCCCTACACATTGTTTGAAAACTTTGTAAATCAATTTATATGCAGCTGTAGGAGTAACCTGTTCTTGCCTCAAGACAGCCAATAACATAGATAAGATGGGCTGGAAGATAGCATCACTTTCATTAGTAACCAAAATCATAATTGTTTGCATTGCTGCAATAACGTTATCAGGATGATATTTTCTGATTGTGACAAGGAGATGGTGAAACATTTGGTGCACCAAATCATCCAATCCCAAGTCTAACTTGATGTTTCCCATTTTGAGTTTTGCAAATGATTCAAGTATGGAAACCTTTCTAGAAAAATAAAAGCATTTAATATCATCCAAATCCTGAAAACTATCCACCATTAATTGTATCACCTCTTTCATTTTGTCATCATCATATGGTACTTCAGGTGCCACGATTCTTAATACCTCACTCAAAGAGGAAGTTACCAACAATCTTATCTCATCATCTGAATGTCTCAACCACCTATGCTGACCCAAAGAAGTCACTGTAGGAACAAGAGCAATCTGCAATATGCTAGAAGGTGACTGCTTAACAATGATCAAACATTCTTCTACACTTGTCAATGTGGCCAAACCATCATTCTTTGATTGAGATGGGTTATTTAGTTTACTACCATACTTGTGGAATGATCTGGCCAACCATTTTCTATCTCTGGTTGCCATACTACAAATTGATACTTAACTCTGAGTGACCCAACGGGTTGCAGAAATTTTTCTGGGCTCTGATACCATTGCAAAGACCTACCCTAGTTTGTACACAATTTTTTTTCGAATTCAAGATGTTTCACAGATTGACATTTTGTCTAACAATTAAACTCCTTGCTATTCCAAGTTTGTTTTTCCAATTTAAGTGCAAGATTGAAATATGCTAACCAATTTTTTCAAAGGAATTACACAACATAAACCAGCAATAGCCAACTGGATTAGCGTTAGCATCAAACTGAAAACCAAGCTTGAAAGAACTCAATGCCAAGAATGCACACTCAATCCCAAGGAAGGATAGGTGTTGTCATATGGCGGAGAAACTAAAGAACAGTACTTGAAATGAAACAAACTCAACGTCAAGAATGTGCACTCAAGATCCCATTGAGGGCGAGGTGCTAACATATGACGGAGTTATTAATTGAAAACTGAAATAAATAGGCGGATAACCAGCCATAAGACAATTTCCACACTACCACCAAACAGTGGGGGGAAAAGACTACAATTAAAACACTTCGTCTGCTGCGGCAGACATCCACTTAAGAGTGGGGATTCACCACTTGAGAGTGGGTACAAAGATATATCAAATGTTCGTTCTTCCACACTGGCGGTAAACCATCCAGGGGTAATTAATATGAAATTAAACAAGTAATCTGCAGCAATGACATTGGTTGGATTAGTACTACTAAATCTCAACCTTACAATTCAAGAGTCTACAAATACAAGTATTACAATGATAGGAAATAAAGCCAAGAAGAGAAGAATGTATTCTATCAATGTTCTTTGACTTCCCAATGATAAATTAAAGGCCAAATTGAAAATTAAAGCAATCTAATATAAAAATCTGAGTTCTGAAAATTTTGATCAGCAAACTGTAAACACCATAAAATGCTCATAACTTGGTCAAATTACCTCCAAATGACGTGAAATCAGTTGCAATGATCTCCTGGAAGATAGGCGCCCATTCCATGATGAAGAAACAGCAGAAAATGATGAGTATTATTTTCTTAGCACAATTCCCAATGTTCCAGAATGGTACGGCCTTGAGCAAGGCCGATTTTGACAAGTAAAAATCATAAACTCAAAACTAAAATCTGAAACTCTCCAAAGATGGTCGCCTTGGGTGTAGGAATGGATTGGAAAGGTACCCACAAGCAAATTAAATTCACTCCAAAAGCTGTATGCAAAAACCACTTTCAGCTATGACTATATCAGCAACTTCAAAACTGGAAATTTCATCAAAATCTTCAACTATTGAGCTCAATCTGCTAGTCTGATTTGAGAAGCAACAAATGACCAACTAGGTGTTGTATTTCAAACACGAAATTGGATTGGAACTAGGAGGTAAGCATCCCTCGAAGTATTAAACAAGTTGTCATTTCGACAGCATAACATTAGCATAAAAATATTGGATAATCAGCTCTTCAAACAGCAGCAATATATAAGCTTTTGTTGGCAAATGAAGCAACAAGAACTCTTCAAATTCCAAGAAGTTGAATCACTTCAACTTCCAAAAGGGATGCCACCTTTTTGCCTTTTACTTTTTGAAATAATAAAATATCGTTCAACTTCCCCTTTAGGCATCCATTTCATATTGCAACAATAAAGCATTTATTAAATAATTAAATGTTCACTTGACCCCTTTAAGTCCCCTTCTTTAAAACAACTTGAAGTCATCAAGCCTAGGCGTGGGGTACAACTTCAAGACATGAAAAATTGACTAAGTCTGAAACTCAGTCCAAGGAGATAACCAAAAACAATGCCCAAGCTGCAACTGATGAATTGCTAAAAATAGCAAACTGACAAATACCAAACTGAACCAAGTTGATGATGATGCTTCTGCCAAAAATGAACTTACTAAAAATAGCAAATGCCAAAAATAGTAAGTTAACTTCAAAACCATCAGAAAGCCAAACTGAACACTGAACTGCAAAGGATTGAATTGCAGCTAGATAGATACTGCCAAAAGATAGACTTGCTAAAAATAGCAAACTGCTATAAATAGTAAGTCTGCACAACATCCTCTGAATGCCAATTGAATAGAATTTGAAAGAGGAAACCCTAGTTTTCTACTTCAGCTTAGCCTACGGATTTCCGGAAATAGGCTAAATCCAAAAGAAGAGTATATGGCCAAAATGGGGACATTACAAAGATTGACAATTGCTTCTTACAAATCATTCATTATAGGAAATCTTCATCAATGTAGATATAAGAAGTATAAACATCCATGTTGCCAGCACCAATGTGATACCATAGATATGTCATTTAATTTAAACATTGCATTCCTGGATAATTTCACAGGTTAAATACATGCAAGTTTGATATTAAATGATTGGGAATAATACATCAATAACAAATTTTAAATATTGCTTATAAACTTTGACTTTGGATTGCTACGGCCTGGTTATCTGCAGTTTTCAACACTCAGAACTATCTTGTCATTTCTTAACTCAGGTCTTCAAGAAATACCCACTATAGCAAGAGAATGTTGACATCCCTAAAAGAGTGTAATCTCAGAGAGATTGGTAGCTGGACTAATGAGGCGACAACATTTTAAAGCATATTCTTTTCTTCATGGATCATAACAATTGTCTTCTGATATTAAATAGCAGTTGGTGACATTGTCTTTTTTCTTTGAAGTATAAAAAAGAATGTTTAAATTCCCATTGAATAATTTCCCGACACATCAAATGCTTCAGCTACAAACCTTTTATTTAATCTAAGAACCCCTCAATATATACAACGACACTACAAAGACAACATCTAGCATATAAGGAGCTCCCAATAAAAGTGGTAGTCAGACAAATGGGACTTGGCATCGCTAAAGAATATTAAACTTCCACAATAGCTGACTAAAGAATATTAGACCTCCGCATTTATCCTTATAAGCTTTTGGTTGGGGAAGAGAGTAACACGATGACTTAATTCCCTTGCCACGTGCTCCCTTGCCGCGTGCTAGAATACTTGTATCCTTTGACCATTCGCTTACCACAAAGAGTCTAGAATCCCTCTTAAAGAAGACGTTTACTAAGAGTAACACCAATAAAGAATTTTAAAAGACTCTTAGACTCGGATGCTTTCTTAAATTCTATTGACTCCTTGCACAATAGAATTCTATTCTTTTCTCATAATAGACATTACTTCTCTTAAATATGGTTCGAGTTCCCTTTTGTTTGTAAAGACAGGTAATTCAAGAAGATATTTTCCTGGTCTCCCACACTTCTATACTTGCTTTTCGTGAACCACACAAATTTCTCTGTAACATATTCTTAATATTGCCTTTAATAATATTGGGCCAGCTTCCCAAGCTTAGCAAATGGATTATTTTAAATCTTCTAAGAAGAGCGACGGTGATGGGCTTTGTATGAAGAAATTGCAGACTCCACCTTGCGACCTTGCTCACTTCTAAGAGTAATGCTTCCATAAAAGAAACTCGATGACCCCTCTATTCTCCACGACCAGTTTAGAATAGTCTTCAGAAAAATGTCACTCAATATACAATATCGATTATATCTCGAGTCCCTTAACACTTATGACCTTAGCTGATATTAAACTCCCTTCATATAAAATATCGCTCAATTTACATTTCCAGAAGCCATAAAGAAACGACAGATAGAACAAGAAACAACGATTGAGGGGGATTTCTGAAAGCAACTGATAGAGCTTGATAATCACCAAATTAGTTTTCAGCTAATGCAATACCCTTTTCATGAGACACTTACTCCTGACTGGTTATATTCCGTTACAATTTTCCTACTACTCATTAACTCTCTCTTTCCTTCATAAAGTTTATATGCAGCCTCCAGAGTATTAACGACTTCATTAACAATTATATTTTCAATAATTTTTAAAGTTGTGCCTTTATATTTCCTTTGCGTATTATTCTACAAAATGTATATCTTTGATTCCACCATTATGTAGCAAGACAATACTATATTGCTTAGATGTACAACCATCAACTATATTCAATCACTTTGCAGTAACATCCTTCAAAAATTCTAAAATTCTGTATGCAAATTCAAGTTCTACTCAAACTCTTATTACAAACTTCATCAAATTTACCACAATTAATCTATGTTACCGGTTCGGGTTCAGGGGTTTGGTTTGCCAGTTCGGCTAAATTCTTTTGGAGGTGGGTTCGGTTCGTTTTGGGTTTGTTAGTATAAAAATAATATATATATATGCAGCCTAGAAGCATGAATTAGGATTATAACATCACATAACATCATATAAACAACAAAACCACCATAAACTTGAATATCATTTAAATTGTAAAAGTTAAAACATTTAATGTTTTAAACATGCATGATAAATATTCATCGTTCAAACTTCAAGTTCAATATTACAACACTTTTAAAGTTTTAATCATCAGATTCAGATTCATCCATATCAATGTTAACATTGACATTAGATGAAGTAGGAAGACTAGATGAACCACAAGTAGTGCCAATGGCACTACCACTAGCACTAGTATTGTGTCCATGCTCCTGTTGGATATTGAACTCCTTGTATGCAATATGGTGGGAAGTGGAAGCATCCAAGTCAGTATCCTTTGGCACTATATCCTACAACTTCGTCTCCCCTTCCTTGTAGTTATGTTGTTTGTGTGAAAGGAGACGCAAGTTGGAATGCACGTATACTAAGTCCTCCGCTCTTTTTGAGAGCAATTTATTGTGCTTTACTGAGTGGATGAAAGAATATGTGCTCCAATTTCTCTCAGATGCGGATGAACTAGCAAACTATGAAGACATTAGACAAAGTAAACAATTAAAAAATTATAAATTATAAATGAAATTCAAATTATGAAACTTTTAAAACTACAATATGAAAATTTATTAAACTTACTTGTGATAAAACTTTGATTGCAAGGGGCTGCAAATGTTGGAAGTACCACCAACTATGAGCATCCTTTAAGAACCTATCACGAAGAGCATCAACATCTAGACCATTTGAGTGCACAAAATTAGTGAACTCATTCGTGACTACACTTCGGAAATCTTGATCAGGGAAGAGTCTCACAAATGCTGCCTTGTACCCTTCTGCCACTTCTAAATCTCTATATGGAGCAAGCCTTCCTGGCTGTGAAAGAAGCTCACTACTATAGTATTTTGGAGTCAATGCAAAGGCAAGAAGGTGTAATGGAGTTGTCATTTTGTTCCACCTTTCTTCAACAATTGTTTGCACTTGTTTGAAGAAAGTCTCTTTAGGGTCCTGCTCTCTTGCATTTATGGTGCACTTGATCTTCTCAAGCATTGAGTCTATGCCATCATATATCTCTCCAATGCATGGCTTGTCCATGTCAGTATAGCAAATCATACTCAAAATGAGCTCGGTGAAGCTAAGGAGATAGTCCACACGATCCCACCATGAGTCATCTAATATTATGCTATTTCATTGCTGCTTTGCCTCCATATAGACCAATTATTGCTAATCACCATGCTAGAAAGTGCTTGTCTAACTTTCACAAGTTGTCTCAAGACGATTGTGTTAGAGGCAAAGCAGGTCTTTGCAACCTATTACAAATTTTAAAAAATAATTAAAATTTAAAAATTAAAAATAAACTTTAAAGAAGAATTTAAATTAGAATGCACAATCAAATTATGAAAATCAGAAAATGACAAATGTAAATATTACTTCACTTACCTTCAATAGCTCCAATTTTGAAAATGATCTAAAGATCCCCTTAGACAAGTGGTGGTTGGTGACGAACATCTGAATGTCCTCAGCCTTAGCATACAATTGTTTGATCCATGCAATTTTATTCCCAATCTTTTGCAGCATAAAATTTAGTGAATGGACTGCACAAGGTGTCCAAAAGATATGTGAATATCTTTCTTCAACCAACAACCCTGTAGCTCTACAATTCTTGGCGTTGTCTGTTACAACTTGAACAACGTTGCGGTAACCCACTTGCTGAATGGCTGCAATGAGAATGTTAGCAATAAATTGTCCATCTTTTACTTGCCCCTCACAATCCTCGGCTTTCAAAAACATTGCCCCTTTAGGGGACACCGCTATGACATTGATCAAAGGCCGATTTCTTGAGTCCTTCCAACCATCTGAAACAATGGACACACCTGTCTCAACCCATGAGTCTCTTATAGGCTTCAATGCATCTTCAACCAACTCAACCTCCTTTTCCAATAAAGAGCCACACACCTCATAACTTGGGCCCTTGTACCCTTTTGGAGCTTCATTAACCGTTCTCAACATCTCTTTCCAATATGGAGAACGAACAACATTAAAAGCTAATCCATTGGCATATATGCATCTTGCTACACATTGGTCGGCAAGGGCTCTACTCTCATTTTGAAATGCAACTTCCAAAGGCCCCTTTGTTCTCTTGTTTGCAATTGGTTGTGCACTTTGAGCTTGAGGATCCGTAGTGGCCATAAATGGGTGGTCTTCTACCACAATGTTGGGATTAGATGGGGGCTGCATTCCCTTTGATTTTTGTTTTAACAAAGGGTGATTTCCTTTTTGGGCTTCTCGTTGATCTACTGCATCTTGCTCCATAATGTATTTTGCAACTGTTTCAGGTGGAATAGGTACACCTTCTTTTCTAGGGCAGGCTGTGATGCCTTTTCCACTTATGCCACACAAATGTGCTTTCACCCTATGGTATGAACTAGAATATGTAACTTCACACCCACTGCATTTCCAAATATAACCACCACCACTTGGAATCTGTCTTATCATTTCAACATACTTCCATAGAGGAGAATTTGGATTTGTTTTGAACTTTGAGTTTGGTTTAGCTACGGAGCCGGAGGTAGAACTCATTGACATTGTGATTCCTATGGCAATTTGTTTTGCAAACAACACATTCAAAATTTGAATGAAAACAATGTATAATTTTTTATAAAACCTAGCTCTTTTACATTCATAGGAAGAATGGAAAGAAAAAACATAGATAAATTATAAAATGAAACAAAACAAAGTTTCTAGTTTGTAAAAAAAAAAAATCGATGAAAAAACTCAAAAAAAATGAGAAAAACGTACCTCTTTGCAAAAAAATCTTTCAACAATCTTTGTGGCAGCCAATGAACATTTGCAAATTTGTAGGTATGGCAATGCAATCGTTTGAAGAAGCTTCAATGATCAATCTTCAACTCCTTCTGTCAATCCAACAAGCAAAAATGAGAACTTAGCCTCTTGGAATGAAAATGCTTGTTTGCAAAACAAATGAATGAAAATGAGGTATTTTAGGTGTTTAAAGTGTTTTAGAGGTCATTTTTAGGGTTCCTTTGGGCGTGGGTCAAAGTCAAACTGGAGAAACTATTAAAAAAATGCAAAAAAAAAGCTTTTTGGGTGCCCAAACCCGTCGGTTCTGCCTTGGTTTGGCTGGGTTCGACTTGGGTTCTCCCCAGGTTCGACCGGGTTCTCCATCCGCGAATCAGGCCTCCAAAACATAGACCCTGGTCGAACCCACAGAGGGACTGGACCAGGACCCGACGCGAACCCGGACCAGGACCCATCGCTGGGAGGGCGAACCCGGTAACATAGCAATTAATCCCAGCATAGCCCCTGAAATAGGATTGTCAGCAATCATCTAGGGGGTATCTTCCAACACCGAAGATGATATCCCTTGTGAATAATTCTGTCCCCACAAGTTCTGGAGTTTATCTAGCCAAAAACCTGTTCCCAAAAACCAAATCCAACCTCTTGCAATGAGCTCTCCCAATTCTATTATTCACTCCACTCCGTAACTCCTTGTGTCTCCTTGAATTCTCTTTCTTTTTCCCTTTTCACCTTATAATTAATTCTTTTGAGAATTCACTTAAAAAGTAACTTTAGTTTATTTTTTAACTTTTCAAAACATAAGTTACTTTTGCACCAATAATTAATTTAAGTTGTCTTTATATTTTGACCCTTTTATTGACAACATTAAATTAATTATTTAATTGTATGCTGACTCAAAATTTGGGACATTACAGCTTTTTAATCCTTTGTCTTGAATGCACATTCCTTAATGAATGCCTGTAGTTTCTCTGAATTTCACAAAACTGAACAATTGACAGTTTGTGCTTGTATACCCTTCTATGCAGCACGTTGAGCACATCACCTCTTTATTTTCTTTGTTAGTTTGTTCTTTTAGGCATTTGTACATCCTCATAGCTTTTGTAAGCCACTTGAAAGTTTGTCCTAACTTTCAAGATTTATAGCTTAGTTGTAGGCATTGCTGAACATCATCATTTAACCATCTCAATCTTGTTCAATACTTTGGTGGACCTTTGGTAAGCCACCTTTTCTTCAGTCCATTATGAGAGGGTTTTCTCGCTTAGAAATAAACTCTTTAAACAGTTTACAGAGTTGTCCTTTCCTTGCTTGGTATTGTAGAAATCTGCAAAAATGAAAAATCTCATTGTTGTCCCTTAGCAACTAAATACTTTTTTCAAATGCCTTCTTAAATTTGACTTAGTTATCCAAAATCTTATCTTGGCTAGTCCTCTAGGATTGCTAGAGAATTTTGCACCATTACCCTTGTAACACAGATTTGATATATCTTGTGCTATAATCTTTAAGCTATGTAAGTTCCATCCAAATCTAATTAACCCAGATAATTCATGGAAATAGCATGTGGTTATGTGGAATTGGATTTGAGAAATGTAAAGAATAAGCAACATAATGAACATCTTTGGAGGTTCGTTTTCTTTCATTCATCAATCATGTTTTACAGGACTGATAAACTGTCCATGTGGATTTAATCTTGATACTAAATCATTTTGTGGAACACAGTTTGACTGTCAACATAATCCAACCTGTATACACTCCTCTATACATTATGCCTGTCTTTCAATGTCCCAGTCAAATGAATTTTTGGACAACACTTTTCGATGTGAGACATGTGCCAGCTAGTTCTTGAACCTAGGACCTCTGGTCAAACTTGCTGGCTGCTCTAGTACCGAGTCACCCTCACTTCACAGGTGTGGAGTTCGTCAGAATGTAAACTTGCTTACTCCCCTCACCAAGCTACAAAGTGATTGATTGCACTTGAACATAGCTCTATTTTTGTAAGAATATTGAGCATTTCTTTCAAACCCAACTAATACATTGCAACCATTGATATCTGATGCAAGAAACTTGAGCTAGCCAACACTCATGAAGCTGACACTAATGAAGCTAATACAATATAATCAGGGAAAGGCCTAAAACATAGCTTAATAAAATTAATAGTATGATGAAGATGAAATACTTTTTAACACTTTGTTCCATCTCATTGCAGTTTGGTTGGTTCAACCATGGATCGTGTTGTACATAAATATTGCAATGGCATTCAGGCAGCTAGTGATAATAAAAGTAAGCCTTCCCTTTATTTATTTAGAAGTTTTGCATTTGAAAGTACCCAATTTGAGTTGTGTTGTTCAGAGATTTGAACATTGTCTATTTTAAAGTCATTTAAGGTCTAAGGGGTTAAGAGGAAGTTCATCAATTTGAAAAGATTTATTATAAGGTTGTGTTGTTTGGAAAAAAATATAGTGCCAATTCATGCAGTTTGTAGGCGCTGGAAAGCTGATCCAATTTGCTTCTTTCATTTGGATAGTATTGTAGAGTTTAAGATTAAGAAGTAGTGCTCTTTACTCTGGGGTAATCACATGCTTGCTACTTTATCTATGAATTGTATTTATTTCCTTTGCCAGCAATTTAGATTTTTGTCTTTCTCTACTTTGATTAATTATCATTGCAGAAGTGTTATTGCAAGATACCAAGAAACAAAAATTATCTGAATTCCATTTGAATGAAGAATGTATAGACAGAGGTATACTACAACAGAGAAGTGACAGGTAACATTTTATGGCAGCCTTTGATATACTGGGTATAGATCTTTCTCATGTGTATCTGGCTATATTTTACTGTGCATTCTATGCTAAGTTTTTTTCTATGGATGAAAACTTCTTATCCTTGGAAAGTGAAATTCTGGAGGAAGATGAGCTTAGCTATGTGAGCCATGTTGTTGAGAAAACAATCCAGGAAATGACCTTCGAATCAGAGATAGAGTGTGAGCCGCCAGAAATGAATAAAGAAGTTCTACATGAATCAGTGCCGCTTGATGTGGGATCTCGAGAATTATGCTTAAAAAGGGATTCTCAACAGGATAGCAGACAACTAAATTTTCAAGTTACATCTTCTGTTAACACCACTAATGTTCAGCTCAATTATGCTGATGTGCACATGGTGTTATCTAGAGGCCATTCTATTACAAGGGTGACTAAAAGAAAAGGTATGTTTAGGTTTTATTTTTTATCTTCTCATTGTATATCTGATACCAATGCCCAAAACAATTTCCTCAATGTACCTGTGTCTGACAGACTACAAATATTCTTTTAATGCATAGTGGAATATATTATATAACATATTTTTCCTGCTATCTGTGAAAGATGCAGATATCTCATATGAGTTTGAAGCTAAAGACATTCTGATTATGCCTAAGGAGCTTCAACATTTCTCTGAGAAACTTAATAGAACTTCAACCTGTTCTCTAGACCAGAAAGAAGAAATTAATGTGAGCACAAGGAAAATTTGTGTGAAAGAATCTGGCATAAGAGATTACTTTCCAAGACTCACTGCATTTGTCAGTCATCTCAGATTGATTTGAGCAATTCTTCTCTTTGTATGTCCTCTTGTGCAGATGGACTAAAAGATACATATAAACTGCAGGTGCCCCAGAAGGATTTTGCAAGAGAAATACCAGGGGTTCATACACCTGATCATGATAAAGAATTTCTAGCAAATATGGATAGAAAAATAGAGCAGTCACAAGAGAAAAAGGCAAAATGTCACAAATTGTTATCATCTCCAATTTTGCAATCCAATATCTCTCCAGCGCTTAAGGTGTTAAGAAAGCGAAGAAGTGAATCACATCTCATTGCATATGATGCTTATAATCCTTGCAATGCATCCATTCAACAAGGGACACTGCAAACTTGCAGCCCATTGGTCTCCAAGTCTCAGGAAACAATTGATTCATGCTTAGACTTTAAAGAAGTGGAAGATATTAGCGAAAGAGGATCCAGCATTGGTAATACTTCTAGGTCACTCACACACCTGGAGATAAAATGCAAGGTAGGCTTTGCACCAATCATCTTGACATCTTATCATCCTTTATCAGACTAGAATGATATAGATTGGGCAGGATGCTCAAGTACATATTTCATTATATATTGTATGCTCTGCTGTGCTATATTTCCCTCTTCCTAAATCCAAGATTGATTGTTGATGGGCAGTCTTCATCTGATATCTATGGGCTTAGGAAACATTTAAATCTGTATATGTTGTCAGAATATGAGAATCTTTGGTTCTTCATGGTTTGGGTTTCCAGATATTGTTTAGTGGCTGCCTGAGTGATCTATTATAACACAAGAAACTTATGCATTACCAACTTCTGTATTATGTTTAAACGGTTCTTTGAAGAGAAGCATATACTACAGTGGTATAATGATGATTCAATGTAAGATTTCATGCTGCTTGAAACATAGCTATGGTACATCAACATGGGTGTTAAGGTAGACAGGCACTTATTGAAAGAATGTAAGAAAATGTTCTATCCAGAATTTATCTAGGCATATATGTTCAGGATAAATGAGAATTACGATAATAGCCCACAATTCCAAAATATAATAAAAAGAAAAAGCTTATGTACTTTAATAACAAGATTCTTTCCTTCAAAACTATATAGCTACATTTTATAAATTAAGTCTCTAGAGAAGTTTGAGTAAGGACTGTGAAAACATGAAATATTTAGGTGCCAATTTGATGTCTGTAACCAGTGTAAAGAGATAAATGGGTAGACAAATGAAATGTTATGAGAGAAAAGAGAGATGAAAACCTGCAGGTTATAAAATAAATATTTTAATATAGGGCTTGCTTGTAAGAGAGTAGTGTAGAAAAGCATAACATACTAGATTAGCTACTCAGTAGTACATGGAATTGTTTGAACGTAAAATGTAAATACATTGAATACACAAAAACAAACCATGAGTCAAATGATATGAACAATTCTATAGAGAAACATTGTAGAAAATTAGGTACAGTCACTAAATAGGAACAGCTTCATTCTTCCTATGTGCAATTTACAAGGTCTCAAACATATTCAGGCTTGTCTCATTGGTGTAGATATTTTTGTATTTTCAATAACTCTATCATGTTATTGCTTACTAGGTAAGAATTGTTCTGCCTCTTCCTCTTCATCATATTTTTCATTATTTTCAGTGTTAATCATAACTTGTTTATTCTTGGCAGTATCCATCCCTTGGCGGGTGATGACTGCATATTTATTCTTATTCTTTGTATTTTTTATTTTTGTTTTTCAATAATTTTCCTCCCTCTTGGTAGTCTTCTTTGGAGGTGTTTTCTCTTGTAAATGTATCTGATGACCAATTTTCTTTTTTCTTTTTTGACATCGTGCTCCTTGCAGTAGATTTATTGGTACCTTTATTATTACTCTAGCTCCTCTATTTGGCCCTTGTAGTTCATCACTTTAATTATGGAAGGGCTTTCTAAAAATGCTGTTGAGCCCTCGCACAAGTGAAAATGTCATGGTCTTTGTGTCCACAAAATGCACAATTTTCTTTCTATGAAACCAACATTTTGTATGATAATGTCTTGGTTTACCACATTTGAAACAATTAGCATCATCTCTCCTATGGTTTCCTCTTCCGTGTCCCCTTCCTCTATAATTAAAAGACCTATTATCTTCATTGTAGTTTTGTGGAGGATTGTTCTTCATTGTTTTGGCATTTTTATTATTCCTCCAAGGAGTTTGTCTATAGCAACAGTCTTGAGTATAGAGGGGATGTTCCATAAGTCCCTTAACATATGCCATGGTCTAATTTGTTTCTTTATCGTATCCATAATTCTTAGGACAATGAGGGTCATGGCCCATTTCTTGATTTTTTATTTGGAACCTCATTCATGGACAATCATCTATTTCATGGTCATCGTATTCATCATATAGTCAACATAATATTGATTGAAGCTTTCACAGTACTATCTGAAAGTTCACTCTTAATGCAACAACCTTTTTTTCGCCTTGAGCCTTAGGACAATTATTTTTCATGTGGCCCTCTCTCGAGTAGTATGAACACTAGATGTTCTGTTTACCCTTGTTTGTCTCCTTTGTCATTATCTCTTGGCGTAATGTCAATTGTTCAATTGCTGCCCTGATTTCTTTGTCCAGTCTAGAAATAAACCACTCAACTTTTTGCTTCTCTTTCAAGGGTTCCTCTACTTTCTAGGAGACTTCCTTGAACCTCTTTTCATACTTCTTGTCTGTTTACCCCTTCTTTTGTACCAAGTCCCGCATGTTGCTTACACTTTGTTGGTGTTTCAATTAGCACCTCTAGAGTCCTTATTGGAAATGGTCAGCTATTGCAAGTGTTTTAGTAATTGCTTCTTCGGATTATAGAGAGGAAGATCCCTCTTTGCTGATGTTATGCGTAAAAAAGTGCAATAGACTAAGGTTCCTATCTTTTTTACTTAGCGGCAGGGCACAAGGGCACACAAACACAATGCACCGTAGCTAAGCTTTTCTTTGGTTTCTGCAGATCTTAACTACGACTAAACTAGCTTTTAATCTATCCTATCTCCCCAAGATAAATAGAGCATGAGGGCATAGGAGCGGGAATAGATGGTTGGATTACTTGGTTCAACCGTCTCGCCATAATGAGTTCGAGGCTCTGAACTCTCAAATCTATGCTGGAAATAAGGCTTTGCGCAAGCAAACACTCTTTACGGTAAGCTGGATCTCAGACTTGCCAAGGAGGAGGTACCCTTGTTTGAGGTATAGGCTAGGAAACAACTTACTAGAAACAACAAGATACGATGCCTTGGCTAACAAGATTCCCGAGGAGGTGACGACACTTGTCCAAAGTGTAGGTTGAAAGACAATTCATTTGAACAACATCAAACGATAATTGTCAATGATAAAATATCCAAGGAGGAGGAACCCCTGTCCAAGGAGGAGATTGAAACAGCAAGTTATAAACACAAAACTTTGAAAGAACTCAAATATTTAGATCAAAATGCAAGCGCCTTCTGATTTTCTTCTTCGAATTTCTTCAACGAGTTACAAAGAATTGGGACATGCAAAGGCACAAAATCATGCACAATTTCTCATCAAACCAATTAACCCTCATCCAAGAGTGAATAAATAATCACTTTCAAACTTGTTGGCAACAATGGCGCAACAATTTTGCATAGTAAGTAAAGGTTGGCAAATAATGAGCCCAAGGCTCTTATTTATAGAACTCAAAGGAGTAGGCAACCCTAAAATCTCCTTGAGTTAACAATCAGTTCTTGCCAATCAACAAGATTTATTCCTATGTCTAAAAGTAGGTGAGCAAACAGTTAACTGGAAAACTACTTTAGTGAACTGAAACTAAACAAAGAGTCAATTGGAAAACTACTTCAATTGACTGAAACTAAACTAAAGGTGAACTTTATTACAAAGTGTGCCTCCAAAATAGACATCCATGTTTAGTGGAGATCTGAGATCCACAAATTATGGAAGTCATCCTCAATTAGTGGGATCTGACAATGCATGATCTATGGGACATGGAGTTAACTTGGAAAGGGGCATCAAGTTAACTCCAGTCACATTAAATGTCTTTTTGGAGTGTAGGACGTCCTTCTTTGTAACGACCTATCCTATACGTGAAGTAAAAATTTCTTAATTTTTATAACTTTTAACAAAAGTAAACGAGTAAATAACACTGCAATAAATTTTTTTCTTTTCTTTTCAAATTGAAATACATCATATATACACAATTTAAAGCTTTTCACAACAAAATAACTTTACCATTTCAAAATGATTAACAAAGTACAAAAGCATAAGAGTACATACACAGTGTGAACAACTTTTGCACAAATAGAAGTAAGATGGTTTAGGTTCTTCCCTTTCAAATCTTGGTTCTTCAGACGTCTATTTGTGGAGGAGAAACATCACTTGGGTGCTTTTCCACCAACCACGGACTAATATTGCGGTTCCCCGCACATTCATTTTTCAATGAAAGGCCCTCCCTTCATCGAAAGGATTGGTTGAGTAACCGATTTTGTTAACCAACTGAGCATAGTGGTGTGTCCTACATAACTAGATTCTTGTATCCCACAATCCCAAACTAGTATGTACTTATTGGATCATTGTGAACTGACAATGTAATCATCTCCCGATCTAAGAGGATGTAGGTACATTACATTGCTATGGCCATAGTATTCTGGTTCAGTAACCGACTGAGTAAGTCATCTATCACTTACACTACTCAGGGCCGATTTGACTTTGGGTTACCTTACTCTATGCATAGGCTATGTCCTTCAATGGGTTCAGTTTACCCCAGACTTCCTACCTCAAACAGTCTACTAAGAAATGAGCCAACAAACAAGTATCTAATATCCTAACTCCTGATTTAGGAAATCTTTATCCTAGGAGTGAAGCTTGTTAGTGTTAACCTAATAACATAAGCTAAAGATCATACTTGGTTTGACATCATTTCGTTCCTAGTAGATATTAATTACTCTACGTACTCTCCATATATGGAGCTCATACAAAATTGCAAACTCAATCAAATACACATAAAAACCCTTCATAGATTAATGCATATTAAGTAAAGCTACCCTTAAGCTTCTTAAACAATTGATTCCCTTTTTACAACCCTTTTATCCTTAAATCCTTCTTTTAATCTACCATTAAAATGTATTGAATTTCCTAAGCATTTACCCTAAATTGCATTGGTTTCCCTCATTCATTTGCCTTTCAAATACAATGAAATTCCTCACGCATTTATTCTTAATGAAAGTTCATCAAAACATTATTGATTTGCTATGAACTATTTGCATATATCATACTAATTGCAAATATCAAACTCAAGAATAAAAGAGAGCAGCATTCAAACAAGAATTATTAAATAAATATCATGCCTGTTATAATGAGCTCTTTTCCCAGCACTGCTCCGTCAACAACTTCCAGAATTCTCAAATTGGAGATGGCAGCTTTGCAAAATAACTCTCTTTCAATGTAGATGACTCCTTTAAATCACTCTTCTTAATTAACACTTCTCTATTAGAAGTTGTTAATTTATTCTTCTACAAGGCATTTAGCACAGTCAATTAACAGCAGCTGGTAAAAACTTCTAATTCTCACACTCTCAACAAAATGATGAAATGCAACAATAGAAAACAACACAACTTGGAAATTGTACAAGGAAGCTCTCAAATTCTCAAGAAACAAGTTACTCAAGGATATTTTACAATGAATGGCTGGGCAAGTATTTATAGGCCCGTAATTGCAAATATTTCCTTCATTTTGGGCATGTAGAATGACAACAGGGCGCATATACCCAATCAAATGTCACTTGGCAAGCAAATAAACCCTATGTCACCTCAAAAAGGAGTGAATCGACCCTCATGGAGCCGGCATTAGCAGAAAAATTCAACTTAAAACTCAAAAATCGCCACCTACAGGAAAAACGTCTTTGCCTGGTGCATAAAAACACGACTCATTTTGTTGCGATTTTGTCAAGTCTCAGCTTGTTACAACACAAAACGACTGGCTGGCATTCCCTATTACCTAGTGCTGAAATTTTCCTCCATCATTTTTGCTGCGTTGAAGTTTTCTTCTTATTCACGGGAAAACTCTTAGCTGAGTTTTGGTTTATTTTTCAAATGTTTCAACCAAATATTTGATTCATATTTTCTTTTTCCCTATGTTAAAAAAAAAGGTTCAATTCTTTATGAAGTCTCCATGTTTTGCTCAAGACTAGCGACTATCTTCTTTTAATAGTCCACTTAATAAACTTGCTCATGTTAAAAGATTTAAATCTTTTAACTTTATTACTTTTGAGTTCAATATTTATTCTTTTAAATATTTACGAATATTTCCACTTTGGAGTTTATAAATATTTTCACTTTAAATATTTAATAATGTATATTTATAGATTTTGTAATATATGTATTTTTATTAAGTATTAATATATTTATATATATAAATATATATATATTTTCGACATTACCATCGTAATGTATAAATATATACTTATATATATGCATATATTACCTTAATATTAATACATATATTTTATACCTTATAATATATAAATATATATATATATATTTACACATGTATTTATGTATATATGTATATATCATAAAATATAATTACTTCATTGATTTATACATTTATACATACATATATATGTAAATTTCCTAGACAATAATATTAAAATATTATTTTCACCACAGATATTGGGTGGGGTGTGTACGTATATACATGCGTATAACCATATATACTCTTGTGTATACGTATGTATGCATATATACATGTCGACACATGTGTATGAGCATATCCATCTGCTTAACGTACGTATGTATCGATATGTCTATACATATAGATAAGTGTACACGATGTATACATGTATATACGTACCCACTCAACCTTTAACACATATCTATCACATCATTCATACAAGGGGTCACAATATAGTCAGTTTGACAAAAAAAATCATTACTCACAAAGCGCAAAGAAGTAAATTCAGACTCCTAAGGCCTATGGATGACTTATCAAAACTTAACTTATCTGACTTGGTTCCTCTATACCCTTCATGATGTGTGTGTATGCTCAACAGATTAACATTACCGGTTAAACGACCAAGCCCCTCCCAAGTGATATTTCCCCTTCGCCTGGAGGACTGGTTCATATACCTGCATCCACAGTCATAAATTCACGGCAATCAAATGCTCACAACAATAGCAGTGTATATAAACTTCGCAAGATATAACATCATACATTAACCTCATAATGCACGTTTTCACCATGATTAACATCAATTGAACGACATAAGAATGAGACAATCATTAATGTACAAAACTCATATTGATAACAAGGTGCATCATATCTTTATTCATTCATAAAATTGTCTTTACAAACACATAATCCTTATCTAGTACTAATAACCTAGTAGCTATACAATCGGGGTGTAACATTCTTGAGGTGCTTTACAACTCCTCACCACTGGTCAACAGTGTCTCTATCTAGTCGTTGATGTCCTCAGCATCTGGGTAATTAATGCTTTGCAAGATGATGACATGCCGCTTTAGCATTACTTTGCCTATCACAAGCTGTTGCTGAAAGTCTATGCACTTGGCAACTGCGTCATCTAACTTGGTAGACAAGGCTGCTAATTTGGCCAACTTGCAACCATCAGGATCATCGAGGAATGTGCTGCAGATGACATCTTGGAATTGATTCTGCACTGTACCTAGCTCATTGTACTCTCCTCCCTCGTGCTAATATTCTATATGTGAGGGAAGGATATTACCAACGTTCTTGCAAAGTTGATAATATTTGCGACAACCCGTCGATAGTCAATCAGTTCTACAGAATTGGCATCATAGGCTTTCACCTTGTATGCTAGCTGTTCTTTCCAAGCAAAAAGATGTTGCTTGTTTTCCTCAAAGAAGATTGATTGATACGCCAATTGCAAGTCTGCAATTGTAACTTCATCACTTGGCCTATTTTCTGCTATCTTTTGCTCTGATTGCTGAATCTTTGTGCAGAGTCCATGTGTTCTATCCCTTAACTGGTATAGCTCTACTAGTATACATCGTCCTCTGAGAACAAATTCCTCTACTTGATCTCTCGAGTTTTTTCCATATGTCATCAACTGATGATGGTTTTGCTCTACAGGAAGATCCAACAATTCCTGTGGCAAGGTTGAGACGTTCGGGGTGCCGTGCATTAAACTAGAAATATACATTCTCAATTGTTGATTTTCAGCCTTTAAGGCTGCTTTGTCCTTTCCATCCTTAGCCATCCTCTCTTGGATGCTCATTGAGGCAATTCTGAGAAGGTCTGCCTCCACTTGACGTGTGGTCTTTCCAAGGTTGAGCTTGGACAATGTGAAGTCCTCAACTTGTACCTCAGGTATGTTTCTATCCTTAGGTGGGGCAATAGTCTCTATGATGAACTCATTCTCTGCATTCCTTTCCACATGTACTTGCTTCTTCAATTTCTTTCCCAACATGTCTTGTGGGACATGATCGAACTCTGTGAAGTCAAGCGTATAGGATGGCCTTTCCCTCTTCCTTCCTAGGAAACGCTCAAGCCAGATAGAATCCCAGCTAGCCTCACTGGAAGGAGGAATATTGGGCCCCTGAATGCCCAATGAATGAGACTGTGCTAGATTGATGTCTCTTAGTGGAGAGTCCAAGTTAATGGGGACTTGTGACTGCTGTGATGGTGGTGATGTAGGTGGCTTTGTCTCTATCATAGGCACCGTTTTTGTTGCCGCTGCTTTTGCTATTGGATCTCTCTTTGCATTGATTATCTCAATCACTAGATCAGGGGCAGCGATTCCCATGACTATCTCGGGTGTGTGTGTGGTTGTCTCCACATGTAACCCCTGTTTTCTTTCCCTCGTGTACCTTGACATCCGCATCCCTTTGGGAAGATTTCTCCACTGCTTCTGTTTGGGCTTCTTTCTTGATGTGGAAGGTAGTGTAGATTGAACTGGTGGCGGCTCTGTTTGGGGAAGTACTACCTTGTCCTCTTGCTGTCTAGGTAGAGTTGACTGTTTCTGACAACTCTACTCATTCTCTCCTCTATAGATGGGTTTTCTTTAGCATGCCAATCCACTCTTCCGAGTGGTTGTGAGTCCACTGAATCTACGAAGAACGAGGGGAGAATAACTTCCCCTTCATCATCAGATAGGCCCTCAATGTCTTCTGACATAAAGTCAGCAATTTGTGAGAGCCTAAACCGGCTATAGTTCCTTCTTCATAGATCAAACTCATCGTCACAATTGATCCAATAATCTTCCATAGAAGATTCATGTGATGAGCGTTGCTCAAGATGCGCTGCATAGAGGCCTCTGGGATCATATGACCTCTCAATGAGGTATTTGAGATTGAGTCTCACCATTTTTTGGCTCATCAACTTGGCATCTGTGGCTATTCTACATCTATAGAGTCCTATCTAAATGGGAAAGTTTGCAGCTAGCTTCTTCTTTAGGCGTAGGTGAGTGTGAACTTTAGCCAACTGCCTTAGGAATTCCATGAAAACTACCCTATTTGAAGGTTAGCGTGGCATCATGGTGGGATGACCATTGTAACCATACATGCGTATGTAGGTGAAGGTGGGGAATTGGATAAACCAATCCACTCAGTCCACCATTGCCTCCTTGGCTGCTGGTGATATATGCACGTGCATCTCATGGTCGAGGTCTCATACAGTGTGCATGATGAAGAGGTCACTTATCTGTTTGAAGTGTTGTTCCGCTTGAGTAAACTCAAAACGTGGAAAGTATTCATGGACCTTCTGCACACCTAAGGTCTCCATAGTGTTTAGTGTCTTGAACTCGCCTTGGAAGGCAATCAGGTATACCAGATAGGAACACATGTGGAACCTATGTGGAACCTATGAGCCTCTAGAAACTTGGTAATCTGTTGGTGGAGTGTATCACTGATTAGGGTGGCCTAGTCGTAATGTTCTCCTTTGCTGATAATCTTGGCAATGATGTAGTACATCCACGATTGAAACTGATTGCCTTCTTCCTGTCCAGTGATCCTGCTGAGTAGAGTGATCAACACTGCATACTCGTCTCTGAATTCTCCTCGTCCAACCAATTTGGGCAAGCTGGCCTTTTTCACCTTTAACCATTGTTCTGCCATTTTCTGCAAACACTTGTCCTTTGATGCTTCAAATGCCTTTTCACATTCTTTCACCGATATGACCACGTTGGTAGGGCATGGTGGAATATCAAAACATTTTTCAATGTCCTTTGGTTTCAAATTGCAGATTACCCTACCATCCACTGATTGGATTTCTCTCGTCGTAGGATTGTAATGCTTGATGCAAGCAATTACAAGCTCGACACTCTGTAATGTGATGGGGATAGACGCAGCCTGAAGCAACCCAAATTCTTTTATGTTTTGTAGCGTGATTTGATTCATGCCCTCCAAATCTTTTGAATCGACCACTGGGTTCTTTTGATGTAAGTTGGTGTCAGTCATTTTTAGGAAACCATGGTACAAAGCCGTCTTGGTCTTGTATTGCACTTGGGAGTACTACATCCTGAAAGATTTAAAGATTGACTGTGCACACGAACCTATTCTGACAATTTTCAAAAACCCCTAAAAATAGTGCTCGCCGAGAAGTAATTTTCCAGAAAAAATATGGCACATGGGTTTTGTTCGTGCTTCAATGTTGAACAAACCTAGTTCCTCAGATTTTTGATTCTGAGACTTTTTTGGAAAAATCCCCAAAAATAGGAGCAACAAGTTTGTTGTTTCTGGAAAATTTGACGAGATGGGTTTTATTGGAAAATTATGCTTATCATACCCAGTTGGTTAGATCTGTGGTAGCTTGTTGATTTATGTGACATGCAAGAAAACCTAAGACAAGAAAAGAGGAAGTAGACAAGAGGTAGATTGGAAGTTATTAGTTGCCTCCTTGAGAAAATCTGCCTCTGGATTCAACCCTTGAGAAATAAAACTCTTTGTGCCACTGATCTTCAAAAATAATGAAGAACGGTCCAAAACCCTTGTCAGATCTTGAAAAGACGTCCTTGAGAGCAATTTGTTGTTTTGATCTTCAACTTGCAAAAGAAATAATGAAAAAGGGATGCCTAGGGTTGATATATAGTGATTGAAGCCTGAATCATTGAAGTTTCGGCACCAACTCATGTCTTAAGTTTGATTTAGCCTGATCTGGAGTTCAAAAAGTTGATTTCCACTGATTGTGGAATGATTTGGCCAAGTTTGCCTCCAAAATATCTTAAGTCAACAAATCTTGCCTTGACCATTTTGGGTGTCCATTTTTAAGTTTGTGCACTCTTTTCAATATTTTCCAGGTTGAAGTGCCTTTGTTGGATCCTTGCTCTCGGTCGTTCAGTTGCTCTCTAGCAGCTGTTGACTGTTCTGTTGTCAAGATAGAACCATTTTGAAGAGGTATGCCTAGGAGCAATCACGCCAAAAACTTGAGTTTGAGGCTCTAGATTAAAGGGCGCCTTTCTTTAGTAGGGGCACTTTTAGCCCTGACTTAGTCAATTTTCATGAATGTTCTTCGTTTTCATCATTTTAGATCCTCTGTGCTTTGATCTGATATCACCATTGATTGACAAGTTTGATGACTTTGCTTGATGATTTGTTGGATGACCATTTCAACCCTGGAAAGGATGACTACTATCTCAGCTCCTGAAGGTATGTTTAGGTCCTTCAAATCCAAGGGCGCCCTTGGCCAGCAGGGTTGCTTTTGACTTGTTGATTGATTATATTCATGTTGTGAACTGCCTTAGTTTGATCTCCATCATCAGTCGATTGAGTTGTCTATTGCCTTTGCTAACGGTTTTGTTGTCGAGATCGATCAAAGTGGAGAAGGTCATCCTGGAGGTTACTGAGCAGATAGTTTGCATTTGGATGCCCAAAGACTGGGCGCCTTTCTTCAGTAGGGGCGCTTTTCCCTTGGTACTTAGCCATTTTCAATGTTCTTCATTCAATCTCCATCTTTGTGTTTTTTGCTTGATCTCAGCCTTTGACTGTTTGATAGGTCCTGTGAACATGCTGTTGGATTGATCACGAGGCTGGGAGGGAGTTAAACAAATGCCTTGTATAAAGCAGCTATTGATTACCTCATCAGGTGTCTCAAAAAGAAGGGCGCCCTTGGCAACTAGGGGTGCTTTTGCTTTGGAGTTCACCGATTCACCTTCTTTCTTGTATGCTCTGACGATCAACTGTTGATGTTTGATTTGTCTTGTAGGTTGGCTGACAAGTTCGTTGCAAAGTTGGGCTGGAGCTGAAGAGATCTCACGAAGACAGGTTTTCTCAGGAACTGACATCTGCATCATCTTATTCATGGGCGCCTTTCTTCAATAGGGGTGCCTTTTGACTCCTTTGACTGGATTTCCTCCTTGGTAGCAAGGCGTGGTTTTCCAGAGTTAGCCAAATTTTGGCCAGTTTCAATTTCCAGAATCTCCTTCATCAAATGACATCTTTTTTATCCTTTTCCGCCATGGTGGCGTCGTTGAAGCTTTTAAAGCTTAGCTTTCAGCACCTGGTACTAGCCAATCTACCATTAATGGCTGTGGAGCTCCTAACTTTGTTCTTGAAAAATAGAAATAGACCCACTAGAGTAAAACATGTCTTTTAATGATTCTGACTTGATCAGTGTGATCGTGAAGTCGATTAATCCTATCAAAATCTTTTTCAATCATTTCCGGGAAGGTCCTATTATCAGGGGATTCCTTAAAAATAGGGGTACGAAACCCTAATTTTCAAATTTTCAGAGTTTTACACATGTTCCTTGAGAGAAACCCACAAAGACCTTATGTTTGGTTTGACCTAAAACAAACTTTTGACGACATTTTTACATGATTTAGCTTAATTTAATTAGAATGCCAAAAATTTATTTTGGGTACAACACACTCTTAGATGGTACTTTTGGAGTATCAAAGTTTATCAAAAATTCCTTTTTAATGTCATTCTAGTCTTTGTTGTGTTTAGGATATGCTTTTCTATGTCAGCCCAAAGAATCCTTTCTTAGGGATCCTACAAAATCAAATAACCTGGTTTTGTCTTCATCAGTCTTCATCAATTCCCTTTCTCTGCCACAGGGATTCCAATACAAGGATGTGCTCCGTAGCTTCGATTGTGTCCTTGTTGAATACTTGGAATTTGAGTGAAGGCTCCATGGTGTACTTAACTTCTTTTGCTTTGTAGTGGGGTTTTGTCACTTTCTTCTCCTTCTTAGTACTTCTTGCTATCATAGAATTATGTTCTCTACCTTTATCCTTTGCTAACCTAGTCTCAATGTATCCTTTTCCTAAAATCTTTTCACAATCTGCTATAAACTGCTCTTGCAGATCTTTGCTCTCTTCTTGTAGTGCTTCTTGAATTGAAATTCTAGTTTTATATGGTATGGTGGATAGGTTCTAGTTTGGGGGTTGTGCCTCTTCATAGTGACGTTTCATATGCTCTCTTTTTAACTTCCTTCCAAATAATCCTCATTAATAGATAATATTTTCTCCATGGTTCTCAGGAATTTCATGAATCTTTCATCTAGTTTGATTATGATATTCAATAGGTCCGGTTTCATTAGTGGTGTTTTGGTGAAGTGTAGTAGTGCTGGAACCTTACTTCTTCCACAACCATCTACCAATAACTTCCTAGATACCACATAGTTTTCTATACTTCCTTTTAAATCTGTCAAATTTTCTCTCGCTTTTTCCAAATGGGAGGCCATTTGTTTAGGAGTTTTCCATTCTTTTTCTTCAATTATTTTCCCTTTCTTCTTGGTAGCACTCACTTTGTGCCCTCATTCTCTCTCTTCATTTCATTCTCTTTTAAAAAAGAGGGATATAGAAAAATAAAGGATATTATAATCCTTTGGTTAAAAGAGAGATTAATAAATAATATATATAAAATCTCTTTTAAAAAAGGAAAGAATAATTATTTATTAAAAGGAAACTGTTGGGAAAGGGTGTGATGGTTTGGAAACCACCCTTTAAGGCTTATATAAAGCATTTACGTGAGACTTGGAAAGGCATGGAAAACATACAAGGAAGGAGAACATTCAAGGAAGAAGAAAGTGGTTTGGTGAGCTATGGGCATTGGAGAAGGGGGCACATAGAGTGTGTCCAACTTGGGGTACAAAGTACACTCGAGATTGTCTTGGCTAGGGTTGTTGTGCATGTTGTGTACTTATTATGAAGCATGTTGTATACATGTTAGCAATTACTTTGGAGCATGTTGTATACATGTTGAGTAGTTACTCTGGAGCATGTTGTATATGTGTTGAGTAATTACTAATTACTTTGGAGCATGGTGTGCACTTGTGTTGGGCATTGTTCTATTGAACCAACACTTGTGTAGAGTACAATAATGCATTGTGTTCCAAAAGGAACTGTTTCCTCCTAGATTGTTCCATTGCAAGAGCCAATACCACCGACATCTTCCTAGGGTGAGAATGACCTTTCCAAGAACTATGATTAAGATAAGTACTAAACTCAATTCCAAGATATTTTAATTATAAATGAGATAGATTTATTTAAGTGAATTCTTTGATGATGTTATTTCTTCTGTTTTAATCATATTTATATTGCTAAATGCCAATTTACTTAGCCTTAAACTAGATAACATTGATTATTTAGCATTTTTTGTGCATTTGTATCTAATTTTTAGAAATAAATTATGATCTTTAAACTTAATTAATAACACTAATAAATCCGCTACCAAATAAATATTAAATTTATCCAATTTTATAATTCGAGAAAAGTAGCATTACATTCCTTTTGGAGATCCCTCCCTTTTCCATTCGCCATCCCTTGGATGCCTAATCCCCTTAAATGAGGCTGACACCAATGAGATTGTGCCGCAAGTTATAAAAAAAAAACTTTTTTCTTTCTAGTTTCCTTGCTTGAGTCAAAATTTAATTTTGCTTTCTTATCTCCTCTGTACTACCTAACCAGGGTCCTGACAACAAAACCAATGTTAGCAAGAATAGTGGGGTATCACAGACTGGAGTTCTATGCCCCAAATATTCTCTATGTGTTGTATTTATACCCTAGACTCAATAGTAAGAGAGGTTTTAGACTTTAGAGGTTAATCTAGAATGTGGAATCAGACAAGGTACCTAGACAACTTTAAACAAAATTAAATGACAGTACCTAATATCATACATAACCATTGATCAGTTTCAGTATATTGATATATCTTATATTATATTTTCATCATTCTATTGGATATCTTTATACATTATATATTTATCCTCTCAATCTATTTTGCTGTTCCTTATTCTACTTACATTCCTTCATGCATTCCCTTGTTCCTATTCCTATTTCTACTCCTCCTTAGTTACATTCTATTATACCTTACACATATATCTTCCTATTGGGATGTGTCCCTTTCAAAATACATCTTTTCCTAGAGGTGACTTGTTTGCCAGGAGCTCCACAATCCTTTTGTAGTGGTTTGTGGTATGTTATCCTGCGCTGCATCTGTGCTATACTACTTTCTTTGCCAACAACCGCTATAAAAATTGTGAATAAAAAGTACATATTGTTCATAGTAGGTTAGTTTTTGTTTTACAATGAGTTTTATTTCTGATTCGAATAGCAGTTCTTTTGAACATCTATTCCATTTTGTGTCATACAAAAAGATACAAGAAAATGTAATGCTAAGAATATGCAAGCAACTGTAACATACTTTTCAGGTTAACAATGAATTTTTTATTTTGGCTAAAAGGTGCTCCATCTAATAGTGCACTGCAAATTTAAAGAAACCCTTCAAATGTGGTAGTAATCTAATGGTTAAATCTGTATCCCTACAAAATGCTATTGGTCACTCATGGCCATTGTTAGCCTTTCCACCACTCCTCTGTAGTTTTTTACACAAATTAGGGTTGCATACCATCTCTCTGTTGCATGTTGAGTGGAAGGAAACCTCCCTTGTCCATTTCATTGGAGGACACTATGGCCTTATCCCCAGTTTCGTCGGCCCCAATCATTTCAAGTCTCATAAAAGTAGTCCCAAATGAATTGGATCAAACAAACAGTGAACATTTCCAAAATTTTCTCTGCTATGCTATCACTTCTAACAATGCATGTTTTGCCCCAACTTCTCTGTCGAGAAAAAAAATGGTTGCTACTTGAAAATGTAGATCCTCCTCTCCCTCGACATCTCTTTTACTATGGATGAAATGGAAAAAAGATTTTTAACTTATAAGATAAGGCCTTGATATGCAGATTCATGAGTGCTTATCTGGGACACAAGACCCTCAGATCATGGATACAAAACAATTGGATCCCTATGGACTCGGTACATATTCTGATCATACCTAAAGGATACTTCCCTGCCTTTTTTTACACAAAACAAGAGTGTGATAAAGCTTTCCAAGGAGGCACATGGTTCACAAACAAATCTGGCCTATTCACAAAGCATTGGATTCAACTCCATGAAATATTTGTCAGATCTTCCTCTTTCTCATCCTTAAGGGATACTTGCATGAAGAAAATAGGAGCAGCAGCAGGGAACAGCAGGCGCATATATATCCACCTCAGACTTCATTAAAAATCCAGGTTTTCTAAACTTACATGAATCTGCATCAATATTGGCCTGGAGGAATCACATCAAGATAGAATCATCTTAGAAACGGGTGGCATTGAACAGGAATAACCTATGTAGTATGTACCATGCAAATATCCCTTTCTGTTGCAGAATCTGTCATGAACATGGGCATCTGGGTAGAGTTTTCCCCAACCAAAAGCAAAAAATTCCCATGGGAACTGTGGAGACAAACACTGTCATACAAGAGGACATAAAAAATGGCTTTGCTCTTAACCGTCCACGATAAATCACCAAGGAAAAAGTGATTGAGCTCTTTCAGAAACTGAAATCCAAAGAGGCTACACTAGAAAGGGAAGGGCTTTGTCAATCAGCCAACACAAAGTTCTCTTAATGCTCCTGCTGCTTTGATCCTAGGAGCAGTGGAAGAATTTCTGGCAACATAATCTGAAAGCCTTGTGATACCAATAGATCGGACCAAATCCAAGCACAATAAACCTGCCAAAGAGGAAGGTGTGATGACTAATACTCATCTGAAATCATTCCAATTTACATCCATGACTCCTACCTTGAACCCAGAGAAAAGGGAAACAGGCATCCAATCCAATCCACCAAAGAGGACCTCATCCTGGTCCTTCTCCAGATTTGGTATTCCAAAGAGTTTGAGTTGATAAAGAAAAAGAGGAATGAGATATAATAAAATTACATTTTTTTTTTTTGTTGCAAATCTGGGTCCCCAAAACTATGATCCATACAAAACTCAAAAAGAAGAAAATAGTAATCTTACTAAAGCTAAACAATGACAGGGTACAAGGGAGGCATTCCTCATTTTCTCAACTTAATGCGGGTCTTCTCATAGGGTAGAGGAGATCTCGGGTGCCTAACAAACACTTCTTTCTCAAAGTTTAAATCAAGCTCAAACATGTGAATATGGTATTTATTTTAGGAAGCCTCCTGATTAGGATCTGGCAAAATAAAATCTGCTGGTTTTCTGGGCAGCAAGTAAAACATCTGGTTTTACTATTCTGCAACTCTTGTCCAATGGGATCTGGCAAGATGTATCCTTCAATCTTCACAAAGTCTGTTATGAAGTTTTCATCCTAACTTTTTCTCTCATGAAATTCAAGAAATATTCCATGCACTTAACTTTGGGGAAACTAGTCTGATAATTTGGATACGGAATGATGAGGATATATCATGGGAACAGGATGCATGGAGTAACATTTTCATGCAACGGGAAGCATGAGAATCTCTTCCAGCTTCAGCATAAGACCCAACCTATTACTTACTACTTATTTCTGGAACCAGACCAGACAATTGAACGAAAATGCAAGTCTGATTTCTCCAGCTTGTTTCTGTGGATGGGCCATCATAATTCTTTCATTCTTTTCCTAATTGGGGGTTGGGAAGATTTTCCCAAGAGCCAATTCACACTATAGGTCTAGCTTACCGATCTATAAGAACAATATGAATAATTAGATCCATCCAATACATATGTTTCATTCCCCTCTCCTCTTTCAGTGATCAAAACCCATACTTGACCCACAAGAAAAACAGATTAGCACTGGTGGAAGAAAAAATAATTAAGCAGCAAAAAGAGAGGAGAAAGAAAGAAAAAGAAAAGATAAAAGATAAAAGAATACAAAAACAGGAAGTACCAACTTTTTCTCCTTGTGGGAATTATAGAATACATATATAACTATTCACCTTGGTGCTACAAGATAAGTTGCCCGATCTTGTAATTATGGAAAACTTTTAACACTATAAAAATCTTAAATGAGAAAAAGGGTGGGACAGATTTCAGCAGTAGAATAGTAGAAGCACCCAGCAATTTAGAAAACAAAACCCTTCGTAAGGAGCTGGAATTTGCTCAAGGGTCATACAAACGGAACTACACAAGGAAACACAGACATTATACAGCAGAAAAATTGGACAGTTTCTCTTCTTGAGACATGGATAGAGCAATATCATACTATTGAGGCTCGAGTTTACAAGAATATTCTATCTGATCATAGATTGATCCTACTGACCATCACACCCATAACCCCTTGGCATAGAAAACAACAATTTTGGTTTGAACTAATGTTGTCAAGACACTTGATTTTGTCAACAAAGTCAATGAATTGTTTGATTCATGCAGCTATATTGGTGGAAATGCTATGCACAGGTTTCCTGCTAAAATCAAATATAGTAAGGCTCAAATCAAACAATAGAATGAAACAGAATTTGGCAATATATTTGTTCAAAGAGAACAAACACTAACCCAACAGTTAGCTCTCCAATATAAAGAGGATGAAGCCTATTGGCAGTACAAGTTGAAAGAACAATGGATAAAACATGGGGATGCCAGTACCGAAATTTTCTATTCGGCAGCCTTAACAGGCAACAAATCAACTGAATACAATGCCTATGCACATAGAATATACAGGTTTTGATATCCTCTCGAGATACTCTATCCTATGCTACTTCTTTCAGGGCATTTTAACAGCCCCCTATACTGGGTCACCTGAAGATCACTCAACAAAAATTTCTGCACAGTATTCCTAAGCATATACAAGAGATGGATAATGAACACATGATGAAACAAGATATGAAAGCAGAATTCAAAGCTATTGTATTCTTCTCTAGCCCAAAAAGGTTCTGGGATTGGATGAAGCCTCTTTTATAAGAGGTCTGGGCACTATTAAATATGAACTTGAGGAGTTCATTGAGGAATCCTGCAAGCCCCAAACCATGTTAAAGAAGCTCGAGGTTACTTGACTTGTCCTAATTCAGCTCATAGGAGTTTCTTTGACTATAGTGCTCTGTAAAATGGTTTACAAAATTGTATCCAAGTTCATACCTCTCAATGTAGGAGCCTTTTGTTCTAGATGATCTCTAAGGGGTGGCTAGCTTTTCTTTTATGAAGGCATACGATGGATGATATTAGTGCAGTCCAAGAAATTTTTCGTTCCCTTCATACGCAACAAAGATCTGGCATTGTGATCAAGCTTGACATCTCAAAGGCCTTTGACCAATGCAATTGGAATTTTATTAGACAAAGTTACAAACACTTGCCAATGTGTTCATCAAGAAGTTACCAAATAGCTCAGTTCTCATATCTGGGCTCTGATGTTTACAATTGCTGTTAATGGTTTATTGGTCTAGACATATCACTCTTCTCAGGGGATTTGCCGTGAAGACCCAAAAGTTGCTGATTATTTATCCTCATGAGCCCAAATTAAAATAATGCCAAAACAATTGATGAATCAAGGTTTAATATTGTGGTGTCCTGGCAGTGGGAGATGGCACATGTTACACTAACCTCTATTTTGCAGATTACAAGCACTCCCCTCTTTGCTTCTTTTATGACTAAGGAAATAAAGAAAGTGAAAAAACTTGTTGACCTTTATAAAACTGCATTGTGATAACAAATCAATGACACTAAGTCCAATATTGTTTCCCTTTGAATTCTTGTCAGAAAGAAATATCAAATCTCCAATTACTGAAATTTTGAGGAGGGCAATCTAACTATGAATTATTTGAGCTTTCTTTTACATCTGAGATGTAACTCAGCTATAGGGGATTCATCTTTAGCAAAAATGAAATTGAAACTCTCAAGATCTACCAACAAATGGCTCGCATGAGCCAGACTGGTGCAACTTATACAAGCTGTTCTGTAGGCAAGTGCAATCTACATGGTCTGCATACTCCCCCTTGCCCTTGCCCTTGCCCTTCCCTCAATACTAGAAGTTTAACTACAAGGGATATATTGGAGCCTTTTGTGGTAAAGCGCTAAAGAACATTAAAAATTCCCTCTTTTGGCATGATCTACCATCTACACACCCAATTCTAACTATGAATTATTTGAGCTTTCCTTTACATCTGAGATGTAACTCAGCTATAGGGGATTCATCTTTAGCAAAAATGAAATTGAAACTCTCAAGATCTACCAACAAATGGCTCGTGTGAGCCAGACTGGTGCAACTTATACAAGCTGTTCCGTAGGCAAGTCCAATCTACATGGTCTGCATACTCCCCCTTACCCTTGCCCTTCCCCTTCCCTCAATAGTAGAAGTTTAACTACAAGGGATATATTGGAGCCTTTTGTGGTAAAGCGCTAAAGAACATTAAAAATTCCCTCTTTTGGCATGATCTACCATCTACACACCCAAATCTATGGGAGAATTTGGCCTCAGAAATCTAAATTGTTTTCAATATAGTGCTAGGTATGTTGGTTGCACTGCAATTTATATAAATTCAGGAATCTTTCTAAAAAGAAATGAAATTAGTAGCCATTAGAATAGAAACACTTTGTGGCAACCTCCAATTGCCAGTACTTCAAAATTTGTTCTTATGGGTTTAGGACCTGAATTATGCTGGTGATTTAAAAGACAATACACAACTTTAGAACTTAACTTAAACAAAAGAAGATTGACAATTGCTAAATAGTTGAAAATAGAAAATTTACTATAATAATTAATTAGGGATCTTGGCGTGCCCTTGGAAATTGAAATAGGTTTATTCATATTTGGATAAGGACAAACTTATTAAAGAACTGAAAATTTATTTTCAAGTTATTTTTTTTTCTATTTATTTGACGGGGTTATAACTGCTAGCCCATTGCTCAAAATTGGAAGTTTGTATATTCATTGGAGAACTTATGTCATGAACTGATTAATTTGGCTTGGACTGTGCTATAAGTTGCTTCAATTGGTGCATCACTAAATTCTATTCCAGAGGACCTAAAAATTGAAAATACAAAAACACAGAAAAGACCTGAAAAAAATATTTATAGGAATTTTCAGAATAGTGTTTGAAACTACTACTTAGATGACCTAAGATGTTCCATGGATCAGTTTAGAACACCTGAATCAACATAGTATGTCCAAGGTTAGAAATGAAACTCAAGTCAAACTATTGGAAGATCAATAGGATAGTCATCTCCCACCATGCAATTGGTATTACCAATTCCTCTAGCATTTTCTTTAGAATCGACGACATGTTAAGGTGGCTGGTCATTGTAGAAAAAATCAGCAAGGTCTCAAAACTTGGGATTTTGCTCTTTTAGATTCCTTAACAGATGTATTACAAACCCAAGCAAAGCAACTTGAAGATAACCTCAACAATTATATTTTGAATTTTCTAATGTCACAAGCTGATATCAGAGTGTGACCTTTTACAAAGATAGGGAACTGATCATTTACCACAGTCTATGAGGTGCAAAACTGAATATCCTTATGTCACCAAAATTGAAATCGTAACTGGTCAACTTTCCAGTGGGTCAAAATCAACTCTTTTACCTGGATAGCAACCTATAAAAAAGTAAATTGTACCCCTTGCCTGACTTTCCAAGCAAGTGATAACTGATTGCTGCAAACACTGTAATTTAGGTGTTTTCGTGTATTGATTATTAAAATCTCAATTTCCATGCTACATTGAAGTGACCTCTGATGTGCATATCCAATGCAAACTTCTATGCAAGAATTTGCTTCTATGTAAATTTTAATGTCTCCTTAACTGGACTTTCTGGCTTTCATATTCTTATTATGGAGAGTGGAAACTTTGTGGACTAGATATGTCAGGTCAACTGCTTCATCCCTAGCAGCTACAAGTGGAGCTTCAAGAAAACAGTCTCAAATATCATGATGGAATCCTTGAGTCTCCTTGTGAGCAACAGAAACCATTCAAACAACAGGGCCAGTTTTACCCCTCTTAGGAACAACACCTTCACCCAGACAACACTCTCCACAATCTTCTTGTTCTTTTTAAGGTTTTCAAAATATTCATGATTCAAGTAATTATCCAAGATATTATGTAGATGAACACCCCCAGGATCCAGAGTCACTTTCATAGTATTGAGATTAATAAAATAATGATCGTTGCTAAGAGGTTTCTTTTACTTCAACCATGCTGAAAATTCTTAGGAAGTTCAATGTCTGCATTCAACTCATTTGATTTGTTGTCAATAAATTCTTAAGTGCTCCATTTTTCTTCCTGATTCTACCTCAAGCATTCCCAGGCTTTTTAGGAAGTTCAACCCTACATTCAACTCCTTTAATTTGTCTTCAATAATTTTTGAACTGCTCCATGTTTTTCCTTTGGAGTCCAATGTTTTAATTCCTTTGCTGGTTAGGTGTGAACATGAGATGCATCCATTTCACCACAATCCTCAGATCTCCCTCTTTCAACAGCCATTGAAGCCTATTCATGTTGTCACTTCTTCTGCTCTTCTTAACATTTCTAGCTGACGAACAGGCACAAGCTATAGGGAAAGTAGAAACTTCAGATTTGGGATTTGGTCTCGCAATTTATCAGGAAGAACTAATTTGTGAGATTAACAAATTTCAAATATAAATTCCATTTCTCTGCGATGATACCTCTGCTAAAAATAGGACTACAGATCCTTTTCTCAAGATTCAAATTTCACCCAAAGGCTATCAACATTTGATATAGGCACAAGGACATGCATACCATGAAGTAACCGAAATTTAAGATTAACATTCCAGTTCCTTGTACTCTGAAATGTCTGCGTACATATCTCAGATACGCGACATCTAATGGTGTGAGGAGATATTTGTCCCATTTCACTTCATACATCTCTGTTGTTAAATTCTCCTGAACCCAACAATAATTTTCACACATCCTTGTTATTAGTTATTGCCACTATCAACTACACTGATATCCTTGCCATCTTCATTGCTGTTGCATCTGGAATTCGTGCAAACTTCTTGGCATCTCTTTTGGCATGGTCAAAATAAATATCATGGAAAGAATTTCTAGTATTTTATCAAATCTTTGATGAGAAACAATTTTTCTAATCTAAGACTTTGGATTAAATCAATATACTATAGTGTTTAGAAAAATAACATTTTATGCCTTAAATTAGGATAGAATCTATTTGTTAACTTATCCTATATTATGGACCTGAACACCAAGTCTTTTGGAAGAGTAAAACTTATCCTCACCATTCATGTCCCGTCAAATCCCTCCGCACTTGGTCCTCTTGGTTGCTCTTTTGGTATTCAATTTTCCAAATCCATTAGGGGATGCATCTAATTCGCTTTCATCATTATTATTTACACATTTGGTAACTCCATTATTTTTGGATAGTTTACTATATCTTCAGGAGAAAATCTTGATTGAAAATTTGCTTGGTGGTCTGGATGGTATAAGTTACTTTGACAGAGTACTTTATTTTGCTTTATTGGTAGTCTAGATGTATAAGTTGCTTCAACAGTGTACTTATATATGTCTTCAAAATATGACCAATGATACCTTCCATGTTTCTGATTTATTGAAGAGGATGAGTTTTTGTGCATTCTTGATTTTGTTTTTATCGTCAAGGGGGTATGATATGAGGTGGAAAGTGGCATTTTAATGAAAGTAAGTTAGATTGGTTAGAAACTTAGAACTGACTTTGAGGTAATTATTTACTCATTGCCATAATGACCAAAGACGAATGTTGATACTTCCCTTCTCTCTACTGAAAGATCAACAAATGGATGCACAATAATGTCTCTTATGGCTTCACCATGCCTCTTAACAATGTTCATTACAGGTCCCTTGACGCATTACTTTTGTTTTGGATGATAGCCCATTTTGACAGATTTAGTCATTAATGGATAACATCTCAATTTTCAAATTCATTTCTTTATTATCAATGTTCCTGGTTACAGGGATGTCCTAGTCATGGTGGGTAGGGATGAAATGTCCCCCTGTCATTCACTTGGGTGCTACACCAAAGGGGTCCATCTCCTAGGTGGTCCTATAGTCTAGGGGATGTCCCTAGGGATGTTCCTCTTTGGGAGTGCATTCAAGGATGTTCTGTCATCCACAAGATGGATAGGGGATGTGCATACATCCCTTGAACGTCCTTGGGATGACAAGGCGTTCCTGTGCCCTTTAGAAAAAAACACTTATTTCAATTTTTTTTTTATTATAAACAAGAAACCCTAAACCTAGTCCAAAAGGAGGCTCAGCAAAGCCTTTTACCCTACAAAAACTAGAAAAACACTTTACCGCCCTCATTTTGAATCACCAATAGTAGGCTGCAAGTGCAATAGGAAGAGAAAGATGAACTGGTCCACATACAGCATCATCTACTCTATCAAGAGGAATAGGAGAACGGAGAAGCTTTTGGCTGAACATGGTGCCTTGCATGTCATGGATCACAAGATGAATGAGTGCAAGGAGAGTCTAACAACATGGTGGGATGTAGACCAAAAAGAACCGATGCAGATTCATGAGGACTAGGCTGTACATATTGGGTTGGTTGGCGTCCAATTGTAGGATCTAGATGAGTTACAGTTCTAGAAATGAGGAGTATGCCATGACATTTGTGTCAGACAATGAGTTTGATTAGCCACGGGTCCAATATATATGTATGTATTCGTATGCATGTATACATACATATATGTATATGTTCAACATTTTGGATTAATTGATTGTCAGATTGTTTACATAAATAATAAATTGCATTTTCTTTTACTATTTTTTATAATTAATTTATATATATTATTTTAACTGCTGTTTCCCTGCTGTTATCCATATATATTATATGATCAGCTTTTTGGATTAATTGTTTGTCAATTTGTTTACATAAACAATAAAATATATTTTCTTTTACTATTTTTAATAATCATTTTAACTACTGTTTCCTCACTGTCGTTTCCCTCCCATCCCCAAATTTTGGGAAAATGTTTACTGACCCTAAAACTTGTCGTGTCTTGGAGACTCTGTAGAACACTAACTATTATACACTGTTTTTCACTGGAAAAAATGAAGCTTTTGAAGCAATATATGTTTTGGTTTTGTTGTAGTTATTTGTTTACCACTAGGAAGTCACTCGATATATTTCTAATGTGCAAATTCAAAGCTTCTAAAATTTAAGAGGGAACTGAGAGTTAAGAAAATTACTTCTGCAAACATCAGCCAATAGGTACATTTGGTGGCCATCCAAGTGTGAATAAGGTTGATGATAGTTCTCTTCAGAGGCTAAAGTAAAACACATTTTGACTGAATATTTTTACGATTGCATGTTTTCTAAGTAGCCAGAAAAATTGAATAGTTAACTGAGAGTTGAGAAAATTGCTTCTGCAAAACATCAGCCAATAGTTACTTAGAAACCATCTAAGAGTGGTGTTGCTGATTGTTCTCTTCAGGGGCTCAAATAAAAGCATAAAACACATTTTGACTGAAGATTTTTATGTTTGCATGTTTTCTGAGCAGCTAGGAAATTTTCAGATATAAAAATCAGAATTGAACATTGTGCGGTTCTTTAATATCTCATGCTACTGCTCATCCAAACTTTGGTTATTGAAAAAGCTAATGGTTTCGGTTTTTGAGTGTTTATGCTTTCTCAAAATGCTTTTATGTGCCTTTATTTTCCTTAGAAAGATATCTTTTCATAATTGCAGAAAATATCAAAAAGAAAGAACAAAGTGAACTTAACTGCACCCAATCATCGGACCCTTAAGAAGAATGAAAGCTCAACATGCATAGTCCCCAAAAGACGAAAAAAGGAACCGTTGAATTGCAAAGATTGGCAGTGCCTACAAGGTAGCTCTTCATCCATTATTTGAGTGGCTATGAATGGTCTATGAATTTTATAGAGTTTTTGCTATTGTTGATAGAAGTTTTGTTGAATATATGCACAGGCATTGCATTGCTTCATATTTATGTCACCCCTGTACATTGTTTGAGGGTTTTCAATTTATGATTGTCTGAATTCTACCTTCTCTTGTAGATGCTGGTACATCATGGAAAAGTGGTGTACGCCGTAGTTTGAGGATTAGGTCAAGGCCCTTGGAGTTTTGGAGAGGAGAGAGGTTCTTATATGGGCGTGTGCTAAATTGTAAGTGTTATGTGCAAAAACTTTATTTATTAAAACTAAATAATGGAAAGAGTGCAGAACATATTTAGAAGGAACTATAATAAAGGAATTATTATTCAGAATTTCTGACAATCATGTGTACTTACAGTATTTATTAAATAGGATGATTCACTTGAAAAAATAACTATTTAATAATCGAGAATGCTACTAAATAGAACCGTTTGGGTGCTTTTTGCATCAACATTTTGGATCACACTCCTAATCTGCAACATACACCCCCCCTTTTTTTTGAAACCTCCGTTTGCTGGTTGCTGGTTGCTTGTTCAATGATGTGTTTGTATTTTGTTTTTCAATGTGTTTGTATAAGTATATAACATAAAGAGCAGATTGCAATGAACAGATAACACAAGAAACTAAAGCCTTTCAATAGAAACTGTAACAAGCAACATAAGCAATCATTTTCTGTTATATATCAGAATATTGCAATGTAATTATTAGACCTGGAAATGACTGTTAGAGCAGCAATGAGGCTCCAGAATGAGCACCAACACAACACCAAGATTTAGTCTTTGAATACCCCTGTTCTCCAACGCCTTAGTCCTCTTATTTCAGCGCCCAAAGTTCAACAATCAAAACCCAATGTATGCTGGTCACAATCTGGGGTTTTCAGCAGCAAGATCGTGCCCCTCTAGAAAACTCAACCTCCTCTAGAAAAATCAAATCTCCATTAAAATATGCAAACTAGTACTTGAAATGATCGGCTGGAAATGGCTCTTGTAATGCACCAATGCCCATTTTGATTCTTGAATCCATTTTAGAGCTGTGAGCATAAACATGAAATCTGGTCCAGAAGTGCAATGCCCAGAAAATGCAAATAAACACACCAAAATCTTCACCAAACACTCCAATACTGAATACTAAGAAAACCACACCAAAAACCTTCAAAAATACTGATGAAACTTCATTTTCCAATCACCGAAATCAAACTCTGTGAAGCACTGTATGATCCCTGCTGTAGAATCACTCTCTATCTGATTAGGGAGGATATTTCACCACCGAAACCAGCCCAAGCAAAGAGGGTTTTCGTTCTCAATTCACAGCCCAAGCACTCTAGAAGAAATCCAATAGCATTTTGTTATGTTGGCAAAGCCAAGATGTGAAAATGAGAGCCAAAATGAAAATATAAAGGAGCTTAGGGCAACTGGACTCCAAAATCTTCTTAATTCCTCCCTAGAACCCAACGCCCTTCCTGAGCCTTTTAAAAATTAAAACATTTTAATTTATTCCATCTCCCTTCCCTAGGCATCCACTTCATGAGGAGATATTATATTAATTAATCTTTTAAAAACAACTTAAAGTTGCTTCACTAGGCTCAAGGTACTTTTCGAAAGACCACTTTTACCCCTCAACTTAATTTTATAATATAACTTTATAAAATGACTTGAGTGGTTGAATTAAACAAACAATCAATATTGCAACTTTAGGCTCTCCAAAAATAAAATTGAGTAGTAATACTGTTGTGAGTACAATGGCTTGGGACCAACTCCCCCAAAGATGACTTACTATAAATAGCACTGCTATAAATAGTAAGTATGTGCCTACACCCAAACTGAGTGAATTGAAGACCCATAGAAGAATATTGTGACCAACTATAGATAGCAACATCAAGTTTGACCACTGCTATAAATAGAAACCCCTCCGGAAACCCTCAAATTGAATTGCTAAAAATAACACTTACTATAAATAGCATATTGCTAAAAATAGTGACCCCAAATGCATTTTGAGCACAAACCGAGTAGCCATCACAACTTACTAAAAATAGTAAGTCCAGAAAAAGTTGTCAGATGCAGATGCATGTCATAGCATTGCGAAGCTCTTTGAAAACCTAGAAAGAATCCAAAAACCAATCCTGCATGCAAACCCTTGATTGAAATGCATGTCACATCCTTGAAGTGCATGTCACATCGCTTTGAAGCTCTATGAATACCCAGAAGGAATCCATAAACCAAACTGCGAAACTTCAACATGCAAACCCTTGAATCCACAAAAGAGACCTCCAAACAACAGGAAACCCTAATTCCACCTCTGACCTACCTACGGGTATCCGGAAATAGGCCAACGGTCGTTGGGAACTGTAGTGCTAAAAATGGGGACATTACATAATCCATCATTAGGATGAGGAGAAAATTATAGTAGATTGTAGACTTTGCTCACTAGACAGATGGTGAGATAGGAGAGAAGGGAGTGGGAAATGAGATAAGTTAAGAAAAGAGAAGAAAACCTAATAATGATTAATACAAACATTTAGTCATACATGCAACATTCCATATTCAAACAAATACAAAAGGATGCAACAAGCTTAAGGGGAGAGGATAAGGCAAGAAAATTAATATGAAGAAAAAAAACCTAAAAAACTAGCTCATAATAAGAAATAAAATATAATATCAATCTTACCATTATGTCATGAAAATAAGGAATCCTAATCTACGAGTGAAGGAAAAATAAAGCTTAGAGGGGAAAGAGGTGGCTAAACTTATGACAAGAAGGAAGTGTATGATAATTAAAATAATTAAGCAATGAAACAGAAAATTAATAAAATGAAATCTGAAGGCAAACACAAATAAAAACATGAATATGCTATTATGTGTAGACATAGAGAAAAGAAAGATAAGTAAAGATGCTAGTAATGTTAGGTTTGTGATCCCAAGTACCATTGTAGCTTTGTTTTAATAAAATGTATGGGACACCCTGATAGTTAATACTTTAAAGATAAGTGTTTATTCAATGTCATTAGCAATATGATAGTTTGAGTAGTTGCTCACGAGAATTATGAGGATCAAAGATTTATTTAATCTCTTCTATCTAATCTTCATACTATTTCCACATAATATAATTTGAGTGCATTCATTGATATTAGTTTAAATGTAGTTTTCTATTCATTTGAATTTTCTATCAGTGGTACCAGAGCCATGAGAGGCCTTGAAGGTTGATAGGCGCACATCTACTATCATGCAATTGATTTGCTGCTTTTATAATTACCAATAGAGAGTGGAGATTTGATTTTTGTTTGTATTGTTAAAGGAAAAGATTATGCCCAGGTTTGCAAATAATTCTTTTATAAATTTTGCAAACATCATTTATTTCTCTATCTAATAAACTGAATAAATGAACTAATAATAGAGATGACAATCCATACCAGATACAAGAGTAAATTATATCTTTATTCGCACATGAAATTATTACAGAAGAAGACCAAAGATGGTTGACCAAGGACCAAAGTTGGTCCCACTCGATCATACCCTTTGGCAATACACAATCTATTCAAAGGACTCGATGGTTGCCAAGAGGATCACAACCGTTGACCAACCAATGTTTATAACTACTCGAAGTCGACAAACAAGTAATACATAGTTGAATAACCAATATTCTCGAAAAATAATAAGACATTGTACATTGACTACATCATCCTCCCCAAAAGAAAAAGTCATCTTCCAAATGACAAGGAAACATCAAGTAACATTAGGGAAGACTTTCCAAAGTGATGATGATATTATAGACAAGGACTTGTAAACAAACTTGGAATTGTACTTTGCAAACTTGGACTTGGAGTGTACTTGGCTAATCAAATGAGTGTGATGGAGGTCTAAGGGTAACGCTTGCAACGAGGTCAAGGGACAGTGCCCCTTGCAGGGGTTTGGGGGTAGCACCCCCAACAAGGAGGTCTATAGGCAACAACTGTAATGAGGTCAAGGGACAATGCCCCTTGCAGGGGTTTGGGGGTAGCGCCCCTAATGGGGTCAAGGGGCACATCATTTTAATGATTTTTAAGAGGCAAAAAACAATGTTGACAAAGCAAAAAAATAGAGATTTTGGAGTGTTTAACCAATGTATTTCAAGATGTGAATAATGCTTTGGACCAACTAACCAAGGGATCTCATTTGATTGCACATTGAAACTCCTAAGAATAGACTCTTGTTGAGAATGGCTACTGAAAATAGATCGTTGTTGAAAATGGCTATTGAGAATAGACTTTAGCTAGGACAATTGAAAGACCGTACGATGATGAGGATATTGATCACTAAGCCGTAGAGTACAATGAATGGCAAAGATGTGTTGGAAGAATAAGAAGTCTATCATTGATATACAAGTTGTATAGTATGCAGCATGGTGTTGTTCTTGATGTCAACATTGTATGAAGATTGATATGCAAATCATTTTGTGAAGCATGAGTGTGTATATAGATGATAATCCAATGTATATTTGCAAGAAGGTTTGATCTGGTGCAGACAGTTGAAGTGGAAATTGGCTAAGTATTATAACAGTGTTTTTAGTGTACAGGACATCCGGTATTTTGGTCCGCATTGGTCTGCCTTGAGGAATCTTGTTTTGCAGTTGTAAGGCAATTTTGTTGGATGTTAGAGGAGTCTAAATCTAGGTTTTAACATTATTTTGTTTTCTGGTGAAGCTATGAATGACAAAAGTTCCGGTTTGCTAGTGATAGTGGTTACTAGTATAGGGTGTATGTGGTGGTGAGTCCGCACTTCACTATGGATTGGTATTTGGTCTTGCAGATTTATGGGAGTGTTGACAGGTGTTAGATGTATCTTAATTCCAAGTGTCATGAAGTTTTGGGGTCCGCGTGTTTGTTTTTTGGTTGATCAGTTGGTGAATTTTAATGTTCGGTTATTACTGATGCCAACCTAATATGATATGAGTATTGCGAAGTTTAAATAAGTGTTGATGCGCTATGTGAGATCTAATATAGGTCCATGCCAACCTATTTGAGTTCATCATAAGGTTTGTTTGTGGCATGAAGTATGTTTTTGGCTGACAAGTTATATTTTATATAATACATCTAATTAGGCCAACCTAATTGATGTTGGGATGAAATTGGTATGAGTTCATTTTGGTGTTGTGTGTTATTCGGTGTTGTGTGCATAACAAATATGCAAGTGTAGTTGATGCGAATTGTGTGAAAGTGATGCAAGTGCAAAGCAGAGCAAAGTGTTAGAGCAGAGTAATGAAGTGTGTTGACTTTGTATATTGAGCTTCAATGGAACTGTATTCCACCATGTTGTAGATGCATTTGTAATAGTTCATTTTGTCTATGTGCTACCCCTCTCTTCTATCTTTTCTTTTTTTTGTGGGCAGTGAGTCCACATACAGTGAGCACTTTTGTAATATCTTATAACTAATTATCATATATTGTGAGCAAATCCTCATCGTGGTTTTTCCCTTTTTGGGTTGTCCACGTAAATATCTAGTGTTCATGTGTTGTGTGATGTTGATAGTTGATTTTATACTTTCCTCTCTTACTGCAAATTAAATGTGCTATGTGGAATGAATGTTTAAATGTTTAAGTGGTTTTAGAGAATACTGATTCACTCCCCCTCTCAGTATTCCGGGTGTTCAACAAAATGTTTGCAAACGAATTTGAGGAATGAGGTAGTTGTACAATGCAAAGATGTTGACATAGGCAGGAGGTGCAAAGTCGTACGATGTAGAAGATTACAAACGTCGTACGATGTAGATAATTTTGAAACCTGTATGGTGGAAAGAAAATAGAACCACCATACCATTAGAAAGTTGTACCTTACTCCTTGTCATACAACATAAATAATCTTCCTTACTCCCGGTCATATGAAGATGCGTTGTACACCATGATGCCACTGTACAAAGTAGTGGAATTGAGGGAGTTTCCGTACTATGTGAGGGAACCATTGTACGATGCAAGTGAATGTGGGTAGTACTATATACTTTGAGGGATGAGGCAATCGTACGATGTAGATAGGATGAAATAGCCATATGATGTTTAGAATGAATGAAACAATTGTACGGTGTGTTGGAGTAATAGGATAATCACTTGATAATTAATTAATCATTTTAATTATTAAGTCCCTTATTACTTTAGTTCACTTAAGTTAAACTTAGGAGTGCTTTTTTATTATTAGTTTGAATTATATATAGGAAAAGATGTCTCATTGCATGAGATGAGAACACTTGTCACCATCTAGTCAAATCATCATCTAGGGTTTGCTTTTGCATGCTTTTATAAAGCTTGCACATTCATTTTAATAATTCCTAATTCAAAACTATTCAGGTTAATACATTGCACATATCATTGCTTTTTTGGATTCAATCTTTTCTCCCTTGGTTGCATAGCAAATCAATTGCTTTGATCTCTTAGATGTGATAGTTGTTTTGGTTGTAGGGATTTCTGGGAGCTGTGGGGTTCACTATCAACTCCAACATGGTATTAGAGCGCTTTAGATTTGTGACTTCCTGTCCGAATTTTGAGAGATCCGGCCTTGAGGGAAAAATCAACTTATCCTAGGGCGGAATGGGCATCATTGTTGCGTTCAGAACAACTGAAAACCTAAGGGATGCTTGTTGAATCGCTCAAATCTGAGCAGTTGCAACAAAAGGAAAACTTCTTTTTAGGGGCATGCAGATCTGCATAGATTTGTACGAATTTGAGCCCCGATCCGCCTTGGTTTGTGTGTAGTTGTAGGTACAAGTTTATTAATTTTGGTTTTTTAATCATCTATTTTCCAGAAAATAAAAAAAATATTCTCTAGTTTTTAAAAAAAATTTACCTAGAAAATCAAAAAATAAATCAAAAGCTTTTTAAAAAAAATCAAATTTTGCAAAAAAATATCTAGAAAAGCAAAAGCTTTTTGGAAAACAAAAAAAGCAAAAAAAAATCGTTGAATCGCCTGGAAAGGGTTGTACTCCTGCGCAGGCCCTGTTAGTGGTCAAATTAGACCGTCGGCAGCCAAAAGGTCCACCGACGGTGTTTCTTTATAGCCGTCTAGTGGCAACATAGCAAAAAGGCGGGCCCAACAACAACACAGCAAAAAGGTGGCAACCTTTTTAATAGGCCCATAAAAATCTTCCATCAGTGGCTAAAATCACTACGGGTGGCAGTAAAAGATTCCGTCGGAATCTTCAGACATATTCGATGTCTTCAACAAAATTTGGTAGTCACAGAAAAATCCTGATAAGCTAACTCCGATAGGGAATATTCCTTGCTCAATAGCATATTCCAACTCAGAATATTCTTTGCAAGATTTCGGCAGCTCATAGTTTTCTAGTGACCAGAATTTTTTTAGGGCGATTGCTTTCCAATAAAAGAGCATATTCTCCAAATATTTTGTGACAGCCGTCAAATTTAAGCTCGCGGATCATTGACGTCATGATGACTTCATTATACGACTAACCCTCCAAGCCCCCCTCTTAGCCTTGATTTGCCCTAAAGGAGTAGTTTTTTTCTTTTTGGCATAACTTAGGCATACGGTGTCGAAATTAGGCAAATGAAATATGGTCAGAAAGTTGGTTTCAACTACTTTCTAGTGGTGTAGGTCTCATTATCAGATTTTGTTGCTGGTTCCTGTTATTCTTAGTCAAAGTCAAATCTTCATTTTGCATTTTCAAGCTCATAACTTTGTGCCCGTATCTCCATTTTTTGCGATTCCAATGACATCGGAAAGGTATTTCAGAGCTCTTCAGATCCATCCATCCACTTTTTCCAGAATCTACGCTAAGTACATTTTATTCAATATTTTGTGTTTTCACATTTTGCTTAATTACTTGGACGTCTTGGCACCTAGAAAGGATCTATTTACGTGAGATGACATATTTTGATCTTCTTTATCAGTACCGAGATTGTTATTCTAATTTTTTTGTTTGAGTATCATGGTTTTTTCTATTCATCCTTCTGTGATCAGCTTGGAAAAGGATAACTATGAGTCTTGGAAAATGGCATCTTGACACATATCAAGTTGCGTGATATTTTGCCTTATTTGTATGGGCTCATACCTACACCAGAAACACTAAGGAGATTATCAACATGGGGTATCATCAACGATCATATTGTAGGGGTTATATGTCCTAGTGTTGATCTTGACACTATGTATGCTGTATCAGTCATTGAATGTCCCCACATATTTTGAACACGACTTTGGGAGATCTATGGAGACCCTCATATCTCTCCATACCCAGAGGATCCTATTGCAGATTGTCTCATCCCTCTTGCAAATGTAGATTGCATACCCTTTGATGATGATACTTTAGAGGAGCTTGAGTATATCATAGGTCTTTCATGTTTTGATGGTTCAAAGGCTTGCATTCATGTTCCCACTCTTCAGATCGAGACTACATCATCATCTTTTATTGTTCCTGATTAGTTTGACATTGACACATCTTTGGCCCCTATTGATTCAGTGCAGCAGGACATACATCTTCCAGACACAGCTACTTGGGATTTGCATCTTGCAGACATATCATCCTTGTTTGTAGAGTCTCAGATTGTAGATTTGCAGGATTACTTTGAGGACATTCATCTCCTCTTTGTTGACAATCACATCAACGCTGTTGGCCCACCATCTTCATTGCCTTTGCAGCTTGTTCTACATTAGTCTTCACAAGATCTTGGATCGACATCATCGCTTTCCGACATGTGGATACGTGAGCAGTTTTCAGAGGCACACATCATTTGGATTTGGATATCGACATCACCCATTCTTTTGGATTGGCTTCTCCAATCACTAGTGGATCTATTTCTTCCTAAGGGGAGAAATGTTGTTTGCAGGCAGTGGATCATATTTTGTCTTCAGTCATTCATCATTGGCATGGGAGCTCTTTCTTTATGGGGGGGATTCATATCCTCATTTTCTCTCTCCTATCAGGGGGGCATCTATTGTACTTGCATGATAGAAGCAGCCCATGGGGGGTCACATTGAGTCTTTCTATCCTTCTTTCACTAGTGCAGTCATTTATTTTTCTCTCTTTTTGAGAGGAGTTTTTCCCATGATGTTTTCTCCTTTTCTCTAGTTATGAGAGATTCATTTATTTGTACATGGGTACCTCTTCAGGACTTGTATCCGAGACCCATCCATGCATCCATCATTGCTTTCTATATCAGGGATTTTAACTTCTCCCTAAGTTAATCTTAAGGGGGGGTGTTGGAGTAATTAGGATAATCACTTGATAATCAATTAATCATTAATCAATTATTAAGTCCCTTATTACTTTAGTTCACTTAAGCTAAACTCGGGAGTGCTTTTTTATCATCAGTTTGAATTAAATATAGGACAAGTTGTCTCATTTCATAAGATTAGAACACTTGTCACTATCTAGTCAAATCTTCATCTAGGGTTTACTTTTGCATGCTTTTATAAAGCTTGCACATTCATTGTAATAATTCAATTCAGAATCATTTAGGTTAATACATTGCACATATCAGTGCTCTTCTGGATTCAATATTTTCTCTCTTGGTTGCATAGCAAATCAGTTGCTTTGATCTCTTAGATGTGATAGGCGTTTTGGTTGCAGGGATCTCTAGGAGCTGTGGGGTTCACTATCAACTCCAACACGGTGTAGATGGAATGAAACTACCATAAAGTGTGGATGGGATAAAATTGTTGTATAGTGTGGACAAAATGAACTAGCTGTACAATACAGATGGGAAAGAATTGAAATGGTCGTACAATATACTTGGTTGCTTTATAAGGTCATACAATGGGTCAGGCGAATAAGATGGCGATACAATGTGCTTTATAGGCTGCCCAAGACTTTTTCTTATTTTATTATTTATTTCTATTTCTACATCATTTACCACTTTTCCTATGATTTAGTTGGCCCTTTTATTTTTTTCTCCTTCAATTGTTTGTTCCAATCTTTCCTTATTTTCTAATTTTCTTTTTCTATATATTTTGTAAAGTTTTTGTGAAGTTTATTTTCCTTGACAAGTATTTGTACGCTCCAAAATGAATATTTTTGTCTTAGTACTTTGAGACGTAGTATCAATAATTTTGCATTCTTTTGCAAAGTTAGATACCTCTGTTGCAATTGTTGTCTTTTTCCATGGTCTGCAACTATTATGTGGGATCTAATATAGGTCCATTTCGACCTATTTGAGTTCATCATAAGGTTTGTTTGTGGTGTGAAGTATGTTTCAAGCCGACAAGTTATATTTTGCATAATATGTAATGTCCCTTTTTCCTAGGCAATGGTCAGGTGTAGTGGTCCTCGTAGGCTAACGAGTGTTCAGGGGACCCTTTTAAGGGTAATCTTTGGTTTGATTGCAGACCCTTTAGTGCTTATTTTAGTATTCTTCAACTCTTCATCCCAATTTATTTATGGTGCGCCTTCTGGAGGCCATTCAAGAGACTTTGATGTATACTTAATATTTATAGTAAGTCACTGGTATGGTCAGTTGGCATAGTGTCTATATCTGGCATGGTGGCATAATTATATCCTGGAGTTATATTGGTAATATTGCTCCTATGCATTTAGTATTAATAATGCCAAATAATAAAGTGCATTATTAAAATATATTAAAGGGAGTTTTATATTTAAAGGATATAAGTTCTTTTGTTTTGCACTTTATAATATAAAGTTTAGTGCCAATTTAAAGGGAGATATAAGTGATTATTAAAGTATGCTTTATATTATTAAGTTGTGCACCAAAAAGGAGGGAAAAGTAAATGAAATTAAACTAAATTAAATGAGATGAAAGTAAATGCAAATTGAATATTATAAAAGGGCATTTGAAGTTCATTTTATTCATTCTGGATTATTATTCGTGTTTGGAGAAATTTGGAGAAGAGCTTTAGCAAGGGTTTGCTGGTAGTTTGAAGATTTAGGATTTCTTGAGGATGAAACCCCTCAGAGAGAACAATGCCTACAGGTGTGGAAGATCACCCAAGGGCATTCTGAGAGATAATTTTGTTCAGAGGTTATCATAGAGCTTCATTAGTTTCCTAGAGATCATCCTTCAAGGTTTTACAAAGCTTTCAAGATCAGAAGTTGTCATCTGGGTATGCTTTTCAATGTAATTTCAAGGCATTAATAAATCTGAAATGATATAATATTCTATTTGTGCTTCAACATTCCTTTATTTTGTAATTTTATGCATTTCTTGGCAAATTCTTCAAAAAATAAAAAAAACCAGAAAATCAAAAGAAAATAGAAAAAGCAAAATTTAGATAGCAGATATCCTATCAAGGGTGGGATACTACAGTGGTATCAGAGCACAAAATTTCCTGCCATCTTGTGCAGATAAGACAAAATTTTGATTATCAAGGTTGATTAAAAATACATAAGGAGGTTAGTGAGTAGGTGAAGCAATCCAATGAAATAATTACCAGTCTGAAAGTGTAAGTTGAAGAAGGGAAAAGAGTTGAAGAATGCCTAAATGCGAAGATGAAAAGCAAATTTGAAGAATGTTCAAAACTTGAAGTTGTGAGCTTGAGATCAAATCTTGAAAAAGCAAAAAGTCATGAAGACAAATTCAAGATGAGTTCTACAAAGCTTGATGAAATGATTGCAAACTAGAAAGGATCTAAAGACAATGGAGGATTAGGGTTTGAGAAAGGTGAAAGCTCAAAGATAGATCAAACTCCAAATTAGGCTGAAAAAAAGATTGAGGACAAGAAGAGTAATGGTAAGCAAGCCTGAAATCAAAGGAAAGACTTCAAAAGACCACCAATCAGACAACCAAACGCACAAAGGTACCCATCTTTTAAAGGTTTTTGTTACTCAAGCAATAAATTTGTACATAAGGCTATGGAATGTAGAAGTAGAATGAATCAAAATGTTCAATCTTTTTTCGGTCAGTGCTTTACATGCAAAAGGTTTGGTCATAAGGCTAGTGAATGCAAAAATTAAATGATGAATGGCTATAACAATGGTATGATGTTACAATCATTCAATGGCTATTGCTATGCATGCAATGGATTTGGGCATGAAGCTAATCAATGTAGATCCATAATAGGTGGAAGTAAGCTTGTTCAAAATGTTGTCACTTGTTACAATTGTAAAAGATTAGGACACATTTCCAAATTCTGTAGAAGCAAGAATGTGAAGAAGAACAATCCGATAAAGAAGAATGACTTGGTAAAAAAGGCTGATCTAGTAGAGATGAAGAAGGAGATGGACAATATTTGGAAAAAGAAGGAAGACAATGAGACTAAGCCTGAGTTTGTACTAGCATCTGGTGTAGATGTTTTCTATAGAAACTAAGAAGAAAGCTTTGGCTTAGGGGGAGCATTAATAGAAGATTCTTTATCCCTTGGCAGAGAAATGTGTTGATGCTTCAACATGTGGATATAAGGTGTAGGTTGACATAGTTAACCTATTGATTAAAGAATCGGTGGAAAATATTGAGTTGCAGAAGTTTGCGGAGCATTTGAAGTTGACTGTGCACACAGTTAGGGTTTTTACTAGCTTTTCAAATTGAGTATTCAATGTGAAATTAGGTTAGTGCAAAAAGGTTTATAAGTGATTTTATACACAATCCAAGTCATTTGCAAACAAGCATTTGAGAAGAGCAGAGTAGTGAAGGAGGGAAGTAAAGTGTTTGAAGAATTTTTAGAAGTTCTTGCGTGAAACCCTAATCGGAAGGCGATTAAGAGGTATTTACAGTTCTATCTTGCCCTAAGTTTCAAAAATGTTTTAAATTTGTTGTACAATGTAAGTTGTAGAGGTAGTGGATCGTCCCCGACCCAAATTCAAACAACATCCTAACAAATCCTTGGTGCATGATCCGGATGATGCGTTTTTGCATATATGGTGTTCTGCACATAGAAGATGTGAGGGTTCACATTCATGCAAAGTTGGAAGAGTATGATCATGGCAAAATGGGTGATGTGTGGGTTAATGAACTCATCAAAAACAACTTCAAACTAAAAACAAAATTTGAGAGCTTAGCGGAGAAGAAGCTCGGTGTGTGGCATTACTTTCCTAACTTTAGCTGTGATGATGCATGGGTATGATTTTCCCTAAGCAAAATTCATGATAGATTTTTCTGGCATGACATACCCCACTTAATCAACAAAGAGGCGATTAGGGTTGTTACAAGTTTATGCTCAATTGGACTAGTTCTGACACTAAAGTTTGTGAAGAATGAGGTTGTGATGGAGCTAACAAGAGTGACATATGAGAAAACTTTGTATCAACATTAGAGATCCGATAGTTAAGTACGCTTCAATGATGATCGGCTACAAAGTATATTTCACTAATAGGGAAAACTCTGTATCAACAACTGTCGTTAATACTACATATGAAATGGTTGTGAAGGGTGCGGATTATGACTTGAACGAGTTATTGAGGGCATAGTTGATTGAGAATATACAAAAGACAAATTATTCAAAATATCCTTTCAGATTCGACACACTGAGCATATGTTTGTTGTTCTATTTCTTGAATGAGGTTCCTGGTACAAAGAATATAGTTTGGTTGAAGGATAGACTGGTAGCTCATCACATTAGAGACCACCTAAGGAGGTTAGGTAATGTGGAAACTCAGGAAGCAGCATTATGGGGATTCTTCAAGAGTTTTCAAAAGAATGTGCAGGCTAGAGAAAGGATTCCCTGGAGCATGGTGGAGGAATACAAGAATGATATTAGATTCTTGATAACAAAAGACTCCCGCATTATATAGGTTGTTGAGCCTAAGACTATTTGGATCCTGAGATGGGATATGAGATTACAGAGGAAGAGATCACTGGTTCAGTGGACTTTATGCTGAGCAAACCAAAAGACATTTCTAAAGAGAGGTATGGTACCTATGAGGAGAAGTCCATGCAAGTACACATGGACCAAAGACTAAACAAGTGATTGCAATGGTTGCGGAGGCAATGGGCTTCTAAAAAGAATAAGTTGAGAAGGCCAAAGCCATGTTTGGTTCACTACGAGGATCATCAAGTGTCAGAAGATCTGGTAGAATAACTACCACTCCTCTAGTTGCCCCAAAGTCCTCTAGGACTAAGTCTTCTATTGGAGAGAAGAGGAAAGAATCTACAAGCTCTCTGGTGAAGGAGAAGACACCTTCGACAAAGTAGCAAAAGATGCCTATAATAGGAAAGGCCACTCTAACAAAACAACAAATAGGCCTTGCAAGAAGAAGAGTTAAAACCAAAGCAACAAGAGAAACATACCCGGGAGTGAACGGTTATGAGGATGAAGAAGGACCACAATTGGTCTGGAAAAGGAAGCCTGAAGCTTCACAAGGTGAAGCAAGTCCAAAGAAACAAAAGATTAATGTTGTAGACACCGATAGTGAGGTAGAGATTGAAAAAGAAAAGGAGGGCTATAGGATACAGATGAGGGAGAAAAAAACAAAATCCGACAAAGAAAAGTCACCGGATGACAAGAAAAAGAAGAAAAAGACTTTGGTAAGGACACATTGCCTTGTGAAACTTAATGCTTTAAGTTTATTCAATGGGATTGTTGAGCATGAAATGTTTGAAGAAACTGGTGCTCTGTGCTACCATTGAAGAAGCCATTGTAAAGTACATTATTACTTTTGAATTAAATATGAAGAATATTGAAAAGCAGTTGCCTAAAGAATTAAGGAATGTATTATATGCAAGAAGACAAGAGGCAATTGCTTAAGAGGCAAAGTTGAGAGCTTTTGCCTTGGAGAAGATTAGTGCACCCCTATTAGATGAAAATAAAGCCACATTGGCTCAAGTGTATAATAAAGAGTTCCAAACAAAGCAAAAGGGTAACCACCCTTATGAGCAGAGATCGTAATGATTTGGAGAGGCTCCAAAGTGAATCAATTGAGAAGGTTGTTGATTTAGCACAAAGGCTAGGATTGGCTCCGGATAGCACAAAAGAAATGCATGATGACATGTCGGCTTTCGAAGTGAATATTGCAGAAGAAGCACAACATGATGATGCTCAACATGAGCATGGGACTAAAGAAGAAAATGTGCAAAAGGATGTTGATGACACTCTTTTAGATGTGGAAGAAAATGTTACAAAGGAAGGAGTTACTGATGGACAAGACACAATAGTTAAAGATGTTACTGATGATGCTCCTCTAGTATGAGAAAATACCATTGCAGATGTAGAGGGCATAGAGGTACAAAAGGAGGATGCATCTACCATTTCTAATTCCCCTTCTCCGAAACTAGAGGTAAATGCAAAGGAGGCACAAGGAAACCAGGAGATGAATATGCCTCCATATTGCTCTGATAAATCTGTAGATGAGCAAATGGATGTGACTGCATTTGGTACTAATGAGAGGAAGGATGAGGAGATATCGATCAATAATGAGGTTGATGAAGAAAATGTAGAAATTAGCATTGGTGACAAGGAAAAGGTTTTTGAGAATCTTTCGTTACCTCCGAAGATTCGTTCAAGAATTTGTTAAAGATGCAACTTTAGTTTCAACTAGTAGTGTCTACCCAATTACTTCAACTTCCGATGCAAGAGGGGCATGTTGACATGGACAAGATTTCTCCATTGAACAAGCTTCAATTGGGGGATGCTTTTCATGCTTTTGCTTGGAAAGAAATTTTACAAATACAACAAAAGAGTGCAAAATTGATTGATGAAGCAGTAAAGATGTTACAAGAGAGCATACCCGGTGCCATCATTGACAACTCTTTATCTGATATGGAGAAGTTAAAGTTTTTACTTGATTCCTTCAAAGAATATTCTAGTGGATTGAAAGAGAAATTGGAGAAAGAGATAGACAAAAAGGTGAATGGTAAGAGGTTAATGGACATAACAGAAAGGTGTGCTACCGCACACACTAAATTTCAAGATAACCTCATGGGAAACTATTTATAACATGCCAGAATGAATAGAATAATAAATTTAGTCAGTGAAGTGTGGTTGTAATAAAACTGTTGTTTAGTTTGGACAAAATGAACTAGTTGTACAATACAGGTGGGAAAGAATTAAAATGGCCATACAATATACTTCAGTGCTTTATAAGGTTGTACAATGTAGTCAGGCAAATATGCTAGCCAATAGAATGTGCTTTATAGGCTGCCCAAGACTTTTTCTTATTTTATTATTTATTTCTATTTCTGCACCAATTACCCCTTTTCCTACGATGTAGTTGGCCCTTTTGTTTTTTTCTCCTTCAATTGTTCGTTCCAATCTTTCCTTATTTTCTAATTTTCTTTTTCTGTTTTTTTTTGTAATGTTTTTGTGAAGCTGATTTTCCTTAACAAGTATTTGTACGCTCCAGAATAAATATTTTTGTCTTAGTACTCTAAGATGTACTATCAATAATTTTGCATTCTTCTGCAAATTCAGATACCTCTGCTGAAATTGTCGTCTTTTGCCATGGTCTGCAACTGTTGTCTTTTTCCAACCATGAATTGCATCTTGCATGCATAAACTGTCCAATTTGTCACAATCATTTTTCATTGGTTGCTCTTCATTGAGAGTTGTAGCTTTGAAAAAATTACAATTCGACGGAAATATCTTAGTCCTCCATTTGCTAGTTAAATAGGTCGCAAAGAATTTTTTTTTCATCCTCTAAGCATGATTGTAATTCTAGAATCCATTCGTCATTTGGCTCTATTGGGCCTAGATCATGCTTCTTTGTCCGTTTTTCGAGGTCCAAATCAGACAAATTGAAGGACACTGCTTTCTCACTTATGGCTTGGTTCTTTAAAGCCCACATGTGACAAGAATGGGGTTGGATTTGAAAGAGGTCAAAGTTCAAAAACGAATCAGCCAAATAAAGAAAATCAGTAAACCTACTCACAAATGGTTCAAGACTTCGTCAAAGGTGAAACCTACAAAAGGGAAGAAAACCATTGGCAATCCACAAAAGAACAATTCAGAAAATCAATGGCAAATCATGAAGAGAATCAATGTTAAAGCATGAAGAAAATAAATGACAAACCATGGAGACAAGTACATAGAAACATGTTCTATCCTTCTTTCCATGTCTATTGTTTTGTTTGCAATCAATTTGGATATAAGTCGATAAGTTGTAGATTGAATGCTAGAAATAAGTATAGATATAGAACTATGACTTATGGAGCACATGCTAGAGCTAACTCTTCAGGAAACAAGATTGGAAGATTTGGGATGATGAACATAAATATTAACTTATGCGCTTAGCTCATGAATCCAAACATAATTTTCCATAAGTGCAATAATTTTGGACATCTGACAAGGTTTTGCAAAAGCAGATTCTTGGAACCTCCTAAGCGAAACAAGGAGGCTTAACAAAAGAGAGAAGAAAGGTCAAAAGTATGGAAGAAGAGAGAAAAATCCATGATAGTTCAAACAGCCCTACATGCCAAAAATGAAAGTGATCAATGGTATATAGATAGTGGATGTTTAAGACATATGACAGGTGATCAGAGCAAGTTCATCACTTTGAAAAGAGTTAATGGTGGAATTGTGAGATTTGGTGATAATGCATCAGCAAGAATTTAAGGAAGAGGATCTCTTAGTTTGGATAATGGGAGAATGTGCTATCTGTGGAAGGATTGAAGCATAACCTATTAAATGTGAGTCAATTGTGTGACCAAGGGCACATCCTCGTATTTCATGCTAAAGGCTGTGAGATAATTAAGGAAGGGAGGCAAGTTGCAGTAGCCAGCCGAATAGGAAATAATTTGTATGTTCTAAGTGGCATCAAAGGTGAGAAATGTTGTATGGGAAAAGAAGATGAGGGTTGTGGCATAAAATATTGGGGCATCTAAACTTTGACAACCTTGTCAAAATTAGTTGAACAGAAGTAGTGAGAGGTATGCCATGATTTCAAAACCTGCAAATATTATTTGCAAAGAATGCCAATTGGGTAAGCAAACCAAAGCAAGTTTTAAATCAAAAGACACCAACCTACTAGAAGCACCAACCTCTCATTGAATTTGTGAGCACCAACCCACTAGAAGCACCAACTCCAACAACTGAATTCGTAGGTGCCAACCTACTAGAGACACCAATATCTCCTTTAGGAAGGACCAACTTCCAAAGGAAAGTACCACCCTCTATGTTGCTTCTTCAACGGATGATGGTCAATTATATATCATGCTATTGCTCCACATCTATTTCTTCTTCTTGAATGATCATCATATAGATTCTATTCATTCCATTATCTTCTTGTGAATGTCTTCATTAATGGATGATGAACAATCACTTTCAAAATTCCAAGTTCTTAGTTTCAAATCTGCTTAAACTCTTCTATAGATTTGTCACAAATCTTTCCTCTATATCTGCACAATTTTCTCCTCTATCTCTGTATAGATTCCATTTATATCAGTACAATATTTTCTTCTATATCTGAAATATTATATTAGTATAATCCTCTTTTTATATTTGCATGTCTATCTTCTATGATTTGGCCATAAACGTTCCTTACAAATCTGCCTTCAGTCCTGTCTTCAATTCCGCCTTTAACTCTTTTTCTGATTATCTCTTCAACTCTTAAAGTGCAGATATGCAGATGTTAATCAACATATCCTTTATTTTCACACATATTTTTTTGTTCTCCACACACCCACCTTTCGCTTCTTCATGGTATTTATTTATGTCTTCATATCTTTATGAAGAGATACATCCCATAAAGTAGAGATGACTATTTAAAAGGACATCACTTCTATAAACTAATTGCTGCTCTTCATAATAAATATCAACTTCTCCTTATAAAATCGCCGATGCATGTTTCCAGCGCTGCCTTCCTTATTAATCATAGTTCACTACCTTTTGAGACTAATTCACAATCTTTTATAAATTTGTATTACTACCTTTCATAAAGAATTGCTGCCTTCTTACAACTAATCACACTTTTTTCCTGTATTAGATAAGACATTTTTGTCTTATATGAGGGATGTTTTGTCTTATTCAATATTTGTTTTATTCGCCTTTTGTTTTTTTGTCTCTTATAAATTTTGCCTTACGCCTCATGATTTCATCGGGCTGCTTTATTCATTAATCCGACACCTTTCTTTGTTTTCTGTTCATTATTTATGTTTGCTGTTATGATTAAACAAATCACCACCTTTATTTATCTCCACCGCCTTGGTCACAAATTTCTGCATGTAATCAATGCATTCTTCAATATTAATTTCTGCCATCAGAATTGTTGTGTTTAGTCTCAGCCAATGCATAGAAACTTAGTCACCTAAGTGGTTAACATCAAAGTCTTATTCATCGCTGCTCCATTGTCTTTAATCTTAAGTCGCTGCTCTCTTATATTAAACTTGTCTTGCACAGTAATTTGTTTAGCTATAACCAATAACCATTTGGCTTGCTCCTTATACTCTATTGCTGCCTGTTTTGATCTTAATCACTGTCTTTACACATTAATCACCGTCTTTCAATAAGAGATTGCATAAGATGGTTGAAAGCACAAATGTGAAGATACACGAGGAGAAAAATTATCAAGTTGAATCACAAGAAGTTAACTATCCTTATGAAGAAAGATACAAGGGAGATGTAGAAAAAACAGAAGATGAAATAATTGAACCAAGGAACACTAAGGCACCAACAAAGACACCATCTAAATTCCTTCAAAGGAACCATCCAGAAGATTTAATAATAGGAGATGATGGGGTTAGAACAACAAGAAGAATGGTAAGAGATCCAGAAACTAAAAATGTGGGATTGCTATCTATGATTGAACCTAAGAACTTCAAAGAAGCAAGTGAAGATAAGAATTGGATAGAACCGGGGTTACAGGGGCCGCGTCCCAAAATCACATCCGGTTAAAATTCACCAGGGCCGGCTAGAGGCCAGGGGGCTGTCCCCTTTGCAAAGGAAGCGTCGACAGGCCGGGGGAAGGCATTAAAATAGGAGGCTTGATCCAGGGGCCGAGGGGCGTCCCTCGGTGTCGAGGGGCTGAAGCCGTCCACTTTTTTTACAAACACAAAAAAAAGCAAAATTTTAAAAAAGCCCTGCCTATGTGGCATGCGTGGGCCCCACCATTTTTTGCTCTCTTATGAATGAAAGGAGGCCTCTAAAAGTTCATTATTTTCATTTTGTTTGTGTAGGGAGCCAAGGGTTTGAGAAGAAAAAAAATTGCAGCCATTGAAGGAGAAGGAGCAGCTGTTTGAAGGAGGAGAGGAGGTTGAAAGAGTGTTGTTGGGAGTGCAAATCCATCAAAAAGGTATGCATTTTCTTTCACCATTCTTTTTTTTTCATTTTTTTTGCAAAATATGAAGTATGCATAGTCTGATTTTTTTTATTTTTTTCATTTTCAGTCAACACTTGCATTCTAAAAACAAAAAACATGAGCAACAGTGAAGGTGGGAGTGATAGTGAAGTTGAAATGCAAGTTAGAAGGCAAACTAGAGAGCAAATAACCCCTACCCAACACCATCATTCATCAACCAATTCCAAAACTATGAAGGACTATGCAAAACACCCAATAGACAAAAAAAAACCATTCCTTCAATTTGTGACAGCCATGGGTGAAAGACAAAAAAATTCAGGGGGGAGTAGGGTTTGGTTGTGCCATGTTTGTGAAAAGGAGTTTAGGGGCAGCTACACTAGAGTTAGGTCTCATTTTTTGGGTGAGGTGGGCCATGGAGTTAGAACATGTCCTGCATTGACAGATGCACTATTTATAGAGTGCCAAACAATTCAAATGGAGTGTGATGGTGGGGTTCAAACTGGGTCTCCTTCTTTCCCAAGTTCACAATCATCTATGCCTACTCCTACTCCTAGTCCTTCCACGGTTGGTAGTAGTGTTATCTTAAGAGGAAAGAGGAAGGTGATTGGTGGTGATAAGGGAGCCTCAGTTGAGTCCATGTTTCAAAACCAAGCACGAGAAACCTGTGAATCCTCCATTGCCAAATTCTTTTTTGCCCATGCCATTCCATTTCATGTGGCCCGTTCCTCTTATTTCAAACAAATGGTGAAAGACTTAGTTGCTGTTGGTCCTTCATTTGTACCCCCTGGAGATCATAAGCTACGCACCACCCTCCTAGACAAAGAGTACTCCAAAGTTAATGTGTTAATGGAGGAGATGAGGCAAACATGGATGAGGACGGGGTGCTCTATAGTGATGGATGGGTGGACTGATTGTAGACGTCGGCCACTCATCAATGTCATAGTCACATGCCCTGCTGGTTCTTATTTTCTTAGAGCTGTAGATTGTTTAGGGAAACGTAAGGATGTTGACTTCCAATTTTCCATTTTGAGAGATGCCATAGAGGAGGTTGGGGCTGCAAATGTGGTGCAGGTGATCACCGATTCAGCACGTGTGTGCAAATCGGCTGGGTTGATGGTGGAGGGTACTTACAGGCACATATTTTGGACCCCATGTTGTGTTCATGCATTGAACAATGCATTGAAAGACATAGGGAAGATGGATTGGGTGAAGAAAACGGTGGCAGAAGCTAGAGAAATTCAGATGTTCATTTGCAACCACCACACCTCACTTGCTCTTTTCAGGACATTTTCAAAGAAGGAGTTTCTCAAACCTGTTGATACAAGGTATGCCATTTACTTCATTTTGTTTCACTTTCAATTAGTATTCATAATCTGATTTTGTTTTAAATTTTTATTTTTTAATGAATCATTGAATTAATGAATGTAGATATGCCACATACTTCATCCTATTGGAGAGGATGCTTGAGGTGCATGAGCCTCTACAACTGATGATGGTCAATGCTGAGTGGACTAGATGGCCTAATGCAAGTTCCACTCAAGGAAAGGGCATCAAACAAAAGATCCTCGATGATGATTGGTGGGCCAATGTGAGGTAAGACATATTAGATGGCTGATTTTCATATTAAATTTCTGATTTTAATATTTTAATTTTATTGTCCAATGTTCCAACTTTTGAAGTTTCTAACATGTCAAATAACTTGTCAACTAATTATTTTGAACTTTTTGTTTGCATTTTGCAGATATATTTGCTCCTTTATCTCGCCCATTGTAGATGTCATTAGATATGCTGATACAGACTCTCCTAGTCTTGGAGAGATATATGAGACATTTGACACTATGCTTGGGAAGATCAGGCAAGTTATTTTGGCAAAGGACCCCACTTTGGATTTATATGAGCAACACATTAGGCCCATTGTGACGCGGAGGTGGAATACAATGAACACCCCGCTTCATATGGCTGCCTTTGCTCTAAATCCAAAATGGTATGCACCAAGGGATGGTAGGGTGCCTCCATGTGATGATCCTGAGGTTTTAGATGGGTTCACACGGGCCATTGAAAAGATTTATCCAGCTGAGCAAGCTTCAATACTTCGGTCACAATTTCTAGACTTTGCTAATCTTAATGGCCCAAACTTGAGCAAACCACAGGCGAGGTTGGATAGAGCTATATTAGCTCAAGGGAACCCTATTGGATGGTGGACCTATCATGGGAGAGATACACCGCAGTTGAAGATACTTGCCACTCGCCTTCTTGCACAGGTTGCTAGTTCCTCTGCTGCAGAGAGGAATTGGTCCACATATGGCTTTATCCACTCTGTCAAGAGGAATAGACTTACCTCTAGACGAGCAGAGAAGCTAGTGGTTGTTCATAGTGCTCTTCGGCTTCAGGATCGACAGACTCCAGCTCTACGGTGGGATATTGATCCCGAGGACGCGGCTCAGATAGATGAGGAGGAGACAGCTGAGGGCTTGGTTGGGGTCCCATTGGCTGAGGAGGAGCATTACGGTGGCAGTGACTCAGAGGATGACTCTGATTTTGATGCAGTTATGAGAGATGATTAGGGGCAGCAGTGCTCTTTGTTTATTTTGTAAATTTGTATTCATTATTGAGTTTGACATATGATATTGTATTTTGATTTTCATAGCAAACTAAAACTTTAAAACTATATGGCAGCAATGTAGCCTTTGGGCATTTTGATATAAGTTTATAAATTATAACTTGGAGGTTGTTTCATGATTCGTGTATGTTAATTTTGAATGCGTATTGAGTATTGGCATAATGTTGAACACAAATGTTATATGTTAATGTTCTATAATGTGTATTATGCATGCCTTATTCATGTTATCTATTGAATATTTAAAATTTCCCTATATTTTTAAATTTTCCCTATATTTTTATATAGCCGTCCCCTGTCGTCCCTAATTTTGGCCTCAAAATCGAGCAGGGACTAGATCTGTAGATCCCACCGTCCGATCAGGAAACTTGGGGTAACCTTGGATAGAACCTATGAATGAAGAACTAAATCAAATTGAGAAGAATGGTACTTGGGAACTTCTCCCAAGACGCAAAGATAAAAATGTTATTGGCACTAAGTGGGTGTTCAGAAACAAGTTGAATGAAGATGGTCAAGTTATGGGAAACAAAGAAAGATCGGTATGTAATATCCCCTACTCTTGTAGACGATATTTTTTTCGATTTCCCTTTCTAGTTTGACAATGCTATTTTTCAAATTAAGATGATAGTTTGGTTAGGTTAAAATAATCGAGTATTTGCAATTTTGAATACCATGAAATTCAAATACAATTTATATATGCAATGAAACCACACATATGTTAACTGTTGAAGAATTGAAACATGTATATATCCATTTGAAGCTTTACACAAAATATAAGATTGTTATATTCTTCTTAGATGCAATATTAACATTTTCAGCAATTATAAAGTTCCAAACTACAAGAAATTTAGACACAATAAACTGATCTTATTATAAGTTGATGCCAACGACTTAGCTATGTAATCCAACCCTGCGCTTGACATATTAGACCAATAAGTATTATCAACTACTACTGGATAATATTTCTCTACCTAGATCAAACTGCACACTCTTGTGTCATTGAATTCTTAGGTGATGACGTTGTAGATATCACTACAGTCTTTAAGGTGATGATAACTGAGACAAAGCTCCTGATAATCTTCAGATAAAGTCAATGTTCCCCTTGAGACTCCACGTAGGCTCCAAATTTGTCTTTATTTGACTGCATACTAACTACCTATTCTGCGATAATCAGTGAAGCATGATTTCCAGGACTTAATAAAAGGAACTGTCTTTCTTACCAAAGGAGCGATTATATTTATTGGTTCCACAAATTCCGAGGTTAGTGTCACTTTGTCTTTTCTTCCAACTTGGCGAAGACTCCCAAACTCTTCTATATGTCTACGCTTGGCCTTAACCTTGACCATGAACCTTCTTTCCTCTATGCTGTCAATTTATGACCTCTTACAGTTGGCATATAACAAATTTGTTTGATTTCCAGATCTGCTTCTCAGCATCCTTTAGATTCTTCAAGTCGTCCCTTCGTTGACTCTTACGGCTGGGACTTCACTCCCAATAAATGTCGACTTATGAGAGAATCAAGCCACGATTCCTCTATGAAGCCTATAAGATATAAGTGTCATAATATTATCACACCTCCAAGTATTATCAGCCCTTCACAATAAGCTATCGTATATCAATTTTTTCCATACTCCCACGATTTGGTCTTTATTTGTGATGACTAGGGAATACAATAATAGAAACTGCGATGCTTCCAAAATTAAAATGCTAAACAATTCACCACAATTTGTTTTCAGCAGCTAAAAACCAATATTATTTCAAAAACTCCCATAACAGTATTGATTCAGAATGTAATATTTTTTTATCTTCACCTTAATAGATAGGGTTTGTAGATATAATTTGGAAATTGGAACTTCTACACTAATCTGACACTACCTCAATTGTGGTCTCCTCCAATTCTGAAAATTACCATAATCACTGGATCAAAATATTGATTTCACTTGATTTATAGAATTAACCTAGAAATTTTGTCTTCTGAAGAAGACTCCGAAAATTTCCCAAAAAACACTCTCCTTAGCAAATCAATCCTTGAAGCTCCAAATTGAATAGTTAAGCCCAATGTGAATTCTGTTGTGAATCCACTCTTAGAAAGAGTTAGGTTTTTTTCTAACCCTTTACCAATCTACTGAAGGTTTTTGTCCTCAAGGATTTAGCTTACTAAGCTTCATAGCAATTCATCAAATCATCATACCATAACATGACTTATTATAACTCAAACATCTCTTTATAAAGACCTCTAGGCACTTTCTAGAAGATAAGGCTTCATTTAATATTTATCACCTTGGGAGAACTTTATTTAATAAAGTGACCTTTTATTCTTAATATTTTATTATTTCCACTTTGTTTTAATTAAATTAATGAAATTTAAGTCATCCTTTTGAAATAATATCAATTTTTTGACAACTTAATCAATTAATTTAATTGAGCCACTTTACCAAAAAATTGGGGACATTACATGGTTTGTAAAGGGTATGCTCAAATAGAAGGTATTGATTTTGAAGAGACTTTTGCTCCGGTTGCTAGGATGGAAGCTATAAGAATGTTCTTGGCTTATGCTAGTTTTAAGAACTTCAAAGTATAGTTATACTAAATGGATGTTAAATCTGCCTTCCTGAATGGAGATCTAGAAGAAGAGGCCTACATTGAACAACCAAAAGGGTTCCTACTATCCGAAAATAACACTATGTAGATTGAAAAAGGCACTTTATGGGTTGAAACAAGCACCTAGAGCATGGTATTCTAGATTTGACAAACATCTACAACAAGGAGGGTCCAAGAAGGGAGTTGTGGATAACAACTTATATATTTAGATCAAAGGTAATGATTAGTTAATTGTGGTGGTCTATGTGGATGACATCATTTTTGGGGGAAGCAATAACAACATGTGTCAAGGATTTGCAATGGAGATGCAAAAAGAATTTGAAATGTCCATGATAGGTGAATTATCCCTCTTTGTAATGTCCCCTTTCTAATCATCACCAAGAGTTCGATTATTTTACCCTTTATTTATTCCCGAGGCTAAAATAGGAGAAATAAGGGAATAAATTATTAAATTAATTTTTTTAAAATCATCTCAAAATTATAATATCAAAAGGTGATTTTATATTTAATTAATTTAATATTAAGTGACTAAACAAAATCATGTATCATAAAGTCACTTAAGTTAAAATATATTATTTGTCCCACATTGACAAAAAAAGTGTGTGGGCTCTCATATGAAAAGTATAAGAAGAAGCGTGGGCTAGGCATTTTGGCATCTTGTGTGTCGACATTTTTATACTACATTGGTGAAGCTTAAATGCTGAAGCTAATTGCTCGAGGATTTGAAGACTCTAGAGTGCCAATTTTGGTTGTGAAATATCAACCCTAGTTGGATAGTGATGGGAGATACTTCAGTGTTCCTCATTGGATTAATCACAGCCATTGGAGGTCATCTTTGGAGAGTTTTATGAGAGAATTAGAGGTCTGTAATTGTGTTTCAGTCTGCAGATCAGTCAAGAGAGATATTGCATTTTCATTCATTGCTCTTCATTGAGAGGTCAGATTTTTGTGGGTATTGGAGGAATCGATTGCTCTTGTGGTGACAATCATTTTCATAGCAATTTGGAGGAGCTAGAAGCTGGAAATTATTTTATATTTGTACTTCTCTCTAGCAGCAGGGGCGGCCTTCTTGGAGTGGGTCGATTTTGGCATTGGAGGCATTATAAATCCCAAATAAATTCTCAAGGCACCATTGGGAATTAAGGAAGGGAGGCACACCATTTAGAAGGTCAAATAAAGCTTCATCAACAAGAATCAAATTTATTTGTGGTTGCTGCTCCAAACCAGGTTCTTTCAAAATTTTGCATCAGACTTATAGTTGCATTTTAATTTCAGAAAATTAGCATATTTGTAAGCCAAGAGTCTTGGCATTCTCATGTAGTTCATTGCATTCCATTGGCATAAGATAATAGCATTGCAATCTTGTAATCAACTTGTAGAATTTAATATAATATTGGAGATGTAAGGAGATTGCTGCCATCTATTTGACAAAATGTCTCTCATTGTAATTGCATTGCTTTGAAATAGTTTTCATGCCAAGTGTTTGTAAAAATGTCTCTTGGCTGTAGATGTTTATTTGCACTTAGGAATTCATATATTTGCACTTGAAAAAAAATACAAAAAGAGCTGCATTTCATCTTAGGTATTTGTTTAATACACTTTGCAATCTTTTCCAAGCATTTTACATTGTTGGCAAGCATCCAAAAACATACCTACAACAAATTGAAACTCAGAACAGCAAGAAAGGGGTTGACAAGTGAAGAGTTTGACAAAATTCCTTGAGGCAAACTTAGGCTAGATTCAAAGGGAATTTTTTAGAGTGGTTTAAGAAGTGTGAACATTGACATTTTGGTCTATCCCTCTCCTTTAGGTGAAAAATCCTAAAGTGTTAGAAGGACTTAGCACCAAAATATTTGTTTTTCATTTTGGTAACCCTTAGGATATTCCTTGAGAGCTAAAAACTAGACCACAAGTTACAAGGGATATTACACTCTTTCTTGGTTTGCAAATATCACAATCAGAGAAGGTAATATTTATCTCACAAACCAAGTATTTAAAAAGATGTTGAAAAAGTTTAGAATGGAAGATTGTAATCCTGAAAGTACCCCCATGGTAACAAGATGTAAGTTAAGATAACGAGTTGCTTGAAGCAAATCAAACACTTTATTGATCAATGATTGAAAGTCTTTTATATTTGATTGCTTTAAGGCCGGATGTTATGCAAGCAATGGGCATGGTAGCAAGATTTCAAGCTGCATCAAAGGAAACACATATTCATGTAGTGAAATGGATACTCAAATACGTGAAGGGAACATTGGAGTTTGGCCTATGGTATCTGAGTGGAAATGACTTCACTCTAGTAGCATACACAAATGCGGATTGGGCAAACAACATTGATGATAGAAAGAGTACAAGTGGAGGAGCTTTCTGTTGATGTTATTAGCAGCGTCGGGCGGCTTCTTCCAGATCAAAACGTCTCCTTGAAGGCAATTCAAATGATAGCCTAAACGGCTATTTGAATTGTAATAATGAAGATGATCGATTTATATGAAATAATATATAATTATTGTGGAGTTGCCATTTCATGAAGTGGCTCGACCTTGATGTGGCCGACATCATATTTTGTGGATGCAATTTCAATAAGAGACATTTAATAAGTGAAGCCGACTTTACTTATGAAGAGACACCTTTGTTTGTTAGAGACACATCCTTTGAATAAGGCCGACATGTTGTTTGTGAAGGGTCACGTCTCTTCCTCCACATTGTATTTATACTCATTGGTTGCAACTCATTTCATCATCCATTCCATTCATTCATACATATCCATCACAAGTTTGAGTTCTTCAAGTGTGAGTTCATCTACAAGTGCAGATTGATATTGTTGAAAGCTGTGTTGATCATCAACAGTTGTATCATTGTGTTTCTGTGCTTGCATCAAATTGTGATGCTATCTCTTGGCCTCCATTTTGGCCTTCATTGTAAAGGAGACATTGTTGTTGAGATTTAATAAATAAGAGATATATTATTGCTGGGTTTTTCTCCCTCAGGAGGAGGATTTTCCCAGGGTATCTGCTGTGTTTTGTGTTGAATTCTGAATTAATTTCTGTGCTTTTAAATCTGATATTAAAATTAACACTTTCTTCCTTGGTAACAACTTGGTATCATGGATGAGCAAGAAACAATCATCAATTTCCCTATCTACTGTAGAGGCAAAGTATTTTACAGCAGCATCATGTTGCACTCAAGTGTAATGGATAAGACAAACCTTGAAAGATATCAAAGTAGAATATGATCATCCCATCACTATATTCTATGATAATACAAGTGCAATTAACATCTCAAATGTGATGCATTCAAGGACCAAACACATTCCCATAAAGTATCATTTTTTGAGAGAACAGGTGGAGCTACCCACAACATTATCTTGTAGCTCCATGGAAGGTAAAGCTTAGATATAGATGGAAAACCTTTGCCATTGATTTCAAAGGGGAGAGTTAGAGCAAGGGGGTGCTCATGAAAGAGGGAGTAGTACAATCAGGGAGAGCAATACATAAAAGAAAAGTTGTATTTAAGATTGGGTTATCATCAATGAAAAAGGGGGAGATTGTTGAATATATTGTCATTGATGTCACTAAAGAATCAAAGTTATTAGGAAAAAAAATATGCATGTTACATGACAAAGTATCTTAGAAATTAAAGCTGACCTCTTCTTCATATTACATGACGCCCAAACAAGGAATTCAGAAATTAATATGCATGCCGACTACATTAGCAGCAAAGCTAGCCGGCCATGTATAAATATAAGGAAATGATGAATATTAAGCTGCGATTCATATTTGAAAAGAGGCAGTGCCTCCTTTCAAAAAGTCTAAAATAAATAAAATAAAATTTGCTAAGGAAGCCGACCCCCTACTTTGATGTGCACCGTGTTAAGATAAATAAATCAAAAGAAATATTAATGAAGAGGTATGGGACACCTCCTTTGGCAAAAGTTATACACTTTCAAGGAGACACATCCATTGGCATATAGAGGTATAAATACAAGGAAAAGATGGAATCAAAATCAACCAAATAATTCAATGAATATTTTCAGAATATAAGGAAGGATATAAGCAGAAAAATGAAATGTAATTCTGATTTATATTGAAGACATTTACACAATAAAATGAAGGAATCTATGTTAGTGAAATGAATTAAATATTCAGATTCGAGAAGGAAGAAATTAATGATTAATTCAGACTTGGGAGGACTATGAAAGTATCTATAATTTGACCAGATTTATGTGAAAAGGAATATCTTAATTGTATTGGAAGACTAACTGGTTGAAGCCTATCAATTAAGAGGTGTAGCCTCCAAAGGTTGGAGCCTATATTTGTGTTAAATAGAGATTGGAGTCTCTAGTAGGTTGGAGCCTACAAAGGAGACTATTTATATATAAGCAAAATTGTATCGTGGTTTTCTCCCAAAAGGGTTCCTACATAAAATGTGTGTTCTCATTGTGTACTTAATTGCTTGATCTTGCATATGAGTAGCTGATTATAATTATTTTGATTTTGAAAAGTAAAGGATGAATAGATACTGATTTAGCCCCCCTCTCAGTATCATATTGTGCTCAACAGCGCTTTGGTGCCCGAAATGCACAACAACAAGCATTCCCACTTACAAAAGAGCTCTAAGATTTTTTTTTTCCATAACCTTGGCTCTATTTTTATCTTTCCAAAATAAATTTTAAAAGCAATAAAATTAATTCTATCTACTTCTAATTGCATATAATCCACTCCATTCACTCCTACAGTTGAATAGGTCATACACATCTGTTGGAAATGTTGTCATTGATGTCAAAGGCATGTAAGAGATTGTTAGAGTTGTGTCATTGATGCCAAAGGAATAAAGATAGTGTTATAAGCAGAGTCAAGTAGTGGGAAATTATAACATTTGAAGTAAAGTTTAAATCATATATTGAAGTAAAGATTAATCCAGAGAATGTAGCCAGCGCATCACATAGAGAAAATATATACACAAAGAAAAGACAAATTGAGCCATTAAGCATACACAAACGGATTTGGAAGTGAATCAGTAAAGACGTGGCTCAAAGGAATATCGGGTGTTGTTTGATGGAGGTCGTGGCTTGCTAGAGACAAGAAACAAAAGAAGTTAAATGCGTCAAAGATGAAAGAGGCTCGGTTGAGTTTTTGGGAGTTCATATTAATTGACGGGAATATTGGAATATCAAAGAAATCGTAGGAGATCAAAGAAGTCGTGGCTTTCACAAAGGCATGAGATGGGCATATGTGAAGAATCGTCAATTTGGAGATGGATGTAAGAAGCAGGAAAAGACGTATCGTGGCTTGCATGTCTAAACGTGTCTATACATGTCAAGCGGTCAAAGCTATAAAAGATCCTATCCGCCATCATATATTTATCTGTCGCACCATCTAACAAAAGGACAAATTGATAAATTCAATACCGATGCATATTTGAAGGGCAAGTTAATATAAAAGCATATGTATATATTAAGATAATCGCCCAGATAAACAGATCACTAATAATTCATGAAAAACAATGAATATTCAATAAAGAGTTGCGATTCAAATGAGAGCATTGATTAATAAATAAGAGCATTGTTTAAAAGGATTGAATGCATTATCTATGACTTTCTGAAGACAGTGTTTATATTTGAAATGGCAACAATTATATTTGTCATGGCAGAAATAATATTGGCAGCAATCTTTTTATAAAAGACAAAGTCTATACAAAGAATATTCAACACGAATTAAGGAAGAGATATAAGATCTTCTTATAAAAGATAAAGTCTATACAAAGAATATTCAACATGAATTAAGGAAGAGATATAATTATTTTACAAGCCCAATAACAAAAAGAGAATCCGTTTAATTAATACCGAAGGGAATATCCAGCAAGGATCTTTAAGATGATGATTTCGATATCATACCAGATTAAGTATAACAAACAATCACATTCAATTTAGAAAAGGTGTGATTTACTTATGGAGAGGCGTAACTTCAGCATATGGTGCGATTACTTGTTAAAGTAAAAACAGATTTCAAATGATGCGATCTATGAAGAGAAGCAATTTCACTTTACTAATAAATGATTAGTAAATCATTAATAAAGGCTGAGATTTATCTTGAAGAAGATATGATTCAGATTAATTGTAATGTCCCCTTCTCAATCCTGATATTTTCAGTGACCGTTGGCCTTTTTTCTGGAAACCCGGAGGCTAGTCGGAAGGTAAAATTAGGGTTTCCTATTTTTGAGGTTGTCTTTGCTCGGAGTTGGTGGATTTGATGGCGGATTCTTTCTGGGTTTTCAGAGAGCTTCGCAGTGGTATGTTCCTTTCGGCATTCAGAGCATTTTTTGGGATTTACTATTTTTAGTAAATTCTATTTTTGGCAGCTTTTCAGTTGGGTTCAGCTTGGTTGACTTCCTGCTTCAGTTTGGTCAGTTGACTTGCTCAGTATTGGCTTCAGGGCACATTCGGAGAGATAAGTTAAGTCATTTAATTAAAAAGTCACGTTTTAAATATTATATTTTAACGTTGACCCCTTGGCCTAGTCTATTGACTTAATGTTGTTTTAAAAAGTGGTCTTTTGAGGGTGGCGCCTTCATTAAAGATTATTTTAATTATTGCCAAAGTCAAAGCAAGCTTATGAAGGGCGCATTTATCAAAGTATGGCATTTATTTAAAATATCAATATTAAGCCTTGAAGGAAAAGTACGCCATCCTTGAGAAAGGTTTAGGGTTTTGACTCTGAAGAGGATTTTAGGGTTTCGTGAAGTCAACAGGAAATTATAAAAGGTGGACTTTGAGCTTCATTTCACATCTTTGGTCTACCATACTGTTATGCTGCCGGATTGGCTCTGGATTCGCTTCGAGGAATGAAGGCCTCCTAGCTCGGGCATCGCTTCTTGTTTGCAAGACAACAACTAGTGGTGATTCAGTTCATTTGTGAGTTGCATTTAGTTCGTGCATAGTGTTTCAGCTTATTACATTCTTAGATCTGTTTTGGCATGTTAGTGTTTTCAGCTTATTGCATTCATGATACAGCAGATCCATGTTTTAATTCATAAATCATAAAATACCAAAAATATTGTTCTGGGTATTAACCCATTGTCTTTGCTAGGCTTAGGCGCCATTATTCTCAAATTTGTAGAATTTTTAGAGCTTGCATTAATTTTAAAAAGAAAATCGCCCCTTTCAGCTGGGCCGTACCATTTAGTAGCATTGGAATTCGTGCATTAATTACTAGTTGCATTTTGGGTCTGTTTTTGGGTGTTAGTCTGGGCGCCATCATAAGAAGAGTCTTGTGCATCAGAAATCATGCCATTTGAGCAAGTTGTTAGTGAGATATGAGCATATGTGCATTTCCATAGGTTGCTGTTTACTCCTTTTAAGAGCAGATTTGTAACAGAAATCAGATTTATTGTATTGCTCCTTGAAGGTGTTATTGTTTTGGCATGCCTATCCGAGATAAGGGTAGTTCTCTATGATGTAATGCTAATCATTCAGATTCTTAAGATATTGGCAGGCGATTGATTCTTATCTTGTAAAACTGACAGTAGTACTGGCAGTCATTCACATTATTGCTCAATTCTGATATGTAACGCTCTCTTTCATTGAAGTTGTTTTGTAATAGATTATCTCCGCCCTATGGTAGCTACTTTCCCATTCTGGGTTAGCAAGCACATTCTGGGTGTTGAGCGTTTTCAGCTTTCAGCATTTCTTTTCAAGCATAGTATTCTGTAGCACTCCGTCATATGGTCGCCCCTCACTCCATACTGGATTGGGTAGCACATACTTGGCGTTGAGTTCCCATTCAACATTTAGGATAGAAGATCCTCTGACCATATGCTCGCCATCATCGGCGCCATTCTTGGTTAGAGTTGCTTTCGTACGTTTTGGTTTATCCTCTAACCTTAACGGGTACTTTGATTGTAATGTTGTAATCTGATAATTAAAAAACGAAAAAAAATTTGGCTCGGAATATTTCAGTGGTATCAGAGCCAAGATCTTGCCATCCTGTGAACAATCCGTCTATGAGTGACAGAGAAAAGAGGTACTTTGCAAGAGAAGACAAGAAGGTTGGGAAACAGTTACAGCTTTATTAGCCTCCAGAAGGTCAGACAGCTTCAGAAATCTTGAGGGCTCATTGGGAGTCTTCTCAGGAAACAGACATGGCAGAAGGTGAGAGGTCAGTTGAGGGTAACGAGAGGATTACCAACAACAGAGATGACAGTGGGAAAGGGAGAGAAGGGAGAGAAAGATCCATGAGTCCAGGAAAGAGATTTGAAAGAAAGATGGATGCCTTGATGGACATGGTATCTCTCATGATGGGGAAAGTGGGCCAGAACACCACTCCACAGAACAACTCAGGGCATAGAGGGGAGCATAGTGCTTCCAACCAGCATGATGAGCATGCAGCTCGGACGGTGTCAAACAACACTTACATTTCCTCCAAGCCATTCAAACCCACCTTTTTGGCACCTGTAAACAATCAGCCAGATCCTGAAGAGAATGCTTCATTCGTGGAGCAGTTGAGACTGGGTCGTGCAGAGTATGATTCTCTACCTGCCGACATCAGGATGGATATGTCCTATAACGATTTCATGGATCATAAAAGGAAAAACAAAGGACAAGGGAGACACTATGATCAAAGAAGACCATCAAATCAAGGAGACTTGTACCAAGCTGTCAACAAGGTGACACTTCCACACTTTGACGGGAGTGATACCAGTTCAGCCCGAGCTTGGATTCAGAAGCTGGATAACTATCTAGCTCTCAGACCTATGGCCGAAGAGGAAGCGATCAAGTTCGCTACGCTACACCTTGATGGGGTGGCGCATGAATGGTGGTACCATGGCCTAGTTACTCTGGGTCATCGGTCTATCACAACTTATGATGAGTTCACTACCAGGCTCATCGAGAGGTTTGAAAAGAAGGATCCTGAAATTCATTTCAGAGAGCTTGCACAATTGAGACAGTATGGCACAGTTGATGCCTACATTGCTGAGTTTCAGAGACTCTCAGTCATGGTGACTGGAATCACGGAGAGAAGACTGGTGATCCTTTTCAGTGAAGGTTTGACAGAACCACTCAAGGGTTGGATTAAAGCCTTTGATCCACCAACCCTGCAGGAGGCCATGAAGAAGGCAAGAAACATGGAGTGGGCTGCTCCTAAGGCGAAGTTTCAATCTAACTCCCCCTTTCAGAAAAGGGATAAAGGGAAAAGACCTCAGCATAGACCTCCTTTGCGACCTCAGCATAAGGAGTTCAAACATCATAATCCTCATGTCACCAGATTGGATCCTGAAACCCTGAATGAACTCAGAAGAAAAGGGTTGTGTTTCCGGTGCAGGGAAAAATGGTCTCAGGATCATGTTTTCCCTAAGGGAGTTAAATTCAATCAGATTGAGTACTATTCTGCTGGTGAAAGTAGTTCTGATTTTTCCGACCAGCAATCTGATTTTGAGGAGAGTGAAGTAGAAAGAGCTCCAGAAGAGTCCGGAGATGAGAAGGAAAGTGGAGGAGTCTTGGCTCAGCTTTCGAGCTTCCAAAGAAACGAATCATTCAAGGTTCGAGGGATGGTCAAAGGGCAGCGAATCGTTGCCTTGATCGACACTGGAGCAACACATAACTTCATTGATGAAGTTGTGGTAGCAAAGAAGGGGCTGCAAACTGAGGAGTTTGAAGGTTTCAAGGTCATGGTTGCCGATGGTTTCCATATTACATGCACAAAGAAAATCTCGAACATGACCATGCAATTGGGAAATTACGAAGTCAAGGATGACTTCTATGTAGTCCACATTGGAGATACTGATGCCGTCCTAGGCATTCAATGGCTGCGTTCTCTTGGGGAGATCTCCTTGAATCTGCAGACTATGGAGCTGAAGTTTCAGTCTGATGGGAAGAAGATAGTGCTCAGAGGAATGTCTAATGGGGGCCCTCGGGTTGTGTCATTCAAAAGAATGGCAAGGCTGATCCGTCACGATCAAGCTGAGTGGGTTGCCGAATGCATGATCCTTCCTGATAGTCCTGTAGAGACTAAACGTGACCAACCTCCTGATATTCAGTCCCTACTCACGAAGAAGAGCAAAGTCTTTGCAGATTTGCCTTCTGGACCACCACCTGAACGGGGTTCAGAACATATCATTGAGCTCAAGGAAGGAGCTAAACCGGTGATTACAACTCCATACCGGTACCCGAAGAGGCAAAAGGATGAAATCGAGAAGAATATTCAAGAACTCTTGGAGATGGGTTTCATTCGCCCAAGCAAGAGCCCCTTTGCATCTGCAGTGGTCCTTGTGAAGAAGAAGGATGGTACCATGCGCATGTGCGTGGACTATCGTGCTCTGAATCAGAGCACCATCAAAAACAGATACCCCATCCCCAGAATAGATGAGCTCATTGATGAGCTACATGGGGCCAAGTTCTTCTCAAAGATCGACTTGAGATCGGGTTACCATCAGATTCGAATGAGGGGATCTGATGTGGAGAAGACAGCTTTCAGATGTCACTATGGCCATTTCGAATTCTTAGTCATGCCATTTGGGTTGACTAACGCTCCGGCTACCTTTCAGTCTTGCATGAACCGTGTTTTTCAGAATCAGTTAAGGAGGTTTGTGTTGATATTTTTTGATGACATTCTGATTTACAGTAAGACTTGGGAAGATCATCTCAAGCACTTGGAGGAAGTGCTTAGTATCTTGGAATCTGAGAGTTTGTTCGCAAAAGCTTCCAAATGTGAATTTGGAATGGAGGAGTTGTTGTACCTTGGCCACATAATCAATGCTGAGGGAGTGAAGGTGGATCCGGAAAAGATCAAAGCAGTAGTTGATTGGCCACCACCTGAGAATTTGACTCAGTTGAAAGGTTTTCTGGGTCTTTGTGGTTTCTATCGGAGATTCGTAAAGGGGTATCCACAGAATGCTGCTCCTCTTACTGATCTCACCAAAAAGGGAGCCTTTGTTTGGTCAGAAAAGGCTCAAATTGTTTTTGACAAGTTCAAGAAGATCATGAGCTCGTGTCCAGTCTTGGCTATTCCGGATTTCTCCAAGCCATTCGAGCTGCAGTGTGATGCATCAGGAGAAGGAGTTGGGGCTGTCCTGATGCAAGACAAACACCCTATAGTGTTTGAGAGCAGAAAATTACGGGGTGTCGAAAGGACATATTCAATTTATGACAAAGAAATGCTTGCCATTATGCATGCATTAGCCAAGTTTAGGCAGTACTTGGTGGGGAACAAATTCGTGGTTAAGACTGACCACAATAGCCTCAAGCATTTCATGCACCAGAAGGACCTAAATGAGAGGCAACAGAAATGGGTGAGTCAGCTGCAAGCTTACGACTTTGACATTGAATATGTCAAAGGGAAAAATAATGTCGTGGCTGATGCTCTATCCAGAAGACCTCATCTTAGCTCATTGTGTGAGCTTACTACAGATTGGAGAGACATGTTGCTTGCTGATTATGCCAAAAATCAGTTTGCAACCAGCATTCTTGAGGGTACTTTTCATGATGAAAGGTACAAGGTGATTGAGGGATTGATCCATTATAAGGGAAGAATCTTCCTAGTGGCTGATTCTAAGCTGAAGAAGAAGATTCTTTTGACTTTTCATGATATTCCAGTTGCTGGTCACCAAGGTTTTTTCAAGACATATAGGCAGATCCGAGAAAGATTTTCTTGGAAAGGATTGAAAGGAGAAGTACAACGCTACATTCAGGAGTGTCCTGTTTGTCAAGTGAATAAGAATGAGCATACATTACCAGCCGGTTTGCTGCAACCACTTCCAATTCCCAATCAAAAATGGGAAAGCATTTCGATGGATTTCATCACTGGGTTGCCCAAGGCCCAAGGGAAGGATTGTATTTATGTGGTGGTGGATAGGCTAACCAAATTTGCTCATTTCTTCGCCATTACCAGCACTTTTTCTGCAGCACAAGTTGCAGATCTGTTTTTTCGAGAAGTGTTTAGGCTGCATGGGTTGCCAAAGAACATTGTAAGTGATAGGGACAGCAAGTTCCTAAGTACTTTTTGGCAAGAAGTCTTCAGAATGAGTGGTACTGTGCTCACTCCAAGCACTAGTTACCATCCCCAAACAGATGGTCAAACTGAAGTAGTGAACAAGTGGTTGGAAGGCTACTTGAGAAACTATGTGTCAGAACAGCAAAGAGCATGGGTCAAGTGGCTGCATATAGGGGAGTACTACTACAATTCTTCTTTCCATATGTCGATTAAGATGTCTCCTTTCTTGGCGCTTTATGGGTATGAAGCACCTAGTTTTGCAGATTTGGTGTTTGGTGACAGCAAAGCACCCCAAGCCAAGGATTTGTTGCAGCATAGTCAAGACATAATGAAATCCTTGAAGGATAATTTGCAGATTGCACAAAATCAGCAGAAGTTGTATGCTGATCAGAGGCGTGTTGAGCGTTCATTCGAGGTTGGGGATATGGTCTATCTTCGATTACAACCTTATAGACAGTCTACTCTCAAGAAGAGTGGAGCTGAGAAGCTCAAACCTCGCTTCTATGGGCCATTCAGGGTCATCAGAAAAGTTGGGGCAGTAGCTTATGAATTAGAGCTACCTTCTGATAGCAGAGTGCATAATGTCTTCCACGTGTCTCGCCTCAAGAAGGCACTTGGACATAATGTGGTACCTTCATCACAGTTGCCACCCTTGGATGAAGAGGGACAATTGGTTCTAATTCCAGAGGAGATACTCGATTTCAGAGAACGTTCTTTGAGGAAAAGAACCATCAGAGAATACCTGGTGAAGTGGAAGAACCTGCCTATGGAGGATGCGACTTGGGAAAGTGAAGAGATTCTGCAGCATCCTGGTTTGCGATTGCTTGAGGACAAGCAATCTTGGGGAGGGCGGACTGTAATGTCCCCTTCTCAATCCTGATATTTCCAGTGACCGTTGGCCTTTTTTCTGGAAACCCGGAGGCTAGTCGAAAGGTAAAATTAGGGTTTCCTATTTTTGAGGTTGTCTTTGCTCGGAGTTGGTGGATTTGATGGCGGATTCTTTCTGGGTTTTCAGAGAGCTTCGCAGTGGTATGTTCATTTTGGCATTCAGAGCATTTTTTGGGATTTACTATTTTTAGTAAATTCTATTTTTGGCAGCTTTTCAGTTGGGTTCAGCTTGGTTGACTTCCTGCTTCAGTTTGATCAGTTGACTTGCTCAGTATTGGCTTCAGGGCACATTCGGAGAGATAAGTTAAGTCATTTAATTAAAAAGTCACGTTTTAAATATTATATTTTAACGTTGACCCCTTGGCCTAGTCTATTGACTTAATGTTGTTTTAAAAAGTGGTCTTTTGAGGGTGGCCCCTTCATTAAAGATTATTTTAATTATTGCCAAAGTCAAAGAAAGCTTATGAAGGGCACATTTATCAAAGTATGGCATTTATTTAAAATATCAATATTAAGCCTTGAAGGAAAAGTACGCCATCCTTGAGAAAGGTTTAGGGTTTTGACTCTGAAGAGGATTTTAGGGTTTCGTGAAGTCAACAGGGAATTATAAAAGGTGGACTTTGAGCTTCATTTCACATCTTTGGTCTACCATACTGTTATGCTGCCGGATTGGCTCTGGATTCGCTTCGAGGAATGAAGGCCTCCTAGCTCGGGCATCGCTTCTTGTTTGCAAGACAACAACTAGTGGTGATTCAGTTCATTTGTGAGTTGCATTTAGTTCGTGCATAGTGTTTCAGCTTATTACATTCTTAGATCTGTTTTGGCATGTTAGTGTTTTCAGCTTATTGCATTCATGATACAGCAGATCCATGTTTTAATTCATAAATCATAAAATACCAAAAATATTGTTCTGGGTATTAACCCATTGTCCTTGCTAGGCTTAGGCGCCATTATTCTCAAATTTGTAGAATTTTTAGAGCTTGCATTAATTTTAAAAAGAAAATCGCCCCTTTCAGCTGGGCCGTACCATTTAGTAGCATTGGAATTCGTGCATTAATTACTAGTTGCATTTTGGGTCTGTTTTTGGGTGTTAGTCTGGGCGCCATCATAAGAAGAGTCTTGTGCATCAGAAATCATGCCATTTGAGCAAGTTGTTAGTGAGATATGAGCATATGTGCATTTCCATAGGTTGCCGTTTACTCCTTTTAAGAGCAGATTTGTAACAGAAATCAGATTTATTGTATTGCTCCTTGAAGGTGTTATTGTTTGGCATGCCTATCCGAGATAAGGGTAGTTCTCTATGATGTAATGCTAATCATTCAGATTCTTAAGATATTGGCAGGCGATTGATTCTTATCTTGTAAAACTGACAATAGTACTGGCAGTCATTCACATTATTGCTCAATTCTGATATGTAACACTCTCTTTCATTGAAGTTGTTTTGTAATAGATTATCTCCGCCCTATGGTAGCTACTTTCCCATTCTGGGTTAGCAAGCACATTCTGGGTGTTGAGCGTTTTCAGCTTTCAGCATTTCTTTTCAAGCATAGTATTTTGTAGCACTCCGTCATATGGTCGCCCCTCACTCCATACTAGATTGGGTAGCACATACTTGGCGTTGAGTTCCCATTCAACATTTAGGATAGAAGATCCTCTGACAATATGCTCGCCATCATCGGCGCCATTCTTGGTTAGAGTTGCTTTCGTACGTTTTGGTTTATCCTCTAACCTTAACGGGTACTTTGATTGTAATGTTGTAATCTGATAATTAAAAAACGAAAAAAAATTTGGCTCGGAATATTTCAAATTTCCAGCTTTTGGCGGATGTGATTGAGATTTAAAGCAGCACTGAACTCGAAGCTTTCTTTGAGCTTTCTTTCTATTCTTGTCTCATCCTTATCCATTCTTTGTGAAAGAGAAAGAATCAAGTTGTAATAGTTGGCACTTTCCCTTTTTTTTCGCTTTCATAGGTTGTTAGATGTTTATCTTGTTTTAGTTTTAGAAATAAAGCTTGCATGTTGACAAGTCTTATTTGTAAAAACAAGGATTTAGGGTTCCCTACTCCTCTGCTTGTGTATAAATAAGGGCAGCCTTTCCCATTTTTCTTTAACGGTTATTGTGATAGCAAATTGGTGAGCCTACTTTGCCTACAAGTTGTTGTTCAGTTTCAGTTCACTTAGTGTAGGAGCAAGTTTGCAAGCCTGTAATGCTGCAAGTTGTTGTTTAGTTTATGTGTTATGTGTCAAGTGTATTCTAATTGATCGCTAAACTGTAAGCGTATTATTGCTACAATCCTGTTGTCCCAGAAGTGTACTCTTCGTTACTTGAAATTTGAGAAAAGGAAATCTTATGCCTGCTTTGCTGCTTTGATCTACTCTCTTATGTTTCCGTTCTATGTGTTTCACTTATATAATCTTTATTTCAGCTTGCATTGAAAGTACAGTAGATGTGCGTTGGAAGAAAGTTTGTTTAAGTATTTGTGTCAAAGAATCATTCCTTGTTCATTTCTAACTCTCAAGCTCTGAGTTTACTTGAGTAGTTAGAAACGTCATTAGAGTAGGCTTAGTCATAGTTGAAATTCAAAAGAGAAAATCTCAGCTACGACGCTAGAGTTTTATAACCTTGTGCTCTTAGCTGAACAAAAATATTGGCAAATTAGTTTAGTTTACTTTCTTTAAGCAACATCAGCAAAGAGGGAGCTTCCCCTCCTAATTCGAAGAGCAGTTTATCTATGCATAGTTGTTCGTTTCTAATCCGCATTCCGGAGGTGCGAATTGAAACGCCAACAAGATTTTTGTTGCAATGGTTAAAACTAGTTACATAAAAGGAGGTGAGATCTCCTCCACACATCCACATAAGCAATTCTCCAATTTTTGAAATAGCAATAGTTACTCTCCCAGATCCAACTCCTATTCAGCTAGAGATAATTCCTAAGTTACCAAATCTCCCATTCTTATATCTCCTTATCCAACAATACAAGTAATGCATAATGGATACAAAGAATCTTGAACAAGAAAAGACAAGTGGTAATTGTGCCACCACTTAACTCAAATGTATTTTGCATCCTTATCACCTTAATCTCCTCATGCAAACACTACATCCCATGATGGTCAACCCAACTACTTCCATTCTTGCCCTTTCTTTCCTTATGTACATTAATTGTTCTTCATTAGAGTCCTTCTCTAGTTTCTTCAAGGTCTCGGTTGTTAATTATTCCTCCAATTTTTTTTGCCAATCTCTCTTCTAATTCTTTCCTCAAATTCCATGAGGCCTTCAAGTATACAAGATTTGCTTTTGTGATCAACAATCATATAATGCTAAGTTGTCAGTTCGGGTATGGGTTCAGATACGAGTACGAGTACGGCAATTTTCTTTCCTTGGGTACAGGTACGGGAATATATATATATATATATATATGCTCAAAATTATAATTATAAATTTATAAGAATAGTTATGCTCATAATTGCCAATAAATAGAATACAACATAATTTTGACAAAGTAATTTGTAATAGTTCAATTAATGATCACTTCACAAGTATAGTAATTGATTCTCCTTAAAAAATATAGTAGACAAAATAAAAACTCAAAGAAGCCTGCATACCTTACTAGTTTCTCGGTCAACATTGATCATGACTCAGTGAAAAGTAGAATATTGCACTCAATGCAACATAATCATCAAACAAAATAGTCAATGTAAGTGGTACAGAAGTTAATGATGTCTATGTAGCAGAGATCTTTGGTCAACATAGTCAATATAGCAGAGCTCTTTGGTCAACATTGTTAGATAACCACATTTAAGAAGAGTCAATCAAACAAGGGTCAATGCAGGTGTAGAGGGTCAATGTTGAAGATATGGTGTGTTGATTCACAAATGATGTCAAATGTACAATTTGGCCCAAAGATTGTCTTTTTCTCCCTCCTACAATAGTGCTGGTCAAATGAGAGAGTAAATGATGGAATGATGCATTCATGAGGATCTGTTAATGCTATCTACACGTTCAATTGGAAACAATAGCCCTAAATTTTTTTAAACAACGGTTATAAGTTCCTGGTCTACTAAGACAATATCAAATTTGTATTGCTCGAGTGCCTGGGTTCTTTGTGGGTATTATTGATGGGTGTTTTGTACACTTTCTCAACACAGGAAGTGCGTATGTATACTACCTCTCTTGAAAGGAAATCTCCAACAGCAAGTTGCTGAAAATCTCCCCAAGGTCTCTCGGGTGTCAGGTTATGACTTGCATGGAATTCCTCAGTTGATGTTTGATGTGATTTTGCTGGTAATCACAGGGCAGACTTACGTAGCTGGATGCGGAGTGGATCTTAAAATCTGAAGTTTCTGAGATGGGAGTTAAGGTGCATTTCGCTGTAGGTTTGGATAGCAATCTAAAACTTCAATGTTTTCTTCAAGTTTTGGCTTTACAATGTGCAATGAACCTTAGCACAGGTTGTTTCTGAAAAAAAGGGAAAAATAGCAGGGAAGAGGGAAGGTTCCTGGATCTGCAACTAACTATGAACAGTGATCATGGAGGTTCTGCTATGGACAGCTTCCTTGAAACAGGATTCCACTTAACCAAGAAACCTACAGTATCGTGAAATTTGTGCTATCTTCAAAGGTCTACAGATATTTTACCATTCATCCACCATTTTCATGCATGAATAAAGATAAAAGTTTGAAAGAAACTTCAAATTTCAATCCAGACTAACTTTACAAGACTATTTACCAGCAGCAAACAGCAAAAAATATGGACTGGAAGGCATCAACACAGCAGAAATTTCTATAATCATGGAACAGCATTACTAAAATCTACTCAAGCAATTTAAATCTAACTTAAAACAACAATGTAAATCTAAATAAAGCATCTAACAATGGAGATTGAATCATGAAACATGTGAAGAACTCAGAAAAATGCACCAAGTCAATGTATTTTCATTATAAATTTTTGCAGCATGTCTTTACAACAACTCAACTCCCTTTGACAATGAGAGGAGACCCCTATTTATAGTGCCCAAAAAGTAGAACAAGTGGCCAAGATTTAATCTTTTTGTGTGGCCAAGATTCACTACAAACTAGGGTTCTACCTACCCCCGCCCCCAATATATTACAATTTAAAAATACAACCTTGTCCATATCCCTATTTCGTCTTCTAGTGACAGCACTATAGCATTTTGTCTTTTGCTGATTGCTCTTTCTACTGTAGCTATTCCTTCAGAAGCTCTTCACTGAAAATAGGGTTGCCTTCCTGCTTCTTTAAAGCTACATACTCCATGAATTTCAGGACTACCGATTGAAGCTTGTTGACCTCTATAATCTCGGACCGCAGCACTTGATAACTCCATTCTTTAGAGTTGCCCTCAAGCCTCTTCCAGTCTTCATCATATTTGGCGGTGTGGTCCCTGAACAGTTTTGATTGGGCGAAGGTGTGGGCGGAAAAACTCATGAAATCTGTGGTTATCTCGTCTAACATCCTATCCTCTATCTTTTTCTGGAAAAGAGGTTTTATTTTCTCTGGATCTACTTGCACCGCGGGTATGTCATATCCCGTCATTAGCCTCAAATATCGGGCACAATCCGCCCTAATTTCTTTGACCCGTTCAATATCTTAAATCCACTTTATCAATTACCTGCTCCAACCTTTCTTTCCGGTTATCAAAGTCTCGCTTCCACACATCCACTAGCCAATGATCGTCCCTTTTGAACACGAGCTCGTTTTCCCATGTCATGCTTGGCAGCTGGAGGATAGCCTCGATCTTTGGATAGGTGGACTCATAACTTGCGAGGAAGTCAGAGCAGAGCCTTCTTGTGTTCTCGAGAGACTATTGTAGGTCCAGGAACCTATTGATTGTTCGAACAGCTCGACTGATACCCATGTTCCCGACGTATAGAACCAGTCGGAGCCAGTTCTCTGTAGTTTTGTCCAAGTTCTTTCTCTTTTCCAGTTTGTCAATTTGTTCCTTGGACAGCAATTGGGGTGGAGCCGCGAATGTGGTAGGCATGTCCTCAACTGAAGACCATTGTTGGATGTAATCCGTCAAGGCGGCTACCTGTGCTTTAAGCTCGTCCTTTGAGACTTTATCCTGTTGTATTAAGTGCACCACTATAGCCCCTAACTCCTCGAGATGCTCCACCTTTTGTTCTCTTGTAGCAGTTCCCAAGTTAATGGTGGAGACATTGTAGCTTACTCCCTCTTGGCCTACCACCGGTGTTGCTATTTGCACAGTTCGGGACCCGGAAGCATCCATCGTTACCTTGGATCTAACTTTGGGCTTCTTCTCCTTCCTGGTTGAGATCTATGCCCGGGCTAGGATAGCCTCTAGCCTTGCTCTTGGATCCTTCGGGGCAGGAGTCTTCTTTTCAAGCTGCTTCTCCAGCCATTCGGGCATAGTGGATCTTCTCTTGGGCGATTCTCGATCACCCTCACCTTCCCTTGTTTGGATTTTCGTTTGTTCACCTGTGGGAGCCCTTTCCTCCGTTTTAGTTTTGTCTCCTTCTTCCTCATCGGAGTCTTGGACGAACATGCGGCGCTTGATGGGAGGCTTAGTAGGCAATCGCTTTCGTGGGCTTTCTTCTATCTCAATTCATTTCCCCTTCTCTTCCTTAGTTTGTTTGTCCTTGTGTACATGTTCCTCTGGCTTGTCTTCTTCCACATTTCCTTCTTCTCTATGAGGAGATGACACATCCTCCTGCTGTTCCCCTGTAGGAAGCTCCATATTTTCTGCTGCCCTGTCACCTACCTGCCCTTCTTCTCTAGGCGGTGGCCTTTCTACCTCTTCTTCATCGTGCTTCAATTGTCTAGCCATTTCCTCCTCGAGATCATCATCAAATGTAATAACCTTGCCACCGGCGTCCTCTCCTTCATCTCCACTTTCGGAAGACCCTGTTCCTTCTTCTTCGTAGACCACCCTGTCAATTTTCCGGTGTTCATACTCCGAGTGTTCATGGTACTCATCGGCTTCTTTCTCCCGCCTCTCCCATTCTTCGGAAATTAACATTGTGGCTTCCATTGTTGGTGGTCCCGTTGGAGGTTGCGAAGGCGTAGCACTAGCGAGGACCCGCGCTACGGCAGCTTGGATGGTGGGATCCAGAAAGATCTGAAAAATCTCGGAGGGGACATTCTGCATGTGCCGCGAGAAAGCCTCTGGTAATGCTAATGCGGGAATTGGTGTTGTCACTGCTGCCAATGGGAGTGATGTAGTAGGTGACATGGCGGCGGATGAAGGCGGAGTAGTTGCGGTGAAGGAAGAGTCAACCATTATTATGGGCCCCGCCAGAGGAGAGTAAGCGAGATGGACCGTGATGTCCACTGCAGGTGGGGATGTAGCGACCATGGCTTGAGAAATAGGCGAAAGGGTGGCGAAGACAGGGAGAGCTAGAGGAGGTCTTGGCTAATCTGTCCGCCCTTTCCTCACCCTCTTGAAGGGGATCTTCTTGAATTCGTGGCTGCTCCGCGACACTTCCCGTCCGTTTGGACCTCTTAGAGGGTGACTCTCCTGAGTCTTTCCTTGAATAAACTTTGGGGTCTGGAGATTGTTCCGCTTCAATCCCTTTCCTCTTCTTCGATCTTGTGATCGGAGGAGATTTGGATGTCCCGCCCGTTGAAGTTGTAGTGGCAACATCTTCCGTGGCACTAGGCTCACTCTTGAGCCCTTCATATGTCAAGACAACCCCTTGTTGCTTTAATCGGGCTACTTGTCCATCAATCCATTCTTTGGTACGAGCCACGATTGATTTAGTTACAATGTCGATGTCATCGACCTCTTGTTCATCCCAATCTATCATTGGCAGCGGAAAATTAGCGACCGCAGCATACCTAGGGTCCATGACGGTGCTCTTGTCCTCCTCGACCTAATCTGGTATGGGAAACAGCTGCACCCTTCTTACAAAGTATGCGGACATCCGCATGTAATGCCTTGCACACACCTCCTTGTCATCTTGACTATCTGCCCAGAAATCTTCAACGTGATGTAGGTGGGCATACCCTAGTCCCAATGCCTTTCTTATATGCCCATATGGGTCCATCTGTGGACGAGCAGTGTGTAGGCGGAAATGGTACTCTACCAATTCCTTTTCAGAATTCCTAGCACACTGGGAAGTTTGCAATTTATACATACCCTGTCTGAAGGTTAAGGGATAAGGGATCCCTACCAAGTGTTTACCGCCGAGGACTGAATGTATATGCTGCAACTGCCAAGAAAGTTCTAGCAATATGATCCGGTCATTGGAGTACCAGGGCAGCTTATTCGGCCTTTCCGTGAAACCTTGGGCGCGAATATATGTGAATTTGGGGTACTGTAAAAATAAGAAAGCGTACTACTTCAAGAACACCCGAGCACTGTGAGAGACCCTTCTCTCAAAATGCCCCCCCAGCAATCTAATGATGTGGTGGATGAAGGCATCATTCACCCTGCAGTACTCCTTTTTTAAGTTTCTAAATTGTAGCTGGGGATACCTATCACGGGCCTTCAATCTTCGGCCCGACTCCTCATCGAGTGCCAAAAATAATCCGCTGTATTGCCTCTACTTAGCCAGTGAGTAGACCAGATAGGAGGTCATGTAAAGTTTAGAGCTCTTCTTCACATTCATAAACTTCTCGTGGAAGCAGTCGCTTATGATGCCTCCTCAGTAGAATGAGGCTTTTGTGGTGACATCTTCGTCCCCACGGAGGATTTGTTCAACAAAATACGCCATCCACTTTGGAAAAATGCAGCAATAGGGAGGCCCATCACCCTGCTCAACATGGTTACTTGGTCGTGGTAGTTTTCAAAGAAATCGCTGCGAAAGAGCTCTTGAGGAACTTTTGCAGCGCTGCCCCTTTTCTCCTTGAGCCAGTACATATTAATTTCTTGCAGCCCATCGAGTTTTCATCCCATGTTGCCTTACCTTCCTCTATGGTGGGCATCTCTATCTCCTCATAGGTACGAATGTGAAAAGTTCTAGTAATTCCCTTGGCCGACATATCAACGAGGATGTTCCCGTCTCTATCAATGATGGTTCTTGTCTGTGGTTGGTAGGCCTGCTGGCAAGCCATGACCAATTCAAGGGCTATGAGAGACGGAGGGAAGCCTACAGCTTTTGCAATCCCACTTTGTCTGATTAATCTGGCATTATCAGTTTTTGGGTGGACTCTAACCCTTTATTTGAACTCATCAATATCGACATGGCCGATATTAGTGTCTGTGATCTCCTTCCAGTCAGTGACGATTTTCGAATGTAGAGGCTCACCCTGAAACTGGAACTTCATCTGGTCTTTGTCCTCTCTTCCACGAGGAATCTTGCCTCCTTTCTTTCCTTTGTCCTTTTCTGTAGCTGCCCCCGAGGGACCTACACCCGATTCCATATATCCTGCAAACATAGACGTAATGAGTACAACCAATTATGACAGCATCAACATTAGTTAAAATCCCGTGGACGAAATCCAATCGGACATCATATGATTAATGAAGCTAAATTTTACTTTCAGACGCCATTAGTCACTTTCTAAAGAGATTTTGGACAATCCGGGCCCAAGGGGCCGGACTTCCTTGGTAGGAATGCTGTCTTGAAAGGGTGAACAGGCTGGGGCGATCCAGGCGATTTCTCCCGTCCTCATGCTTTAATGGTTTGAAAGGCTTGTATCGAAGAGGGTCAAATTTGAGCACGTGGGTCGAGGTTGGTTTTCAAATTTGAGGTTATCTTGATCAATTTTGGAGCTCCCGGAGGTTCAGGGGCAAAAAGCTGTTAAGACTTTGTTGTTTGAAACGGCCTGGAAGAAACGGAGTTCCGGGGTCGGAACTCCGGGGTCCGGGACCCGGAAGGTCAAAATACGGGCGATGGTTCGCTTCGGACTTCAAGGTACTCGGGCCCAGAGGAGCGGAAGGCCGTCAGTGTCTCGTTGTTTTGGAACGGCAATAACGGCGCAGAAACCCGGCGGACTGGACCCGGCATAGCATTTGGCCACTGGTTGCCATAGTGAAGTTTCTCTAGGAAATCGAAGGGGCGGAGCCCGGAACTCAGGAAGATAGGTCGACTTCGCCTTCTGAATCGAATGAAGGGGAACGGAAACCCGGTAGGTAGAGCCCGATGGAGGCAAGGACGGCGAATGGCGGGTCAAGACCCGGGAAGCGGGGAGACGTCATCCCACGGCTGTTTCAAATGGCGGAGACTCCACGGTAGTTCACGGATGGAAGTTCTCGGCACGGGACCTAACGGCACGATGGCAGAGTTTCCAGCATTCAATTTCAAGGCGGCAAGGTGGAAAGTCAACCCCAGTGGTCGGAAAGGCATGCTCCTTTCGCCATTCGGGAACAGCAGAGGTGAAGCCGAGTCCTGGGGACAGAAGTCCGGTGGACTAGACCTGGGAGGGACGAGAGCAGTCCGAAGTTTTGCAAATTTGAACGAGCGGAACTCGACGAGTCGGGGCCCGGGATTCAGGAAGGCGGGAGCCTTCCGCCATTTGGAACGGCGAATACCCGGAGGAAACCCGGAAAGGGAGTCCCGGCGAGGCAGGCCCAGGAGGCTAAGATGGAGGCTAGATTTTGAGTGCTTGTTGGTTAAGTCTGACAGCAATTGGCTGACGGCGATCCGGGGTGGCGGGCCCGAGAGGGCATCCCGCCGTTTTGGAAAGGTTGCTTGTTTTCGTTAAGTTTAAACGGCGGCAGGAGGGGACAGGCCCGGAGGGCGCGAACGCCCTGCATTAAGAATGGCGATGGCGAGGTTTGGTCCCGACCCTATGCTAGGAGGTCATTTGGAGGTCTTTCGGAACTTTGAAAACATGGGTTTTGTAGGTCTTGTCGTATTTTATCAATTAAATGCATTGTGAGCCCATTTTATTCATCATTTTAAACTTAAAATCATAAAAAACCTCTCGGGAGGGCGGACGACAAACCTACCTCAAAAGTCCGATGGGGAAGGATGTGAAATCCACTAAGAATAGCCGAATGACGATCTCGGACGCGAGGGCGGCGGGCGATAGATGCACTGATCTCCTCTGGCAAGCACTCTGATCTCTTCTGGCAAACCTGACAAATGAAAATGACAGGTCGACCCCTATATTTATACCCAGACATGCATTTAATGGCCTCATTTAATGCCTGTACGGTCGGTCGTTGGGTTGGTGAAGTTCAAATTCGCGGACGGCGGCGGGAGGTCCGAGACTCGAGGCCCAGAAAGACGTCGCAGATCGGTCGTCAGAAACTTCATTTCCAAGCCATCGGCGAAAGGGAACCAGGAGTCCAGAGGGCGGAAAGACGCCTCAGGTCGGTCGTGGGAAACGGCGAAGACGGAACTGAGTTCCGGGGAGGGAAATCTGGTGGACAAGACCCGGCACGAGCGAAGGCAGTCCGAAACTTGCAAGTTCAAACGGGGCAGCAAAGAAGGAGCCGAGTCCCGGGGCTCGGGAAGGGGGAAGCCTTCCATCATTTAGGAACGGCGAACACCAAGAGCAAACCCGGCGAGGCAGGCCCGCCAGGCCCCAAGGCCGCTGGCAGAAGCAAACTGCCAAGGAGAGTCCGCAAGGCACCAGGACTTAGCCAAAATGGAGGGGACGAAATACGGTCAACTTAAGATGAGACCTTGGAAAAATGCTGACCACTAAGGACACCAAAACGGGGCACGCAAAACGAGGCGGCGATAGAATGTCCTGGCAAGGCAAAAGAAAAGAGGGTCCCCGTTCCAAACGGGGCGTGTGTGCTGAGGGCACAATAGGTCTTTCACAGAAGAACCCACAAAGAACCCAAGTGCCCAAGCCATACCCTAGCCGTACCCAAAGTCGTACCTGAACCGTACCCACATAGGTACCTGAGTCAAATATGAAGAACCCAATAACAGAGATATAACGCCACAACTTGTTTACCACCTCTTCGCCCAACTAGAAAAATGACATAAGATCTTTCTCATTCATCAAATAAAAAAGTTCGATTGAATTTGTTATGCCCTGCACCCTACACACCCCTCACCCTCTCCCTCCTTTCCCAATTCACCATTGAGTGGACACAATGCTGGGCCACATGAAAGAAGAGCACAGAAAACTAGTCCTTCACACTTTTAAAAGGGCCTTATATACTTGCTATCACTCCAACAATTGGTTCAGCCTTCTTGCCACATTTGTGACCATTTTAAATCTCATGTTTCAAACTTCCATGCTTGTTGGCCTTCAATGTTGGTAATCCAAACTTCATTATCATTACTAGAATGCAAAAGAACTATTCTTGAACTCCATTAACTTTTTCTCATGGATCTTGTCAGTTCTATTTCATTCATCAAGAACCTTAAAAAATTGAACTTTGTCACCACCATTTTTCTATATGCAAATTGGCAATCCCATATGTATTGGTGTGTTCCCATCCTTAACACTCTTAGTCCCTAGAACCCTCAATGTGACTCATACCTTCACATCTCTAATGTCCCCTATATTCTATTTTGTTGAATCTCTAATCATCCTTGGTGTTTTGTGATTGCTTTTACCTCAAGGTGTTCCATTGCTTGCTTTAGACAAATTATGGCAATTTTTTATATTTTTAATATTACATATATATTTATGACTGTGGTGGTTAGTCATTCTTTTTGCATAGATTGAGGATAGTTGGGTATGGCCGTCTATATATATATATATTATACAACCACCATACCCATACCTAAAGACAAACCTGTAAATGAACCTGAACCAGCAACTTTAAAACCATCAACATCTAAAACAAAAAATGAAGAGAAAATGGTGGTCTTCCATATGATAAATTGATTAATCTAATTGCATGACAGTTGCTTATGTATTTGATCTAGTTATAAGGATCATTGGTATGGTCAAAAGATTACAATTACAACGTAATTATCTGTTCAAACAAAACAGACCATACAGTTTGAATGGTATCCCTATAGAACAAAGCTTCACACAAATGGTATCATAGGGATTAAAAGATCATGGGCACTGCTATATTTCCATTCTTGTAAAATGGCTCCAATTTATATTTTTAAAGAAAAGGCCTGTTGAGATATTAGAACCAAAATATCTGCAGGAAGGCAAGTACTAGATTTCATACCCTTTTTGATATGTTTTTGGGCCTTGGAAAGACTCCCCAAGAGGAAACCTTAGGCTTGTATAGATCAGATCTATCATTATCTTTTGCTGGTGTTGTAACTCCAAATTTTGAAACATCTCCTATAATAAGTTCAACTTCAGGCATGGACCCAGAAGGAGGAGATTGAGAAACAGCTTTCAGACCAGCAGGCAGCCCTCGTTTTGGCTTCTTGTCGGCAAAGTCCAATCCAACAAAATCTATGCTGGAAATTCCCTTCCTTCTGTAATCTTTCATATTGGAAGAAGCCTGGCTATTTGGTGTATATTTCCTCTTGATAACACCATCTCTGGTGATTATTTCCACCTCCACTATGTTATCTTCCTTAGCATAATCCGTTTTACCCTCCTTGTCTGCTGCATTGTCCTCCTCTGTGGGACTCTTTTCACCTTGCTTCTGTCCGTATGCCTTTGATTGATCAAATGTGTCAGAAGCTGTGTCACCTGAAGTATGAGAGAAATTGAGGCAAATCATTCCATTAAGTAAAGGAAAATAAGAATATGAAAACTTAAAAAACAAGAAAAACAAATGAAGTCACAATACTAAATAGTAAAGATCAAAAAACCGCAATAGGATTCATAAACAAAACTATTTAAATGAATTAAAGAAACAAAGTTCAAACCATATGAGACCAGATGATGAACTTGCATGCTTATTAATGATTATGATACACAACAAGACCTAAAATCAAGGATTTTATTTTATAATGAAGGCAAGAGTCATGTTGGAACACTTTCCCTGCACCTACATGCACACAATATACAAAGATTATACAAAAATGATTCGTCGTGCTCAGGAGCAGAACAACATGGAGACTTAGTATGGTGGATCACAATCAACAACCTTTCCCAGACAAGCACACGTTCATGTCCTTTACCAATCCCATTGAGCTACAAAAATTTCAGAACTCCAACCAAATTTTCACCTCTGACCTACCTCCAAAAAATAAAAATAATGCCTGACAGATAAGACATTTTCCCAAAGGCTGACCTGAAAAGCCTTCAAACCTAAGGGATTTATCAAACACAGAAGCCTTTCCTATAAGAGGTTTTTTGACCCACGGGCACTTCTAAGTTAAGCAGTATTACTGACCTGAATGCTCTTCTCAACTAAAGCATGTTGATTGACCCAAAGAACCTTCCCAAAGAAAGGTATTAATTCACCCAAAGGCACATTAGAATTAACAATATTAATTGGCCCTACGTTCCTCTCCACTCATTAAGTATTAATTGACATGAAAGGTGTGCCTAATTAAGGGTTATAAATTGGCTAAAAGGCCCTTCACAAGTTAGGGGTAATTTAATAAATAATTCAGAGACAGTATGCAGAAACATTTTCAAATTCAGTTATATATTAGCACAGAAACTGAGAAAACAGTACAGCAGCAGTAAGACTATAACCGCCAAATTCAATCAACATTACTTGCATTAAACATTAGCTAACAAAATTGTCTTAATGTTAAAATCAATTTGCTGATATACATAGTTCTTACAACATTTTTCAGGCATAAATTTCGCTCACTGATTGCTAGTGGCACATTTAATTCCTCAAAATCAGTCTTCTTCCTTGTTCTCCTAATTTTCCACATGCAAGAGTAAAAGGAATTATATTCAAATGAAAAAAGTCAATGGAATTTAAAAGCACAAGTTAACAATAGTAAATCAAGAGTACTAAAGGATAACAATAACCAAAAAAGCGGAAAAAACATCTACAACTAAATCTAGAACAAGACCTAAGAAGCAGAGGGAACTAAGAAGAGAGAAATAACCCAAATAGGTAAACCCTAGATATCTCAAAATATACAAAGCTCTATTAAAAAAACAATCATGTGAAAGAAAGATATTGTATTAAAAGTGAATGGCCAGTACAGCCAAAAGAATGGAGTACAACACCCTCCTTAGTGATTACTAATTCTATCCACCAATAGACCCAAAAGAAGAGGCTTGTATGAATTTTAAGAATCAAGAGCACAAGAGTAACCAGCACCCTTATCGATTGCCACAAAAGGGCCAATACAAAATTTGCCAATGTGTCGAAGAGAATGGCTTGGGCTAATAAAGGCGCAACTTAATAATTCTAGGAGGAAACAAGGTACTTCTAGTATCTCTCCTAAAATTCAAGCTCAATTATCCTCCATTTATAAAGAGAAAATTGGTAATGTGTATTGTTAGTGTTTTTATTTGCCTATTATCAGAAAACACAAAACAGAACACCACATAGAGTAGAATCATTCTTCAATTATAAGGGAAAGCTCCATTAGATCTAACTAAGCCTAAATTCAAAAACTATAAACGTTACGAATATGCACACTATACAAGATCTCAAAGGGGTTTTGCATTAAATGTAAATATCTAATTGACTATGTTTTTGCCCTGAATGCAAGCACCAAACTATCAAGAGTAAAGACTATTTACTCACTCGCTAAGGGTTAATTGCAATACAGAGTAAACAAAGTTATAGAATAGCATTGAAAGCATAAAACCAGCTACATAACAAGTGCACAGAAATATGTTTGAGATTCTTATTCATATGGCTCCAACATTACAATGCATCACATCTGTGCTCATCTCGATTACGACACATTTGGCACTATAAATAGTTAGCTGACGTTGGTTGAGGACACCAACCATTGGCAACTACCCGATCACTAACTATTAACGAGGACTGATTCCCGACAAAACATGTATTATTTTATTTTATTTATTCTATTTGCTTTTTACTAATTATGCTGATTACATCATCCCCCCCAGAAAAAAGTCGTCTTCCCAGACGATTAATACAAAAACTGGGAGAGACTACCAAGAAATTCAGTGGGAGGAGGGTTGAGAGGACGTCCCTGGCGGCTGGGGAACCAATGAAGTGGCTGCTAGAGTGGTAAATTGCCTCAGCCGATACACCTCCTCGGTTCGCTGCTGCAGATGGCGAGTGGCCTTCAACTCCTCTCGTGTGGTCTTCACCAAATGTACCACCTCCTTCAGATGTTTGTTGAATTTTTCTAATTCCTTACCCTTTACTTCCAACTACCTGGCCATCTCTTCCTCAAGTGCTTTTATTGTCCTATCTTGATCCCATATTGCTGCCTCTTGAGCGATCACCTTCATTTGCTCCTCTTCTAGAAGGCAATTCTGCTACTGAAGCTCCCCCTCTAAGGCCTCTGCCTTGGCATGGATCTGTTGGGAGAGAGTGATGGCTTGTTCTACTTTGCTGGTCATTTTGTCATAGTTCACCTCATATCTCTTACACGCCAAGAATCGTTCCTTGTAGGCCATTTCCATCTTGAAGAGTTCTGCGACCAACTTATCATCCTTCCCGTGGAAGGTTGGCCGCATGGGAAGCCAAGCCGCCATCATCTTTGGTGTTTGTGTGGTTGGCCAATCGCCTGTGAATATGCAGCTGAACTCCTTACCACTCTCCGAGTTCATGAACTGTAGAATCCACCATCCCTCACGCTCTGCTATGGGAGAGTAGCTTAGGTGTAATGTTTTAGAAATGTCTGATACCTCCTTCATTACAAGCGCAATGGACTCCAAGCTGTGAATGTATTGCTCAATAGTCCCCACGAGTCCTCTCTGTCTGGTTTGGGAATTACAACATCAATTCCCTCTGGCAAGGCTGCATTAGTGTCAACGAAGTCCTCATCTGTTTCCGCAGAGGCAAGCACGGTTGGCTTGGGCGTAGTGTGGAGCTCCTTATCCGACAAAATGTGCACTACCTGCTACGCAGGCTCTCCCATCTCAACCGCTAGCTACTCGGTGGCCAGCGTGGCTACCGCCGGCTGTGTGCTCTCAGCTGCTACGGCTTCTTGCTGCTCTCTATCTACCTCTATCTCCATCTGACCAGGCGAGTGTATGGGAGAAATATCTTCCACCCGAATAGGCGACCCCAATAATTGCAACCACCCGTCTACATGCGGTGTCCTCCTGGTGATGCTACGGATATGGTGTCAGTTTCTTCCATCGTGCCCAACAATGTTGCACCCTCAGCCACTCCCCCTTTGGCAACTCCCTCTCCTTCGGCCAACTCATGTTGTTCTACTGGTGCACCCTCGACTACTCCACCCTCGGCAACTTCCTCTCCTTCGACCACTCTCCCCTCAGCCAACTCCTACTACTCGGCTAGTGCCATCACCCGAGGGTTAACTTCTACTAAATAGACACCTACAGGTGAGGTGTTGGCGGCAGACGAGGATAACGCTATCTGCTCATAGTCATCGCTACTTTCTTGCTTCCTCTTCCTCTTTACCGTTCTTGGTTCCTCTCCTGCTGCTCTGGCCTCCAAGGTTGTCCACCTGAAGACTGTTGGCCAAGAACGGTCGTAGTCGCTTGCTGGCTGTAACTTCCCCAACTTGCCCTCCGGCGCCTAGTTATACACTGCATCCAGGAATAAGGCTATCAAGTATTGAGTCATGTAGAATGCTTTATGCTTCCATTCCAGAAACTCTCTGATCCTCTTCAATAGGTAGAGCACCCAATTTTATACCCGTCCTATGCTCAATCCGAACATATAATCAACCATCTAGCTCGCAATGTATGAGGCTCTGTTGGCTCCTATTAATTTGCATTTTATAAGATCCATCAAACACTTCGAAACGGAATTTACTAGGATGTGTTTCCTCAACCCTCGAGCTCCTGCATTCCAAATTGTTTCCCTTTCTTTTGTGGTTATATTGGGTCTACAGATGCATTTGATGATCATCTCCTTCTGTTGCGCCGTCATCTTTGTTGTTGGTTTGGCAACCACCTGCCCAAACGTAGGTATGCGAAAAACCCTCCTGAAATTCGTTGGGTTATATGCAATGGTAACTGGAAAACCCTCATATTCAATTGTATTCGATGAGCATGCTGGTTGTAATTTGCCACAATGGCCTTTAGATGGTTTTCGAATTCCCTTGAATTAAAGAAAGCACACTGGGCTACCTTGTCAACCTGTGCCAAAGCAAGTGCTCGTTTAATGGGGTAGTCTGGTGTTGTTTCTTGCCACCATCTCTTGCACTTTGTACCTGTAAGGCTCTCCTAGGTCAGAGAGTCTACTGTCACGTTGTCTGGTTTCCCTTTGTTTGCCTTGCCTCCAACAACCTTGGCCCTGACTACTATCCTCTTCCCTTTTCCACTAGTGTTGGCATCCATTTTCTTCCACCTATGAAAACGACAGTGCTTTGATTTGAACATGATTTTTCTTGGTATTACCACCCTCAAATCAATATATGGTACGGCACTTGTCTTCCTCTGAAGTTTGCGTGATTGGAATATAACTATTTTTTATTTCTGGGAGCTCTAGTCAATACTTGGTACAGCTTTTTCCTTTTGCTAGAGTTGGTGTGAATGTATTGACTCGATAAATGGTACGGCTCTTGTCTTGTGCTTTTGATGTCTTTCCTTGTTGCAGTCGATGGATGGTACTGCCTTCTCCTGATTGCTTTGTATGGCCTTCTCTTGTTTGCTTCATACAACCTTCTCTTGTTTTCTACAATCGATGAATGGTATGGCCTTTTTTCTCTTTCATACGGCCTAGACAATGCATCCTAAGTGCTCAATCTGTACAACTTAGTAAAAACGTCCTCCTGAATGCTCAATCCATACAACCTTCTGTGCACTTAGTATCTATAACCGTCGAATTTGCTTGACATGAACCCGTACGGTCTTGTGCTTTGGGAACCATACAGCCTTTTCCTCCTGGAGTCGTACGGACTTTTCTGCTTCACAATCACTGCATACCAATGATTCTTGCTTCCATATGGACCTCTCTCTTTGCACTCGTATGGCTTTTGATTTGCTTTCCCCAAGTCGTACTCCTTGTTTATAATCCTAGCGTGTGTGTGTACAGATGTCTTCTTCTCCCATACGGACTTTCTTCTTTGGCATGTGATGTTGGTTTCTGGAGGGTTTCATATGGCCTTTATACTGAGTGCACTTTTTATTTTTATTTTCTTCACTTTGAACATCCCTTTTAATTTTTAATTCTACCTTTATTCCTTTTATTTATCCACTTTTCTAATTTTTTTATTTTTTCTACTTTATTTTTTGATGCTTTCATCTTTACTTCCCCATTTTCCATTTTTTCTCTCTCCTCTCTCTTCAATTTTTCTAATTTGTTTTCATCTTCTCTCTCCTCTCTTTGATTTTTGTTTTTTGACTTTTATCAACTTCTCTCTCCTCTCTCATCTTTTCTCTTTGTCCCTCTGACTTCTTTGCCTTTTCTCACCCTTAATTTTGAGGCGTAGTGCCACTTGCATGCGTACAAGGGCCTCTTGTAACATTCTTCCTCGCGGCACGTACCTATATACTTTACATTGAACCATTTATCAAGTAGGGGAGCAGGACCTATACCTTTAAAGTTGTCGTCGACATATCTTTCGATGTACTGCTGATACCATGTCACCTCTTCCCTGTTCACTGTTGGTGGCCCAACTGGATTCGATATCACCCTCCACAGCTCGTCTGTCGTTACTATCTTCGCCACCTTCGGCATCTTCCGTCTATCTATTTTCATTTGCTTCAATAAGTCTTTCATATATCCATCAACGTAAGATAGGAACATATCTTCAGCCATTATAATTGTCTTCAAACAAGGTCCAATCTTCTTGGCATACGCACTCCATTGCTCATCATCTCACCATTCTTCGTCTTCTTCGTCGATGTCACTTGGTTGGCGCTCCCTTCGTTCCTTCGCTGCTTGCTCTTCTTTTTCTTTTTGAGCTTCCTCATCCAACTCCGTGGTGAGATATCCCCTTTTTATACCTTCATATTGTGCTAAATACTTTCAATGGCCTTGTATCCTCTTCAAGAGGGTAGGGGTTCCAAATACGACATTGGTTAAGTGCTTTGCACTCAGAGCACCGCGATGCCTTCTACTCGCTTGTGGACTAGTCTTTCCTCTTCTCCACCATCGAGTACGGCCCAATCTTCCTCTACAATATACCCGCTGCCTCCTAAGCCCCAATCCTACTCGCCCATGGCTTCTTCGCTCTACAGAGGCCAATCTTCTTTGGTTGCATATCCAAGCATATTTATCTGTATAGTTTCTCTTCTTTCTTTGTAAATTGTCAACTTCGACCCGTTCACTGGATCCTCCAACACAGTGCCATCTAGTCTTGCTAATTTGACTGCGTCGTTTTCGCCAACTTCGTGAATTCAAAATAGCCCCAACCATCTTGTTTTAAACTTACCCGGTTTCAGTTTGTTACGACCGTTATGTTTTAGGACTAACTATCCCGGCTAGAAGTTTTCTCACCAGAGATATTTGTCGTGCCAAAACTTCCGCTGTTTTTGCAGCACCTTCATTGCCCACTGGGCCAGCACTCGACGTTCATCTAATTTATTCAGCTGGAATAATCTTTCCTTCAAACTCTCTGTGTCACCCATTCTGTTTTCAACAGCAATCCTCAAACTTGGCACCAGGTACTCTGTCGGTACTATAGCTTCTTGCACGTACGTGAGCTGGAAGGGTGTATGGCCGGTTGTTACTTTGTAGGTTGTACGATACACCCACAGTACAGCTAGTAGTCGTTCCTCCCAGTCTGCCTCCTCAATACCACAGGATTTGTGTATGACTGACACGAGCACTTTGTTGGTTGATTCCACTTGGTTGTTCGCTCTTGGGTAGTATGGGCTCGAGAGGTTGTGTATAATCTTAAATTTCATCGTCATCAGTCGTAATGACATTATTCACGAAGTGGCCTCCCCGATCACTCGTAATTTGAATTGGTATTTCGTACCTTGTAACAATTTGCTCGTACATGAACCTTGTCGTACTAACTGCAATGTTGTCTAGCAGTGCTCTGGCCTCCGCCCACTTCATTAGGTACTCTATGGCGACAACAATGTATCAACATCGGTGCAGTTGGTTGACCTTCAATGGCCCGATGAAGTCCAACCCCCATCGTTCAAATAGCTCTTGAGGTTGCAACGACAAGAGCGGCATGAAGTCTCACTTCAATGGTTTACCCACCCTTTGGTAGCTGTCGCATCCTACCACCCATTCCCGTGCGTCAGTGTGTACTATTGGCCACCAGAGTCCTACCAATAAAACCTTCCTTTTCGTGGCGTCAGGCCCCATGTGTCCTCCCGCCAGTCCCTCGTGTGCTTCCTTCAGTACGCCTGGGATTTCTTCCTCCATAACACACCGTCGAAGTACTTGATCGAGTCCCATCCTATACAGCAACTCGTTGATGAGTTGGAATGTCTTGCTCTTCAGTACCAGTTTCTGTCATTCTACTGGTGGTATGTCCTTCGGGAATGATGAGGTTGATAAGTACTCCCCAATCTTCTCATACCATGGGGGTAGTGTTGCTATTTGGAATAGGTGTGCATAAGGAAAGTCTTCATTTACGTTGTCGAGTGGTTCGCCAAACTGTACTCTTGACAATTGGTTGGCAATGACATGACTCTTCCTCGGCTACACGATGATGGTGAATGTAAACTCCTGCAAAAGTAGCAACCATCGGCTTACCCTTCCTTGAATGATTGACTTGTTTGCCAAGTACATCAGTGCTTGATGATCCACATAAAATATGAAGGGGGTCGCCAATAGGTAGTGCCTGAACTTCTATATGGCGTGCACCATTCCCAAGGATTCCCTCTCAGTCGTACTGTAGTTTTTCTCTGCTCTGGACAATAGCTAACTCACGAAGTACACCCGATCGTCCAATCCTTGAACACCCACCTGTGCCAATGTTGCTCTGATTGCAAGTTCGAAGCATCCACGTGCACGTGAAACTCCTTGTCCCAATCCAGGTACGCCAAGATTGGCGAACTGATCAACCATACCTTCAATTCCTAGAATGTCGCTTCTTGTGCTTCCGTCCATTCGAACGGTTGCCCCTTGTAAGTATTTCCAACGGGTATAACATTTGGGAAAATTTCTTTATGAACCTTCTGTAATATTCGACGTGACTGAGGAATAAATTTACTCTCGTGACATTCTGCAGAGTTTCCATCTGCACGATCACTCTGATTTTGTCAAGATCATTTTTAGTCCTGCCTTGCAAACGATGTGTCCGAGCAGTTTTCCTTGAGGTACCATGAACCGACACTTATTGGGGTTGAGTGCCAACTGCACTCTATAGCGTTCCATGAATTCCTAAAGGGCCTTCAGGTGTGTTTGCTCATTGCTGAAAATGGACCAGTCATCAAGGAACGCCTTGAAATTCCCTACGGACATCTTGTCAAATATATGCAATATTATCCATTGGAAGGTTGCCAAAGCGTTGCACAGACCGAACGGCATCCTATTGTATTCATACACTGTCTTCAACAACGAAGGTTGTCTTGAGTTTGTCCTCCTCGGCTATGCTTATTTGATTATATCCTAAAAACCCGTCAAGAAACGAATACATTTCATGACACACTACTTTGTCCAATATTGAATCGGTGAATGGGATCGAAAAGGGATCCTTTATCATCACCGCGTTGAGGCTTCAGAAGTCTACACATATTTTGATCTGCTCTGACTCCTTCAAAGATATTACTATTGGTGACACCCAGTCACTCACTTTGACCTTGAATATAATTCCAACCTCCACCATCTTTTCAATTTCTTGTTGTACCTTCACAGCGTAGGTTTTGTTCATTCGGTACGGTCTTTTCCATACGGGTTGTGCTCCTAGTACAAGTGAAATTCGATGTACACACAACTCCAGAGGTACGCCCTTCAAGTCCTTGTACGTCCATGCAAAGGCATTCTTGTACTCCATGATAATTTTGAACACGGCTGCTTTTAGTACGGGGTTCTAATCATCTCCCACTATGATCGTACGAGGATTGTCTTCTTCCTCGAGGTTGACCTTCTTTATGTTTGGTTCCTCGTAATTGATTGCTTTACCTCCTTCAAAGTGATGTGCTGGTGTGTCATCTACTCTGGCCACTCCTTTATATTCTCCGTACTCCAGGGGGAACGGTTGGCTTGTTGATGCTTCGTCTTCCCCCGTACCTTTCTCTTTGACTTGCAGCATATTGCAATCTTGTTGAAAAACTTCATAGTCCTCCATCTGCCAATGGAACAGCCCATTCAAGGAATTTGTCTCATCTTTTGAGCACTCCTGGAGGTCTAGGATGCCTTCATCATTTGACTCTATGGTTCCTCCTTCCTCCATTCTGCCTCCTTTCTCCGATTCAAAGTCTGAGGATGCCAGTTCTTCATTGACTATTTGATTTCTCATGTCGATCACGTACTTCCTCCCATTGCTCTCTATGGACAGCGTGTTTCTTTTCCAATTGTGATTTTCCCTGGCTACCACTAACCACCCTCGTCCGAGCTACACATCGTACGCCTTCCTCTATAGTGGGATGACTACGAAGTTCAGTAGGAATGGTTGTGTTCTGATCACCACCTTCTACACCATCAATGTTCCCAACGGTTTGATGCCGTGTTGATCAGCACCAACGAGTTGGAATGTCGGTGGCGAGAGTGTTGGCTTCCCGAGACTCTTCCATGTCTCCTCGAGTAGTACATTGAATCCCGATCCTCCATCAACAATAGTATTTGTCAAAATGTTCCCTCCGATTCCCATTTGAACGACTACTGGAATCTTCCCAATGTTTGCTTTCAGCAGTACTAGGTCGATGGTTTGTTCACCGTATGGTGCCGGTTCTGGTACCAATTCTTTCCTTCGGTCCTCCGATCGCAGTTGCTTGCCATCCCCGACAACATTTGTGATCGCCAATCCCAACTGCGGCAAATTCTGGAGGTCGGTTACTTTTATCGATATGGTGGTCTGCAATACCTATCGTACGATGTTGGTTCCCGCCTCTAACTGCCGAGAGGTGCCTGGGTGTGTTTTGTTTTCCCTCGTCATCGCCAGTTCCACTTTTGCTTTTGCTTCCCTCATTCTTTGCTTTTCCATACGTGGATCTAGATAGGTGACCTTCTTTGCTTGCGCTCTGGTGATAGCCAGTACCTCTTGCTCCTCCACCTCTAGCATATGGATGCCTTTCTACTTGGGGCATTCGTTGTCTTCATGGTCACCTGGTCCACACCACCTGCACAATCTTCCCCCCAAACCTTGACCATTCTAGCATTCCCTGGCGAAGTGGCCCCATTCGTTGCACTTCCAGCATTGTATCATGGGCCTTCCTTTACCATCGTACTGTATCTTACTTTGTGGGATACTATTATTGCTCCTCCGATTACTTCAATACCCTCCAAGGGACACGTTGGAATTGTTCTTGGGTTTTGATGGTGTGTTCGGCGGTGTTGACGGTTCCCCCTGGGCGAAGAGTACCCGTGCACTTCTTGCTTTTAAGTTGCATGGACATTCCTTAACAGAATGTCCCATCACTTGGTAGATATCGTAGAACAACTTCTTTGGGCAGTTTGCTTTTGTGTGACCTTCCCCACTACAATCCATACACCACAATTTTTTGGCTTCCTTCGTACTCTCCTTATCAGCCTTTAATTCTTTCATCATTCTTAGCATATCCTTCCAGAGTGCTTGCATCGTTTTTAACTCACTGTAGTTGTTGTTCGTACTCTCCTCATCGTCTGTTTTCCTTTTCCCTCAAGAGGAGGTTTTATTTTCGCTCTCTCTATCCATCGCCTGATTGTACGCTTCGACATACAACGACGACGGTACGACATTCATTTTTCTCCTTAGCGACAGCAACAAGCCTTCAATGAACCATCGCTTCTTTAGTCCATCGATCGGCTGAGCCTCCAGTTTCCCCAACAAGTCTTTGAGTCTTCAATTATAGGTACGCACATTCTCGTGCTTTCCTTGCTTCATATTGCAGATCTCCGCTACTATTTCACTGTCATTCCCTAAGAGTTTGAACTCATCTTGGAATGCCTTCTTGAGTAATCTCCATGATGCCCTATTTACTTGGTCCAGTTCTGTGTACCAATCGATGGCAATGTCTCTCAGTGTTGCTGGAAATGCTTTCAGCCAATAGTTTGTAGCATCTTGTCTGTTGGCTATCCAAATCGTCTCGCACGTTTTGCAATGTTGTACTGGATCTTCTGACTCGTTCCCCGTAAATTTTGGTAGCTTTTGCCTCTCGGTTGGCGGAGTCACCATCCTTCCCCGATGTCCTTGTGTATTGGACCTGACTGGACTAGTTCTCCCGCTACGTCCCGGTGCGTCAGTTGCACTCTCGGCCACGTATGAGTCTCCCTCGCGTCCTCTGTCGGCGTCCTCTACACCTTGAGTCTCCTAGGGTTCGTTCTAATACTCCCTCTGCCCTGGGGTCTTGGGCTCAAATCTTCCAGTCCTCAACCCTTCGTCGTCGTTCGATATGGACAACTCCCAAATACGTCGAACACTACTATTGAGCTCTTCACTTAATTCATTTTCATTTTCATAAATTTTATATCTTTCTTCGTACGGTGTACTGAAGGGTCTTTCGTCCCTTTCCTCGACAAGACTTTGGTGTGCTCTTATGATAGATCAGTCTATTCCATCAAGGTTTTGGCGTGCTCTTGTAATGGATTGATTTATTTCAGTTATATCTTCGTGGATTTCTTTGTCAAGTTCCTTTAGCCTTTGCCGTCAATTTTCTTGCTCCTGTAGCCTGAGTGATAGTTGAACCTTCTCTTCGTGTGTTTCTTGCCCGATTGGTACTCGATTCTTATTTTTATTAGGTTGTATGGGCATTAAAGGTTGGTCGTGCGATCATTGGTTGCCGGAAGTATGTCTCTGACTAGTACCACATTCTTCCTCGTACCGCTGCAATATCTGTTACCTCTAGCGTTCCTGGTCACTCTCCACCCGAAGATCCTACAAGATGATGAAGTGATAGGCTAGCAGACTTGGCAGACGGTTGAGGAGATGGTCAATCTCGTCGTTCACTTGTAATATGTCCCAGATGAATTCCTGGGGGATCTCTCGCCTGAGAGCTTCCCTCCGTACATGGTCCCTTAACGATATGTCCCACAAGTTCACCATTTTCTATGTCAGATCGTCTTCCCATTCTTTGTTTGTTTGGACAGGCTCTTCCGCTGGTCGACCCATTACGACGCCATCTTACCGTCGGGTGATTTTCCTAAGTATATGCTTAGGCAACGGTGCCAAATGTTTACTCGCTAAGGGTTAATTGCAATACAAAGTAAACTAAGTTACAGAATAGCATTGAAAGCATAAAACCAGTCACATAACAATTGCACAAAAATATGTTTGAGTTTCCTATTCATATGGCTGCAACATTACAATGCATCACATCTGTGCTCGTCCTCGATTACAACACATTTGGCACTATAAATAGTTAGCCGATGTTGGTTGAGGACACCAATTGTCGGCAACTACCCAATCACTAACTATTATGAGGACTAATTCCTGACAAAACATGTATTATTTTATTTTATTTATTCTATTTGCTTTTAACTAATTATGCTGATTACAAAGACTTAACGACAAGATTTTCAAATTTAAGGAGGGTAAAGTATTCAAGCACAAATGAAGATAACTTCCTACTGGCTAAAATAGAGACCAGTATTCAGCTGCAAACAAAGATTTGAAGGAAAAACACAGGTATGCTTACCATTGGCTAAACAAAGCCCAACAAGTCTACACCAACAAGAGATGATTAAACATATAAACATCACATGGTCCCAAAAGATAAATTGCTAAGTGATCCACAAAATTATTACTTAATGAATAACAAACATCATTTGAAATTTTGACAAAGTTACTCAAATTCAATTTACTTTGCAGAAGTACAAAATACAGAAAAGCAATAATTTATGTTGAACAACAACTTATGCAGCATATGTCTAGTATCAATTCTTACAACAATTATGTGCTCAAGGCACGTATTTATAAGCTCTCAAGACGATGCTTTAAGGGATAAAATAATAATAAATATTCTCATACAGAATAAAGCAATCCTATTCCTATCTACTAAAAAAAGGAAATAAAACTATCTTAAAGCAAATTAATTCTAAAACAATTAATAAAATAAAATCCTAATAATAAGCTAAAATCTATCTCCTCTGGGAAAATAGAAACTTTTGTCACTTAAGTCATTTTCGAAAATTTAAAACAACTTTTACTTGCAAATCTTCTAGAGTCTCTGAATTATGGTGAACTTTTTCTAAAGCCTGTGAAAATTGTTGAAACTCTATCCATGGATATGAAACTGATTACTGCCTCTAAAAGAGCAATTTTCTAAAAAGCGATGTTCTGAAAATAGAAAGTTGAATTTTAAGCTCCTCTCACCATTCCTTGAAAAAGCATAACTACTAAAATAGCATTGTTTTGAAAACTAGATGGATTTTCTACTATAAACTAAAATCCTAACCATGAGATTATGCTAAATACTTGAATTTGGATTGAGCACTTGAATTTGGATTTTCCTATGCTTGAGGAGTATTGTCATGGCAAAGCCAGCTAGAAAATGTGATTGTAGGATGGCAATGCTAGCTGGAAAGTGCACTTGTAGGAACTTTTGGGGGGCAACAACACTCCAAAATGGCATTAATCACATAAGTCTTTCATTTTTTCTTTTGAGGCAGAGTTTTAGGTGGCTATTGCCACTCAAAAGTGTGCTTTTATGACATAAAAACCCCTTGCTGCTGTCATTTTCACTTAAACCATTTGGCACTTCATTGTCATGATTTTCTAATGGCAAAGCCAATAAAATATTGTAATTTTTACTTGTATATTTTTTTTGGTCACAATTTCATTAATTTCATGTCTTTGTCATGCTTTTATTGTCATTCTTAAAATGTGAATTTTTTTTAATTTCACTGTACACACTTGTCGCATTTTCTCCACCCATTCACCACTTTATTATCATGGTTTTCTCATGGCAAAGGCACTTCAAAAACATGACTTCCACTTGTCATATTCTTGTTTGAAGCTAGTGCAATTTCAATAGACATTGGCCACTTTGGGCAAAGTTTTAGATTGGCCTTGCCAACAATAAAGTGGAGTTTCCCTCTGTCACAGTTTACTTCTCCCTACCACCTTGATCACCGTTTTAGATTGGCCTTACCACTTAAAAGTTGCAATTTCCCCTAACCATTTTCAAATACTTTAAGCATGGTGTGCTTTCTTCCCATCTTTTCCATTTTGAACTCATGCCATTCGAATGGAGTGCTAGAAGATTCATTAGTCATTTCCCAACCTTGTTCTCAGATTCTAGCCTTTTTCATTCAATTTCATGCTGGAACTATCAACCTTCAAAAGCTTGATTCATCTTTGTTTGTCAATCGTGTGTAATGTCCCTGTTTTTAGCACTTCACTTTTCAGTGATTGGTAGCCTATTCCCAATGTGCTGTCGGCAAGCCAGTGGCAGAATTAGGGTTTCCGGCTGTTTGATGGGTTCTCTTGAAGATTCAGGGTTTTGCTTGTTGGAGTTTGGATGTTTGGATTCTGGATTCCTTCTAGGTTTTCAGAGAGTTTCGCAGAGGTATGACTTGCAACTGCTTCGGGCAACCTCTCCGAACTTACTATTTTTAGTAAGTTATGACGGCTACATCTCGAAGTTTGGGATTTTGGATTGCGGACTTTTTCTAGGTTTTCAGAAAGCTTCACAATGGTGTCGCATGCATTGCATTCTGAGCAACTTCCTGAATTTACTATTTTTAGTAAATTCTATTTTTAGCAGTGGTCCAGTCAACATCAGCTCAACAGGCTCCCTCTTCAGTCAGTTCAGTTGGTTTGATCAATTTTGGCCTTGGGGTGCATTCTGGAGAGATAAGTTCATTTATTTAAATAATGTTATGTTAATGTTATATTTTAATGTTGACCCCCCCCTTGGCCTAGCTACATCACTTCAAGTTGTTCTTAAAAGGTGTTTTTCATGGGTGGGCGCTTCATTGAGGAAATTTATTATTATTCAAAGGTCTATTCCATGCTTGAGTTGGACGCCTTCTTGGAGGAGGAGATTAATTTAAAATTAAAGTCAAATATTGCTTGAAAAGTGGGACGCCTTCTCTTGGAGGGAATAGGTTGAATTCAAAATTTAAAACTTAGGGTTTCTTTTCTAGAAGCTTCTGGAGGGTCCTCTCAAAATTATAAAAGGGAGCTTTGGGTCCTCATTTTGACATCTGATATCTTGAGTAATGTTATGCTGCCGAAATGTTGTTGGACTGCTTCGAGGAATGAATGCCTCCTAAACTTGGCTCAACTTCGTGCTTGAGAGATAGCACCTAGTGGAGAGGTTTGCTAGTTATTGAGTGGATTTTGTAGTGAGGTTGCATTGTTGTTTGAGTTAATGCTTGTAGTTCAATTATTTGCATTTCATATCATTTTCTGGAGTTGATGATATCATAGCTGATTTGTAGTTTTCACTCATATATTGAAAAATAAAAATATCTTCGTTCTGGGTAATGCACATTTCATCTTCTTTAGGTTGGGCGCCCCTTTGTGCCAATTTGCAGATTTTAATATTGAGAGCTTGAATTTATAAAGAAAATCGCCCCTATTTGCCAGGCAGGCCCTCTTGGAGTGTATTGGGAAGCATATTAAATAATGGTGGGGGTTTGGGTGTAGTTTCTTGCTTGCAACTTGGTCGCCCTTGTTCTAGGAGTCCTTTGCATTTGGTTTGGGGTCTTTTGGTGGAGTATTGAGGCAGTAGTGAGTGGTTTAATGAATTTTTGTGTTGCTGTTTTAGCTTTTCTGGAGCAGGTCTGTCACAAATCAGAACATTGAGATTGGTCTTTGAGTGGATATTTTGGTCTTGGAGCAGTTGTTAAGCAAGGGAGAATCTTCTATCTTGTTGCAGTACTTTGCAGCTCTAATATTGTGCTCTTGGCAGACATTCTTCAATATATTGTAAGCTGAACTGTAGTACTGTCAGCATCTTTCTTATTCTTGCTAATTTCATACTTTGTATTGCCCACTGAATAAGTGGAAGAGGTTGGCTTGCCGCCTATTTACTTGTGTTGCATTATAGTTTAATATCTCCACCATATGGTCGCCTCTTTTCCATCCTGGATTGAGTAGCACATACTTGGTGTTGAGTTACTTTCAGCAATATTAGTGATAGGGATCCTCTAACCATATGATCGTCCACCATGGACACATTCTTGGTTAGAGTTACGTTCCAGTTGCAATTTGAATTAATGTACTGATGATCCTCTAGCCATATGACAGCCTCTCTCTTGTTGAGATTGAGTGCGCATTCTTGGCAACGAGTTAATTGTAACTGCTGGTTTGATTGAACTAACCCTAACGGGTGCTTTCTGCATTGTTGTGTACTTGGCAAAATTTGAAAAAATTGGTTCGGGATATTTCATCATGATCAATCTTAGTCACTATTAACAGATAAACTAAGCCAATACTTGACAAGTTGACACATTGACCTGACCAAAACTTGGTTGACATGACAAGTATGACATGGTTTATTAACTATAAACTTGATCGGCGGTAAAGTTTTGTAGGGGTACCAACAATTGGCTCTTTCTGGGGACTACCAAACAAACTTGTCCCACAGAAGTACTTTAGAATCTCAGGGAAAACAAGTGACTGGTGTCTTATCTACAATCAATAGAGGCAAGCCTATTCTAACACCTAACCTATAACAAAACAATAAGCAAACACATCATGTGAAAGGGGAAAACATAACATGATAATCATAGGAAACAACACATAATATCTACAAACAAGTAGAAAGGAGACATGTTGAAATATTCCGAGCCAAATTTTTTCTTTAATTATCAGATTACAACATTACAATCAAGTACCCGTTAAGGTTAGGAGATAAACCCAAACGTACTGAAACAACTCTAACCAGTATGGCGCCGGTGACGGCGAGCATTGGTCAGAGGATCTAAACAAACTGCTTATGCTGTAACTCTAACCAGGATGGCGCCGATGATGGCGAGCATTGGTCAGAGGGTCCTCTATTCTAAATGCAGGAAAGAACTCAACGTCAAGTATGTGCTACCCAATCCAATGCGGAGTGAGGGGCGACCATATGACGGAGTGATTACAGAAAGTAAAGCTTGAATTGAAATGCTGAAAGCTGAAAAGTACTCAACACCCAGAATGTGCTTGCTCACCCAGAATGGGAAGTAGCTACCATAGGGCGGAGATTTATCTATTACAAACTTCAAATGAAATTGAGAATTACAACCAGATTTGCACAGGAAAGAAAGACTGCCAGTACTACTGTCAGTTTTACAAATTAGAAGTATTCGCCTGCCAAACTCTTGTGAAATTACAGGATCAGTATTACCTCATTGAGAACCACTCGTATCTTGGATAGTGATATCAAAACCACAATGCTTTCAAGGATCAAATACTGATTTCTGTTTTCTGTTACAAATCTGCTCATTAAATGCATAAACAGCAGTCTAATGAATGACTTAAATGCTCATATCTTCCACGTATGACCTCCGATTGACTAGAGATTAAATGCACTAAGCCTTAACCAAGTAGACGCCTAAGATGAGACCCTGAAAACAGATCTAAAACCCACACATGAATCATGCACGAATCCCAATGCCATTAAATGGTACGGCCCAGCTGAAGAATTCGACTTGGCATTAAAAATTCAATACACAACATTAAAATCTATAAATTGGAGAAAATGAACGCTCCTTACAAACTTAAAGATTGATGCAATACCCAGAACTAGCATTTTTGTATTTTTTGAGATATGAGTAAAAACATGGATCTGCTGTATCAAATCAGCAACTCCAGAAAAGTTATGAAATGCAAAAACTGAACTTCAAAGCAATAACTCTACAACAATGCAAAACTTACTATAAAACCACTCAAAAATCGAACCTCTCCACTAGGTGTTGTCTCTCAAGCACGAAGTCGAGCCCAGACTAGGAGGCATTCATTCCTCGAAGAATTCCCGCAACCATTTCGGCAGCATAACATTAGCATAGACCAAAGATGATGAAATGATGCTCAACTCCTTCCTTTTATAATTTTCCAGTTGACCTCTCAAACCCTAAAATCCGCTTTTAGGTCAAAATCCACTCTCCTCAAGGATGGGCGCACTTTCTCTTCAAGTCTTAAGAAATGATATTTTAAATGAATATCAACTTTGATAATTACGCCCCTCATAACATTGCTTTGACTTTGGGAAATATTAAAATAATCTTTTAATGAGGGCGCCACCCTCAAAGACCCCCTTTTTTAAAACAACATTAAGTCATTAATCTAGGCCCATGGTCAACGTTAAAATATAATATTTAAAACGTGACTTTTTAATTAAATGACTTAACTTATCCCTCCGGATGTGCCCTGAAGCCAATACTGCGCCAAACATCTGACCAAACTGAAGCAGGAAGTCAACCGAGCTGAACTCATTTGGAAAGCTGCCAAAAATAGAATTTACTAAAAATAGTAAATTCCAAAAAGTACTCTGAATGCCGAGATGAACATACCCCTGCGAAGCTCTATGAAAACCCAGAAAGAATCTGCCATTGAATCCATCATCTCTGAGCAAAGACCTCCTCAAATTTAGGAAACCCTAATTTATCTTCCGTCTAGCCTTCGGGTTCCCAAGGAACGGGCCAACGGTCACTGGAAAGATCAGGTTTGAGAAGGGGACATTACACATGTTGACTAGACAAAGTCATTAACAAGCTGGGGAAAGTATCAACCCCTTTATTTAAGATGAGGTTCTAACCATAGCAATTCATATCCTAAAAACCACTATAAAATTTTCATGAAGATCCAAGGTTAAAGTGAGTAGGAACAATCGTGAAACAAAATATTTAGCACAAATTGATTGATGTGCATTGATTCAAGCTAGTCCTCTTCCATAAGGGAAAACCACTCCAACAAATGAAGATATTGTGCCTCTTTTCCAAGGCATCTACCAAAGTCTTGCAGCTGCAACACATCTAAGAAATATGATTTTTGCATATCTAATTTGCTCTTCTTCCCTTTCACTTCAATATACTCACCCCTAAACTCAGTTACAGCATCATCCTCTATGAAAGGCTAAAGATGTTGACGAAATATATTTGTCCTTGTAATGTCCCCTTTTTCATGAGCAATGGAGTTTGGAGGAATTAGCCTATTCCTGATCCTCGTAGGCTAATGGAGCTTGATAAGAGGGTCGTTTGGCAGATACCCAGTTGATTGGTTGGCTCTTTTCGTGATTCAATCTACATATGGAGGTGTTCTAATGATTTCTTGATATGTTTCTATTTTTAGAAACCTCATGTTATAAAGTAATGTTATGTTTGCACTTTATGTTATGAATAATTATTTTATTATAAAGTGCAAAATAATAAAATAATAAAAATAATATTATAATATTCCTTCTAGAAGGTGACTTGGGAAAGTTCTAGAAGGAGGCCGACCTATTGAGGAAAAAGAATAAATAGGCATCGAGGGCTCATTGTCTATCATCCAGATTTGTTGTTGTTGATGATGATGTTTGATGGTTGTGGAGCCTAGGGTTTCTGCAGTTGTCTTTGGCCATTGAGAACGAAAACTCTCAATTGGTGAGCAATTTTGAGGGTGTGAAATATCACTTGAATTATTGCAGCTGGGAGAAAGTTACTTCGGACTTTCTATTTGTGCTTCATTGTGAAATATATTTGAGTACAATAGCTGATGTATTATTGTACTTTCTGAATAAGGGTTTGGATTCAACACAACAGCTGAGGTATTGTTGGGTTGATCATTTTATTGATCAAATTTTGCATAGTTCGATTGGTGAAGCTTTTGGAGACATTTTGAATATTGAAGACTTCATTTGTTGGAGGTAGATTTGCATTGTGCATACTCAGATTTAGATATCAGTCTATTCCAGATTTTTATGGCAGCTTATTGAGTCATTGTTTTGTATTAATTCGATTTGGTCCTTCATTGGAGATATTTTAGTGTTGAAGACTTATTTATTTGGCATTTTGGAGGTCGGTTGTATTGAGGAGATTCTGATTTTTACATATCAGAAAAATTACAGTCAAAAGTCTGCATACTTATATGCCACGTTTTTGCATAAGTGAGCTCCATTGGGGTTTGATTTTGACAAGCAATGGTGGCGCATGACTCAAGGACATTAGGCGACTCCATTGGTGATAGTTAGAAAGTGCAAAAGGCTTAACATAAATTTTAATCTGCATTCACATCAGCAACAGGGGCGATTTCATGAAATATTCGATTTGACTTGTGAAGAGGTCTTTTGGCTTGGAACTTGGATGCTTCATCAACTATCATCCTAGGCGCCTTCATTCAATCAGGTTTCTCAATTACTAGCTCAATATATCATTGCATATTAGGAGTTTCATGTTGCAGCTGTAGGTGTGCATCTTTACCAGCATATTTATTTTTTGTAATCAATGTAATTGCCAAGAGTCTTGGCCCATTTCATGAGCTTTGTATTAGATATTTCATTGTAATAAAGGAGATATAAGTTGCTGATCTCATTTGAGAAATTCAATATCATTGGTATTCAGTTTAGTAGTTTGCATACCAACTGTTTGTTAAAATACCAGTTGGCTGTAGGTGATCATTTTTCATGCTTAGTTCATATATATGCATTGGATATTGCCAAAATAAGTTGCACATTCATGCTAGGACATTGTTTAGTCAATTTAGAGTCATTTGTAAGCATTCTCATTGATGCTAATTGAAAAAAAAGATCCATTAAAGCAAACCGAAATGTTATATCAGTCATATGACCCTTGTATGCAAAGTGTTTGACAAAATTACTAAGGCCAAAAATTAGAAGTTTTCAATCAGATTTGAGCAGGGTCATTACAGTCCCTTGCTGTTGACACTCCAATTCCACAATTGGTTTCAGTTGTGCACCTCATCCTTGCAATACATTATTTGTATCAATGAAATCTTCATTTGACAACTCATCCAAGTCCGAACCTTCAAGTGTTAGATCATTACAAAGTATTCATGTTGAAGAAAAACATCCTCTTTTGGTGATAAACTCTAAGAACATCACCTATTTTCACTTAATTTTTTCTTGATTTCAACGTGTTGGCATTCTGACAAACACTTGGTATGCACACTATTGTTATAGTTTCCAGAATTTTTTTGCAATGTATCAGATTTGTTTGATGATTAGAATGCAAACACTTCTTTTTTGAAGCCCAAAGTTTCATAAAATGGACAAACAATTTAATAATCAATTGGCTCTCCTCCTTATCATTTTAAAGGAGAACATAATAATGTAGATTTTGTATGTTAATTTTATCAGCAGCAATGTTTATACAAATACAAAATTCCAACATAAATCTAACCTCTTTGGGATTCACATCTGAATAGAGATACGAAGCATCAATGTAGGTCTGCTACATAGCAGTTTGATGGTTGTGGAATGAACCTTTGACAGCATCAGTATTACAAACAATTTGCATCCTTTGACAACAGCATTATTACAAAAAACTGACATCCTTTGACAACAGCATTGTAATGTCCCCATTTTAGCCCTACGCTCTTCATTTGGATTTAGCCTATTTCCAGGAATCCGTAGGCTAAGTTGAAACAGAAAACTAGGGTTTCCTCTTTCAGATGCTTTTTCGAGGGTTTGTATGTAAAAGGTTTATGGGTTTCTCTAGGTTTTTTAGAGACCTCTAAGGTGGTGTGACATGCATCTGAATCTGACAATCTTTCCAGGCACTTACTATTTATAGTAAGTCATAATGGTTGTCCAGTTTGTGCTCAAATGATATTTGGAAACACTTACTATTTATAGTAAGTCGTGATACTACTCAGTTGTCTTTCAGAGGATGTTGTGCAGACTTACTATTTATAGCAGTTTGCTATTTTTAGCAAGTCTATCTTTTAGCAGTATCTGTCTAGCAGTAGTTCAATCCTTTTCAGTTCAATTGTTCAGTTTGGCTTTCTGTTGGGTTTTGATGTGAATTTACTATTTATAGCAGTTGGCTATTTTTAGTAAGTATAATTGTGGTAGTGGCATCATCATCAGTTCAGCTCCAGTCATCTTGCCATCTATCAGTTTCAGTTTTGGCTTTGGTTTTGGTTATCTCAATGGACTGAGTTTTATACTTAGTCAATTTTATGTTTCTCAGTTGTACCCTGTTGTACCCCAAAATTAAAATTTTTGTTACACTTAGACATTTTGAAGAAATGAGTAAAGGTCTTGTCAAATCTGTCAAAAAGGTCAAAATTTGGGTGTGCATGTTTTGCATGAGGGGTTAAAACACAAAATTTTCAATTTCTGACGATCTGGGTCTGCTAAGAGCAGCTTAATCTACAAAACCCAGATCTCAGTTTTTCATCCCTAAATTTTAGGAAAATTGCTATTTTTAGAAATTTTCTAACATTAGTAACGTTTTCTGGGTTTTTCTGGATTTCTTTCGAAACGGATACTGGCAAAATTTTCTAAAAATAGAAAGTTGGTCCGACAGGGTCCGAACTGATTTTGATTGGCTCAAAATGCGTCCATATCAGGCTGGTGTAGTCAAAATCTTAAAATAATCAGTTTTGCCCTACTGGGTCTATTCTACTTTTTCAGAAGCATATCTGGAGCTCCGAGGTCATCAATGGAGGTCATCCGACTGCCAGGCGTCAATTTCAGCACTTAAACTTCCAGCAGAAGGTGAAACGATGAACATGCACGAGGAACGAGGAAGAAAGTTGAAAAGTCATGAAAATTTTCTAACACTGCTTAGTTTGGGCGCCCCTGTTGAAGAAAGGCGCCCACCTTTTTAGGGCATCAGATGAGTGAATTAGGGTTAGGACCTCCAATGGAAGTTGCTCAATATTCAGTCAGCTTCGCGATGGATATCCCCGTCAGAGCATCCGACAATCCAATCTCCGGCAAATTCGAGTCAAAGTGGAAGGTCTAGAATGAAGATCTGAAACTCGAAGAAGAAGATTGAAGTAAAATTGGAAATTTTTCTAAGTCTGGAGAAACTGGGCGCCCTAGGTGAAGGAGGGCGCCCAACTTTTCAAGGGTTCAAACAGATGAATTTGCAGTCAAGGTTATAACGAGATGTCTTCAGAATGCAACAGGCTTTCCAGTGAGCTATCCAGCACGACAAACGGAGCTCGCAGTCATCAGATTCAAAGAGCTGAACAGAGGGTCCGATGAGAGTTGAAAAGAGAAATCCGAAAGCAAAGGTGAAAAATGTAAAAAATAAACTAACTCTGGTGAAACTGGGTGCCCCAGCTTGCCAGGGGGGCCCAAGCTTTTGAGGACCTGAAATCTACTTTTTGGCAGAAGTGTTTCCAGAAGACCCCTCCTGAAATCCTCTCAGCTTCGCAACGAGTCCAAACATTCATCAATCCGACGCCCGGAGCTCGAAATTCAACAAGATCGCCCGTAGGAGTGAAAGACATGAATAAAGTTTAAAAATTTCTAAGTCTGGTAAAAGTGGGCGCCCCTGTTGAGGAAGGGCGCCCAAACTTTTGAAGCTCATAATGGTGGATTTTGCAGAAGTGGCACCCAAGAATGCTTCATCAAAATCAGTCTGGCTATCCAATGAAATATTCAGACAGTCAGTCGGATCTAAACAGCTCCCGGAATCGAGGATTCATCAGAAGATCAAAGGGAGAAGGAAGAACTCGGAAATCATGAAAATGGCTAACACTGTAAAAGTTCGAAGCCCCTCGAAGGAAAAGCCTCCCATGAATTCGAAGGTCAAAATCAAGTTTTTAGCCGGAGGTGCCCCCAGAAACATCCTTCTCAGTTTCAGTCAGGCTCCGTCGTGGACCACTCAGCTCACCTGTCGGGTTGATCTGTCAACGGGAAATCAAAGGCGAAGTAGCATGTCAAAATGAAGGAAAGTTGAAAAAGTTAAAATTTTGACTAACACTGGTGGAAATAGGCGCCCCTCTTGGAGAAAGGCGCCCAAAGTTTCATGCCTTAGAGTATTTTCAAGAATTTTCAAAATTTTCAAAAATTGCAAAAGGAGAAGGATGGCGTCCAAGTTCAAGGGACTGAGATTTAGGGTTTTGAAAATAAAAGCAAAAATAAAGCAAAACCTAAATCAAACCCTAAGTCTATTTAACATCATTCTTTCATGTATTTTTCATTATTTTTGCAGGTAGCATCCAGAGGAGAAAGTTGGAGCAGCAAGTTTGAAGATTTTTGGTGATTCAAGAATTCATCCTTGCTGGTTTTACATCATATTTTTCAGACCAGCAAGCATAAACCCTTGCTTTTTCATTCTTTTTGTTCCAGAAGATCAAATTTTTCAAGCAGAAGGCCAAGGCTTTCCATTTTTCGGTCATCTGGGCCTTTTTGCCTTAATCTTCTGAAGAATTTTTCAAGAACTTCATCAAGTTGCAGCAAGTGCTTTTATTTTGCATGTCAGTGAAAACCTTAGTGCATTCAAATTTCAACCATTTGGGTCCTTTCCAATCAGTCTTCTGAAGAAAACCCATATTGCAGCTTTTTTCAAGAAAGTTCAAAAACCTAGGGTTGGCTGCTTTTTCAATCAAACATCAGGGTTTTGCAAATCCAATCAACTGGGTCCATTTCTAATCATATTCTGAACAAAACCCGATGCCTTTTCGAAAAATTGAAGAAATTAGGTTTGCTGCTTTTTCGTGCAAAATTCAAAAATTTTCAAAACGTGATCCGGGTTGTCTCACATCGATATTGAAGAAACCCATATCTCGTAAAATTTCTCAAAAATTTGTCCGTTGGAGCACAAAAAATCAGCATTCTAAAAATAGAAATTGTTCAAGACTTGTCTGAACCAAGGCGAGTTTACAGTCATTCTTCGAGTTTTCTGAAATGGAGTACACTCCTAATGTTTTCAAGTCCGAATCAGCTCTCTTTCACAATTATATCAAAACAGCTGAGACAGACTTGCATCATGTCAAGCCGGTGTTCGATCTACATGCCTTGGAGAGAGCAGGCAACACTTCAATCAAGAACCTTGGACATTCTGGACTCCTCGCAGCAGCGTCTATTCCTATATCAGTTCAGAGCTTTGAGTTCGTAATCGCTTGCATTAAGCATTACAACCCGGCTACAAGGGAGATCCAGTCAGCAGACGGTAGATTGATTTGCAGTCTAAAGCCTGATATGATCGAGAAGTGATTTTCCATTCCCCCCATGGCCCGAAAGCGTTACTATCTCAAAGGGTGAATGTGAAAATATGGGTGATGCATAAAGAAAAATGCAACAAGAAGATTGTAATGAAGTGAATGAAAGAAAAACATAAGACTCTGCCAAGTCACATTTCGATGATGTCAGCAAAATTCGATAAAGCGGCCAATGAGGTTGAAGATTTCCTGAGATCTATTGCAGATGCTGAAGATATTCTTAAAAAGCGGTGTTTTGTTGTTGATGGCATAGATGCACCGAACCGGGACACAATCTCTAACTTCCTAGCGGATGTGATCGAGCTTTAAAGCAGCTTTCTTCTAGAAGCTTTCTTTCCCACTTTCTTTCTATCTTGGAATAATCCTTATCCATTCTTTGAGGATAGAAAGAAGATAAGATGTAATAGTTGGCATTTCCCGCTTTTTCTGCTTTCTAGGGTTTTCTTCTTTCTAGATTTAGTAATAAAGCTTGCTTGCTGAGCAAGCCCTAGATTGTGAAAGCAAGGAGATTTTAGGGTTCCCTACTCCTCTGCTTCTCTATAAATAAGAGTCTTTGCTCATTTAGTTTCTTTAACGGTTATTGTCATAGCAAATTGCGAGCCTGAATTGCAGCAAATTGTTATTCAGTTTTAGTTCACTTAGTTTCTGAACCGTGCTAGTGAGAACAAAACGCTGAGCCTATTGTGCCTTCTATTTGTTGCTCAAGTATTGTTCATTTGTGTTATGATAAGCAAATTGTTGAGCCTCTTTAGCCAACAAGGAGTTAGTGAGATTGTTGTTTTCTATTGTGTTAAGAATAAGTTTGCAAGCCTCCTTAGCTGCAATTTCTTGTTCAAGGCATGTTAGAAGTGAGCTTTGTTTTGTTCCAGAGATTTGAGTAATAAAATCATGAGCCTCTTTTGCCTTGGTCCAAAATCTCAGATTTCCGTTATCTATGTTCTACTTTTATGATCTTTATTTCAGCTTGTAGTGAAGTGTGTAGGTGTTCGTTGAAAGAGAGATTATTGAAGTATTTTTGTCAGAAAATCTACCTTGTTAATTTCTAACTTCTCTTGCTCTGCTATTACTTGAGAGGTTAGGAACGTCTTTAGTTTAAGTTAGTCGTAGTTGAACTTCTTATTAGAAAATCTCAGCTGCAGCGTTTGTGTTTAAAAACCTTGTGCTCTAAGCTGATCAAAAAGATAGGCAACTTAGTTTTAGTTTACTTTCTTTCAAACACCATCAGCAAGAGGGAGCTTCCCCTCCTAATTTGAAGAGCAGTTTATCTGTGCATAGCTGTCCGTTTTCAAATCCGCATTCCAGAGGTGCGAATTTAAACGCCAACATACCCCACGCCTAGGAGTGATAACTTCATGTTGTTTTTAAAGAGGGGACACTAAGGGGTCAATTGTGCATTTAATGATTTATTAAATGTTTTGTTATTGCATTGTTAAGTTGGACGCTTAAAGGAGGTTGAATAATGTTTTATTATTTCAAAAAGTAAATGCTTAAAGGTGGCGTCCCTCTTGGAAGTTGAAGTGATTCGACTTTTTGGAATTTGAAGTGATCCAGTTGCCAATTGAAGCTTATATATTGTTGTTGTTTGATGAGCTGATTATGAATGTTTTGGAAAGCAAAGTTATGTTGTTGGAATGAATCTAGAACCTGGCTAAGGGGAAGCTTAGCAAATTCAATCTATCATTCAAGCCTGAAACTATGGCTTCCTAGGTGGAGATATGAGACTGTGCTTCATTCAGAGGTACAGATTGAGCTTCAATTCTGATGTTTTCAACAGGTTGCTGATGTATAGCCCGTTTCCTGAGTTGCTGGTTCGTCATGGCTGAAGCGAATTTCTGATCATAGCTTCGCCAGCGAATTTTATTTCATTTTGGGTATTCGTCCATGCTATATCACTGTGAAGGGCAACCCTTTCCGGAAGTTTTCAGATTTTTTAGTGAAGTTTCTGATTTTTGGGAGAAGGTCGACCCTTCCTGGAGGCCGTACCTTTCTTCTTGGCTGTCTTGGGAATCGTGCCAACTGTTTCTCTCTATTTTTGGTTCGTTTTCTCAATGGAGGTTGGATGCCTAGCTCTTAGTTGTTGATTGGCTATGGTTTGAGAGCTTTCCGAGTTGATTTGAAGAAGATACGTCCATTATGGTGAATTCTCATCTTGCTGATCTAATTTTTTGTATTTCATGTTTCTGATCAGATTAGTTAGAAATTGTTATGATGTTGTTTTGAGTTTCTTTCTATGTCATTTTGGCATTGGAATTGTTAGAGGAAGTGTTACTCTAACCATTGAATGTTTTTGGAAGCATATCATTCTCATTTGCAGCTTAGTTCCTTAATTGTAAAGCTTGTTAGTAGTACTAACAATTGATAGTTTAGTTGCTGCAATTTATATTTGTTTATACTCCCACAATTGAATGGTTGAGTTTTTAAATAATCATCTTTATTCATGTTGTTTGCCCCCACGATAATAAGTGGTTGTGAGGACTGTATTCCCCCCACGAAAATAAGTGGAAGTGAGGATTTAAATGGCTAGTTTGCCGCCTTTAATAATTGTAATAATCTCACCCACTGAATAAGTGGACAATCCCCACTGCTTGTGGATGCCTACATCAACAGATGAATTGTAATTCCAGTTCAGATTATTCCTAATGATCCTCTGACCATATGCTATCACCTCGCCCACACTAGGATCTTGGTGAACATTCTTGGTTAGAGTTACTTTCCTTGCTGATTTGCATTTGGAGCTAACGCTAATCAGTGACTTGTTGCTGGTTTGTGTGTCTAATTTTGGGAAAAAATTAAGTGGGAATATTTCAAGCATTAATACAAACAATTGGCATCCTTTGACAGCAACATTATTACAAATTTACAAGTAGTTGGCAGCTCAATCTCTTCCAAAATCAATGATAGTAATGCTCTCCAAAATGTCTTCACTCTTCCACATATATTCGCCCAACAAATAGATTTCAATGGTGCCTCAAACTGCAACTAATCCCATACCCAGCCTAATTTGGTAATGGTGGCCTGTAGGTGAGGTTTAGTGACCAGCAATCACCATTCAATCGCCTCAAGCCTGGAGGATTTCCGATGTTCAACCAACACAAAGAAATATGACAGCCATGAAAAATTATCAATCTATTAAAGCTCTTCAAAATCTCTTTACAATCCTGCAATTCATTTCCCAAAATATTATTGCATTTAAACCCTTCTGTTTCAAAGTGGAAATTCGATCATTGAAGCACAAGCATAGACTATGAATGAATCTATCAGCAATCACCTAGGGAAGATGTTTCACCAATGTGGATGATATTTTTCTTGAAGGTTTTCATCTTCAAGAAGTTCTTAGAGGAAAAACCCCAAAGCATACCAGCAATATCAAAATCCAAGCATATGAAAATAAGCTTCAAAATGCCCTTTTATTTCCTCCCTTGAAAGTCACATTTAATTTTTAATATTTTGCATCCAAAACTCAACACCCACGTTTTTAAAAAATAAATTAACTTAAAACAATTGAATACTTATGTCTCCAAGCACCCAAGTAATAAATATAAAGTCACTTTAATAATTTAAATAAATATTTGAATGTGACTTTATAATAAACTATTAAACTTAGGAATTTAATTAATTTTTTCCATCTGACTCACGGAAACATCACCGAAGCATTGAATCTTGAAATTGACTATGCCAAAGTGAAGCTGACAATAAAGAATTATAATTGAGGCCATTATGGTGACTTTCCAAAGATAATGATAAGCTCCATAAAAAGTGGAGGACGAACCAAATTTCCAAAAACGCTTCTAAATGCATCATCCCAAAGCATGTTGACAATAGAGCTCAATGCCATGATCAAAAATTGGAAATATGCTAATACCCCTCCAAGAAATGTGGAGCTCCCTAAACACTAAGTTAGCCTACGGGAACCTACTAAATAGGCTAACAGTCAAAAAAGTTGACTAGGCACAAGAAGGTGTAATGTCCCCTAGTCTATTCACACACAATATACTAGCCAATGACAACCATAGTCAAGCTGAATTTCCCTAAATAATTTAATTCCAAACTTAGATCTTTGTTATTGCAGATGTAACACTGGGATCAATCTTTCAAATGTAACAGTTGAAGACATTTTATCAAACAGTTTGCATTCCTTCACAACTCCAGATCCATCAGTACATATATGCAGACACTTATTTTGTAAGTTATTTCTACTAGGGGCTGGAATGCAACACCAATTCTAATGCCTGGAACTTCTATAGTGGATTACAATGAAGGTATTGAACTCTATATCTACAGCACTCTATCATCCTGAGTTGATGTAATGTCCCTTCTTGGGTTTTGCCCCGTCCAAGCCCAATCAGTAAAAATGTAATATAGGCTCCAGAGAAAGACGCCAATACATATCCTGCCCTTCTTCAACATCAATGAACGACTCTACTCGTACAACAGGTGATGTATATGAAAGATACGCCAATGGCATGTAGTAACAACATAGGAATAAACACTTCTTTGCTCAGCATTCATATAACTTCCAAAATTATATCGCATATAACAACACCACACCGATTATAGCCTGTGATGACTAATGAACCATAAACCTTTGCCAGCAATCACCCGTTATCTACTGTTTCTGAGAGAATCGGCAATTCCATCAATTTGCAAGTCCTCGATTTTCCCTTGTCGGCAATGATTACCATCAAACCTCCCTTCCTCCAACTCATCTCCAATGTCCTTCGAATAGTAATCACAATGTACAAATTCTTCCGATCATGCCCAAATCAATGGATGCCTCTGCAGCAAATAGAAATACATGTATATCGATGCCAGTAAAGATCTTGTTTCCCCCAGACGCCCAACCGGTGATTATCGATAAGAATGGCCACATTGATTTCAAAGATGACTTCAAACTTCCACGGGGCATAATGACTCCATTGGCTCTAACACCCGATATCGAGTCTTCTTATGGTGCGTTATATATTGAATATGCTTTGCACAATCAATCCTCCCGTGCGGTTAAATACAGATGACTTTTTGTGGTGACAAAACTGTGTTCAAAGACAACCCGATGATAATCACCTCTTCTCCCATCACTCCGGATAAATCGTCTCCATGTGATCCTTTTAGCGCTTCTGTATTTATCTTTGTATTCTTTTTACTTCCTCTTTGTCAATTGATTCTTTCTTGTATGCTTCCTCCTCATTGTCTCATGGCTAGATATATGCGGGTCAATGCCAATAGCCATGTCTTCTTCAGGCGTCTTTTCAAAGGACATGTCTGGGTGTTTACTAATAGCGTCCCTTTATTAGTTGCTTACAATCGAATTAATCTTCCTTTTGTTTGTGATCGGCTGCATTAGAATTCAATTAGTATAAGATCTGTTGTAATAATTAAGATATGGATTTATTCTATGTAATTAAATATATGCATATATATTGTAAATATATATATCTACAATTATATATATATATATATATGTGTGTGTGTGTTTGTGTGTGTGTGTGTGTGTGTATGTGTAGATCTAGAAATGCAGGTGTATGTATACTTATCTTAATTGCTTCGGTATGATGGGGACATCACAGAAGGGGACATTACAGTCCTCCCTCCCAAAAATTACTTGTCCCCAAGCAATTGCAATTCAAGATGTTGTAAGATTTGCTCACTCTCCCAAGTAGCACCCTCCACTGGAAAATTTTTCCACTTCACCAAATATTCTCTAATAGTTCTCCATAGAATATGCTCCTTAGTATCAATAATAGCTTCTGGAATTAGTATAAACTTCCCTTCCTCATCCAATGGTGGCAACTCAAAAGAGGGAACCACATTATGCCCAAGTGCCTTTTTAAGGCAAGAGACATGAAAAAAATTATGTACTCTACTATCTATTGGTAATTCCAACTCATAAGCCACCTCTCCAATCCTCTTGAAGACCCTAAAAGGGCCATAAAATCGTGCTTAAGTTTCTCCAACCCACTCTTCTTGAGAGTGGACTACCTAAAGGACTGCAACCTCAAGTAGACCATGTCACCGATCTCAAAACTATGTTCTGTTCGATGTTGATCAATATATAACTTCTATTGGTTTTGTGCTTGTTGAAAGTTTTCCTTGAAAGATTTCATGATATCTTGACTTTCCTGTAACAAGTCCTTAGCCTTAGGCACTCGGTTATCCCCAAATTGCAAATCCAGGAAGCTCAGAGCTTCATACCCATACAAAGCCATAAATGGTGACATCTTAATAGACATGTGGTAAGAAGAATTATAACAGTACTCACCAAGTGTAACCATCTCACCCATGCCTTTTGCTGCCCTGAAATATAGTTTCTAAGATACCTTTCCACCCATTTATTCACAATTTCAGTCTATCCATTTGTTTGAGGGTGGTAGCTAGTACTAGGGGTGAGCTCGGTCCCACTCAATCTGAAAAGTTCTTTCCAAAATAAGCTCAAGAACCTAATGTCCCTATCACTAACTATGTTCTTGGGCATCCCATGCAACCTGAATACCTCCCTAAAGAATAAATTCGCTACCTGCACTGCCATATATGCTACCAATATAAAAAAGAAATGAGCAAATTTGCTTAGCCTGTCAACAACAAGATAGATGCAATCCTTACCCTCCACCTTAGGTAGCACTATAATAAATTCCATTCAAATACTTTCCCATTTTTAATTGGGAACAGGCAGGGGCTGCAATAAAGAAACTGTATAAGTGTGCTCACTCTTATTCTACTGACATGTAGGACATTCTTGAACATATTTAAGGACTACATTCTTAAGCCCTTTCCATGTAACATTTCCCAGATTTGCCTGTATGTTGTGAAGAAACCCAAGTGACCAGCCATAGGTGCATCATGAAAAAACTTTATAACCTTCACCTTAAATTATGAATCAAGTACTAAATAGACTCTATTTTTGTAAAATTATAAGCCCATTAACCACAGTGTACTTGTCATCCTATATGGTACCTTCTATGATGCTTGTAGCACAAGAGTCCTTAGCATACTCAGCTGAAATCATCTTTCTCCAATTAATTGTAATCTCTACTAGAGAACACAAATGAGGTCTCCTGAATAGCACATTAGCAACAATATTTTTCTTTCCTCTGACATATACAATGTCAAAATCATGTGCCTACAATCTGCTCACCCACTTTTGTTGTCGATCATTCAAGTCTTTTTGATTCAAGAAGTACTTGAGGCTATTGTGGTCAGTTTTGACCATAAACTTACCTCCCACAAGATACTATCTAAATTTGGCCAAGGCATGCATAATGGCCAACATTTCCTTGTCATATATAGAATAACTCCTCTCAACACCTCTCAACTTTTTGCTCTCAAATGCAATGGGATGTTTATCCTACATCAAGACAACACCTATTCCCTCTCCAGAAGCATCACACTCCAACTCAAAAGGTTGAGAGAAATCAGGAATAGCTAAGACAGGGCAAGTGCTCATAATCTGCTTGAAGTGGTCAAAACACTGTTGTGCAGTATCTGACTATACAAAGGCCCTCTTAGTCAAATCTATAAGTGGGGCAGCCATCCATGAAAATCCCTTTAAAAATCTATTGTAAAAACCACATAAGCCCAAAAATCCCTTGAGTTGTGAAAGATTAGTTGGCAGAGGCCAATCCACAATTGCCTTGATCTTATCAAGATCTACTTTAACTCCCTTAGAACTAATGATGTGACCAAGGTAGAGAAGCTCTGTCATACCAAACTCGCACTTAGACTCCTTGCCATACAACGACTCTCAATCTAAGATGCTCAACACCTCGTCAAGGTGTCTCATGTGCTCCGCCCAAGTCTTGCTAAATATCAAAATATCATCAAAGAAAATAAGAACAAACTTTCGGAGTTGATCACAGAAAACACTCTTCATACAACATTGAAAGGTAGCTAGAGCATTGGTTAGGCCAAAAGGCATAACCAAGAATTCAAAGTGCCCAAAGTGGCACTGGAAAGCTATCTTATCCACATCCTGCTCTCAGACCTGAATTTGATGGTAGCCCGACCTCAAATCAATCTTAGAGAAATAGCAAGCACCATGTAGCTCATCTATGCGTGGGATGGTATATCTATTTTTTATTGTCTTCTTGTTTAAAGCCCTATAGTCTATGCACACACGCATAGTCCCATCCTTTTTCTTCACCAATACCACCAAAGATACGAAAGGGCTCTTAAGTAACTCCTTGATAGCCTTCTCTATTTCATCTTTGTGCTTCTTCGGGTGCCTATAAGGGGTATGCTATCAAAAACCTTGTTGCACTTAAACAACAAACCCTATAAATCTGGATAGTAACTGCTTTTTTGCTGCTCTGCAATGGTTGACATGATAATACATTCCACTACCCACTCAACTTGGTCATGTCTGATAAGCCTCTCCATTCTTTTGAAAGAGACTACTTGTGGCCCACCACTAGACATGCCTCTAAGCACTACCTTCTTACCATCTGTTGGTGTACATTTTATCATCCACCGAACACACAGAATAAAATGTCCAAAGACACTCTATCCTCTCTTGAAAAACCACCGCGTATGCTAAGATTGCAAGAAGATCATATGGCGATTCCAAGGTTTCTTTTGTCAGGTCTTGACGTGTGGATAAGCTCAATAGGCGTTGTGATTTGCTGGTAATACACAAGGGGACTTACGTTAAAGAAATCTTCACAAGTTCAGGACTTAGGCGGATTTATCATCAAAGGCTTTTCAATTAGGACTTCAATTTGGATCTCGAAAGAAATAGCAAAAAGATAAGGGTTTAGGGGATCTATTCTATGCCTAAGAAGTTAAGATACAGTAAAGATCCGGTGAAAGGAATAAACCACACTTTGTTTCGCCTCCTGTTGGACAACATACGCAAAGTGGGTGCAATCTTCAAGGGGTGTGATAATGATTTTCAAGTCTCGAATGAGACCGAAGTTAGGCGTCCACAATTACAAGCTCAAGCTAACTTTACGCATCGAATGCAAATCATCCATTCGAAGAAAGTATGAGCAATACTTCACCATTGAATCAATACAATCAATCTCTCATTCATTAACCAATACTCAAAGCAAATTCTACTGAATCTAATTCTAACTTTAATCTATGGCGGAAGAAGATATGCAACCTCGCTTACTATTTGACAATAAAAGTTATTCAAAGCAAATCATGCATAAGAGCTTTTATTATTCGAAATAGTCTCAATGCAACAATCTCATATCTTTGTCTCCACACTTTACAAATGAGGGGAGCTCAATTTATAGGCTCCCCAATTACAATTCAATGGCCAAGATTGACTTCAAATCAACGACCGAGATTACAAAAAAAAACCCTAATTAGGGTTTGTCACTTTCGACCAATGAGAAAATTTCATTTGAGGACACTTGTCCTTTTGCTAAATATAAACCAACAATAAAATAGAAAGTTGTTGCATGTTGATTTGGAACAATTTGATTGGTTGGAAGATGACGAGGCGCCACCTCAGCGTGCTGGATGCCTTCCTTGGTTGCTTCGTTTTTCTTCCACGTGCTTGCCTTAGAATATTTTCCTTGCCAATGACTCTGTCCATTGTGCTTGTTCCTTCCTAGCTTTGATCTTGGATTCCTTTTGAGACTTTGATTTCTTCTTCTCACCCGTACTGGAATCTTTGAGGTCTGGAAGTCTCCCCTTGGAGCAGGTGTCTAGACTTGAAGTTGGTTGCTTTAAAATCCCTCCTGCTTGAACTGGGTTGATGTTATTCCTTTGGATTTCCTCTCTGAATTCTCCAATTTGTGTCGAGAAATTGTCTAAGTATGGAAATCCGTTTGGAACACTCCTCTTGTCACCATCTAATTCTGATTGGAAGCTTGTCTTTAATTCTTCAGGAGATGAAATCCTTCAAGAAGTTGCCCGGATTGCTCCAATAGGTCTGGGATTCAAGATGTCTGAACATTCTTTCAAGTGTCTTGAATTTGGGGAAGAATGCCTCTGTGCTTTCGCCATAATGGAGGAAATTGGAATTTCCTCTGTGAAGTATTTCCCAGACTTAGCCAACCTTCATGTGGACCATTCAACATTTAGCCAAGGTTTTGGATGAAATTTTCCTATGGATTTGTCTTCAATTCTGAATTTAGCTTGTGCTATGTAGGACAAATTCCATCTCTGGACAAGGATCTTATTCATTTTCTCTTTACTCCTCTTCATCCTTCCTGTTTTCTGTCCAACATTTAGTGAATTCTTCTCCCCAAGGTATCAACACTTAGCCAATTTTCTGAGTTTTAGCCAATTTTCTCATCCTCTCCTTGGGCGGACTTCACATGAGCTTGGACGTTTTCTCTCTCGGCCTAAGTCGGACTTCAAGCCACTTTGGACAAACATCCCTGGGGAGAAGTCGAACTTTCTCTAGTGCTTACCATCTTTTCTCTTACATTGGGGCGAACTTTCTCAACACTTTGACATTTCTTTTCTTGGTCTAGGTCGGACTTTGCATCATGTTTGCCATTGTAATTGGCGGATCTTATGGATGTCTGGACATACCTTCTCCAAGCAAAGTCGGACTTTGTAAAGGTTTGGACATGATGTGCTTGGGCAAAGTCAGACTTTCTTGTGCCGTCCACCCATTGAGCAAGGTCGGACTTCACTGGTGCCTTTTCCAATTTTTTGAATTTTTACTTAGCCAATTCTTTGAGTTTCCTTGGCTGGGCAGACTTCATCAAGCCTGGGACTAGTGCATGGCGGACTTTGTGATGTGTCTGACATTGTCTCCTTGATGCTAGGGCAGACTTTGCTTCATGCTGGACATCTTCACCTTGGGCGGACTTGAAGCTTTCCTTTCCATCCATTATTTTGTCCAAGGCATTTTATATTTCTAAGTATTGGAAATAAATTATTAAAATATTAAAATATTTTAATTAATTTCCAACCCGTTCGTGTTGGACCCATGGCTACTTTGATTTCCTCTCCATTTTCTCTGGCTAAAAGTTTATTTTCCAATTTTATTCCCATTTTCGTCTAGCCAAGTCAAAATTTGAGCCATTTCGTCGACAAATGTTACGCCAGATCCTTATTTTTCCTTGCCATGGCGGACTTTAGATTGTGCTGGGCACATTTTCTTCTGCCAAAGTCGATTTTTTTCTTGCTCGGATAAATTTCTCTAGGAAAAGTCTTTGTTTGAATGTCTTCATTAAGCAAAATTCCATGATACTTGACAAAATTTTAATCCTCTTAGCCAAGAGTGGACTTTCTTAACTCTTTGCCTTGCGCATTTTCCTCTGTGTACTTGGCCAAATTTATCAACTTTTCTCTAGACATCCATACTTAGGCGAAAATTTTAATCTTCCTTTTCTTTCATGCTAGGCGAACTTCATTTTTTTCTTTGCCATGTCCCAGGCGGACTTTCCAAGGTCTTTTCCATCTTTCCTCAAGGTATGGCGAACTTTCTACTAGGCTTGCCTTTCAAATTTAGCACTTCTCCCCTTGGAAACATTAAAATACTTAGTCAAAATTTCAATTTTCCTTCCTTTTAGGCCTCTATACTTAGGCAAATTTCGGATTTCTACCTCAAGGCACAAAACACTTAGTGAAATTTTTAATTTTTTCTCCTCTCTATGCCATGGCGGACTTCCCAAGTGTTATGCCAAGGTGGGGCGGACTTCAAAGAAGGCTTTCCAACCCCCTCTTAAGTCATGGCGGACTTTGAAAGGTCTTTGCCAAGTCCAAGGCGGACTTTCCAAGGTTTTTGCCATCTTTCTTTATTGCTGGGCGGACTTTGGAAGAGTCTTGCCAAAGCTAGGCGGGGTCTGAAATTTCTTTGCCAAGTCCCACTTTTTAAGGGCCGACCTCTTCAAGTCCTTGCCATTCTTTGCTACGTCCCACTTTTTAAGGGCCGACCTCTTCAAGTCCTTGCCATTCTTTGCTACGTCCCACTTTTTAAGGGCCGACCTCTTCAAGTCCTTCCCATCCTTTGCTACGTCCCACTTTTTAAGGGCTGACTTCAAACAAATCTGAACATGCTGCTTGATGGCGAATTTTCCAAAGTTAGACATAATTTCATCATGAATTTTATGCTCTTTTGGTTGATATTTGGTGATTTTCCCCTTAGATCTGACTGATTTTTCAATGATTTTTCGAGAATTTGATGCTTTTCAGTTTGATTTTTCTCAGATTTTTGACTGATTTTCCATGCTTTTAACTGATTTTCTCAGATTTTTTGCTTGCTTTTCCAGATTTTTCACTTGATTTTTTGATTTTCTCTTTGATTTTTGGATCTAAAGATGGAAAGTTGACTTGTTGACCAGGGTTGACTTTCTAAAAATAGAAAAAGCAAAATCCCTAAAAAATAGGGAACCCCGTTTGGTCCAAAAATGCCAAAAATGAAAAAACGAAAAAGCAAAAAAGCAGATTCCCTAAAAAATAGGAAGTGTCAGAATTCGCCGAAAGCACTGGCGATCTTCGTTACCCGGGCCCTCTGAGCACTTCTGTGACGTTTAGGCACTGATTCAAGCATGGATTATTGACTTGGCTCGGATGACTCTCAAAAGACTGACTTGAAACTCTCAAAACAATGACCTCATTGTAAAAAGACAAGTGATAAGCAGTTGCGACGCCAAGGCAAAAAAGCAAAAACAGGGGGTCCCCATTTGCAATGGGGCGATGTGTGAAAAGGTCACAACACCATCCACTTTGAATTTTGTAATGTTCCCATTTTTGCGAGCATCAGTTATTTTTGGATTAGCCTATCATTCTGATCCTCGTAAGCTAGTGGACTTCATTAGAGGGTCTTTTGAGGCTATTGTTTGGTCATTTGAGACATTACTTCTCATCAGTGCATTATTGGATTCAGGTTCAGGCCTTTGCAGATGTTATTTGGCTCAGTTTGGCATACTTACTATTTATAGTAAGTCAATTCAGGGAGTTACTATTTATAGCAGGGCACCTGACCTCATGGTGATTAGCAGTGTTGACTTTAGTTTTAGACGCCATGGCAAAATATTGAGTAATTGAGGAAATATTATTATTTTAATGGCATTAATGATATTTAAATATAAAAGTTTATATTATAAAGTTATAAATTGACTTTATAATAAAATGGGGGCCATTTGAGTATTAATGAGTAATTAATATCTCATTAAAAAGTACGCCATTTTTGAGGATATATTATAAAGTCAACAACAAAAGCTATTTAAATATATTTTAAATCATTAATGAGGCTTATTGGGAATCAAGCCATTTTGAGAGAAGTATATATTGAGCATCAAAAGCAAATAAAATTCATTCTTGATGATTACTTGACTTTGTCATTTTTGGTGTTCTTGGGATTTGACATGGAGACCAAGGGTTTCAGTCATCTTCAGCCATTGGAGAACGAAAACTCTTCAATGTTTATGCAATTTTGAGGTTGTGCAATACCAGCTGATATTATTGCCTGTGAGAGCTTCATTCAGGAGTTCTATTTGTGCTTCATCAGATTTACAGGAAAGATTCGGCATAAGGGTTTCAACATCAGAAAATTGTTTCCGAGTATGAATGCTTCAATGTAATTTCATGACATTAATAACTCTGGAATAATATTATATTTTGCTTTTGCATTTCTTGTTGTGTGAACTTTATGCATTATTTGGTAAATCTTTCGAGAAAACTTCAAAACTTCAAACCAGCAATTGAAAATTTAGCAAAGGGAGAACTAGGGTTCTTTATAGTGGTATCAGAGCAGTTTCCTGCCATCCTATGTTGGTTTTCGGAAAGAGAATTCTCAAAATTTAGGGTTTGAAAGTTTTCAGAGAATCTGAGTTCTATCAGGAATTCTCATTTGATTTTGGAAATCAATTCTATTTGCTGGAAAGAGTCGATTAGTTTGAGTGTCATATTTTATTATGTCTATGGAGACGGATTTATTCATGAAGGTATCGAGCTAAGTCTAAAAGCGGCTCACACAGCAACAATACAAAGTCTATGAAAGAGACGTGTGAGGCTAGACAAGTCCCAAAAAAGACAAAATCTCACTTTCTTATAAGCGTAGGCTTTGAAGAGGGGGGCAAATAAATAATTCGCATAATCTCCAGGCTATGTGCTTGGAATAAGACAAATATATATATCAAGCACAATAATCCGCACTTGGTGAAGGAGTCGCTTCATGAAGAAATCGTACAAGGAAAAGGATAAAATAGTGGTGTCGCTTGAAGACAAAGATTAAGATGCGGATATCCCATATTCAGAAAAGACAAATCGAATTGGAGAATATTAAATTCATAAGAGACGGATCTGGAAAGTGTCGCATGAGACAACAGTGGTGAAGTATCAGGTCCTGCTTGCTTGGACGCCTTTCAATAATCAACCAATATTCTACACAAGACAAAGACGTGGCAAGGGAAGGCTTTGATTTGTGAAATCGAATATATTGGGCTGTCGTCGGCTGGGAATACCACATAATCTATATTGTGACCAGGACGAATAAGAGGTTTGATTCTTGCTGAGTTGAATATTGGGCAATACAATTCGAAGGAGACAAGAAGCTAAGGACGTAATTTATTGGCACTGCAGTGGGAGAACATTCGATGTTGAAGGACTTCTATTTCTGGGCGTAGCATATTGGAAACTCGACTTCAGGTTCCTTACTTAGTGTTATTTCTTGCATTCTCATTGACATTTCTTGCATTCTCATTGACATCAAGTTAGTCCTTAGATTGTTGGTCCTAGTCACATAGCATATTGTAAGTTTGTATTTTCATGGTAATCAAAGTCTAAGGCTAAAGAACTTGATCGTTGTCATCTGAATATACACTTTCAGTTATCTCCCAAGCTTGTAATCAATTACATATCAGCAATACCATATTGAAGAATTGGGAATTGGGTACAATTTGTTTGTAATAATGCCTGAGTTGTTGTAGGTTCATACTTGCATTTGACATACTTGTAAAAAGGTCTACTATTGCACTGCACTTTGTATTTCAGTCATAATGGAATTATAGATGGTATGGCAAATGTTTGTCAAAATTCCTAGAGTACTGAAACTGCACATTCACAAATAATTTCAGTCTTACCCTTGCATTGAAAATTAAAAAAAAAAAAGTCACAAACAACAGTTTAAAGAAGACACAAGCAAACTGTTGACGGAATCTCTGGAGTTAAAAATTCAAAAAATTCAGAATTATGGCTTCTAAATTTGTTGATGAGGTAATGGTTGCTTATGAGGAGTATAGAGCACTTCCAGATAAGGCATAGTTGTCGGGAGACGCGTCTCCCCCCCTCAAAGACGCGTCTCGGAGACCGGTACCATCTCCGGAGACGTCTCTAGGAGGCTGGAGAGTTCCGCCGAAGTTTCCCAAGTACCCTACCGTCTTCTGCTACAAAAAACATCTCTCGCTAAAATACCTAAAAAAACTTTAAAGTCTAAACATTTGAAACTTTAAAAATTAAAGCATAATGTATTTGAAACGTCTAAGAGTGATTAAATTATTGTTTTGAAAGTTCAAAGTCATCATATTTTCAGATTTTCTATAAAATACTAATTTTATTTTCAAATTTTCTATAAATTATTTATTTTTTATTTTTTATTTTTTTTATTTATATTAAAAAAAAATGGCATCTCCAAGTACCCCCATCTCCTATTTTCAAAAAAAAGTTGTATCAGTACCGATACCAGTCTCCCATACCAATCTCGCGACAACTATGAGATAAGGTCAAAGATCATCTAGACTTCAAGAACTATATGGAGCATCAGGTGGATTATAGCATGCAAAAAAGAAAATCAAAGAAATGCGAGCAGCCAAGTGTAGAGAGCATCTTGAACAATATCCAATGGAAACTTATGCTTTCACAACAAAGATTAGCTCGTAGCTTGCAGCAGAATGAAGATTGCATGCAAAGGTTAACCCATAACAGTTCTGATTTTTGCAACAGCAGTCCTATTTCCTCGTATCATCATGTGATAGAAACCATTTCACGCAAGGATGATAGTATTGTGGAGTCTTTTAATGTTGGTACTTCAATTTCGGGTATCAACGATGCATTGGTTGATGAAGATTCATGCCACAATGAGTCTGATTTTTCAGATCAGACCTTGGAAAACAAGCTAGAAGGTTCATATGTTGACATGGAATCCCAGGATCGTGAGTTGGATGGTGATACAGTTACATTGGAAGTGGAAGTGTGCGAAGAGAATGTTAAAACAGCAGCTTCTACCTTGCCAGTGGAGCCATCCTCTGAGGTACATAGCAGTAGTACCTTAGATATTGATGTGTGCACAGCTAATTGCACACACGATGCTGCTTATCATGAGGTGAGTGATGTTGATACAGCCTCATATCACAATGCAGATTTTGGGACAGAACACTTGCATGGGAGTCATTGGTTTCAAAGTCCTCATCATTTGGTTGGGCAACTTAAAGTCAATGATAGCATGATTGCCTCAGGCATAGAGCACTTTGATGTTGCTCGTCAAATGTTGGCTACGTTTGGTTGGGGTATTCCTATGTCAGATGAGCACGGTGATAGTGGCCTTTCCCTAGCAGAGTTCCATGCACTATGAGAAGCCATTGGGATGATGAAACAGAATTACTTGCAGTTACTAGCTGACAAGGATTATCTTTTGTATAAGAGCAAATTTGCACCCTAGGCGCAATTCCCCTTTTTGCCTCTATACACCTTAGAAAACCAAGTTCGGAGGCTTAATTCCACCTAAGCCCGCTACTTGCATCACACTTGGCACCTGTTTTGAGAGTCGGTGGAGGTGTTTCTTTCGGGGATGCCTGCGTGGTGCGCAGACGTCCGCACGGCGCGCTTACGTCCCTAACAAATTCCCGCATCTGGAGCCTACAGAGGCATTACACTTCCCATTGGGGGTCGATTTGTAACGCCCTCCTTGGCCGACCGACCCGAATATGGCCATTTTCTTCCTCATTCCTTCATATTCAGTCCTAGGACTTGCATTTGAAAGATTGGAAGAACTTTTCACCACTTTTGGACTTCATACACAAGCTTCACAATCTCTCTCCAAACACTTTACACTTCATAGCAGCAACATCAACACTCCACCATGTCAATAGAGCAAGTGTGGAACAAAACACCATTGCAGCAGAGGCTTGAGTTCCTCTCATTTTCTCCCTCATTAGCCTTGAGTGCTCTTGGTGGAGGTGGTAAGCTTTCACTCATCTCCTCTATTACTTGGTTGAGTAGCATAACACTGTTTTGTAGTGCTTTAGTGCTCTTTACTTCATTTCTATCTATCTGGCTGTCCGTGAAGGTGGGAACACCAAAACGGGGTTTGACTGAGGCAAGCCCCTTTACAGCCCCAATAATTTCTCTCTTCCTCTTGTGTGCAGGTATTGAAGACACTCACGAGCTGGAAGCTTCATCACTCGCACTGTCGTAAGTATTTCTTTCCTTTCTTCTCCCTATCTTTATCATTTACTCTTCACTTTATCTCAGTTCTATCACTTTCGGCTATTTTACTGCATTCTGTGGTTTTTAGCATTTGTAGTAGGAGTGGTTATTTACGAGTTTTCTGTGATAAACTCACTCTCTAGTTCATACGAAACATCAGCGCGCCTCCGAGACGCCAGCGCGCCGCGTTGTCGTCCGCTTTCTACGCTTACGTCCTTTGGCCGAGAGCCTATCAGTTTTTCTAGAGAACCTCTGTGACCTACTCTTTCAGATTCAGTAACTTCCGCTGCTGTTCCATTGAGGTAATATAGGGTAGTTCGCCCCGTGAGGCTCTCTGAGTGAAGAGAACTCGTGAGTAGCGAATCCCCCTATATCACATCTTCTCGAGTGGGATTGCACTTGCTACAATGCACTGAAGGGGAAGGAAGAGGAGGTTGACAAGCTCACTCATGAGCTTGAGGTGACTTTAGACTCATTGCAGAGCGCTCAGTTGGCCCTTCAGGAGTCACAGTCACAGTTGGAGGAGCTTACCCGTGGAGTTAAGTTTGGCACAGTCTCCACCAGCTGCAGATACAGTACAATTACATACAGTGGCAGTTGGTGAGGATCATATATTCACGGGTTGTAGTGAGGATGTGGCTACATCCATCACGGATTCTAGCACAGTAGTCTCATATGGGATGAGTACTTTGATTGAGAGCAGCAAAGAACCACATGTTGCGTCAGGTTCTCTTGAGGTCATTACTATGACAGATGATGCAGGTCAGATTGTTGATAGCTCTTATGTGGCAATGGGGGATTCTCCCGAGAGTTTATAGAAGATTCACAGGGTGTCATCTGGTTGGGAGTATGGCTCTCATGTTGATTTGTATCCCTCTCCTGGAAGAAAATTTGTTACTTCATCTCATGCAGTCGATTTTGGACGCCAGCTTGTTGTGTCTCAGAGTCAGAGTGATCAGCTACAGGTTTCAGAGGATAAGGTTGATCCAGCCTTATTTTGTTTTTACCGCGCCAATACATTTGCTGAGTACCTGTTTGAGAGTCTGGAGTTTTAGGAGGGTCCATTTGGGGTCACTAGGGATACTCTCATTCATGGTTCATGCGCTATCAGGCGTTTTGTGGGAGTCATTGTAGGTACTCTGACTACAATGTTTCCTCATAGAGATTTTGTGGTTGGGTTTGCAGAGCAGGTTGTCAGAGGCCCTACCCAATCACTGATTCGGGATCAGAGACTGGAGCCATCTCCTGATTCCAGTATTGCTAGTGATGAGCCATTGATAGAGGTTGGAGCATTTTATCGCGACTACATAGTGAGGAGTGCTCATCGCTTTTCTTTTGATCCACACATGGAGGACTTAATGATGCATCAGTGTGAATTGGCTCTGAGATTATACCATCCATTGTGGGATGGAGAGTTACCATCTTCAGTAGATGGAACTAGAGGTTGCAAGTACCTGACTCAGTTGTTGGCGGGTGAGTACTTGCGAGATCAGTGTTTAGTTTCCCATCATGCTGATGTGTATCCGGTGGAGATTGTTACTTCAGTGTCTCGGAGATTATCTTTGGATACATGGTTTTAGAGACATTATGGTGGCAATGGGCATGATGGTACGGGTGGATATCACATCCATGAGAGTTTAGCGGAGGTTGTGGAGAGATGTTGCGTAGCAGATGCTTCCAGCTATTCTTACCTCCTCATGATGGATGGATGTGAGTTCCGTCTATATTGGGATCTAGGTGGTGACAGAGTTAGCACTGCAGTTTGGATGGGTCCCAGTGTATCGCTTCACCACTTCTGGTATGGTGGAGTTAGGATCAGTAGTGGGCGGCAAAATATTGAGGGTGCTCTTCTTAGCAGGCTTCTATTCTAGATTTGGGATCCAGGTATATTATGTTGGACACTCTCCAATATGTTGAGGGATCCTTTGTGTGCATCGGGGTTCCAATTTGGGTTCATTGGGGAGTATTGCAGTATGTACATGGTGAGGATTACTTGTAGTTTTACCTTTGGTCCCATGTACATGATTCGTTTGAGATGCACAGTTTTAGTGCGCAGGGATTGGACAATTGATTTGGTGTTCATCTTTGCGTAGTTGTGGTTATGTTGATGTTGCGGCAGTCGTGCTTCAATATGGGACATTTCACAGTCTTCCTTTGGATTTCCAGTGTAGTGGAGTTTCTTTGCAGTCGTGATTGCTTGGGGACAAGCAATCTCAGGGAGGGCGGACTGTAATGTTCCCATTTTTGCGAGCATCAGTTATTTTTGGATTAGCCTATCATTTTAATCCTCATAGGCTAATGGACTTGATTAGAGGGTCTTTTGAGGCTGTTGTTTGGTCATTTGGGACATTACTTCTCATCAGTGCATTATTGGGTTCAGGTTCAGGCCTTTGCAGATGTTATTTGGCTCAGTTTGGCATACTTACTATTTATAGTAAGTCAATTCAGGGAGTTACTATTTATAGCAGGGCACTTGATCTCATGGTGATTAGCAGTATTGATTTCAGTTTCAGACGCCATGGCAAAATATTGAGTAATTGAGGAGATATTAATATTTTAATGGCATTAATGATATTTAATTATAAAAGTTTTATTATAAAGTTATAAATTGACTTTATAATAAAATGGGGGCCATTTGAGTATTAATGAGTAATTAATATCTCATTAAAAAGTACGCCATTTTTGAGGATATATTATAAAGTCAACAACAAAAGCTATTTAAATATATTTTAAATCATTAATGAGGTTTATTGGGAATCAAGCCATCTTGAGAGAAGTATATATTGAGCATCAAAAGCAAATAAAATTCATTCTTGATGATTACTTGACTTTGTCATTTTTGGTGTTCTTGGGATTTGACATGGAGACCAAGGGTTTCAGTCATCTTCAGCCATTGGAGAACGAAAACTCTTCAATGTTTATACAATTTTGAGGTTGTGCAATACTAGCTGATATTATTGTCTATGAGAGCTTCATTCAGGAGTTCTATTTGTGCTTCATCGGATTTACAAGAAAGATTCAGCATAAGGGTTTCAACATCAGAAGATTGTGTCCGGGTATGAATGCTTCAATGTAATTTCATGACATTAATAACTCTGGAATAATATTATATTTTGCTTCTGCATTTCTTGTTGTGTGAATTTTATGCATTATTTGGTAAATCTTTCGAGAAAACTTCAAAACTTCAAACCAGCAATTGAAAATTTAGCAGAGAGAGAACTAGGGTTCTTTACAAATTTCATCTCCATGCTCTACAAGTTCATAAGAACTCTCCAATAGACCGCAACCATTGCATACCAAGGATTGCATCTATGTCTCCTATTCTCACCACATTAAAATCATCCTTGATCTCATAGTCACCCAGCTGAATGCTCAAGTTAGGAATCTTCCTAGTGCATGTGAGGGTGAACCCATCAGCTACCATCACCTTGAAGCCATCAAAATCTTTTGTTTTAATTCCCCTTCTGGCTACAATGTCCTCAGCAATAAAATTATGTGTGGCCCCTGTGTTAATGAGAGTGATGATCCACTATCCACATAATACACCTTGAACTCTGAAGGAACCAACCTTCTGAAAACTAGAGTGTTGGACAAGATTTCCCTCACTCTTCCTCTCCTCTTCAGACTCACATGATGATTCTTCCTCTTCCTTACCCTCTAACTCAAATTGCTGGTCTGAATTTTCTGTCATTGAATCATCAGCTAAATAGTATTCTATTCGATGTGTGCCCTTAACTGCACATTCATGACCTGGAGCCCAAGGCTCTTTGCAATTGAAACACAATTTCTTTCTTCTTAAGTCATTCAAAGCTTCCTCATCCATTCTAGGTGATGATTTCTTAATCTGATTTGTATCTCCTATGGAAATATTTTTTATCTTTTTTGTTATGAAAGGACCGGGATTGAAATTTACTTCTAGGGGCAGCTAAGTCCATACTCCTTGCCTTCTTCATTGCCTCATGCAATGATGGTGCGTCAAATGCTTTAACCCATACCCTAATAGGCTCCATTAGTTTGTCACTGAATAGGACTACTAACCTCCTCTCTATAATGTTAGGCACCATGACGGAAAGCCTCTAAAACTCTAAGATGTAGGTGTCAAGGGAACCATACTGTTTCAACTGAGCAAGTTCTCTGAAGTGCAACTTGGGATCCTTCTTATCAAACCTTTTGATGAATTTGTTAGTGAGCTCATGGTATGTGGTGATTAGGATGTGGCCTAGTGTAACTAGACCATGGTACCACCACTCGTGTGCTAACCCGTGAAAATGCAAACTGGCAAACTTAATTGCCTCATCCTCTTCCATAGGCCTAAGAGCCAAATAGTTATCCAACTTTTGAACCCATGCTTTGGTTATGCGTCTATCACTGCCATCAAAGTGAGCTAATGCGACCTTACCCAAAGCCCATTGAAAATCTCTTTGCACTATTGGTCCTCTATGCTCAACTCTACCACTGTTTCTCTTTATCTAGTTCAAGAAATCATTCAAGGATAAATGGTTAGAAATCTCCTCTAGAAGTGTAGCATACTCTACCCATCCAACCCTTATTTCATCTACTAAAGGAGCCTGAACCTCTGGAACAATTTGTGCTTCCTCTCTGTATAAAGGTAGGCTGAATTTTGACCTTGGTATTGATCCAGATACTGCTGCAGCAATATGCCCATTTGTGTTTTGCTGATTATAAGAGCTACCTTCACCATTCTGTGTAGTAATTAAAGTGACACCTTGTTTCAACTTCCCCAACATCTGAGACATCATATCCATCATTGTATCAAATTTTCTCTCTACCCTAGTGTTTGGACTAACAGAACCAGCTCGTCCTTTATCCCTTTCTGCCATATCCCCTAAAATACTTTCACTGTCCATGGGAGAATCCTAATGTATTCCAAGGATACCTAAAATAGTCTCTCTTTTTGAGACTTGTGGGGGTTGTCACTGAGATTTCCTTTGTTCCCTATTAAAGTATCTATGTTCCCTTTCACTCATAGAGGGTATGCAACTTAATGATGTTGTTTAAACACAAGCCGGTAGGAATGACTAACTCTAATACCACTATAAGAACCTCCCCTATTTTCACTTAATTTTTTTCTGATTTCAAGGCGTCGGCATTTTGACAAACACTTGGCATGCACACTACTGTTATAGTTTCCAATTCTTTTTTGGAATGTATCTGATTTGTTTTGATGATTAGATTGCAAACACTTATTTTTTGAAGCCCAAAGTTTCATAGAATGGACAAACAATTTAATAATCAATTGGCTGTCCTCCTTATCATTTTAAAGTAGAACATAAGAATGCAGATTTTTTGTGTTAATTTTATCAGCAGCAATGTTTATACAAATTTAAAACTCCAACAAAAATCTGACCTCTTTGGGATTCACATCTGAATAGAGATAGGAAGCATCAATGTAGGTCTGCTACACAGCAGTTTGATGGTTGTGGAATGCGCCATTGACAGCAGCCGTATTACAAACAGTTTGCATCCTTTTGACAGTAGCATTATTACAAACAGTTGGCATCCTTTGACAACAGCATTAATACAAACCTATGTTACCAGTCCGCTCCTTGGGGTCCCGATTTGGTCCGACCCAGGTCTGAGGTCCATGCCCGGTCCCCTGTGGGTCCAGATAGGGTTCGACCCACAAACTATGGGTCCAGCTCTGCTGAACCCGGACGGACCTGAGGCGAATTTCAAGCCGTCATGCACCCAAGCACGGAATTTGCTTCTTCTTTTTTTAACTTTTTTTGACATTAAAATATCAAATAAAGCCCCCCAAGCCTAATTTATGAGTAATAAAACACAATTAGGCAAAAACAAACTCATTTATCATATTGTGAATGAAAAACAAAAAAAATCTCATTTATTTTCTTACTTGCCATTGCATGGATAGAGTTGAAGATTGATCGTTGAACACTCGAAGTTGGTTGTTGTGCTATTCTTAAGCATTTGCAAGTGTTTGTTTGTTGCCAAGAAGATCATAGAGGAAGATTTCTTCAAAAGAGGTAGGTTTTTTGAAGTTTTTGGTTTTTTTTCTACGTTCTTTTTTGCAAATGAACTCTCTTGTTTTGTTTTGAAGTTTTGGTTTGTTTTCATTCTTCTATGTATCTATAACACATGCTTAATTTTTTTAAATGAATTAAGTTATTAACTAATAAGTTATATTTATATATTAATTTTTTTTTGTTTTCAAATTTCATTAGTTTCAATTCTTTGAATAAATTTAATGTATTGTTTATTGAACATGTTGCCTTAGGTATTACAATGTCAACTATTTCTTGCTCTATGAGCCAATCTCGTTTCAAAACAGACCCAAACTCTCCCCTTTGGAAATATGTTGAAATGGTACAACTTCCAAGTGGTGAAGGTTATGTTTGGATTTGTGGTCATTGTAAAGTTAGATATTCGAGCTCATACAATCAAGTGAAAGGCCATTTGTGCAAGATCCCTGGACTGGGCATCAAATTTTGTCCAGGTGAAGATGGTAAATGCATCCCAGAAATACAAGTATTGGCATATATTGAAGAACAAGAAAAGGTAGACCAAGAAGTAGGTCGTAGATCAAATCATCCTTTGTTAAAGAAGGATCTCGAGGGATGAAGCCCCCTACACCGCCTTCTCATTTTCAACCTATAGAGAACCATCCATTTATGTCCATACCTGAAGAGCAACCTATGGCCTCTACACATAAGAGATCAAAGGAACTGTTGGAAATGGCATTTCAGAATGAGGCTAGAGAGCTTGCCAATCAAGACATAGCGAGATGTGTCTATGCAAATGGATTGGCATTCAATGTTGTTCGCTCACCATATTGACAAAAAATGGTGAAATCTATTAATGAGGCTCCAAAAGGGTATAAGAGCAAAAGTTTTGAGAAGGTGCATAGCACCTTATTAGATAAAGAGGTGAAATTTGTAGAGGAATCCTTGAAGCCCATAAGGGATTCGTGGATCGAAATATGGGTGACCATCGTTTTTGATGGATGGAAAGATGCAAAAAGTCACCTATTGATCAATGTTATTGCAATGTCCCCTAAAGGGGCAATGTTTTTGAGAGCAGTAGATTGTGAAGGAGAGGTGAAGGATGGTTAATTTATTGCTAACATTCTTTGTCAAGCTATTGATGAAGTGGGCCATCAAAATGTTGTGCAAGTTATAACAGACAATGCAAAAAATTGTAGGGTTGTTGGGTTATTGGTTGAGGAGCGGTATTCACACATTTTTTGGACACCTTGTGCTATCCACTCCCTCAACCTAATGCTACAAAAAATTGGCAACAAAATTGATTGGATCAAACAGGTGTATGCTTAGGCCGAAGACATCCAAATGTTCATCACCAACCACCATATGTCACAAGGCATATTTAGAACATTCTCGAAATTGGAGCTGTTGAAGGTAAGTTTAATAATAAACATGTTTCACTTTAGTAATATTTTTAATTTGATTTTAACTTTAAATTTTGTTTTATTTTGATTTTCAAATAGGTTGTTGAGACCCATTTTGCCTCCAACACAATTGTGTTGAGACAACTTGTGAAGGTTCATGAGGCACTCTCTAACATGATCATCGGCCTTGATTGGTCCATATGAAAGCAATCTAGCACTAGAAGGGCAACAAAGGCTAAGCAAATGATCCTAGATGGCATTTGGTGGGATCAAAATGAGTATCTCCTCAGTTTCACTAACCCCATATTAAGCATGATCCATTATCGTGACATGGATAGACCTTGTTTAGGTGAAGTATATGATGGCATTGACTCAATGATTGAGAAGATGAAAGCCATCATCAATGCAAAAGAGCAAGATCCCGACGAAAAGTTTTCAAATAACTACACAAAATCATAGTTCGCAGACTCACCACAGAATCAGCAAACTCAAGAGTCCACGGGAGAGCCAAGTTGGCTCGCCATGGACTGGGGAGTCGAGTCCAAGAGAGTCCTGGGTCGAGACTCTCCTGCGCGGCTGGGCGTCAAAAACAACTTAAAACCCATGTTTTTTTGGGTTTTTTCTTTCATTTTTACATGCTAGCTTGCCAAATACAGGTTTGCAAGTTGAAGGGAGGTTGAAAGAAGCCAAGAGGACGAGCTAAGGAGATCACAATAGAGCCAGGTAAGTGATTTAACCATTCTTTTTTTTTGTTTTCTTGAATTCAAAATTAGAAAAATCAAGAAAAATAAGGGGAAATGCTGCCAAATTTTTTTCTAATTCCTACTATTTCTAGCTTGGTCTTGCATTCTATTTTTTCGCAAATGTTTGAATCACATTTATTTGCTGATTTTTTTTTTCATGTTGAACTTGAAACAGCAATGTCATCTTCAAACCCAAAGGGAACGAAAAAAAACCCTGCATGGAAGTATGGGATACCAGGAAATAAAAAGGGTGAAGTGACATATACCGAATGCAAGAAATGGATGACATGAGGAATAAACAGATTAAAATACCACCTTGAAGGAATACCTAGGAAAAATGTGGAGGGATGCCCTAAGACTACTCCTGAGATTATTAGAAAGATAAAGGCCCTTATTGCTGATTATGAGATGAAAAAAGATGAAAGACAAAAAGCAAAGGATGCACTAGCAGCAGCGATGAGTGGATCCCCTTCTACACCATCTATGCCCCATGGTACTCCAAGTCCAAGCATCCGTCATCCACATTCATCTTTTGGTGAGAGTCCTGAGGGTTCTTTTTCTACTGCTAGTGATGGCCAGGGTCCTTCATCAGGACCAAATTACTTTATTCCACATAATGTTCCAGGAGCACAACCTTCACTTGAAGGTACCGGTTGGAATAAGGAAAAGCATCATGAAGCTAGGATGGCAGCAACAAACTTTTGGTACTACAATAATTTACCTTTCAATGTGGCAAGCAGCCCATATTGGGAAGGTTTGGTGAATTCCCTTATAGTTGCAGGAAAGGGGTTTAAGACCCCATCAGCTAAAGATTTGAGTGGGCCATTGCTAGAGGAAGCCGTAAAGAATACACGGCCTCTGCTTGATAGCAAAAGAAATTTTGGCGAAGAAAAGGTTGCAGCATTTTATCTGATGGGTGAACAGATGGACGAAATAGGACTCTCCTAAACTTTTTAGTGGCCTCTAATGGTGGATTGGTGTTCCTAAAATCAATAGATGCCTCCCATGAAGTCAAAAATGTTGAGACTTTATGCAATTTATTAGATGGGGTGATCCAGGAGGTTGGTGTTGATAATATTGTCCAAATTATCACGGACAACGCAACTGCATATGTAGCTACAGGTAGACTACTTATGGAGAGGTATCCCACAATTGCATGGTCTCCCTATGCAGCACATTGCTTGGACTTGTTGCTAGAGGACATTGGGAATATTTCATGGGTCAAAAGTGTGGTTGAAGATGCAAAAAGTGTTACAAAATTTATCTACAACCATACTTGGGTGCTTTCTTTGATGAGGAAATTCACAAATGGCAAGGACCTTGTGCGACCTAGAGTGACACGATTTGCTAGCCACTTCCTCACATCGCAAAGCATTCTTGGTGCCATTGGTCATCTCAAGCAAATGTTTGTGTCCGATGCTTGGAGGGAGTCCTCACTTTCCACTAGACTTGAAGGGGAGAGGATTGTTTCCATAGTTTTTGATGAGACATTCATCAAAAATGGAGAGGAGTTGATTGGGGTAAGTAACAAACACAAAAAAAAAATATACATGATAATCTATTTGCTGTTTTGTTTTTCTGAGGGGTTAATTTTGTTGTAATTTAACATTTGTTTTCATTTTTTTAGGTGACAAAACCTTTGGTGAGGGTTCTTCGTATGGTGGATGGAGAGGGCATGCCAATGGGTTTCATATATGAGGCCATGGATAGGGCCAAAGAGGCCATATCACGTTACTATGGCGGCAACAAAAGGAAATATGAAATCATTTGGCGCATCATTGATCGGAGATGGACAAACCAACTCCACCAGTCGATACATGCCTTTGCCTACTTCTTGAATCCGAAGTTCTACTTCTCAGACACATTTAAGGTGGATGAGGAGGTCATGGCAGGTCTTGTCGCATTGATAGGATGGTGCCTGATCATGAGCTAAGAGATAAGGTGCTTAATGAGTTGGAGGTGAGATTTGTTACATCTTATTTATGAATTTGCAATGTTGAGTCTTGACTATCTATGAATTTTCTATATTTGATTTACTTTTTCTTTTATCTATTCAAGGTCTACAAGGGTGCAAAGGGGAGACTCTTTTCCTCACAACAAGCAATTGAAAGGAGAGGAAAACAACAACCAAGTAAAAAATGAAATTAGAAACTTGATTCTTACATATACATTTTTTACTTTATTCTTATTTCTTAATACTTATATTTTTTAAATGTGTTTTTGTAGATCTATGGTGGGAGAACTATGGTGCTAGCACGCCAAATCTTCAAAAGCTAGCCATCCATGTCTTGTCACAACCATGTAGTGCTTCTGGGTGTGAATGTAATTGGATTTTCTTTTAGAACATTCACACAAAGAAGAGAAACAGGTTGACCCAACAGCGCCTAAATGATTTAGTTTTTGTTCGGTACAACCTTCACCTTCGAACTAGAAAGGTGGAGAGTGTTTCACATGAGTCCATCGACTTGGATGATATTGATCCATATGGTGAATGGACTATTGATGAACAAAATGATGAGGCTGATGTCTTCCTTACTGATGAGGATCTTGCTGAATTAGAGAGAGCAGCAGCAGAAGAAGTAGCAAGATTGGATGCCATGGAGGAGGATGAAAACACATTTGAATATCAAGAAACCACTACTCAATCTCCTAGTCCTCATTTGGATACTATAGCACGAGCACCTTCTAGTTCTAGGCCTTCAAAATTGAGTACCATTGGGAGGGGAAAGAATACATTGAAACTATGAGTATCTGTATGGCTATGAATGATGAAATTTCAATTATTTAGTGTTTGATGATCATATGACATGTGTAATCTTTGAATAATGAGTGTTTGATAATCAAATTAGGCTCTTATGTTCTCTAAATGCATTAATTTCTTCTTGTTTTTTTGTAAAACTACAGTTTTTTTTTTTTGCCGAGTCCTAGCCGAGTTTTTTCCCGAGCCCATGCCGAGTCTCGAGTCTGAGTCATATTTTTGGGTTGTCGAGTCCATGCAAAGTCCCAGCACAAAATCATTGTAGAGAGATGGAACAAAATGACCACTCTGCTACATCTTCTTGATTTTGCATTGAGTACCAAATACTATAGTTCTCAGCTCCTTTCTGTGACAACAAGAGTTGCATATAGAGATGCTGAAATAGCTCAAGGGTACAAGGTAGCACTTCGCAGACTCTTCACTAATTATGACTAACGTAATGCAATGAGGGCTGAGTTCATGAATTTTGCATGCTCCAGTGATTGTGGTCTTGATGCTCTTCGAGACAAGTACATAGTCGATGCTCATAGTTAGTGGGACTTACATGGCCAAGCATACACGTACCTACAACCTCTTGCAATCAAAATTTTATCCCAAGTTTCATAGTCAAAATCTTTTATCTTTTTAAGTTTTATAATTTTATTTATATTTTAATTTTTAAATTTAATTAGTTAAATTTTGTAACTTAACCATAGAAGCATAAATCCTCAAAAAATCGCAAAAATCCCGATTTTTAAAAAATCTTCAATCAAAACGATTTTTTCCCCAAAAAATCCCCGATTTAATCAGTTGTGATTTTCAACAATTTTTAAGGGTTTAAATTGCGAAAAAAAACACGTAAAAATCACGGAAAAATTGCCCAACCAACCCATTGTGAAACCATAACAGTGCAAAAGTGCTATTTAATCTAGTTTTTTCATTGATTTTTAGCACAAAATTGAGCGTTGGCCGCTGGGATGTAGTTCACCATCAAAGATTCACTAGATTTCATTTTGTTACTAAGGCAAATCGCAATTAGGCAACTTTGAATGGATGTATATTTCTAATAGATGTTAAGGACATTAAAATAGGCACGTTCTTTGGTATGCTTCTACATTTGATGTTAAGAACATTAACATGAAATGGTGAAGAGATGTTTTTTTCACTATATTCCACACTACTGTGATTTGCCTTAGGCTCATAGTAATGCTTTCTATGTATATAAATCTAAAGACACAATTTAGTGGGAAATAGTAGACAATATCATAAATACTAAGTAAGGCTTCTATCTTACTTTTTTAACATATCTAAACCTTATAAAAGTACTTGCAGAAAGTAAATATAGAAAGTCGGACTAAACTGAAATGAAACTCTATTGGCTTGATATCAACCTAAAGAGGTTTATTTTCTTTGAATTCTTGTGATCCTGACTATTCAAAAGAATTTTAACATTTCAATTGTCAACAATAATACCAAGGTGGTTGTTTAGATTATCAAGGTTAGGTTGGGACAAATTTCCTTTTCAAATGCTAACAAAGTGTGATAATTTGGAGCTTCAATTTACTGGCCATCAAGTTTTAAGGATAAACAGGTAGGGTAGTGACAATTGTATAATCAAGTGGGAAGCATAAGTATATACATAATAATATATAGACATTGTGGAACCGGAAGCAGAATAGTTCGTATCAAAAGGAAAGAAATCAGCTTGTAGTGTTGAAAAGAATAAACTGTAGCAGTATTTTATATCAAAATGAAGGATTGTTTTGGTTATATTTAAATTTTCTATATGTTCTACAGGCTTAATGCTTTGTTAATTGGTGAAACTCACTACTTAAATCATGCCCTACACATGTTCGGCAACTAATTCCATTTAGGAACGTCATATACATGGAGGTTCAGAAGGCTTGCAAGGAGTACAATAGCATGTCATATCCCCTATATAAGGGAGGATCGAGCAATTAGAAGGAAGAATCAGACAATTATTTGTGCCTTGTCATATCTTATAAAACATACATATATTTTGTATATATATTAAATATTGCTAAAGAGATCGATTCAATGTTTTATTAGTTTAGTTGTAGTTAACACTAACAAGTTGGTAGTTAACACTAACAACCAAACCGATTACATAAACAAACATAAATCGCACCTCTATGGCATGAGACGTGTCTAAATATGAGAAGATGCATCGCTTCATCAAATAGAAAAGGGAGTATGGGATTTAGTTTGAGAATAACAAGCATTTAGCAATAGTTGAAGACGCGGCAGCAGGAAGACCAATCGATTCAACAAATCGGTGAGAGTATTTCTCCACTTAGCCATTAAATTAGTCTAGCACTCCAAATATAAATTGTTCAATCATAATCATTGATGCAGAGCAGGGGAGATTTCAAGATTTCAACATCTCACAACAAGATTTGGTGTTTCTTGCTCATAGCCTTCAATGAATGCAAACTAGGTTTCAACCCTAAATGGGTCATTCATACTTCAAACAGGTAAATCAACACCACGAGGACTCTCACTAGAATAAGGATGACAAACAATAAGTGTTAGAAATGCACAAGAACTTAGGGCTAGAAAACTTCAATTGTTCTCTTGCCAAATTTACCCTAGGCCAAGTAGGAGAGCAAATTGGATTTTTCTGACATAACTTGCGGAGCAGACCTCAAACCCACAATCTAAAAACTATTTTGAGTACCCTTTTGGGAGTTCTTGAACATATCCAAAACTTAGGTATGGTTGTTTTGTAACACAAGGCTAAAACTTAGACTGTCCTTCCTTGAAGCTTAAAAACATGGGGGCAGCAAATTGAGTTTTTTTGCCATAACTTTTTGTGCAGACATGATATCCAAAATGTATACACAATTCTAGATACCCATTTGGGCTCCTTACAACATACTTCAGAACCAAGGTGGGTTACTTTGTACGGAACCCTTCAAAAATTGACTTTTCTTCTGCCAATTAGATTTAAAACATACAGAAATCCAACCTAGGGCATCACCAAAACACGTGCAAACCTTCTCCCCTAATCCTACAACTTTATAGAAACCAAAAACAACCTATTTACAGCCATTCCACCAAGTTTCATGAGGTTTCACCGGTGGAATGGTGAGATATTCATTTTTTTTTCATTCAAGGCACTAAACCTAGGGTTTTCAACCAGTCCGGGGTAAATTAGCTCTAAAACGCTCAAATCTTAATGAAATTCAATGAGACAAAATGCAACAAAAAGTAGGCTCAATTCTCCATTGACTCCAATTGGTTTTAAATCATGAACCAACCGTACAAGGCCATACCAAACTCTGAAACAGCAATTTAACGTTCAGAAATGCAAAAACAAGGATGCCTTTTATTGATTTCACTTCAAAAATGTCACACCCCACCTTGGTTTCGACCTCCCCAAAGCTATTTAAACATGTACCAACCATTTACAACTGTTTTTCAAACTACAACCCTTCTAATTCCTTCATTTACACCATGTGACTTCAAATTCCACAATTTGCAACTTTTTTTGACAATATTGACAACTTTTATCACATATAGCAACTTTTACATTTTTGACAACTTGACCACACCTATCCTCCTAAGACCTCATCTAGACCCTTACAAACATGAAGATGATCCAAAAGGACCTTATTACATAAGAGAGACAAAACCAAAACAATGACAAAACCAAAATCTCATGGGTGCTCCTACACCAATCATGTATATATATTTGAATGAAATTCTGCCAGTTTGTTTCTGCATATATGAACCTGTAGAAGCCGATTATGCTAGTCCCCATAGCCATACTTGCCTTGTCAACTTGATCGGCCCAAACAAAGAGCCAGACTTCTAAAATAAACTACGATTCCCCCATTCACTTGAATATCTCATTTGTTTGTAGCCTCGATCTATCTCCATTGAACATCAATGAGACTCCAATTTACCCCTGACCCAGCCTTGCCTAGAACACCAGCGTTTATTCCCTTCATGTTATTCCTTATATTGCAGATATTCTTTATGCATTCCATTATGTGGTTATGTGGTGAGTGTACTTGTGTTGATTACTATAACTAAATATTCTTTAATGTCATAGCTAATATTTAGATTGTAGATCTCTTCCTTGAAATAATTACATTTATAATTACAAATGAGATTAATTGTCATGTTCCAATGAGATATATCTTGTGTATGATCAAGCTCTTAATTATCATTTAGATCAAGATTCTTTCATTATGGATTATTGCAATTATAATGCTCTATAAGTTGAATGATCATGAATGTATACACGTATACATTGTATGTGAGCAAAGATTGTCTTCCAAGTGTTTGTAAACCTACTTGGGAGGAAGGGCCTGAGAAAAGTGGTGCCTAAAAACCCCACTTAAGTTTCCACCCCTAGGACCCAAGGCAGGGATGTGCCATGGAGGGGTGGCAAGTCCACTTAAGGCTTCGCTAATCCCAAGGCAAGGGTTGGGCCATGGAGGGGTGGGGGTCCCACCTAAGATTCCGCTGCGGCCATGGAGGGGTGGTAGCCCTAGGCCACTTATAAGCTCCGCTGGCTTCCCCCAGTAGGTCATGTGTTTTCCAAGGAGATGTCATGGGTGGAGAATGCAGTTACAAGTCCCCTAGAGTGGGAGTTTGTAGGCTACAACCCCTTGAACTTAGCCAATGGCTTCAGGCGGATCCATCCATGCCACCCCTCGTGTTTTCATGATTGCATTTATGAATATGTTTATATTTGGATGCCTAGATATTAATGCTAATGAACATGTGTATGTGTGGAATATTGCTCACTTTGTGGATGCAGGTGATCAACCAATAATTTCCCATCTTAGAGTATCCAATTGGCCCATCCTAACCCAAAAACAAGCAAGTTTCAAGATAGGACCAGGTAAGGGACATTACATAGCAGTGCATGAATGTTGTAGACATATATAGTGTAGCATTCCATGCATGTTAAATAAGTATCAAGAAAACTAATACATGCCTTGAGAGAAGTCATACCCTAGCCTTGTGGGCTTATCTTAATCCCTCTTGAAGCAGGCCTCATATATTTTCTCTTTAACAATCTAGATAGATTTCAACAACAACTGTCCCATTGAAAGGGAATGTTCCTCGTGCTTTGATTTTCCATTGAAACTTGTACATATAATCTCTCAAAATCTCAACTCAAAGTCCATCAATGTTTTTAACTACATCATCCACTTATACGCAAAACCAAGGAAAATTTACTTGAATAATAATAGCTAAAATTGTGGCTCAAATAGTTGCTCTCTTCTTTTGTACTAGCAGATCTTTATTATCTAATGGAAAAATATTTAACACTCCCTTTACTCTTTTATGAATTTGCTAAAATAGTTATCAATGAGAACATTTCAATATCATTTATGGTCTTTTGAGATTTAAGATTTTGTTTCAAAAGCATTTTCTATTACTCTGTCTTGAGCTATTTGATTCAAAATCTATTAAGTTGAACTTTGCAATTGCTTCCTTTGTCATGTAGTTTTTCTTTCACACTCTTCATATAGTTCTCTTTGACATTGTTCTAGAAAATGCAAGACTGTTAAAAAACAAATATGAACCAATTGATTCCCGTTTTGCAATTTATAATTACTCAACAAAGGAAATTTGTCATATTAATGACTTTCTTGACCCTAAGTTGAACGACTTAGGAGAACCTCTAAACAAGAAGCTTCATCATCAAGACCTACAGTCCTCTAGCATAGCTCTATTTGTAGTAGCAAGAGTCATTGGTTACGTTCAATTTTTTGGAATTTTGAACTTAGTTTATAGGTTGAATTTGTACAAACTATATTGTAATTGAAATTTTATCAAATGTAACCATCTAGTTATTATTTATGCACTATGAAATATGCTTTGTGCAATTCAATGTAATCAGTGATATGAATATAAAAAACAAAATCCTATTTTCTACAATTCATGTGTTAGAATCTCTATTTTATCTACTCTCTATATCTCTATTTAAAAAGTAGTTTTTGTCTCTGTTTTTACAAATTTTAAAGTTTTTTCTTAATCCGATTTTTTCCCGATTTTTCAAAAAATCTTACACTTTTGGGTTGACGATTTTTTCCCCAAATGATTTTTGTTGCTATGCTCTTAACTATCTAATTTGGTCTTAACAGGTTGCTAGTTCATCTTCATCTAAGAGAAATTGGAGCACATACTCCTTCATCCACTCAATAAAGCACAATAGACTACATTCAAAAAAGGCAGAGGACTTGGTGTATGTGCATTCAAACTTGCAGCTCCTTACACACAAAGAAAGTGCCTACAAAGAAGGAGACACAAGGAAGTGGGATATTGAGCCAGAGCGTCTTGACTTGGATGCTTCCACTAACCACTTTGCTACACTTGATGTTGACAATGACTATGAGCCAGCTAGTAGCATGAGAGTGCTAGTGCTAGTGCTAGTGCTAGTGCTAGTGCTAGTGCTAGTGCCAGTGCCAGTGCCACTATTTGTGGTTCTTCTAAGTTACCACTACATACACCATCTAATATGGATGGTGATGATTTGATGACCCATATGATATTTGATCAATGATCAATGATGGTTGATCATTGACACTTGACATTATTATTTTTTAACTTTAATCTATATCATGACATTCGAGTTTCACTAATATTTGACTATGAAATTGGTGGTATATTTTGCTATGTTATTTGACTATTAATATGGTGGTGTATTTTGAACTTACTGCAAATATGTATATATTTTTTTTTTTTTATATGTTTTTATATCAACAAACACAACCCCAAAAAAAATTTGCCTGAACTTGCGAACCAAACCGTTGAACCCGAACCACTAACTTAGATACAAACAGTTGGCATCCTTTAACAACAACATTATTACAAATAGTTGGCATCCTTTAACAGTAGCATTATTACAAATAGTTGGCAGCTCAATCTCCTCCAAAATCAATGATAGCAGTGCTCTCCAAAACGTCTTCACTCTTCCACATATATTCGCCCAGCAAATAGACTTTCAATGGTGCCTCAAACTGCAACTAATCCCATGCCCAGCCTAATTTGGTAATGGTGGCCTATAGGTGAGGTTTAGTGACCAGCAACCATCATCCAATCGCCTCAAACATAGAGGATTTCCAATGCTCAACCAACACAAAGAAATATGACAGCAATGAATAATTATCAATCTATTAAAGCTCTTCAAAATCTCCTTACAATCCTGCAACTCACTTCCCAAAATCTTATTGCATTTAAGCCCTTATGTTTCAAAGTTGAAATTCGATCATTGAAGCACAAGCATAGACTATGAATGGATCTATCAGCAATCACCCAAGGAAGATCTTTCACCACCATTGATGATATTCTTCTTGAAGGTTATTGTCTTTAGGAAGTTCTTGGAGGAAAACCCCCACAGCATACAAGCACTATCAAAATCCAAGCATATGAAAATAAGCTTCAAAATGCCCTTTTATTTCCTCCTGTGAAAGTCACATTTAATTTTTAATATTTTGCCTCCAAGACTCAACGCCCACCATTTTGAAAAATAAATTTAACTTAATAAAATTAAATACTTATGTCTCCAAGCGCCCAAGTAATAAATATAAAGTCACTTTAATAATTTAAATAAATATTTGAATGTGACTTTATAATAAACTATTAAAACTTAGGCATTTAATTAATTTTTTCCATCTAACTCATGGAAACATCACCAAAGCATTGAATCTCGAAACTGACTATGCCACTGAAGCTGACAATAAAGAATTATAATTGAGACCATTATGGTGACTTTCCAAAAATAGCAATAAGCTCCATGAAAAGTAGAGGATGGACCAAATGTCAAAAAATGCTTCTAAAATCGTCATCCCAAAGCATGCTGACAACAAAGTTCAATGCCATGATCAAAAAATGGAAATATGCTGAGAAAATATCCCTCCAAGAAATGTGGAGCTCCCTAAACACTCAGCCTACAAGAACCCGCTGAATATGCTAACAGTCAACAAAGTTGACTAGGCACAAGAAGGGGACATTACACAAACATTGCCAACCATAAGCCATATTGGCAGGCCTTGGGCAACCTAGGTCTCTTTAGTTTTATTAGTGCAATCATCCTCAAAGAATATGTTCTTAAGCGACAGGAAAGAATTAAACTCTTCACCATTAGTTTCACAATTGCTATCTTCATTGATTGTCCATTTTTTTCATTTTTAGGAATATCCAAACCTAGCATCAACTCATTGACTACTACGGAATGCTCAAAACCCAGTTCTTCAGTTTTGTATTTTGCAGGTTCTTCAAATAATCCCTCAAATGCCTCTTCTAATGCATCTTCATCCATTGTGCATTCAATGCCTTCTTATTCAACAAAAATAGTTGAATCATTTATTTCTTCATGACATCTTGGGAGACTTTATCTATCTCGGAAACAAAAGTTTGTTCCTCTTCATAGAAACAAACAAGGCCCTAAGGTGGATGGAAAATTCAACACTTGCCAATAATTTATTGACAAAGGAATAAAGGAAAGCTCTTGATAACAAGACCCCAATAATAACTTCTCCCATGAATGCTCTTCCACAATTATTTGATTTCATGAACATACAGAGCCATTGAATGTATTTACTTTTCTTGCACAAACTACTCTATATTGATTATTTCATATCATATAGTTGCCATCTAGCTTATCTCAAAGATTTGGAAGGCCACCCAAAACCCTTTGATAATCTGACCTACAAGTTGCCAAGAGCTACATCATGTGATGAATTTCTGAACAATTGTTGAGCATCATGATTGCTTGTCTCATGGAGAGAAAAAATTGTTTGTGTTATCATTAGAAGATGACTCTGAGGTGAGCTTTTCTGGTGTAGGAGCTAGTCTGAAATGATCATTTCTATAATTTCTTCAAATATGTCCTTGATAATATTGTGTTGGACCCTTTTCTGAAATTGCCTCTTCATGTTAGTCATATCAATCACTACTTGTTGTAGGAGAGGAGCTACAAAACCTCGGATCATTGGCTTGACAAAGTCTTTACTGATTTTGCCAGTAGTGATCATTTCATCTTCCAGCTTGACTCTTCATACCTAGGCTTATTCCAACTCATTGATTTCTCGAGTTTTGATCAAAAATGCAATTTTGAATGAGAAGCTGTTTATAAAACAACTTACAAAAATTTGTGGGGAAGGCTTTAAAGAATTAATAATTCTTCCAACAAGTCAGTTGAATCATGCAACAAACTCATCATGGTCTCATTATTATCTTTTTTTGCATTGGAGAGTTGAACAAAAACAAAACATGAGCATTCATAGCTAGTTTGAAGTCTGATAAAAATTTCTCCCTCATAATTTCCCCATTTGTTATTCAACCTATGGAAAGATGGTCGAACCATTCTATTGCAGCTTCAACTAGGCTTTCAACGAAAATTAACATCTTTGTGTACCACTCCTAGAATGACTCAAGTTGTAGTGAAGGTTGAGATATGTTTGTTGGGATGTTGCATGTCGTCACCATTGAATTTTGGAAAACTCTATCTTGAGATTAATGGAAAATCATGACGAGCTGCAATTGCCAAGGGACCAATGGTGGCTCCCCAAGGCAATAGATGTGAAGCTGAATCATTGTCTTAGGTGTCACCATCCATTGAATGAAGTGGTTCTTTATCTAGATCAAGATTTCCAAATATATTATATGTTCTCAAACTGTTGGTGAAGACAATGCTTCGCTTGAATGTATTTGGGCATCTCAAAAGTGGGATCAACAAGCCTTACCTTCCTCCATGATGTACACCTTATCAGCCAAGACAGAAACAATTTTAATTCAAGGTGATAAGATTTCCTACTCGTGGGCCCAATTTCTTGAATCTAGTTTCCCAATAGAGTTGCCAAAAACTATTAGCATTTTTATTTGTCCATGCCAGGCAACACAAAATAGAACAACACATATGGTAGAACCGTTCTTTAAATTATGAAAGAAAGCTCTCTAAGATCTAACTAAGCCTAAAAGCTAAAACTATAAACAGAATTTACAAGTATGCCAACTATACAAGATTCCATTAGGGTTTTGCATCAAATGTAGATATCTAACAATGTTTTTGCACTAGATGTGAGAGTTGAACTATCAATAGTCAAGAATTGCAGTGAGACTTTCAGATTTAAGGAGTGCAAACTAATTCAAGCATAAACAGAGATAACTTCTTATTAGCTAAAATAAAGACCAATATTCAATTGCAAACAAAGATTCAAAGGAAAAACATAGATATATGCTTACTATTGACTAAAACAAACGTGAACAAATCTCCACAAACAAGATCATTAAACATAAAAACATCACATAATCCTAAATAATAAATTGTTAAGTGATATAAAAAATTATTACTTGATAAATAACAAACATCATTTAAAAGTTTGACAAAGTTACTCAATTCAATTTACTTTATAGAAGTATAAAATACAAGAACACAATAACTTATGTTAAACAACAGTTTCTATAGCATAAATCTAGCATCAACTCATATTATAAATTATGTGCTCAAGGTACGTAGCTGGGAGCTTATGGGTATAAAATAATAATAAAATATTCCCATTAAAACATCACTTAAAGCAATCCTACCCCTATCTACTAAAAAGAGGAAATAAAACTCTCTGAATTATAATACAATTAATAAAATAAAATCCTAATAATATGCTCAAATCTATCTCTTCTAGAAAATAGAATTTTTTGTTAATGATGCCATTTTCAGCATCAACTCATGCTGTGCTAGGTACTTAGCTGGGAGCTTATGGGTATAAAATAATAATAAAATATTCCCATTAAAACATCACTTAAAGCAATCCTACCCCTATCTACTAAAAAGAGAAAATAGAACTCTCTGAATTATAATACAATTAATAAAATAAAATCCTAATAATATGCTCAAATCTATCTCTTCTAGAAAATAGAATTTTTTGTTAATGATGCCATTTTCAAAAAACTAAAATAACTTTTACTTGCATGCTTTGCCAAATCTTCTAGAGTCTTTGAAATATGAACTTTTTTGAGCCTCAAATTTGTTGAAAACCTATCATGGCTATGAAATTGATGACTACCTTTGAAAAAGCAATTTTCTTAAAAAGAAAATTCTAAAAATAGAAAGTTAAATTTTTCAATTCCTAAAAACATTACTTGAAAAAGAATACCTACTAAAAATAGAATTATTCCAAAAATTGGATGGATTTTCTACTTAACTAAACCCTAACCATGAGATTTTGCTCAATACTTGAATTTGGATTTCCCTGTGCTTGGATGAGTTTTGTCATGGCAAAGCCAATCCGAAAGTGTGATTGTAGGAACTTTTAGATGGCAATGCAAGCTGGAAAGTGCAATTTTAGGAACTTTTGGGTGGCAAAACCACTCCAAAATGACACTAATCACCTAAGTCTTTCACTTTTTTCTTTTCTGGTAGAGTTTGAGGTGGCTATTGCCACTCAAAATCATGATTTTATGATTTAAAACCCCTTCCTTGCTGCTTTCACATTCCACTTAACCATTTTCCACTTCATTGTCACAATTTTCTTGACACCTAAAAAGTGCAATTTTTACTTGTATGTATTTTCTTGAAGCTGGCTGCACTTTCATTGTGGCTTTGCCACTTAAAAAGTGCAATTTCTTCTTCTTCTTTCACTTTACACATTTGCTGTGTTTTCTATACCCATTTTCCACTTTATTGTCTTAGTTTTCTTATGGTGAAGCCACTTTAAAAATTAAACTTTCACATTTCATATCCTTGCTTGAAGCTAGCAGGATTTCATTAGATGTTTGCCACTTTGGGCAAAGATTTAGATTGGCCTTCCCACCAATGAAGTATGATTTCCACTTTGACACAATTCACTTCTCTCTCTACCACCTTGATCACCATTTTAGACTAGCCTTGCCGCTTGAAATTTGAGACTTCCCCTGACCATTTTTAGATACTATAAACTTGCTGTGCTTTCTTCCTAGCTTTGCCATTTTGAACTCATGCCATTCAAATAGAGTGGTAGAGGATTCATTAGTCATTTCTCAATCTTGTTTTCAGATTCAAATCTTCTTCACTACAACATATTCAGTTTCATGAAGGAACTATAAACCTTAAAACTGAAAATACTTGATTCATCTTTGTTTGCCAATCATGATCAATCTACAGATACTATTAGTAGACAAACTAGGCCAATACCTAACGACTTGGCAAATTGACAAGACCAAAACTTAGTCGACACAACAAGAATGATATGGTTCATTAACTACAAACTTGATTGATGGAAAAGTTTCGTTAGGGTGCCAATATGTATCTACCCTTGTAATTTGGACCATGAAAGGTGAAGAGCATCCAACCTTCTGCATTAAGAGTGAGAATTAGAGGTATGAGGGGCCATAATAGTTTCTTGAAGGGAGACACCATATTATAGATCTATCACCTTTTGTGCTAGTGACTACTGAAGCTAACAAGAGATTGGCATCTTTAGTGGCTCAAAAAGGATAGAAAAAGTAATCAATTTGGTGACCTTAGAAGTCCCTAAGAGTTCACAATCTAAACATAATTGTGACTCATTGCTAAAGGACCAACCATAGTAATCTAGATCATAATCAAAGGTATTAAGATACCCTCTTGAGTGTGTGTACAACTAGAAAGATTCCATTGGATCTCATACTATGCAAAGTACATAATGATAAAGTGTTCTTCCATCTCAACTACTAGAGAAAGCAAAGATATCATTTCCTAACATCTCGAACAATATGCAAATTTGTCTTACGTGAACAGAGGGAAACATTAGGCAATGTAATCAAACATGTCCAAAGTAATTGAGACTATAGAAGCAAAAATATGGAAAAATCATAATTAGTTGCGAATCACTAAAGTTCTCAATTTTTTTCCCAAACAAATCACATTTTTCAAATAAATCAAGGTCAATGATGTTTGATTGGCTTTTTCATGTTTATATCGCATTTTAATCGTCTAAATTGCATTTGAAATGCAGTGTAACAGTTTTTGACCAATTTTGAACTTTTTTTCTGATTTTAATGTTCAACTTGAAAAAAAATTGGGGCTTAAGGTTTTACCCAAGCATCGCATGCTATTGTTGGCTTACATCTCTAGATTATGTGTGGAGGGCAACTGTGTCAATACGTCAAAGTGTGAGGGATACCATATTAATAAGAGATCATACTACTTGCTTTTATAACTCGGAAATATAATATTTTCAAAGGTTACTCAGCTCCAAAAAATTTATATGAAATTACATCACATAGACAAATATTACATGTTATATAGTCTATTACTTAATTTAAGAATGCTAGCACTAACTCTATATGGTAAACCCCTTAGAGTATTTATAAACCTATGCAATACTATTATAATACATCATTCTAATAAACTCTGTTGGAAATTGTAATCCATTAAAATGTAGTTCATCAATCGTGAGAAATCCTCTTAAGTTCACAATGATGAATTCACCTATTTATTTTTAGCATATTATTGGATGTTATTATTCTCAAAAATAAAAGTTATAAGGGCGTCAAGGAGAGTTGATAGTACAAGTAGAATCAACACATTGATTGATTCAAGCAAAAAATAATGCCTTTATGCAAAACAAACAAAATAATGCATTTTCTTCATTTACAACTTCTCTTTTTCGTTCAATTATGCTAGTGACACATCCCCTATGTTACATAATTCACTTAAAATCAATAAAATTAGGAAAGAATGGCATATGCCTTGAATATTTGTGTAGTCTCAAAGGCTTTAATTTAGAATTAGTGGCAAGTGCTATGCCCCTTCACCCTGCCTATATTGTGATAGGAAGCATGCCAAGGGCACTACCTAGGGCCTCACTAGGGGCACTACCCCTCAACCCCATAGGGGGAGTTAACCCCAAACCCCATGCCCCTCAATCCTACTTTCAACTTCATACAAGCAGTCAAGATGAATAGGCTTACATCTTGACGATTGAAGAAGCTGGTGGCTATGTATGGTGGCTTACAACTTCAAGATTTATAGATTCTTCAGTATCATTGGACTCCAACTGCATGTTGGAAAGTTTATCCTAAATATATCACATAAGTTTATGAGGAGGAGACATAGGAGGGATTGGTGAGAATTTCATTGGATGAGGCAGCCCCTCATAGTGGCAATGACTCAAACTTAGACTTTAATTTTGATGAAGAAAGCAAATGCTAATTAGAGGCAATGGCGTACTTTCTATGTTTGTGTCATTTTACAGTTGAAACTTGTAATCTATGAACATTTTGTTGTAATTTTTATATAATATATATGTGCATTCCCAATTAATTCAAATTAAATTTTGTTAATTTGTTTGTCAACTCATGAAATCTCAATTCAACTCTAATCTTATGTATTAAGGTTTTATAATGTATATGATGAATGTCTTATCAATGTTATCATATTATGAATATTTGAAATTTTCTATATTTTAAATTTTTTCCTATTTTTAAATAATTGTCCCCTACCATCCTCTAAGAATGGCCTCTCATCCCAAAAATGCACTACCTCATCCCTTGCCATCCCCATCGCAGAAACTTGGTGTAACATAGATTAGTATCTAATTATCATTTATGCACAATGCAATATGCAATAAGCAATGTAATCAATGATATGAACATCACTGAAAAAATCTATACTCCACAATTCATGGACTAAACTCTCATTTTTATTTTCTCTCCATATCTCTAAGCAATTAAAATGCCTTTAAATTTAGAAAATAGTAGGTTTTTCTATACTTCTTTTGCATTTTTCTACGTTTTTTGAAAATCCAATTTTTTATGATTTAATTTAAAGCTTATACTTTTGGTTTTCCAAATTTTTCCCAAAATATTTACATGTTGCTATGATTGAGACAAGCAATGATGAAATCAACATCTCTAAAAACTGTTCAACATAGAAAGCCATATTAGGGCTGAAAGTCAGAGCAAGAACTAGTTCAGCCTAGACAATGCTTTAAGTGAGCATCTATTTGCATTTGGTCATACATTGGAGAATGATGATAAGCATTCTCTCAAGATGTACCCAATCAAAAGGACTTAAATAAAGGTTATGGATTTCACGAGTAGAGACTTGAGTAGAGAAAAAGTTCGTAGAAAAATGTAACACAACTTGTAAATTCCAATTGGCTAGTATGGAATCGAATAACTAAAGTATAAGAAATAGCCTTGGGTGGGATAATGTTAGACTGAAACCATATAATCTAAGAAGGTATAGATGTCCTTTGTAGAGTGGTATCATTGAATTGGTGGGACAAAATGTAGTTCCAAACATGCCCTAACTCTTCAAGGTTGTTGATAACAAGAAGGTAGTGATCACTAGTAGATATGGATCACAACAAACATCTATTCCCCATGAAAATTTCATAGCCTTTCACTTGTTTAAGAAATAAATAAATGATACTTTGAGGTTTAAGGAAGACAAATCAGTTGTTTTTGAATAGTTACACTAGGGTAGGTACTCTAACCAAGCTCTCCATAAGGACCTCAATTTGGCTAGGTAAAAAGGCATTTGCAAAATGTAAGTATCATATGAAGGCATATTGAAGGTATTAGAAATTGATGGAGCTTTATGCCTTCATATGATACTTGCATTTTGCAAATGCCTTTTTACCTAGCCAAGTTTAAGACCTTACAGAAAGCATGGCTAGAGTGCCTATCCTAGTGCAACTACTCAGAAACCACTATTTAGACTTCCTCAAACCTTGGAGCAGTTGCATCTAGGTGATACTCAAAAGGGTGAAGCATCAAGACTTCCCAAGTGCTAACTAGACCATTCATGCCCATGAGAAATGGATCTTAGGGAAAACTCCATGGTTAAGCACATACTGGGATGGGTAATCTCCCGAGAAGTCTTATGCTTCACCTCTATGACCATCACCTAGATGCAATGAGTGTTAAGCTGACAACTCATGCTCATGAGAGATGGTTCAATTCAAACACTACTCATAAAATATGGGACAATAAGTTTGACTTAAAAACTATATAGTTGAATCTTCATAAAATATCATAATTTGAACACAATGAAAAAGACCACCTACTTGTCAATAATATGCAGCTATTTTCCAAAATGACTAATCAATTTCAATTACTGTGTGAAACCATTCTTGAAATTTTATGATAAATTATAGCAATCGATGTTGTGCAAAGTAATACTTGTCTGCAATTTAAAGGTATTGACAATTGTTAATCTTTAGAGCAAAACATAGCAGTTTGAAGTAATAGTGGATATCCATTCTGAAGAATTTCTCCGTGGTGGTGCTTTGAACGTGGTTGTACGAATGAGCATAGGTTAGCATTTGAGCTCTGAGCTCGGCTCAAAGTCGATTTAGTTGCTATATGTCCTGTGCACAAGAACCTGTAACTATTTCTTTTTTGAAGGGGATATCTGTTATTTGAAAGTCTAGTAAATGAGCCTATGTCATGTGTCCAAAATGATTTGATCAATTTAAACTACTCCGAGCGAACGTGTTTTCAATATGTTACAAAACATAGCATTAATTTTCTTCCCAAATAATATTACTCCGAAACATTCAGTTTTTTTAATAGGAATAGAAATACAAAATAATTGCAAAGCGTTGATCTGCAATACCGTTTCTCAGAATTTTAAGCTAGAAAATCGCCAGGGGTTCAATGATCTTCTATCCTATCGGTTTGTATTCCAATATGATCTGTTAGCTCTCCAAAAAAATTGAACTTTTCATCAGCGTGTACGTGTTAATTTGTGGTCCCACACAATATTTTGGCGTAATGGTCATTAATAAAATAATTCCATTTCAAATGTGTGACATGAAAACATTCCGTAAATTTTGTTAATTTTCCAATTGAAGCAGAAAAAAACCCTGCAACATATGCAGTTGCGAGGATAGCCATACCTTGAGAGGAAGGCAATTGCGATATATCATTTTGAGCAGTCTGCTGAGCCCCCTCCTCCTTCTTTTTGTACAGCTGTGCTTTCTCGAAGGCGCGCTTTACAGAGGGAGACATTTTATCATTATTTTGCGGTGGAAATTGGCCTTCTTGTTGAGCACGGGTTCTGAATTTTGCTTGCATGGAAGGAATTTTAACACATTGAACGGAGGAACCTCCGCTAAAACGCAGGAAACTGATATCAAACGTTACAGGAGAAAGTAATGCCATTGTAATTATTTTGAAACAAGTCAGCTCCTTTGCTTGAAAATTTGGAACACTGAATTCAAATGGGTTTTTTAAATTTTCAGGGGCTAATATTGTGTGGTGAATTGGAGCGAAACTGCCCCAAACTATGGGGGAGATGATTGTACGTGTAAACGACAGAGTGGACAGAGCATGGTCAATAATGTTATCTTCTCGCATAACTTTTAAGTCCGTATCTAATTGTAATGGCTAAGAGAATGTTTAATATAACTAGCTTATATATATTAAAAATAATCTATATAGGCTATAATAAGTCGAGAGATATCTTTTCTTATATTTATTTTTAAATTAATTTATTGATATAAATTATATATATTATAATGTAATTTATTTAATTTTTGTGATTTATAATAAAAATTATATTTAGATAATTTAAATTTTATATCCACTCCACTTTATCAAATTATATAATGTTTTATAGATATTCAATTACATAATTTTTTAAGTTAATTTTTATGAACTCATATTTCACAAGTGATAATTTAAAAGATCAAAATTATTTCATATTAGTGAGAGAAAAAAATTATAAACTATTATTATATAAATCAATAAAAAATTAACTAAAACTAAATAATTAATTCAATAAAATAAAATATAATAGAACTACCCCATTCCTGTACTCCAAAAAAAATTCAATAAAATGTATATTAAAATAATTAAACAATTTACACATTATTATTTCATATTAATGAAAATAAATTATTAATTAAAAATAAACAATTAAATTCCAATAATAACTATATTCTTTTATAAAATTTAAAATAAAAAATAAAAAGAGTAGGCGACATTATTGCGTAGCATACCAGAAAGTTCGGAAGGAGAGGAGGGGAAAGTCCCTTGTTCAAACCGGAAATCATTCTATGTGAATTTTAACCGAAATTTATTGAATGACCAAGCACGTACACCCTCGATGACCTACACCCTCACACGTTTATCAGCCATCCATCGAGTTTCCATTTCAAATGGTCTATATTCATTTTTAATTGCATTTATTATTTTTAATCGCCCTTCATTTATTTATTTTTTCTAACTTTTTCGGAATGACCAGGCACGTATTTTGTTTGACAGTTTTTTTGGGCAAATACAATGTTGACGGTGAGGATTTATTTTGAATCCGAGATTTAATCTAGATTTTTTATGTACACAGAATCTTTTAGCTCATGTTGTTTTGTGACTATAGGAAGCCTCTCGGCTTAATGATTGTAATTTTGTGTGAGTGAAGTTGGGTTTCATTAAATATTCACCCTAGATAAAGTTTAGTGTTTCATCATCTATGTAAGAAATTTAATACAAGTATCAAATCTTCAACAATTTAATATTGATACTAATTGTTGAAAATCATATTAATCTAATAAAAGAATGCATGCAAGATAATATAGATTTAAAATAATACAAGATTTATCATAGGAAACTCTTCTCGAAAAAAATCTAGCAATCAATAGTACCACTCTTTATGTATTTGCAGTAACAAAAAGATTGGAATATAATGAAAGAATTTTCTTGTACAATCAAGGAGATCTTCAACTCACAACCAAGAGTTATTTCACCAACATGCACATCTATCTTAACAATCTCTAATATTCCTTCACGAGCACTCTATTTATAGACAACCTGATCAACTTACTACATTTCAAGGCCAATACACAAGCTTGACTCTAGATCTAGTAGTCATTACACCCTCTAAGGAAAAACCCATATGACCCTTAATTTAATTGTTATTCTCAATAACATTTTTCCCAACATTCTCTTGCTTGATGTATAAATCACATAAGGGGTCAAACATTGAAAAAAAAAATTAGTACTCGGGGAAAATATCCCTATAATCATCCTACATCATCTAAAATTTTATTGTGCTCACAAGCATCAACAAAGCAACTGCAACATCCAAAACTATAAATTAATGTGCTCTAACTACACATGAAATGTAGTGTTCTCTACCTCATAGGTAACACTCTAATTGTCACAATAGATCACAAAATTATATTATAAACCATTTTAATAAACCAAAGTTGAAACACAAGTTCAAAGTAGAATATCCTTACAAATATACATCCCCACATCCAAGGAATTGGCCCATAGTCAATAACCATGCCCCATACATCTCAAATTTGTCTTTAGAATTCACTCACAACTCAAGATAAAAATTATCCTCAAAGCTAACATCTTCACAATTTTATACTCATTCTTATAAAAATAAAGCAAAATCAAAACACATATGAAGAACATGTGGCCTATACCTATCAATCATTCTCTACTAAGTATTTTTAACTCATGTCCAACTACAAGTGTAGGCTCCTTAGTCTTTCCACTAAAACTTCATCAAGAGACTCATTCCAATACTTGATCTCCAAACACCCATTAAATCTCCAACCTCACCCAAATCTACTAGTAAAACCAAGTACACTATCGATTATCTCATGCTAACCAACCTTCAATTGTAGCATTGCAACATCCAGAAGCATCTTTCTAAGAAAAAAATATCATTGTACTCATATAGAAGAATTACCCTCAAATAATACCCAATTTCTCCCACTATATGTTAAAGGAAAATACAGACTCCAACAACTCCCTAGGCTTTATGATTTACATCTTCACATTAAAAGAAAATTTATCTTTAACCAATGGATAATCTCAAAAGTATTTAAATCATGTCAAGACTCCATTGTAAATCCAAATTCCACCAAGGCACAATAATATACATCCTCAATATTAGAAGACTTTCTATCAATAAATAACAAATCCACTTCACTACCAAAGCTTGAATTGAAAGTGCTCTAGATCTTCCACGATATTATGATAAAAATGCATCAAGACAAATTTGTAGGAACAACCATGGCATGCTAAAATCCCCATTAAACACTCAAGAGCTTTCCATGACATCATGGTCAACATATTCAAACTAGAAGTCAATTTGTCACAACCATTTTCCTTCACAAGGTTCCAATTGAAATGTGATCCAAAGTGTCGCATGACAACATAGTCCATTTCCTCAAAACACCCTAAAGGTGATTTGTCTCTATTCACACTTAACCATTGTCACTACCAAAATTCCCACTAAAAAAAGTGGTCCAAAGTTTTCCATGAAAAAATAGTTCATGTCCTCAAAAATCCTAAGAACATTTTCTAAGGTCTCGCCAAGGTGAAACCTTGAAATTTTTTCAAGAAATTTGAGTTATCATTGGTGATATTTTGAAAATGCCCCTTCCAAGTCACTTCAAGTGTCATTGGGGTGACACTTTCCTATCTTTTCTTCCTAAAAACATGAATTATCACTGTGGTAATGCTTAAAGGTCTCCCCAGATATATGTTGAAATGAACAAGACAACTGAGAGTGGGGGTGAATCAATTGTAGCAAATTAAACCTTCAAAAACCCTCAACAGTAATCAGATCCACAAGCATTCATTAAGCCCTTATTCTGTTAGAATGATTAAACATGTCATGTAGATAACAGAAGCTAAAATCACAACACCATACACATGACAACACCAGATTTACATGGAAAACCCAATGAGGAAAAAAACATGGTGAGGATTAGCTCACAATATAAGTAATAGCAATGCAAAACTGGTACAAAGGGGCTCACTACTAGAATAGGACACACTGTCCAAAAAAGGCTCACTCACTGCCACAGAAAGAATAAAAGAAGATAGAAGAAGAATGTTACACAGAGAAAACACTTCTCAATGTAACAAGGAGTCCACCACAATTGCTCGCACACTTCACAGTCTCACATGAAAGATATCGGATGCCTTTAGCTCACTACCTTCAAGAGCCCTAATATGAAGTTTACACTGCTCTACTGAATTTCTCATCACACACATCTCTTGCAAAAATCTCACATCTATATTGCTTCTTACTCTTTCCACACCCTCTTGCATCAACACCATACATATTTATATCAAGCTCTATCTCAAAAAAAATCTCTAATGTCGGCCACTAGTCATTATACATTCAAATTCAAAATAGGTCAGCACCTAAACATTCCCATGGTGGATAGGAATGAAAGGTGACCTACACAAATCCTTAATTAGGACCCAAATAGATCCCAAAACACTTCAACACGCTTCCACAAGCCTCACATGTAGTGTTAAACACAAGGTCGGCCAACACCTATGCAAAACACCATAGACTTAAAGTACACGCTTCCTTAGATCAAGCCAAAAGTTTTGGACAACATAATTCACTTGAAATCAATCTAGAATAATCCAAAAACTACATAAGATTCATCAAACACTTCATTCAAGCTCGCATCAACAAATACTTTAACTCAGGACAACTAAGAACCTTAATTGCATACTGATAAATGAAACTCTCACTGTACTACATCAAATCAAGTAAACACTTGAACACATAAGTATAAAATCATTATAATCATCTTCTCGAATTTGCACAACCTGAATCCAAATAGCAAAGAAATGCAGAGCAAATACATTTCTCCCAGACCACAGAAAACATCACTGAACAACTGGTTCATACACTAGTCAAAATATCTTGTACTATACAACGATCCAAAAACCCAAATTTTGAATATAGAAACCTCTGTCAACCTTAAATAACCTCTAAGATATGCACACGCATAACATCAACACAAAAAGAATGTGGAGCACAATACAGGAGCACACTATGAACATTTGCACAACACATTTTACTCTATTTATTAAATTTTCTGAAAAGCACTTGGAAACCAAGTACCAGAAACATCATCTCAACTCATTACTTCATTCCAACTCATCTTCAGAATTTGCAATAAAAGAATAGCTCCATGTAATCACAACACTTCCTCAAGATCTCAACTACACATGCACAACCTATTTTCCTCTTTTCCACAATTTTCTCAATATCCTCAACATTTTCATCCAATAGTTGACATCAATCTAGTCAACAAACTTCATGTTGACATCAATTACAACACCACCATTCTTCCAAAAATCTCCCCCTTATTCATTGATGGCAACATAAGATGTGAAAATCCACCAAAGACCACATAACAACTCTAAACACTTTCTCTTTTTTTTCACATGATTCTCTCTTCCTGAGTAGATAAGCTCTTATTTTCACATGATTCTCTCTCCCTCTTTGACATCAATGGAAAAGGATAAAATGTTTTGCATTGTTCCCCTTCTTTGACACTAAACCAAAATCACCTGCTCTAAATACTTCCCCTTCGGAGTACACTCAACTAAATTGGCAACACAATGACAACACATGACACTACCTACTCCCCCTAAGAGGTAGCCACCAACATCAGTCTAGAAAAGAGATAGATCCATAGATCCACTAGATTGAAGCGCCTCTATATGCATCTAGTTCAAGAAAGGAGGGGCAATAAGCACCAACTTCTCCCAAAGATAATCAAAAGTATCCTTAGGAAGAGCCTTAGTAAATATATCAACAATTTGATCTTTTGTAGGAACATACTCAAGCTTCACTTCATTCTCCATAACCTTCTCTCTCAAAAAGTGATACCTGGTAGATATATACTTTGTCCTTGAATGCATCACTGAAATTTTTGAAATGTTTATTGCACTTGTACTATCACAAAAGATAGATATAGGTTTGTCATATGCAACTTTGATATCCTTCAATGTTTGCCTCATCCATATACCTGTGTACAACATGATGTTTTTGTAATATACTCAGCCTCTGCAGTGCATAAAGAAACTGGATCTTGTTTCTTACTCAACCATGACACCAATCTACATCTAAGAAAGAATGCACCACCACTTGTACTTTTCTTTTCATTGACACAACCAACCCAATCTGCATTTGTATAAGCATTTACTGTGAAATCAGTATCTTTAGGATACCACAAACCATAATCCCTTATGCCTCTTAACTATCTAAATACTCTCTTCACTACTACAACATGTGTTTCTTTAGGATCTTCTTGAAATCTAGCAACAAGACAGACTACATGCATGATATCCGATCTAATAGGAGTTAAATATAGCAGTCAACCAATCATAGATCTATACTTGCTCTGATCAGCCTTAGGTGAATCATCGTCTTTGCTCAATTTACAACCAGTCGCCATAGGAGTACATACTGGTTTGGAGTCATCCATTCCAAACTTCTTCAACATCTCTTTGACATACTTAGATTGTGAAATGAAAATCCCCTTATCAATTTGATTGATTTGTAGCCCAAGAAAGAAATTTGTCTCCCCAAACATTGACATCTCAAAATTCTTTCCGCATTTCTTCAGCAAATTTCTTACACATAGCCTCATTTCCACCAAAGATAATATCATCCACATATACAACTACTATCAAGATTTTGTCTTTCTCAATTTTAAAGGAAAGATTACTATCTACGGAGCCCTTACTAAATCCTTGTTGTATTAAGTGCCTGTCTAATCTTGCATACCAAGCTCTAGGAGTTTGCTTCAAACCATATAGTGTCTTCTTCAACTTACATACCATATCTATTTGATCTAACAACTAAAAACCTTTTGGTTGTGATGAGGTGAAAATAACCTCATCAACATAATGGACTCAATATGCAAACCTATACCTTTCAACCTAATTTACCCTGCCAATTAATTACTTTTAGGATAAATAATTGCTCTCTTTTTATGAATAAACGTGCAAACTTTACTTCTTGGAATTAATCGAAATAAGCTAACTTATGTCAATTTAGTGGTTTAGTCCTTGAGCATTTCGTAGGTCAACTTCAACCCCTGGTTACCATTCCAGTCAAAAGGGAAATGAACGCAGGTCTCAACACCGTTGAAGACAAGCGAGTGGGCGCTAGAATTTCAGGAGCATACATTATGGGCCGAGTCTTCATAGTTCTGTTATTTTTAGTTTCAAAAACTTTATGGCTCATTCCGAGCGTCTTTAATATTTCATGTCATGGGCTTTAAAGTCCATTAGTTATTAACAATCTATTAAAAGACTTTATCGCTGGAAAGTAGGATTTTGTTAGCCGCTTTCATATAAATATGTAACTATTGCAAATGATGGATATAGAAGAATATCGTTATGTTGCCAATATGTCTTTTTGAGAAAAAACTATTATATGAATAAAAATGAGTTTTCTTGCCACTCTTTGAATTACTGAGCAATGTGAATGGAATCCTTTAAATGAAGTAACTTGAAGATTACCAGTGCATGTGATCTGAGATAGCTGTAGAACACCCAACAGTTGGCCACTCAAGGGTTATAGATAGATAGATAAGTATTTTACTTCTTATTCTGTATTTTCTTTAGGAGATAATAATTAAAACTGGAATTCATTTTCATGTGTGTGTGTCATGCTGTCAGTGTGAATCCTACAGGTTGTAGCTAAGTCCGTAGTCTCTAATTTAGTATCTGAAGTTTCAGAGCACCCTCCTTTAGTTATTTATGTTAAATCGTTTGATGCTAGTTGTTTTAGATCATTATCTTTTTTTTAGCCCAATGTTTCATAGCTTCTTTACTGGTTTTACTTCTTCAGCAATTTATGCATTTCTCAATTTAATCATTTCCATGCTTTCTAGTTTAGTGGTTATGCTTTTTAGATTTATAGTTTTATGCTTTCTAGATAGATGATTTACTGCTTTCAAAGTTTAGAGGCCCTCTAGTTTAGAGTTTCATTTAGTTTTTTGGTAGTTAGAGAACCTGAGAGAGAGATAGTCAAGATGACTTCTATTACATACAGCCTTTGGACACTGCCCAGTCGATATATTGATGTGTTTATTAACTAAAGTGTTAGGACCTGACGACAACCTATCACTTTTTGGCGTCATTTTTGGGGACCCTTTCTTTTTCTAAGTGTTATTAGGAGATATCTTGAATACCTCTTTTAGGGATAGAAATAGTCCTACGACTTCTTTTCTGCATGGTCAAGAAATGAGGCCCCCACGGAAGATTCATACCAAAAAACCCCCCCAATTGACGTACCAACCACAAGTAGGGAGGAAGGAAACTCAGATCAAGAACTTACTGAGGAATTGACTAAACAAGGTCAACCTGAGACCTTCCCACATACCCCGGAAAGAGAACGTATAGTAGTCGAGGAGCATATTCTTTTACAAAATCTTGAACCTCGCCCAACTGAGAAAATTTCAGAGGGGGATCATATCCCCTTCAACATCATCGGTGACCGTAGAAATGCTACCAACAACAATGATAACCCTCCACCACCACGCACATTCACTTATCCTATTGTTATTGATGCAGATGACAATACGACAATGAAAAATATCTCATCGGCTTTCTTGCCAACCTTTCAAGGTTTGTCTACTGAGGACCCTAATCAGTTTCTATTTGAGTTTAAAGTCTTGTGTCAGACATATGACTACAAGAATGATAATCAAATACTAAAGATTTTCCCTTCCACTCTGAAAGACTCAGCCATGCGCTGGTTTATGGGATTATCTTCTCATTTGATAACCTCCTAGGATGAAATGGATTCTGTCTTTTTGGAGAAGTACCAAAGTTATTGTAGAGTCAGTGATAGGAAAGAGGAACTATTCAAAGTAAGGAAAAATGAGGATGAATGTTTAGAGGATTACCTAGATAGGTTTATCTTCTTATCTAAACGTTGTGGTGGATAAGTTATAAGTCTTGATATTTTAAAGACGTTATTCCTTAAAGGTCTCGATGACGAAGCACAAAGGAGTTTAGATTTAATGGGAAAAGGAGACATGTCCCAACTGAGATCGGATGATATTGTGAAATTGTGTCAGAATTTCTCTCACACTCGTGAAGGTATCTGGAAGTTCACCCCCTTACGAGGTTCTAATGACATAAACAAACTTCGTGAGGATCTGGCCAACTTCAAAACCGACATTCTTGTTCAACTAAACACTACCTTATATGGCATACAGGCTAAAACATGAAATCCTGAGACCTTGTCTATTTATTGCCCTAGGTGCCGAAACAAACATTTGCTAAGGGAATTTCCCTTGGACAAAGTGGATAAGATTGATGTTTGTCAAGTGTGTGACAAAAATCATCCCACCAATCAGTGTGAGCTATGAATGCCATAAAAAATTCCAAGAAAAGAACAACCTCAGTCGAGGAAGAAGTGAACGTTGTCAATCAAAGAACTAGAGGCAATTTTTCCTATGGCTAGAATTTCAATCCTAACTGGAGACCCTGACCAAATTGGAACAATAATCAATGGGCAACACCCTAGCCTCAGCTACCACCTCTAGTACCCTCTAATTGGGGAACCTAACCTTGGGGACCACTTGAATGGGCAAATCAATCTTGGGGTAACCCTTAGTGGCTTAACCAACTTCAACAACAATGGTATCCTCAAAATCCCATTCCTCAATGGAATCAACCTCAACATCAGTTTTATACTGGCCCCAGGAGGATGCCTACTCAACAACAAACTCTCCAATCACCTCCCTAGAACACTCAACAAATTGAACAAGTTAACCAACCACCACTTCTGGTGCAACCAGTTCCGAACCCAAAGAACAATCGCCCAAATACTTCGGTATATTTTGTTGAACAAGATAATGTCACTGGACTTAACGCCATACATTGTGGGAATCTACAATTGAGGTCTGGGAAAACACTTTCTCAACCAACTATCAAATAAATCATAGATGAACCTATCAAGAAGTCTGCTAAGAAAACCACAATAACACCCACATCAGTAGAACAAATCCCAGACACTACGCAACATGAACCCGACCCCCCATCTTCAGCAGGAGCTTCTGACCTACCTCAGGAGGAGGGGGGTCAGTTTCCAATTGAACTTCTTGAGGATTTCACGCCTAAGGACAAAATCAAAGCACCTTTTCCAAAGCGTCTGAAACCAATTCCTACGAAAGATGCTCTGAAAATGACCTCACCCACTAAAATGACATTGATACAAGAAATTAAACAATTGCATATTGAAGTCTCTTTGCTACAAGCAATTAAGGAAATTCTTGAGTTAAACTAGTTGATTAAACAATTGTGTATTAAAACCCTGAGAAGAAAACCAAAAAGAATCAACACCGTCCACATAAATGGGTACCTAGCTGACTTGTTGGCTGGGATGACCACTGCTCCAAAATATGATGATCTAGGTAGTCCACGTATAACAGTAACAGTTAATGAGGTAGAAATATGTAATGCTTTGGTGGACCTTGGAGCAACCATTAACGTGATGACTGTGGATGTGATGGAGAAACTGGGACTTACTGATCTATGCCCCACAACTATAGTCTTACAAATGGTGAATCAATCCATAGCTATTCCCAAGGGCATCATTGAAAACATTCTTGTTAAAGTGGATGAATGGGAATACCCAATAGATTTCTAGGTAATTGAATCCCAACAGACCTCAACGGCTCCCAACGACGATGCACCGAAAACTTTTCCGAATGAGCTAGAAACCCTAGGACATGAAGGGGAGGTGGAAATTGTGCACTCTGGAGATGAAGAGGAACCTCCTCATAAGAGGAAGAAACAAAGCAAAGTTACCTTTCAAACGAATCCTCCTCTACAAAGAAGTAAAAGGTTGTCTTCAGGGGCCAATGAAATTGAACCCCAGGACATAGGCAGTACTTCCAAAAGGAAGAAGGCCAGGACTCCAGCAAAGGTGGTAGAAATTGATAGTCCACCTGATAGTAAGGAAATAGATGAAACATAAAAGCAAGGTGATCAATTTACTAGGGGAGAGGACAAGAAAACCTCACCACCCAAAGAACAGGAGGGGGAGAAAACGCAGTCACCACATTTAGAGCAGATTGAAGATGAACCTGTGTTGGGATTTTCTCCTTTTCTTGACAGATTGGAAGCATACCTGAAATTGAGGAAAAAGTGCCTCATGAAAATTCCCATTCATCCTTCTCTGTGGATACTGAAGAAGAAGATGTGCCTTAGACTGATGTAGAAATTCCTCACTCATCCTTACCTGTGGATACTGGGGAAGAAAATGTGCCTCATACTAATGCATAAATTCCTCACTCATCCTTACCTGTGGATATTGGGGAAGAAAATGTGCCTCATATTGATGCTGAAATTCCTTACTCATCCTTACCTGTGGATACTAAAGAAAGTGTGCCTCATATTGATATAGGAATTCCTCAGTCATCCTTCTCTGTGGAGACAAGAGATATAGAATCTAGCCAAAGAAATGAAGAATTAGAAAAATTAAAAGTAGAAGTTGAGGAGTTAAGAACCAAGCTACAAAATGATGAAGCACAAATTAACTAGCAAAAAGAAGAGATTGAGGTACATGTTGCCATTGTACATAAAAGAGACCAAGAAATTGCAAGATTGACAATACAGATGGAGGAAAAAGATAAGCTCATTGAACAACTACAGTACCAGATTCAACAATTGAATCAACAAGATAAGCAGCACAAGGATGCTCTATATGATATAGATAAGCATATTAAAGACCTGAAAAATAATTTTATGCAATTATTTAATGCTTTTAAGGAAGAAAGAAGTAGACAAGAAACTAATTAAATGCTTCTATGAGTAAGATTGTGGAATTAGAGCAAGACTTGCAAGAGAGTGACACTAAACCAATTATGGAGTCAAAAGAGACACAAACCAAACCCATTGTCATAGATTGGTTCTAGGTACACATCCCTCCAATACTAATGAAATGGATAGAGCACTGCTATCTTTTAAAGGGATGTGGAATTTGAGAATAATAGGTTGAAGAGAGAATCGGTAATGTTAAAATAATCATTTCATAAAGCATAGAGGGGTAAGCAGGATGCTTGTGAAATTGGTGAACTACTATTAGCATGTAGAAGACCATCTATGTTGTACTCTATGTTTCTTAACGAACAACTTTTAAGATGGAAATTACAAAGAATTCACCAAAATCAGCCACATGATCTTGATGACAAGGAATTTGTAAAGCTATTTGTTGAGTCACTCCCTGAACATCAAGATTTGTTATGTGAGTTCTTTGTTCATAATTTACTCCTGGAAGAATATATAGATTTCTATGTTAATTTATTTGTGGGAGAAGTACAATTGAGATCATTCCTATCTATAATGAGAAATCAGCTTCACTGGCAAGATAGATCAAGAGAGTATGCACATGCAAAAAGAACTGTGGCGTTGCAAATGAGATATCCTCATAGGAAGCCTTTCTTTATCAAGGCACAATTTCTGGGCATTTGACTTAAAAAGGAAGTGCAAGGCAAATACAATAACAAACTTTGGCTGTGCTATGATCACTTTCAGGAACAAGGGCCAAAATTTATAGGAAAAGCTTGGCATGCATGTGAAAAGTGGTACACCCCTCTTCCTATGTATCTCAAGAAAAGGGAAATAATTTCACCAATTAATTTTAGATGGTCCTACAAAAGAGCAGTAGCTCTGGCCAAAATCCTTGAAGAATTGAAGATTAATTGGATTGGAATGAGGTACAGACCTCCTCTCCTTCTTTCACCACCTCCTTCAAAATATACCAATCTGGACCAAAGTGATGACAGTTTTGCAAGGTGGGTTCAAAGAGTCACTTTTCATCAGGGATTCTTGAGGGTGCTAGGGCAGCTAGATACAGAGGTAGACAACTTGTATGATCTTAGTGCCAAGTATGAGGAGATGAATAAGGGTAATCAAGGATAGGGAACACACCAGAGAGCAGGAGGACCTGCTCGAGCTTAGGAAGGGGAGGAAATGATGAGGTAAAAATAACCTCATCAACATAATGGACTCAATATGCAAACCTATACCTTTCAGCCCAATTTACCCTGCCAATTAATTACCTTTAGGATAAATAATTTCTCTCTTTTTATGAATAAACGTGCAAACTTTACTTCTTGGAATTAGTCAAAATAAGCTAACTTATGCTGATTTAATGGTTTAGTCCTTGAGCATTTCATAGGTCAACTTCAACCCCCCGATTACCATTCCAGTCAAAAGGGAAATGAACGCAGATCTCAACACCGTTGAAGACAAGCGAGTGGGCGTCAGAATTTCAGGAGCATACGTTATGGGCCGAGTCTTCATAGTTCTGTTATTTTTAGTTTCAAAAAATTTATGGCTTGTGCAGAGCCTCTTTAATATTTCATGTCATGGGCTTTAAATTCCATTAGTTGTTGACAATCTGTTAAAAGACTTTATTGACTGGAAAGTAGGATTTTGTTAGCTGCTTTCATATAAATATGTAACTATTGCAAATGATGGATATAGAAGAATATCGTTATGCTGCCAATATGTCTTTTTGAGAAAAAACTATCATATGAATAAAAATGAGTTTTCCCGCCACTCTTTGAATTACTGAGCAATGTGAATGGAGTCCTTTAAATGAAGTAACTTGGAGATTACTAGTGCATGTGATTTGAGATAGTTGTAGAACACCCAAGAGCTAGCCACTCAAGGGTTATATATAGATAGATAAGTATTTTACTTCTTATTTTGTATTTTCTTTAGTAGATAATAATTAAAACTGGAATTCATTTTCATGTGTGTGTGTCATGTTGTCAGTGTGAATCCTGCAGGTTGTAGCTAAGTTTGTAGTCTCTGATTTAGTATCTGAAGTTTCAGAGCACCTTCCTTTAGTTATTTTTGTTAAATCGTTTGATGCTAGTTGTTTTAGATTCTTATCTTTTGATTAGCACAATGTTTCATAGCTTCTTTACTGGTTTTACTTCTTCAACAATTTATACATTTCTCAATTTAATCATTTCCACGCTTTCTAGTTTAGTGGTTATGCTTTTTAGATTTATAGTTTTCTACTTTCTAGTTTAATTATTTCCAACTTTCTAGATAGATAGATTTACTATTTTCAAAGTTTAGAGGTCCTCTAGTTTAGAGTTTCATTTAGTTGTTTGGTAGTTAGAGAACCTGAGAGAGAGATAGTCAAGATGACTTCTATTGGATACAACCTTTGGACACTGCCCGATCGATATATTGATGTGTATATTAACTAAAGTGTTAGGACCTGATGACAACCTATTAGGTTGTTCCATGTAAACCTCTTCTTCTAATTCACCATTCAAAAAAGCAGACTTCACATCCATCTGATAGACCTTAAAATATTTGTGTTGCAACTTCCAAAAAAATTCTAATAGCTTCCATCCTAGCCACATGGGAAAAAATTCTCCTCAAAATCTATACCTTCTACTTATGAGTAACCCTCACACACAAGTCTTTCCTTGTTTCTTACTACTTCTCCATTCTCATCCAGCTTGTTCCTGAATACCCATTTAGTTCCAATTATGTTTTTGTTTGTCGGTCTAGGGACCAATTCCCAAGTCTAATTTTTCTCTATTTGTGCAAGTTCTTCTTCCATTGCCTTCATCCAATGCTCATCCTTACATGCTTCACTCACTAATTTAGGTTCAACTTTAGAAAGTGAGAAAAAAATTCCTTCAACTTCAACAACTTTGCTTCTTGTCAATACACCTTTCCTCTTATCTCCAATGATTTGATCTTTGTAATGATTCTTTTGAACATACTTAGGGGTTTTAGGGTTCTTCTCTGGAGCTTCTTCCTCTTCATTTTGCACTTCTTGTTCATCAATTATTTATTCTACTTCTCTACAATTAGGTTCATCTGACACATATCCATCTATTGCAATAGAATTCTACAAGTTTTCATCAACTTTAACATTTGCACTTTCAACTATCTTTCTCAACCTTTTGTTGTAACATCTATAAGCTTTGCTTCTAATAGAATATCCAAAGAAGATACCTTAATCAGGCCTTGCATCAAACTTTCCTAAGTTTTCTTCTTCTCTTTTGATGTAGCATTTACTTCCAAACACTCTAAAGTACTTCATAGTAGGAATCCTTCCATACCATAGCTCATAAGGAGTCTTTGTGTTGTTAGCTTTAGCTTGAACTCTGTTAAGTATATAAACAACAGAATGAATAGCTTCTCTCTAGTAGACTTGTGGTAGATTTTCCTCTTTCATTACAATCCTTGTAGATTCTTGAATAGTTCTATTTTTCCTTTCAACAACTCCATTATGTTGAGGAGTTCTAGGGGCAGAAAAATTCCTCTTTATTCCATGAACTTCACAAAACATGTTAAAATCATTGGAGGTGAATTCACCACCTCTGTTAGACCTCAAATGTTTTATTTTCAAATCCATTTTATTCTCAACCATAGCTTTAAACGCCTTGAATTTATCTAATGATCATATTTTTCTCTAAGAAAACTAACCCATGTCATTCTAGAGTAATCATCAATCAAAAGCATAAAGTACCTATCACCTTGTAGACTTCTCACCCTTGTAGGACCACAAAGATTTGTATGCACTAAATCCAGCAATCTGGTAGCATATTTTTCCTTTCCCTTAAAACTACTCCTTGTTTGTTTTCCAAATTGAAAACTCTCACAAACAACATTGATAGGTTTTGTGATTCTAGGTAAATCTCTCACTACATGAACTGAACTAAATTCTTGACAAATTATCAAAATTCATGTGACACATCCTTTGGTGCCATAACCAACTATCATAAATCTATGACATAAAGCAATGACCATCAACACCCTTTAGCTGGTATATGTTTCCATCTATTCTCTTACCTACAACAATCACAGTTCTGGACCCTTTCTGGATCTCACATGCTTCATCCTTAAACACAAGATTATACCCTTTGCTACACATTTTTTCGACACTCAAGAGATTATGTCTTAAGCCATTAACATAGTAAACTTTTTCAGTATTATGCTTTCCATCAAAACTAATTGAACCTAATCCACAAATCTTCGCTCTTGAATCATCTCCAAATTTGACTAGTACTCCATCATACTTTTCAAGTTTAACAAACTTACTTTTGTCTCCAGTTATATGATTAGAGAAACCACTTTCAACAACTCAATAATTCTTATATTCTTTGACATGAAAAGTAGGTACCAAAGTACCTTCAACCTTATCCTTCATCTCCAGAACACTTTCCTTCACACAACTTTCAAAGTTAGTAGAACCAAATCCTTCTTTTATAGCCAAAAATAGACATTCATTATCATCAAACTATCCATAATCAGATTTATCATCAGAAATACCAACATCTTCTTTCACATAGTAGGATTTCTTAATCATCTTTCCTTTATTTTCCTTTTTCTTATTATTTAGAGCTCTTTTTGGACATCTAGAAGCATAATGACCTATACCACCACAACTAAAACATTTGAAAGGTAATTTACCTTGATACTTATTGGTGCCCTTTTTCATCCTTCTCACAAAGTTAGCTTCCAAATCATCAAGATCTTCATCACCTGAATCTTCAACCTCCTCCGATTTACCAACCTTGAAAGCAGTCTCTACTTTTGTACTTTTCTTTAGTTTTCTCATCCCAAATGCAATCAGAGTGCCAATCAATTGATCTCTGGAATAATTATCAAAATCAACTGTTTCCTCAATAGCAGATACCTTTTCACTGTAACAATCTGGAAGAAATTTCATAACTTTCTTCACCACTTTAGATTCTTTAACTGTTGCACCAAGACCTCTCATTTTACTTACCAATTCATCAACTCTTTAAATGTATCCTTTTATTGTTTCATCTTCATACATATGCATCATTTCAAACTGTGCCTTCAAGTTCTACAACTTTTCTTGCTTGACCTTTGAATCTCCTTCATAAATGCTTTCTAACTTATCCCAAACTTCTTTAGCAGCCTTCAAACTCATAACTTTAACTAATTCAGTATTTGAAAGACTATTCACAATAATGTACCTTGCTCTAGCATTGATCTCATGCGCCTTGATTTTTTCACTTGTACTCAAACCATTCAGAGGTGGAGTGTATGTATTCTGATAAGCTTTCTCAATCTCATATCCCCGAGCACACAAATATCCTTCCATCTTTGTTTTCCATAATGCATAATCTAAGCCATCAAATCTAGGATATTCCAAATGAATCTTGTTCACCATCTTGTATCTACCTTATGCGGTTAATCTCTTCTTCAAGAAACCTTGCTCTGATACCAATTATTTAAATGAACAAGACAATTGAGAGGGCCCGGGTGAATCAATTGTATAAAATTAAACCTTCAAAAACCCTCAACAGTAATCAAATCCACAAGCATTCATGAAGCCCTTATTCTGTTAGAATGATTAAATATGTAATGCAAATAAAAAAACTAAAATCACAACACCATACACATGAGAACACCATATTTACATGGAAAACCCAACGAGGGAAAAAACCACGGTGAGGATTAGCTCACAATATAAGTAATAGAAAAATCGGTACAGAGGGGCTCACTGCTAGAATAAGACACATTGTCCAAAAAAGGCTCACAACCAAGGCTCACTAACACAAAAATAATACAAGAAGATAGAAGAAGAATGTTACATAGAGAAAAAACTTCTCAATGCAATAAGGAGTGCACCACAATTGCTCGCATTATCGAATGCCTTCAGCTCACTGCCTTTAGGAACCCTAACATGAAGTTTGTATTACTCTGCTCAATTTCACATCACACACGTCTCTTGCAACAATATTGCATCTATCTTGCTTCTTACTCTTTCCACACCCTATTGCATCAACACCATACATATTTATATCAAGCTTTATCTCAAAAACTTTCTCCAATGTTGGCCACTAGCCATTATACATTCAAATTCAAAATAAGTTGACACCTAAACATTCCCATGATATATAGGAACGAAAGGAGATCTACACAAATCCTTAATTAGGACCCACATAGATCCCAATACACTTCTACACACTTGCACAAGCCTCACATGAAGTGTTAAACACAAGTTCGACCAACACCCATGCAAAATACTATAGAAATTAAATACACGCTTCCTTAGATCAAGACGAAAGTTTTGGACAACATAATTCACTTGAAATCAATCCAAATAATCCACAAAATACATAATATTCATCAAACACTTCATTCAAGCTCGCATCAACAAATACTTTAACTCAAGACAACTGGTAACCCTTAATTGCATACGGATAAATAAAACTCTCATTGTACTGCATCAAATCAAGTAAACACTTGAACATAGAAATATAAAAGCATTATAATCATCTTCTCAAATTTGCACAACCTGAATCCAAACAACGAAAAAACACAAAGAAAATACATTTCTCCTAGACCATAGAAAACATCACTGAACAACTGGTTCACACACTGGTCAAAATATCTCGCACTTTACAACAATACAGAAACCCAAATTTTGAATACAACAACCTCTATCAGCCTTAAATAACCTGTAAGATGCACACAGACATAGAATCAACATAGAAAGAATGCAAAGCATAATACCGAAGCACACTATGAACATTTGCACAAAACAATTTACTTTATTTATTAAATTCTCTCAAAAGCACTTGGAAACCAAGTTCCAGATTCATCATCTCAGCTCATTACTTCATTCCAACTCATCTTCATACTCTACAATAAAATAATAGCTCTATGTACTCACAACACTTCCTCAAGGTCTCAACTACACATGCACAAGATTTTTTCCTCTTTTCCATAATTTTCTCGATTTCCTCAACATTTTCATCCCATAGTTGACATCAATGAAAACACTAGTCAAAAAACTTCATGTTGACATCAATGACAATACCATCATTCTTGCAACAATATCTAGGTGTTACTATTGTGACACCCAGGGATCTTCTCATTCCTAAAGATGTCACCAAGGGAGCATCTGACATAGGTATCTCAATATTGAAACTTTTAAAAGCCATAAAATTCTCTTATAGACTCAATAGTATGTGTCATTTTTTTGAAATTTCATGGAACTTTTGAGATGAATCCAAAATCATCCAAGAGGTATCACTTTCATGATGGCTCATATCACTTGTCCATAACATTTAGAGTTTAAACCCTCCAAAGTGTAATCTTGGAAACAATGTAAAGAAATTTTTTAGCACCAACTTGACTCTCCACCCTCTAAGATATCATAGGGGCAATGGCTTGAGACATTATTAGAGAAATTATTTTCCTTCTCATATGAAGCATTGTGAGGGCAATAGCTTAAGTCCTAACAAATTCTGGTCTCCTTGTTTTCCAATATATCACTATAGTGATAGCTTGAGCCATCTAGAAGCATGGAGCAAACACATCCACCACAAATTTTACTAGTATCAAGTTTTAATAGGGCCCCATACCAAACCCACTTTACCAACACCAAATTTCCTCTCACCAATTTGTAGTCTTCTTTGGAGAAACCAATTTTCATTCGCACATAATTCATCTTTCTTACAACTAACATGTTCCTTGGGATTTTTAACACTTCAAAGAGAGTCTTGTCTCCTCCATCTCCAAGCATGAGCTTGATTTTTACATAACCAATAATTTTGTGAAATATATTATCACTTAGGAATACTTTTCCACTATCATAGTTCTTATACACAAAAACCACTCCCCATGAGGAGTCACATGAATGACTCTAAAATCAATTAGATATGCATCATCACTTACATGCATAACAAAAGATGCAAGAAATGCACCTCTGATTCTTCATTTTAGGCCTTCAAATCTTAACCACTATCAAATTCATTCTTAGCCTTCTTCTTGTTACAATTTTTCTTTATATGGCCAATTTTACCATAATTATTATAATTTACCTTTGCCTTGACCTAAGACTTAGATCTACCCTTGTAGTTAGATCTCATTTTCTCCCTTCTTTCTCCCACCCTTCTCCTTCACATAGTATTTGACAATTATAAAATATTTAATAGACTATATGGATTTCCACCTCATTTATTAGATAACAAGGCTCCAACCACACTATCAAATTTCAACGAAGTGGTGTTGATGATTGCCATCACAAGGTTATCCCACAAATTCAGTAGTGAACAAATAAAATTAATGCATCATTCTTCCACATTGGTCTTGAAAACAATTGATGCTAACTAACTAATAATGGTATTATACACATTCAAGTACTTTGCCACTAAATCTCCATTAGCCATATTCAAAGAACACAACTTTTTTCCACAAGAAAATTTTACTTACCAAAGACTTAGTTTCATATAAATCCCAATATATTATCCAATAATTATTTAGTTATATTCTCTCTAAAATCATTTAAATTACCCAAATGATTTGTATATCTTATTTTTGTATTTAATTTACTCGTCATCTTGACCCATACCTTGAGGAATAAAGCTTGGGATCACTATAATTGTAATACATTGATAACACTCCACCAACATGTCTTCCACTTTGAGTTTCCATAGCTCAAAATCTATGTCATTGATTTTTTTAATCTTTATTTTAATAAAAGTGTTTGTCATTTCGCTAATTGAAAAAGATTCACCCTATGCAAAATACTCTCATTGACCAAGCTTAATACAAGGCCAATTTTTCCCTTCCTCCACAAATCAACCAAGCTAAAAGTAACTTTGATATCAAATTTAATAAATTCAACATAAGCATCAAACCTTCAACAACTTACCATTAATACTAATTATAGGAAATCATATTAATCTAATAGAATAATACTTGCAATGTAAAATAAAATCAAAGCATTCTAGTAGAGAAATGAAAACATTAACACAAAATTTACCATAGGAAACCCTTTTAGGAAAAAATATAGGAACCAATAACACCACTCTTTATGTATTTATAATAACAAAAGGATTATAATGCAATGAGATAATTTTCTTGTACTATCAAGGATATTTTTAACTCACAACCAAGAGTTATTTTGACCCTATGCATCTATCTTCTAGTAGTCTCTAATATCACATCTAAAGCACTTTATTTATAAACAAAGGTAAACTTACTAAGTTTGATTCTAAATCCAAGCCATTACAAAGTCCAATTCAAAAATCATATGACCCTTAATTTAATTCTTGTGCTCAAGTTGACATGTCTTAATATAACCCCCAAATACATTAAATACATTTCTAATGTTACACACAACAATTTTCTTTAAAAAATTGTTTTACCTAAAGTGTGGTGTTCCACTGTTTAACAAAATATTAAATATTTTATGTTGAGTAAAAAAAAAATTTCCCAACATATCTATCCCCTAAATTTATAAAATTGAAATTGAAATTTATCTCTCTTTCCCATTCCACTAATTATTATTAGTGAACTAAACACATATTTTCATTACTTATTGCTATGTCATGATATTTGAAAGAATTCATTTTCATTCACTTCACATCTTCTCAGGTCTAAATATCCTCTCTCCTTATAGGAAGCAATAATTATAAGAACATTTGGAATTGGTAATACTAAAAAGAATCAAAATCTACAAATTCATCCCTATAAGAATCATTCATGTAGTTATAACTTGTTTTTGTCTATCATTGGCACAATCATTAAACCAGTCCCTTTTTGAAGATTTACCTAGGAAAACTCATCCCCTAGTGAACCATTAACCCTCTTACAATATTTATAAATATTTTTTGAAATTTAAATAGCAACATAAACAAAGGTGAATTCAATGAATTAGAGAGCAAGATACAAAATCACAAAGATCATTTATGTGTGGTAGAAGGATATATTTGTAAATATAATAATAAAATAAACTTGTGGACTCAAACCCACACAAAATTAAAGTCTTGTATATAATCCAAGGAGACATTTAAACAAAGAGGTGCAATTCCCAAACCAAAGACAAAGGTACAAAGTTATTCATTCTTTGATCAACAAGCTAAGTATCCTCATCTATTTTACATTTTCTTTCCTATAATAACATATGATTCAAAGTTACATATACCCACAAATCACCATTTAATAGTATATATTAATATATTCTTATGTGTATGCAACTTACTAGATTAGCCTATAATAAGATTAGGAAAACATTATTTTCTTTTATATTTTTGGTGAAGCCCTATCATCTTACATGACCTAGTTTTCCCCTAGTATTTCCTATCACTATTAAGGTTTTCAAATCTACATTTTTTTTAATTTTATATCATATTTTTAATATATTTATTTATTTCTCATCATTTTATTCATTGATACATCCTCATTTTAGGGCTCAATGCTTATTTACCTATTATATCTTCTACCTCCGCTACCCGGCCTTATATTTTCCTTAAAGTTTAAATTTCATAGTTATTTTAAATAAGATATTTTTATTTTCTTATTTTTATAATATAAGATTGATTATCCCTTGTCATATTGTATTTTATGCCATGAACTATATTGGCACTCTCCCAAATTTTTCATGGTATGCTTGTAATGTTGGCCAATGTCCTTATTTTTGGGCCATCACAAATTATCAATCTAAGAACTTATTAATTGGCCACCTTGGCCAATTCATGCTCAATGGTGTGTTTTAAACCCATCTAAATCTTTGTCTAATAGTCACATGTTGAAAAAATGTTTTGGGAGGTTTTGCTCATGTTTCTATGTTTTAGCAAAGATATGGAATTTCCATGAATGTTTGCCACTTTTGTGAGCTACATCATAACCTATAATTCCTACTTCCTTCATTATTTGTGTAACATTATACCACACATACATGTTTGCAACTCTTGCAAACTTGATTCCCTACTCCCCTATTCTACTTTTCCAATTCTTTCATTTCTTATAGAACTCTAGACCCTATGTGTATGTTTGTGAATTTCTATCCTCTCTTCCCTAATCCGTTATTCCAAATTTCATCTTCCTTCCTCCTTTGTTGTTTGCATAAATTTAAACCACACATATTATTGTAAACTTGCTTTTCTACTATGCCATTCCATATTATGCTTCCCTCCTCTTGCCTTGCTTGTGAAACTTTGGACCCTGTGTGCATGTCTATAATTTTTGAAAAATTGCTTCCATGCTTTGTCATTTTTGATGTATGATTCTCTCCTCCTTCCCCTCTTGTGTAATTTTAGATCCCATGTGCATGTCAAAAACTCTTGCAAATTTTCTTCTCTAGTTTGTCATTATGTCATTACACTTTCCTATTCCTTTGTTATGTGAAGAAATTTGGACATTCCATGCAAATTTATAATTATTTAAAGTTGCATCTTGACATCTTCTTTATGTCTCCTTTGTTCCCTATGAAAATTTGCAATTCTTGAAAATTGTATCCTAGGTTCTACTTTCCAACAATTTTATTATGTAGAGTGTTGGTTCCCAAAATCAATGCTCATACTCTTAGAGAGGTAAACCCATTTCAAGGCTACAAATATATTTCATTCCTAAAGGTGGATAGAACATATCATCAAAAAATAGTGAGTGATGGTAGGCTAATTTCTAAGAGTGAATAATATCTCCTTCACTTTATGCTCATCTAGACTTGAAGGAGGGCGTCCTTAGAGGTAACCTTTAACAAGATTCAATCATAACTAAATATATACAAGATAAACAAATTGTAGTAGTAACTAGATGTACACTTAAACCATAATTTTTTTCACGAGATTAAAAAATAACCTATTACTATAACCTCTATTAAGTTGATATGGATATGAAAAATATGGTCCTCTACGGATAAAATGTTACCACTTGCTTCAAGTGTTTTCTCGAGCTATGAAGCCAGATCATGCCATGCATATAAACTAATTTCCTACTTCATTGCTAGTTAATGGTTTTTTCATTTTCAAGGTGCATGGAGGATCAAATGCTTATAGGATTGTTTCCTTATAGTTGGTTACAAATTTACAGTCACCCATAAGACACAACACATATAAATGACAAAAGATATATGATATTATCAACAGGACATGCTAATAATCCCTCTCCAAACTTACAAAAATACAAATTCAAAGAAAATCACAATTATAAATAATATTTTTAATGTGTTATAGTGATGTATTCACATCAACAAATATGGTGAGAGAAAACCCTAAGCTAAAAATAACCTGTCCCACTTCTTCACTTTTAAATCTTCCTAAGGATCCATAACTAGCTAAGGAGACATCCAGTTACAAATATCTACTATAGGATAGCTACCCATTCATTTTTTTCAAGATGAGTTTCTCTAATGGAAATTGGATGTGCAAGGATTGAAACCCTTGATATTTTTGGTTTTTAAGTCATGTGAAAATGAAAGAATGGTCAACTGTTTGAATGGAAAGTGAACTAGTATTTATAGTATTTGAGTTGGGTTCTTAATTTCTTGCAAAAAATTGATGGAGAACCAAATGTCTTGAGTTTGGCATGTAATGCAAGTGTGATATCATGAAATCCATAAGATGAAAAATTTAGATCAAACATGAATACCATCAAAATGTGAGCTTCAACAACTACATTAATGGTGACATAGTCACCCTCATCCTCCCCAAATAAATAATCTATTTTGGGTGGAAAATTCCTAAGTGGGTAGTTAAAGGGGTCAAAATTGACATTAATGGTGTCTTGGGAGGTTCAAGGAAGAAATTGGGGGTGAATAGGAAGGAATGAAAAAGTTGGAAGTAGGACAAGATGGGAGAAATGGATATGTAGGGTTTTAGGTCAAGATTGGATGGAGAATGGAAGTCCCAAAGCATAAGGAAACTCTATAAAGGGGTAAAAATAAATGAAGGAATCCCTATGGAGGAATGCAAGATTGGACATTAGGATGGGATGCCCAAGTGGAGGAGTGGATGTCCAAAAATTACGTGGATCTCCACATAAGAACATATATAAGGCAAAAGGATATTGGAGCTCATATGTGATTTAGATTGAAAATTGGAAATCCATGTGTAGGAACAAGAAAGGGAAATATCCTAAAGGACCTCAAAAGTATACAAAAGAAGAGAATGGAAGAATGCAAAGAAACGATATAAAAAACCGAATAGTGATGTAGATGACAAATTAGGAAATGGAATAAACATCTAGATCCACATCAAGATCTCAAAAAGGGAGGAAGTGAAGGAAAAATGGAAGAATGAATGGATTCATTAGGATTCAAGGATCAAAATTCCAAGAAATAATACCACAAGCATGCAAGCATGAGGATGACCAAAACTCTAGCTTTGAAAGATAACACAATGAAAAGTTTTTGAGTGTGGGGATCAAAATAAAGGCATTCCAAGATGGGAAATTCTAATATCTATATGATGACAAAGAAAAATTTGGGGTTCAAATGAAATGCATTCCAATAAGGGAAACTCTAAAACTCCATAGAAACATGTGGAAATGACCAAAACATATCTAGACTTAAAATACTTCTAGATTTTGCAACTTCCAACAACTATTTAAAAGGGGACTTAGACCAAGCAAATTGGACACTACAAAATTTGGTGCCAACATGGATTTTTCACCCCTTCCTACAAATTACATCCTTTATTTCCAACTCTATTTATCTTGTTTTATATCATTCAAATTTTTGGCCCTTCCATTTAAGTTACAAATTTCATGTTAAGCCATAATTCCTATTAGTTTTATATTGTAGACCTTTCAACCTCCCATACAATTTGCAAACCCTAGGTGTTATTTGCATCTTGGTTCCACCATTTAAAATGCATATTAGCTACTTCCTACATATCTTGACATTATATCAAATCTCTCAAATGAAAGTCATGAATACTTAGCAATGTCCAAATCAATACTGGATATTGTTGGAATCCTTAAGGGATCATATTCAAATGCAAAGGACATGTGTTATTAATAAAATTATTATGCTTAAAATTAATGTGATTAAAGAACACCCATATTTACAAGCCTATAAATTAGTACTTGTAAACCTATATATAGGAATGAAATGGATGTTTTACATGAATTAATAAACCTATTAGTAGATACAAGGGATATTTCTTCTATATATGGTTATACTAGCATGATTAGATACATCGATTGTAAGAGACCCTTGTGATCCCACTCAAGGAACATAATGCATCATAAATGAAATGTTATATATACAATAATGTGAGATGTCACAAGGTTTGGTCAATCAACTATCTTGCTAAATGTATGTATCTCAAGTTGTTTTAGGGTATTAATTACCTATAAGGGGAAATAAAACACCTTATAAATTATAGGAAGGGTATTAAATTGAAGTTTGGCATGTAAGTAAATATATCCATGGAATATTGTAACAATTCAATGGGATCTTTGAACCTAGTTTACTATTTCCTCTTTTCACATTTGTTGGTATGATTGTAATAGAAGCTAGATGAATGTGTGACAACATTATAATGCATTACAAGTATTTAGTAATGGTGTTATCTTATTTCATATAATTTGTTGTATCCCTAAGATGGATCATTAAGCATGTTTAGTTACTGAAAGATTTTATCTTTGAATTGTGTCCATATGAAATTCTTGATCCATTTATGATTTGCAAGTTCTCTCTCTTCTTCCTCATTACCCATTGTACTAGGCACCCATCTAGGAGGTGAAAGACCAAAAATATTTCATTCAATCCACTTTTTCCTTAGTATTTTGGGAGTAGATTAAGTCTCGCATGCTTGTATGGTTTAGTGATATAACTTAGGGAATATTCTTAGTGATTTAAAACTAAAATATTGGTTGAGAATCATGTTAATCATGCTTCAACCTTACAAATGTATATGAAAGGTTAAATGGATTAATTTGAGGTGGTATGGAAATATTGTCATCTTAGAATGCATATGAAAGGATGTTAGTATCAACTCGATGAGAGATTTGGAAAGCAACTAGTGTGTCATAGATTTAGTGATAAGTCTTGGTGTATATAATATATTGGGTGTGGTTGTTGATTGGTTTAGTCTTGTTACATCAGTTCTCTTTAATTTTCACATTAAGGATACCTTTGGGAGCACCCTCCTAGGTTAGGTTAGTTCCAAAGTGAAGAAAATATTACCTACTAGACCAAGGACTGACCTCTATATTTTCATGTTCTATTCATGAGTCTTTGTAATTTCCTTTAGATAAAAGATCCTTAGCCTTGAGGATAGGTTCATATTCTAGGAATAAGGATCCATAGCTTTTGGTCACCAAAAAAATGGTGTCATTAGTAAGGTTTTAGAGTCTAAATTTTTAATTTTGGAAGGTTATCATTTGAGTTCTTTGAAGTTGTAGATTGGATAACTAGTCATTACTAGTGTTCTAAACCTTTTTTTGATACTTCATGCACTATTCAAGAGGTTTTTAGTTATGTTACTTTGGTTTGTATGATTCCTACTAGATTTGTTTTCTCTTATTTAGTGAAGAGTTGTGGCTCTATCATCTAAACTTAGTGGGAGAAAAAAGAAACAAATTTGATTATAGAAAGAAGGAGACATTCAAGAGATCCCTGAGACCAAGAAGAAACATTTGTGCAAGAAATAAATAAATAAAACACATGTAGATAAAATAAATAGGTAATTTTACTCATCCCTCTTCGCAAATGCAAGAAATTAGTACTTCTAGTTAACAAAAAAAAATTATGGGTCACTTAAGGGATCAATATATGCACACTTCTTTTGATTTTATTGATAATATGTTAAGAACTACTAGAATGCCTCATAGACTAAATTATTATGCTAGAAGACATATGCATAGAGGGAGGTCTCATGATAGACATGATCAAGATATTAGTATGCCTAGTGCACATATAAGAACCCAACATATTGGATGACTGCATGCTTCCATTCATGCCTCACAACAACATGATATTGATTTCCACAATGCTAATGAACAAAATCATTTAGAAGGAAATGATAGAGAAATAAATATTGATGAAGTGATTAACTAACTTGGCCACCTTATAGAAATAGCATATACACTCCAAGCATAATTTCAAATGAATAAGGCTAGGTTTTCTAGATGACTTTAAATACAAGCTCAATTAGATTAGTTTTATTAATAAAAAATGTAAAATTGGATCAATATGCTCATAATCAACCAATGCATGAGAAAAAAAACATAATCCATGATTCAACTACCACCCTAATGTGACAGATTCATTTAGAATACAAGCTCAAAGGTCCCTAGTAGAAATACAACCCTTAGGATTAGATAGGTATAAGTAACTAGACTTCTTTGGAATTCCAAACTATCCTAATCAAATCCTAATAAAATATGAGGGAAATTTCCTAAGTTCCAAGGAAATAATGTGATATTGAGAGAGGAACACCTTAGATAATTTATTAATATCATTAGTGAGAATGAGATTGACCATTAGGATGTCATAATAAAAATTATTATGTATTCATTGAAGGACAATACATTGGAATGGTATAAAATTATACCTGATGATAAAATTAAGTAATAGGAATAATTTATGAGGGTCCCTAGGTTGCAATATGGAAAAGGGATAGATCCAAAAAAAATACATACATGAGTTGACAACCATAAGAAAGGTGATCAATGAGATAGTTGTGGATTTTAATAGTAGATCTATTATGACTATGAGGAATTTGCCACCTAATTTAAGGCTTAATGAGTCAATACATCTAGTGTTTTACTATAGTGCTTTCAATGCAAAGTTAAGGTATTCTCTCAAGAACAAGAATCCTTAAATTGCAAGAGAGGACTATCATATATTCATCAACATTGAAAGAAACATGAGGGCATCTAATAAGCATATTAAAAATGAGATAATATTAGGGTTTTCCAACTAGATAAAGGTTCCCTAGGAAAACCTCTTATAATTGATGATAATATTGATAAGATTGTGGGTGCAATGAAAGATCTATCTTATCATGCTATAAGGAATGAAAAAGTGACACCTCCAAATAATAGTACTACTCATTACAATGAATTTCACATACTACATAATAGGTCAAGTACCATGCATATTGGTCTAAAAGGCCAAGATAGAATGGTATACAAGTGGTTATTAGGAAAGGGAATTAAAGAGTAAAGATAATGAAACTCCTAACTCCTTGAGGAATTATCATGTGAATAATCAAGAGGATTCATCATGGTGTGAGGAAATTTATTTGCATCATGATCTCATAAATTGTGTTGTTGTGATTGCTATCATGAAAGAGGAAGAATTCCCAAATAAAAAAGGAAATTATAAATATTGTGAAGATTGTGATATATATCAATTTGACACATATTAATATGATCATATGGAGAGAGAAATAGATTATGCAATTTTTTCAAATGATGATGAATTTTTGAAATATGATCAAGATAACACTTTAGGAAAATATGAATTACCAACTCACGATTTAAAATATCTCAAAGAGATCGAGCAAAAGAGGTACAAAATGGAAAGGCCTTCAAGTGAGGATATCAAGGCTCTTACTAACATAGTTGACATGATGCAAGGTGGGTATCACTAAGGAATAAACAAGTTTCTACTCAAAATGAGGTTGTTGTTGTTGTCAAAGAAAATGTGTCTATCCCACAAGTAGGTAGTGAAAAAAGGCATAAATTAAGTTTAGGAATAGTGGTGTACCAAAAATGATAGTTGAGAAGAGTAAACCTCATGTGTAATGTTTAAAATATCAAAAGGGGTATTTCCCAAATATAAAATGGATTGATATATAAATAAGTAGTGTTGAGGTCCCCAAAGTCGAATATGCAAATGCCAAGATAAGTGAACCTAAGCAAATAGCACAACAAAGAAAATATACCATCCAAAGGGGTGGTAACATCACCAATATTAGGAATATGAACACTTATAATAGTATCTTACCATTCATTCCATGCACCAATGTTATAAAAATACTTTATTCTACCCCTTTACCCAATCATGTTCCCTTTAATGTTGCTCATGCCATGAGTTGGGTAAGAATTTCATAACAAGATTCTTAGGATCCTTGAATATAAAGAATTATCCTACTTTACTACCCTAAATAAATTTTATTAGATTAATAACCCTCCCATTAACACTAATGATAATTCAAAATCTTGATATACTCTTGAAGTTTACCTTGGCACATCACTCATGAGTAGCTAGTTGAATGTGAACCCATTTGATACCTAATTAGTAATAATTTGATGATTGGCACATAAGTATATGTTAGATTTAGGGAATTAAAGTATTACCATGCAACTTGAATTCATGAATGAGTTGATCTTGAAGGTTTCCATGTCTTATAACAAATTCTATGTGATGGATTCAAGAGAAACTAATTGACACCTTTACACTACTCTATAATGACACATTTTACAAGATTGCATTAATTGTTGACAAGTTCAAATGTCTAGAGTTGAAATAAATTGAGATAGGGTACTATAGAGGGACCCAAAATCCACCTCTAGGTACAAATGAGACATTTGTAGGTGCCATGGATTGAGATAATATGCAAGCAAACATTTTCCAAGTTTTTTACTCTTTAGGCCCTATTAAGAGACTACCTCGATATAATGTAGCTTGGAAGGATTAGGAGATGTAAGAAATGAACTAAGGCTTCTAGTATCATTCAATCACCCATCATGACATGTTGGCATAGCTAGTTTAGTCCCATGATGTGTGAAAGAAAAAAAGTGTATCAACACCTTTACACTACTCTCAAATGACACATTTTGCAAGAATGTATTTATTAATGGCATGGTCAAATGGTCTCAAGTTGATTAAATATGAGATAGAGCACTATAGAGGGGCCCAACATCCACTTATAGGTCTAGATAGAACATTCATAGGTTCCATGAACTTTGAGAACTACTCTATTATAATTTGGTAGCTTTTTACTCTCATGACTCTTAAGAGACTGGCCCATAATAATGTAGTTTACAAAGACCAGGATACTTTGGGAATGAACCGAGTCCTCTAGTACCATTCACTTTCCCACCTTGACATGTTGGCATAGCCAATTTGTCCCCACAAGACACACTTATAAAATATACTTGTTGGCATTTTTACACTACTCTCAAATGATATTTTTTGCAAGAATGCATTCATTGTTGGCATGGTCAAATGGTCTAGATTTGACCATAACCAAGAGAGGGTATTGTAAAGGGACTCAATTGAACCAATTTTAGTCTACACGGAAAATTTGTAAATGCCAAAAGCTATGAGAACTACTCCATCATAGTTTGGCTATTTTTTTGCTCTCAGGGCTCTTAAGAGACTACCCTAGAATAATGTAGCCTACAAGGATTGAGAGACCTAGGGAATGAATCAATACCTCCATTATCATTCACCCAACCATCTTGACATATTGGGATAACCATTTTAATACCATAGTGTACAAAACATAAAATATTCTTTTTGGCACATTTGCATTGCTCTTAAATGACACTTTTTGCAAGAATTCGTTCATTCTTGGCACAATCAAATGATGAAGAGTTGACCAAAAATAAGAGAGGATATTATGGAGGGACCCTATATCATCTATAGTTCTAGATGGAACATTCATAACTTCCATGAACTTTGAGAAATACTCCATCATAGTTTGGAAATGTTTTGCTCTCAGGGCTCTTAAGAGGCTACATAAAAACAATGTAGCTTGCAAGGATAGAGAGACTTGGGAAATGAATCAAGGCCTCTAGTAGAATTCACCTACACACCCCAATGTTTTGGCATAGTCAATTTGGCCCCATGATGCATAGAATACAAAATACGCTAGTTGACATGTTTACATTGCTCTCAAATGATGCTTTTAACAAAAATGCATTTATTCTTGGAATGGTCAAAAAAATTGAGTTGACCAAAACTAAGAGAGGTTATTGTGGAGGAACACAACATCCACCTATAGGCCCATATGAAACATTATTACATCCCATGAACTTTGATAACTATCGTGTCATGGTAAGGTAGTTTTTTTTCTCTTAGGGATCTTGAGAGACTACCATGGAATAATGTTGCTTGCAAAGATTAAGAGACTTGAGGAACGAATCAAGGACTTCATGTAACAACCCTAGTATTTTGCTAGTAAAATTTTCCAAGTTTTCACCTCAAGTGAGTAACCCATGTTGCCAAAACATAGCAATACAAATTTTTCTTTCCATAATGTAAATTACATGCACATTTGAAACAACACTGCTTCCAAACTTCCATTGCATTCCATTTTAATTTCACAAATCTTTCCATAACATAGATTTCATATTGAATAAACTCAAGTTTATCATTCAAGATTACATCCTTTCATATAAATAGGTACATGATACATACATAGCTCTTATGAGCTTCATTTGGAAATAGATATACAAACTGGTCCTGATATCGTCACGATGGTGCATGCATTATGGATATCCCTGCTTCCTAGTGCATACACTCCAGTTGTCCCCAATGTCGGCGCAAACATCCACAAACCTCATCCACCATTTGATGAGGAGAAGCATCACTCAATGCTCACTTTTTTGCCAACCACAAACTCAAATGCAGTCCCCCGCACATCTATCTCATATGACAAGATGGACCTAACCTATCTGAGCTTAGTGTTTTGTCCTACATGATTAGAACTTGTAAACCATACAATCCTGGACTAGCATGCATAAAAGGAACACAGTGAATTGATAGTGTAACCAGTGGCAACTTACACTACTTTGGCCAAAGTATTCTCACCTAGTACTTGGAGTGACAATCTTCCTATTCACTTACACTTCTATAGCTCGGTTTGGATTATGATCGTTCATATACTATGCTTAAGTAATTTCCTTCCATAGGTAATCCCTAACCTTAGAAAACCTATTCCCCTTTTGCCAAAACACTATGGTATCTCTACGAATAAAGCCTAAGCATAAGTTACCCCTTCAATGGATATTCCTATCCCAGGTATAACATATGAGCTTTTCTAGTTTACAAATTAACTTTGCATAAACAAGCTATTCTCTTCAAAAGATAACTTATTATCAATTATAACTTTATAAGCTAAAGTATAGCTACATAAGCTTCATCTAATTGTAGATTAAATATTCATAAATAACTGACCCTAATTAGTAATATATCACATTAATAAGTGATTCTCATCAAGAATATATCCTCATCAACGAATGACCTCAATCAAAGAATAATCATATGAATAGATGATTCCATTTGAGGGTGTAATCTCCTTAATTAAAAGAGTTAAACAAAGAATCTAATCTTGTCATTATTATGACTTCATATCAAGAGTGTAAAGCAACTAATCAGTAGCAACTCTAACTCAATAGTTAATCCCACCTATGTCCCCAACATATAGTATCTCATAAAATCAAGTGATCTACTTAACCACATAGGTGAGTCTCAACCATAGTATACCCTAATCTCGGATATAATCTTTAATCAACAATCAGTTGGATTGTGTAGGTTAATCTAAACATATGTGCCTTAAACAGGCTCAACTAAATAACCTATCCAATTAGGTTATTCCCAACCTATAGGTTTCAATGAGTAGTTAAGAATATTTCCTAACCTAGTAGATAGTTTCCAACCTCGGGTTTCAATAGTTTTCTTGACCCAAATAGGCTAATCTCAACCTAGGGTTTCATTCAGTAATAAAGTCATGATCAAGTGATCATAAATATAGAATAGTAATATGACATCTCATCCTATCATAGTTCATACTATCTCTTGTTGATGTTCTACTAAACCTTATTATTCCTTAGGTCTCCTAGCATCATAAACTAATAGCGTCAAGTCACTTCATGACATTGACACATTTCACATTATACATGTAGTGTTGCTACCTATGTATAGAAATAACATCCGAGTCCCCATATAGGGTATACAAGAGTATTAACCACTCCCTTAATCTATTCATGTTTTCACCACATATAGTATATAAAATACTATTGATAATTAATCACTCCTTTCTATGGAGTATATACAAACAAAATTATAAAACAACTTCTTTTCTTTTCCATAATTAAATTCTATGATTTAGTTAAGCAAGCATTTCTCAAGCAATTCCAATCAAGACTCGTTCTTTCATAGTAAAAGACAAAATAAAGAAGATTAGATCCTCATGCCTGTAATACACTTAACCCAATTGACAAACTTAACGCACAACCTTCCAACAACAGCTTACTAGCTTGCTTTACCAACTCACAACAATTCTTCACTATAGCTTTTGATTCAAGACAACACTATACTCTCACAAAATAACACTATATTCTCACAAGATAACTCTAGCTCTCACAAAATAACTCAAAATATTTGCAGAAAAATAGATTTATAGAAATGTGCATGTCCCAAATGAGAGAACTTGCCCCTCTATTTATGTAGAAAATTGAGACATTGCAGCCTACGGAAAAAGCATGCCAGTTGACAGCTCTGATGCATGCAGGTCAACTCACAACATACAATTAAAAGGTGGCAAAAATCTGAGTGTAAACTTAACATAATATACTATAGATCGACCCTTTTAGTTGACAACAACTAAAGACTAATTCAAATGTGCACATACCCAAACGATGATAATCGACTTGCAACCAAAATAGACTTCTATAGAATATAGAGTTTTCATATGTTGGCACCATGTATCTGCCAACTTCCCTATCACTTGGCACAATTTTTCTCACTGAAACAATCTTCTATTTGCAGACAACACCTATACCAAGTCGACTTGGTCATAGTTTCATTGAGCAATAGCGAAAAGATGAGTCACTCCACAATAATAGCATTTAAATGGTGCTTTGACCAGTTCATGACTTGTTGTTTGCTTTTCCTATTATCATGCATTCAAAATACTTTATGAAGTAGGCTTTAATATTTCATCGCTTTATATCTTGGATAAAAGCATTCTAAGTTTGGAGTAATTCACTGCTATAAAAATAGTGATGCATTCAAATAGTATCGACTATGGTTTACTTCCCATATCAACCTTTATTGCTGCACATTACTTTGCACATAAATCGACCTTTAATACTTGATGTGGAATTTCCAAAGTATTTATTTAATGCACTGAAACCTACATTTATCTACTTTCTTCCTTCACATCACGTGCAACATATTTATTCTTTATGCTATATTTGCTAAACCCTTAAATAGCTCATGGTTATCATTTGGAAATATTTTGAAGCTTTCAAACTCTTATGTGTGGATTTTAAAGGATATCAATGTTTTTATTAGTCGGCCTATAGCATATATTCAAATCGGCCTCATTTGATACCATATATATAAATATATATATTCCATGACAATCAAATACGTATACATTTGATATTCAAGTGAATATGATCAAGTTAGAATTCATATAATAATCATATCGACTGTATGTATGTATGCATATATATATATATATTCCTCTATGTACATATATACGTACGTATACATGTATTGATATATCCATATGGACATTTGCATTTTTCACTCATACTATATATTGTCACATGTATACATATGTATGTATCTTATATCTATTTATTCATCTGATTACACAATCAAACACACATACAATTACCATCGTAGGAAATATACATGTGATGCATATATACATATATAATTACATGTCACATTATCCCTTCGATAACACCATGCTCATAAGCAACCCACTCATAAGCGTGCATAAGTATGTCTACCTATGTACTCTCATGTATGTGCTCCTCCATGCATATGGTCTATCATCGACGTGTATATTCATACATATATACATTCAACATATGTTCACCCCATCAATCAGGAATAGTATAACATAAGGAAGAACTCATAAGCTCCAAACACATAAACATCATCCAAGAATGCACTCAATAGTAATCAAGGCCCTTACTAATGCAAACACACCATACTTAAGGATGACTTACCAATTCCCGATATTATGACTTGACTCAACCATTCTATTGTGAGTGTGTGTGTGTGAGCTCAGGTAGGTATCATTAAGGGTTATCCGACCAATCACTTCTCTTGAGTGATACTTCCCCTCCTGTTCGAAGGATTTGAACTTGTCTCTACAACCAGCTTAGCACATTTGCAAAGGTAGTTAGACGTTCATAATAAATCCATATGCATCATAAAACTTTAGAATATTCAAATAGAAATGTATGTTCTTCATCAATGTAAACATAATTACTCTTTCAAAGCATTTATCAACACTTTCACATAATTCCTATTTCAGTATTCCATTCTTTTAGCAAGCATATCCAAATCATGATTGCATGTATCATCCTTTTTACCCGTGAAGGTAAATGCAAATCAGTAACAACAAGACGGGTGTGACACTTCACTAGAGTTCACCCAACCATGCTAACATTTTTACGTAGTAAAATCAGCTCCACAACTCATGGAATACAAATTATTCCTCTTGGAACATTTACACTACTCTCAAATGATGCTTTTTGTAAGAATTCATTTATTATTGGTATGGTTAGATGGTCTATATTTTACCAAAGATAAGAGAGGGTACTATAGATGGATTTGACATCCAATTATAGGTCTAGAAAAAACATTCCTAGGTGCCATGAACTTTGAGAATTGCTCTATCATAGTTTAACATTTTTTTGCTCTTAGAGCTCTTAAACTACTACCTCAAAATAATGTAGCCTGTAAGGATTGGAAGGGATGGGGAATTAACCAAGGACTCCAATAAAATTCACCTACCCACCCTAATGTTTTGGCACAATCAATTCGGCCCCACAACACATATTCTTGTTGACACATTTGCATTGAGCTCTCAAATGACACTTTTTACAAGAATGCATTTTTTTAAGCATAGTCAAATGATGTTGAGCTGAAAAAAATAGAGAAGTTATTGTGGAGGGACCCCATATCCACCTATAGGTCTAGATGAAATATTCACAGTTGTCATGAACTTTGAGAATTGTTTCATCATATTTAGGTAGTTTTTTTTATTATTAAGGTTCTTAAGAGTCTACCCTAGAATAATGTTGCCTACAAGGATCAAGAAACCTTGGGAAAAATTGAAGTCTCTAATGTCATTCACCCACCCACCCCAATGTGTTGGAACAATCGTTTCTACCTTAAAACATAAAATATACATGTTGGCACATTACATTGCTCTCAAATGATATTTTTTTAGATGAATGCATTTATTCTTGGCACGATCAAGTGATGTTGATTTGACCAAAATTGAGCGATTTTATTATGGAGGAACCCCATATCCACTTGTAGGTCAAGAAAAAAAAATTAGGTGACAAAAACTTTGAGAAATACTCTAATCATAGTTTAGAATTTTTTTCTCTCAAGGCTCTTAAGAGACTACCTCAAAATAATGTAGCCTACAAAGATTGAGAAATCCAGGGAAACAACTAAGGCCTCTAATAATATTCACCCACCCACCCTTAATAGGTTGATGTAGTCAGTTTGGCCTCACAATGCATAAAATACAAAATATGTCTATTAGCACATTTACACTACCTCAAATGACTTTTTTGAGAATGCATTTGTTCTTAGCATGATTGAGTGTTGTCTATTTGATGAGAGCTAAGATAGGTTATTATGGAGGGACCCCACATCCACCTGTAGGTCCAAATAGAACACTTGTAGCTACTATGAACTTTGAGAACTACTCCATCATAAATTGGTAGGTTTTTTCTCTTATGGATCTTAATAGATTTCCCTAAAATAAGGTATCTTGGAAGGATTGAGAGACCAAGGGAATGAACCAAGGCTTCCCCTAGCATTCATCTACCCACCCAAACATTTTGGCATAGTTGGTTTGGACCCATGATACACGAAACAAAAAATATTCCTATTGGCACATTTTATTACTCTCAACTATCACATTTTGCAAGAATGCATTTATTCTTGGCATGATCAAATGATGTTGAGTTGATGAGAATTGAGAGAGGTCATTGTGGAGGGACCCATATCCACCTATAGGTCCAAATGAAACATTTGTAACTTCAAAAAAGTAAAAAATAATATCATGCCAAAACCTATCAAACTCATTCTTCTCTTGTATATTAGCATTGATCAAGTGAGTATCTTCATCATTATTTAAATATTAGCAAGATTAGAATGATCAAAACATGATATACAAAAAATTATCTACTAAAATCAATGGAATACAATGAAGAAACATAATCTAAATCACATAATAACTTCCCTATTTTAGTTTGTGGCTCATGTTGAAGTGATGCATGATCATGGACAAAAACAATAAAATGTTTTTTTATCTTCTTCTACTTGTGTAAAGATATATGTTATTGATTTCTTCCTATATTAATTTTTTTATTTTGATTTTCTTCACCCATGTCAACTTCCAACTCATACCAAATGATAGTATAGGTCTAATATGACTAATAATTATAGAGTAATAGGTTGCTAAAATCATGCATTTGATCATTTGTCTTTGAAAAATTATATTGCAACTCTTGAAAAATTATATTGAAACTCATTTGTTTGCCTTAGGAATAAGTTTCTTCTTCATTGTTCCAATTATTTTTCATTTTCTAGGTCGATATCCTTTTTTGTCTCATGGTATTAGACTCATCGAGCTATTGTTCACTCTTAATTTTAGACTTGATAACATTAGCAAACTAAGATAAGGTGTTTCTAATAACTTGATCACAATTAGTCCAAAAATCAATCATTCTATGAACCTTTTCTTGTTGATTTACATCTTCTATTGTACCATTCAACTTGTCAAACTCATCATCATACTTATAGAATCATAAGAGATTATAATCTATCATATCATCTTCATTAAAATAATCAAGAATGTCCAATTGTAAAATATCATCATTATTTTCATCCTCATAACAAGAATACGAATCTAACATTGGATTGACTTGACTAAGAAAATCATATTCATTTTCCATTTCAATGGTAACATATGTAGTAATTACTTGGATTTCATTATTGTAAGTTAACATATCATCATTAACAATACTTTCCTTGCTATTCAATAAATGAGAATTAGAATTTTCAACTTCTAGAATAGCAATACCTTAAACTTTATCGTTAGGACAACCATCAAGTGGATTATTCATCATGATTCAACTTCATCATCTTATTCATTTTGACAACTAGTTTTAGAAATTTAATCCTACTCATGTGTTGATCACCTTGTTGAATTTTCTTGATGAAGAATGGATGATTTAGAACACTTTCAAGCTTATCTTCATGAGTTGATCCAATTGATTTGTCTTCTCTAATGACAAAATCAAGATCATCATGGAATTTTAACATTTCGAATTTGTCTCCATTAGTATCTTCACATGGTTATGTACTTCAAAAAGGCGTGTCATTACTTTCTTTCACAGTAGGTGTTGTCTTGAATGTATCATGTATATGTATATCAACTTGTGTTATGTCTTTTTCAACTCAAGATCTCGACCATATACCTTCTTTAACAAGAGTTTGAAGAGTGTATTGATTAACTTCTATAATGAACACCTCCTTAATGGGAAGGAGACCTTTCAATTAAAAATCCATCTTTATGAGGAAGGATAAATAATCAACCTCACAATATTCAGTTGTAAGGGGTATTCTACATCCATTTGACATAGTGAAATTTGAAATTAGTGGGCATCCAAATCTAACAAACATTTGTTCAATATTTCTTCAATGAGTGGAATAACTATTTGGTTTTTTTTCTCAAAGTAGGATTAACATGAAACCTTACCCTTATCATGTTGACCAAGTGTGGATGTTGAGGAACCTTTAAAAGAATTAGATGAACATGTATAAACTTCTACACTTTATTATTTCTCATGAAAACTACCTAGTGATAACATTCTATAGGTTGGTAAATTATTACTTCTTGCACCATTTTGGTCATTCATGCATTCCATCACATTATTTCTTCTAAATAGATAATTAAAATGTCTTGTATAATGAATCTTGTTCCTTGTAAATTTTTGCTTCATTCCTAAGATGTCATGACTTGTCGTCATTCTTTGCATTGGAAAAATGATACAAATTTGATGAATTTACAACTATGTGTTGTTATGTGGAACCCGATTAGACTCGGAGTTTAAAATTTCCCCACTTTGCTCGTCGTGTTTTCCCCCAAAATCAATCAATGGTAGGGGTCTAGGGGCTATTGGAGGTAGTTCCCCAAAGAAAATTTTGGTTAAATTTTAATAAAGTAATTTGTTGCTTATTTGTATTTAAAATATAGTTATAAATAGTTACAAAAACTGCCTGGAATTTGAACAGTTGCTTGCTGCAAACATAATGCGAACTGTCACAAATTGGAATAGTCACATTTTCGCTTTGGTTACCTGTTGCTATGTGGATTTGGTGTAAAGAAAGTGTGTGGTGTTGTTTTAGATCATGTGGTATAGCGCGGGGAGTAACATAGTTAAATACAGGTTAAGTGTTGGGCACACGTAGTATTGTGCGTAGAAATTACAGAGCAGTGAAAATGATTCAATTCGTTATTGCAAGTTGCAGCTATTGTTGTAGGTTATTGTAATGTACATTTTCTGAAAGTAATCTCACTTTTTTTGTTATTTGTTTATTCTGTTGTTTTATTTTGTTGTGTGTTTATTTAATCTGCATATAATTGGTAATTTGTACCCTCTCTTCCTGCGTACAATTCCTAACACTATGTTTGGATTGGAAATTGATGGTACAACTATAGGAAAATTAGTAAAAGGTGTACTTGCATTCATGACTATATTTTGAGCATTAAAATCATAAAACTAACCTTACAAATGACTGAACTAATTTGTTGAACATGGTGATTGGATATTTTGAGGATCATAACTGCCATAATTGAATGAATGGGATGATTTCAATTGACTAGAACCATTGAATGGGTTGATAAATAGTTGCGGTTGCATGCTAGGATAATTGAAACTTTTATTTTTTTGGTTGGCCACTAGTAATTTTCTCCAAAATGAGAGCCCCTTTAAAATGCATCTTACACATGACTCATACTATTTTTCTAACAAATTCTTGATAATAGAGGCCTAATGCTTGAAAATAGAAATCTAAAATCTTGTTACCTTGAGGCAAACGAGAATCACTCACTATTTTTACCTCCTTGAAAAAACTTGAAGTTAATTGTACAATTCTTTCATTAGGTCCTTTTTTATTATCTTAAGTAGCCTTCTCATCTCTTTTGCATCAATGTATCCTCCAATTTTCCAATGAAAATTATCTTTTAATTGAGCCTAAGAGAAAATGAAATAAGGTGGAAAATGCCTATACCATTGACCTACTTGCTCTCTCAAGGTGTAGCTAAATAGATGTCAAAGAAACCTAAATTTGAAGGAAAATTAGGCAACCCCTCTTGAGAAAACAAAGGACAAATCATTGGAACCAAAATTTTTGGTCAAAGCCTACCTTAGATTTGAATTTCTTTGGCCTTAGAAACCTTCTCACTTCCTTTGATAGACTCTAGTCAATTGCATATCCTAGATTTTTGAGGAAAAACCTAACGAAATATTGTTAAAAAATGTAATAGATAGAGGTTTCACAATTACTATCCCACATATATACCCATTCTTGTACAAGGAGTGTCTGTGGCCTTTTTCATTGAAATCCATAACCTTTATCTTAGAATCCTAGATCATTCTCTCAGAATATAGCAACATATGACTTTTGGAAAGATTCCAAGGTAAAAATTGCAGCAATAGAACTTAATAATGTGTTTTCAAATCTGAAATTATATATTCAAGATTACCATAAAGAGATTATGTGATTGACAATTCCAAACATGAAAGAAAAACAGTTCAATACCACAAGTTGACATCCACAAGTGACACAAGATATATGTGGAGAAACCCTTGCAGGAAAAAACTTCACACCCAAAGAGATTTAATTTTTTTATTAATCTTCAAATGAGATACAATAATACAACTGAAATATTCCGAGCCAATTTTTTTCAACTTTTCAATTACAATAAGCAGAGCAATACACAGTCGTTAGGGTTAGCTCTAAACCAAAATGATGCTAAAGCAACTCTAACCAGAATGTACACCAGGATCCCGATGTGGGCAAGGTGTGAGCATTGGTCAAAGGATCTGAATGCTGAAATAGAGCTAGAAGGAACTCTAACCAAGAATGGCGCCAAGTGATGGTGAGCATATGGTCAGAGGATCTTAAATGAAATGCTGATACAAGAACTCTAACCAAGGATGCGTCGGAGAACGACGAGCATATGGTCAGAGGATCCCTACCATCTAATATGCTGAAAGCAAACTCAACACCAAGTATGTGCTACCCAATTCCAGTATGGAAATGAGGCGACCATATGGCGGAGATAAAAAGAAATACAAATGCAACTTCAGAATGTAAAGTATGATTAAGAGAATTGTTGACAGTACTACTGTTCAGCTTACAATGAAATATAGAACGCCTACAAGATCAAGGATTAGAGCTCTTCTAATTGCTGCAACAACGAAGATGTCTTCCACAAAGCCTTTAATGATTTCCTAACACCAATCCCAAAAGAAAATGCAGATTTCTCTAATCTGGTATAACAGACCAGTAGCTTAATATATCAAACCAGCACCCTTTAGACTCACTAAAATGCACTTATCTCACTCGTTACTAACTCTATTGACTTGAAAACAAATGCATAGCACCCTTATGAAGGAGGCTGAAATATTCCCCTTAATTTTTTCCCAAAATTAACATTCAAATCAGCAACCAAACACTGATTAGCGTTAGCTCCAAAATGTAAACCAGCAAAGAAGATAACTCTAACCAAGAATGTTCACCAAGATCCCAATGTGGGCGAGGTGATAGCATATGGTCAGAGGATCATTAGGCATAAACAGAGCTGAAAGTACAATTCATCTGCTGGTGCAGGCATCCACAAGCGGTGGGAATACTCCACTTATTCAGTGGGTGAGTTTACAACAATTATTAGGCGGCAAGCCAGCCTTTAAATCCACTCTTCCACTTATTAACGTGGGGGGAATACTGTCCACACAACCACTTATAACGTGGGGGGAAATTACAAACAAGATATATGTTTATTCTAAAACTCAACCACTCAATTGTGGGAGTGTAAAACAGATATAAAATTGCAGCAAGTAAAGGAAGAGTTGTTAGTACTACTAACTAGCTTTACAAAGAATAAGAACAGCTGCAAATAGAATAGATAAGCTTTTAGAATGTTCTTTATCCACACTGGCGGTAAACCATCCAGGGGTACTTAATGTGAGAAATAGAAAATAATTGCAGCAATAAAGGACTGGAACAGTACTACTGTTTACAGTCTTACAATATAGAAAGAGAGCTGCAAATTACATCAATATTACAATGTTTTCAAAGCACCAAGATTCTGAATGATTCCATGATTATTAGTAGCAATTATTGATGAAGAAAGGACTGGAAATTCAAACTGAAACAAGTCTGATATAAATCTGCAATTCTGGAAATGAATAACCAGCAACTATAAGAATTAATTAAATGCTCATAACTTCACCAAAATACCTCCGAATGGCGTGAAACAAAGTGCAATGAACCTCTGGAGGATAGGCACCCATGACAAGATGAAGAAACAGCCTCAAAAGTCATCCATTAATTTATGGCACAATTCTCAATTCTCTACAGATGGTACGACTCTTGAAAAGGGCGATTTAGCAATAAAAAATCAAAGACTTGGAAATAAATTCCAATCTCTTGTGGAAGGGGTCGCCTTGGGTCTAGAACCACTTTGCAAACATACCCAGAATGATATTTAATTTGCTCAAAAAGCTGTCAACAAAAAACACTTTCAGCCATGATAAACCAGCAACATAAAAATTGGAAATATCTCACCAAAACTCCACAATAATGCTCAATATGTACTTCTGGATGAAGCACACTCTCAGTCCACCACCTAGGGAACCATAGTTTCAGGCCCGAAGAGTGGAGTAGATTTGCTAAGCTAACCCTTAGCCGGATTCTGGATTTCAAACCAGCAGCATAACGTTATATTTTTCCCCAAAGATAATCAGCTCTTCAAACATTATAAGCTTCAATTGGAAATGAAGCAACAAGAGACTCTTCAAATTCCAAGAAGTTGAATCACTTCAACTTCCAAAAGGAATGCCACTTTAAGCATTTCACTTTTTGAAATAATAAAATATTAATCAACCTCTTTTAGGCATCCAACTTCACTTTGCAACAATAAAGCATTTAATAATTCATTAAATGCACCATTGACCACTTAATGACCCCCTTTTAAAAACAACATGAAGTGATCATTCCTAGGCGTGGGGGTACAACTGAGAAACATAAAAATGACTAAGTATAAAACTTAATCCATGGAGATAACCAAAGCCAAACTGAAACTGAAGGATAGCAAAATGACTTGAGCTGAATTGCTGATGATGCTATTGCCAAAATTAGACTTACTAAAAATAGCCAACTGCTATAAATAGTAAGTTCACATCAAAACAACAGAAAGCCAAACTGAACATTGAACTGCAAAGGTTTGAACTGCTGCTAGACAGATACTGCCAAAAGATAGACTTGCTAAAAATAGTGAACTGCTATAAATTGTAAGTCTGCACAACAACCTCAGAACGCCAACTGAGCAGTATCTGAAAGAGGAAACCCTAATTTTCCACCTCAGCTTAGCCTACGGATTTCCGGAAATAGGCTAAATCCAAATGAAGATTGTAGGGCCAAAATGGGGACATTACAGAGGTGATCAAACTTGGATCACAAAACTTCACCCAAACCTTGAATCCTTTTTAAGACACAAATCCCAAGAACATGAAATGGTACGACCTAGCAAGAGGGGCGATTTCCTTCTAGTAAATTCAAAGCTTTATCAAAAAATTTGAGATTTGGCAAATAAGGGTGCCCTTACCAAGGAATCATATTGGGTTAATACCCAGAAGAAGAATAATTTTATTTTCAAATCTGCAATTGAAACTCACTTACAGCCAAATATAATCAGCAACTCCAGAAGATTCTAATATGCAAGAAACAAAACTATATAAGCAATCCCAACTGCAATGCAAACTCACTACAAAATCACTCAACTATCACTAAATCATCACTAGTTGTTGTGTTGCAAGCAAGAAGCAATGCCCAAGCTAGGAGGCCTTCATTCCTCGAAGCGATCCAATACCATTCTAACAGAGTAACATTATTGTAGACAAAAGATAATCCAAATGAGAACCAATGGCTTCCTTTTATAATTTCCAGTTGACCCTTCTCGAAACCCTAATCTTCTTTTTTGAGTCAAACCCTCAGCCTCCAATAGATGGTGTCCCACTTTCCCAAGCAATACTTGACTTTTAATTATAAACTTTATCTCTTCCTTGAAGTTGGCGTCCAACTTATGCTTGGATTAAATCTTTTAATAAGAAATATAAGTAATTCCTTCAATGAAGCGCCACCCAAAAAGAACATCTTTTAAAAACAACTTAAAGTGAAGTTGCTAGGCCAAGGGGGGGTCAATGTTAAAATATAATATTAAAACATGACTTAATTAAAATAATTTGAAATTATCTCTCCAATTGTGGCCCGAAGCCAAAAATGAGTAAGCCAACTGATCAATCTGAAGTAGAAAGCCAACCGTGCCAAGACCACTGCCAGAAATAGAATTTACTAAAAATAGTAAATTCCTGAAGATGCTCAGAATGCCAAGAAAAACATATCACTGCGAAGCTCTCTGAAAACCCAGAAAGAATCCGCCATTAAATCAACCAACCTCAAGCGAGAGCATTCTTCAAAACAAGAAACCCTAATTCCACCTTCCGAGTAGCCTACAGGTCTTCGGAATAGGCCAACGGTCACTAGAAAGATCATGCTCGAGAAGGGGACATTACAACAACACTCTCTAAATTCTGGTAGCACTTCGTTACTCTAAAAAGATGCAAATAAACACTTACAAACCACCATCTCAAGGCTCCAATATATAGAATTTTGTGGGAGAGAATACCACAAATGGTATCCCAAAGCAACAAGCAAAACCACATGGAAAAACCCACACCCCCGTTAGTGGACAACCCATAAACATGGCATAAAATATTGAATAATCACATGGCCTTCACATGGGCGCCTAACCCACATCCAATTAGAATTGGTCAATACCAAGTGCTCCATAACTCTCTGATAGCTCTGATATCTTCATGCAAGAACATGCACCAACATGCAAACCTGGGTGCCCAACCATGCAAGAGCATGCAAAACATGCAAATAAGATACACAGACATGCACATCAAAGTGGTCCCCACTCACAAAGTTGGATTCCCAAGAGGAATATTCTTCCAGGATGCCCTATAACCATCACCATAGAGGGTCCACCTATTTAAATGCAATTACAATTTTTCATAGGAAAATAAAATAAATATTTTGCCCCTCATATCCCCTAGAACACTTTCCAAAGAACGTGGAGACACACAATTATCAACTTAGGATAGCGATTATAATGTCACCTATCCTAACATTCTCCCACTTGACATTATACATTGCAATTACATCCATGAGAAACAAATAAAATATAATCAAGTATAGTGGTCAAGGCCCATGGCCTTCCTGCACCAAGAGAACTTATCTGTGGTCACTAGCTTTGTGAGAGAATCTACAACATTATCCAAAGTGTCAACCTTCTCAATCAAGACCTTACCACTCTCAACCATTTCTCACACAAATTGATATTGCACATCAACATGCTTAGTACAAGCATGATACATAGGATTTGTGTCTAAACATATGGCACTCTGAATGTCACATCCAACCCTCACAGTCCTGTAATCAAAACCAATACCTTTACCAAGTATTTGTAACCAAATCACCTTTTTAGAGGCATGGGTAGCAGCCATATACTCCACTTCAATGGTGGATAATGCAACTATAGGCTGCCTCTTACTCATCCAATTCACTGCACCTCCAAACAAAGTAAAAACATAACCACTAGTGGACCTTCGACTATCCAAGTCACCTGCCCAATCTACATCAACAAAAGCTTGTATTCCCAATGACTTAACAACATCATCAGTACCATGATAAACTAAATAGTAATCTGAAGTACCACGTAAATATCTAAACACCCTCTTAACAAAAGTTCAATGCTCTCTACCAAGGTTAGACATAAATCTGCTCAAAACTCCCATTGCCTAGGCTATATCTAGTCTAGTACAAACCATTGCATACATCAAACCACCAATGACACTAGCATAAGGAACGTTAGACATCTCTTCAAAATCATCATCAAAATTAGGACACATGTCTAAATTCAACTTAGTACCAACCAAAAATGGAATATTTATTGGTTTGCAGTCATGCATATTAATCTTTGCAAAATAGTATCAACATACTTACTTTGACTTAACCAAAGCTTTCTATGAACCTGATCTCTATTGATATCCATCCCAAGGATATATTTTATAGCCCCTAAATACTTCATGTCAAATGTGCCAAAAAGTTGAGTCTTAAGCTCCCTAATTATCACCTTGTTGTTACCCATAAACAACATGTCATCAACATACAAGATAATGATTAGTACTTGATCATCAATAACCATAATGCAAACACAATGATCCTCCTGTTGAACAGTCTAGATAAACTGAGAGGGCGGGTGAATCAGTTATCATAAAATAATTTTCTTTTCTTTAATTAATCTGGAGCATGCATATATCAATCAAAAAATAATCAAACAGATGTGAACATGAATGCACACAACAACACCATGCACAATGAACACTAGAATTTACGTGGAAATGCAAGAAGGGAAAAACCACGGAGAATGCTAATTCTCAATTATAAAACACCGATTAAGGTGACACCAGTTAAGGTGATTTTTACAAAGGCTCACTGTAGGTAAGGCTCACTACCAATGATCTCACTACACAGCTATTACAGCCAAAGATAAAAAGGCTCACTACCAAAATGCTCACTATAGGTAAGGATCATTGTTGGTAGGCTCACTTCCCGATTATTACAAAAACAAGATAGTCTCACTGAAAAAAAGTGAATGGATGAAGTTACATCTACATATGCATGAATTTAGTTCTGGTTAAGAGTACAATAACTGTCCGCAATAGATCCAGTCAAGAATCTTCTGCACACCTTCCTCGCACAATATTTGCAAAACATATTACTTCTTCCTTTACACCCTTTTATCTATTCACACACACCATACACCACACTTCTTTCATCAAACAAAAACAACTTTTACTTGTACCATTCCATGCCTTCATAATCTCCTAGGTCAATCAGACACAATGTCTTCATAGTCTTCTAAGTTGGCCAAACACCATTTGAATTTAGATCACCACAAAACATGTCAGCATAAAGAACAACCTTGAAATATTCAATAAGGCTTTTCACGCTAGCATTGGACCCAAAAGATAGGTCACACACAAATATCTTCTTGCCACGTTACCAAGGGACCCATAAAGGTCATACATAAGATAGGTTCATTACATCACATAATTATCAAAAGATAGAAAGCTTTGAATTACATGAAATATATTTTGGAGCCAATGGGAATGCCACAACCAAGACCAAATCTTGATTATCATCAATTTTAGTATCAACAGAGAAACACAATTTGACATACCAAAACTTGTAATATGCTACATAAATGTCTGGATAGTAAGGTTACCCAGAGTAAGCTTTGAGCATAGTAGCCAACATCAAAAGATTATACTTCATTATTATGCATTGACTGTCTTCCACGAATGTCCCAAAAAGAAGTACTTCCATATCTAGATCAAAGATAACATCCACACTACACAACATCAAAGAATACGATAGGATAGATCATTTATGTATATCATCCGGAGCTCAACCTTCCAAATCTAGGTTTTGACATCAATAACAACAATGCTAAATCATCTCAACTTCTCAATGATCTCCCCCTTTGGCATTGATGGCAAAACAGTAAAATCCCAAAAACACAAAACTCTAAAACTCCATCTCCAAAACTCCAAGCACTCCCCCTTTGTCAAGTAATTCAATACCTCTTCTTATTTTTTTTTCCTCTTCATTTTCTCCCCCTTTTTTCCATCAAAGGAAAAGGGCCAAATAAGAACATTCAGGAGATCAAGTAAAAACAACACTTTTCACATGAAAAATCTTCTTGTACCTTTCTCTCACATTTGGAAGAATCCTCTTCCAAGCCAGCACTACAAAAACAATTTTGGCACACATACTATCCAGTAGAGTCAACAAAATAAATGAAGATGACTAGTCCGGAGATAGGCATTGTTGTTCACAATCCTCTGCATTCGAAAGTATCCTGGAGAGATGATCCAACCGAACCTCAACAATTTATTTGACCAACCAGAAAGTTTTAACCAAATCTTCCCTCTATCTCTGAACAAAAAATAACTTTACTTGCAACTCTCCAACTTTTATTCTTTGTTTTCCATCTGTATCTTTGAAGAAATCAAAACACTTCCCAATATCATTCAATTCAAATTCAATAGCTTCAATTCTGCTTCTAAAATTATCAACAACAATAGGCCACCGGAGACAATACCTGTAGATGTCAGGCATATCCTTAATGCATTCTCTTGTCTTGCCAATGTGTTTGGATAACTTATGTTTGGCTTTAACACACTTTCTCTCAATCATAGCTTGGAACTTATGTCCTTCAGATCCTTCCCACAACAACCTTTCTTCAACAACTTCTACCAGATCATCCAGTAACAAGTCAGAAACATTTGAAATAGTAATACCATTTTTGAGCAGATAATCAACCAAGGCATCATCAATTCTAAGCCTACTGACTGAAGAGAAGGAATACGACATTTCACCAATATTTTTCATATCACCTTCATCCAACACCGAACAAACTTCATCTAGATAAAAAGAGTCAGATCTAGGAAGAGACTTTTCTTCCTTCTTCTCTTCTAAGATAGCAATGACATCCTTTGTGTTAAATTTTCTCCTTTTAGGTTCCGAAGGGGAACTGCCAATGAAAACCTTTAACTCCTTACCAGAGGAGGAACCCTCCTCAAACTAACTAGAAACTATCACACTAGAGCACAGATTCATCTGCAAGGATGAGAAATAGACTTTGCATGTACTTGCTTTAACTTTCATACATTCTAGATGCATGTAGACTTGCTTTCCAACAGGGATGTTGGACTTCCACTTAACATTCTCCTTTGACGGTAGTGAACTCAAAAAGTAAAATACTAAACATATGAGCAAAGACCCAAACCAGAAAGGATAACTCTCAACCAAAGACATTCTGACATTCTCAATTAGGTTTTCCATTATGAGGCTACACAAGTCAAACTGCTTATTTTCCTTCACCATCTTATGTGCAAGATATACAACAATAGCCGAAGTAGAACCTTCACGATTTTTGAAATAGATTTTGTAAGTGATACCATAAGCAACATACCTCATTATAGGATCGACAATGGTATTTATCAGTAGAGCTCGGGGGTCTTTTTCGATACTAGTAAGTTCCTCCATGTCTTTGTATTTCACCATTTTCTTCCCAAGGAGGTTACCAACACTACACAATTGAGTAATAGCTTCAATGGCTTCCTTAGTGATCAGATAAGGTTTTTCCAAAACAATGCTACCATCCTTGAATTGACTCAACAAGAACAAGATAGATTCTCTATCAACAAACTAGGGAAATTCTCCCCATAAATCCATACCTTCATCAGACTTGAATTGACTCAATAGGAACAAGATAGATTCTCTGTTAGCACTTACATTCTGCAATTCATCAAACTTCAACCATAGTTCCATTTCCTTCATCTTTCGATGATCAAATTCATCCAACTCTACTCCCTTCAGCCTTAGTGGAATACCTCCACTTGATTCTCTATCAACGGATTCCATTGTCGTGCTTATCTTCTTCAATATTTTATCGCTCCGCGAAACTTCTTCTTCTTTGCAAACTGTGAGAAATGTTTTGATAACTCCACCTTTTAACCTTAATTGCTCATGATGAACTTTTTGCCAAAAACTTACATCGATGACGCCATCAATTGTACTTCGCTTTTCAATCAGTTGGATTAAGCTTCATCATATATCACCAACTGGATCAAACTTAGTCATGTTGAAAAAACATCAATATTACTTTGGAGAGGGGGAACCGACAAGATATGCATTGCAAAACTCCTCTTGAGCCAAGGTAGTTGGCTCAGATTCTGATAGGGCTTGTACTGAGATCTGGTACCACAGAAGAGTTTTCCACACTCATTTCCTTTTTCTTCCACACCATGACGGTCTTCTTCTTAGATTCACCTGATTCTGTGACCTTTTTGTTTTCAGACTTTTTTGGAGCAACATTTCTGCATGTGCTAGCATAATGTTTGGGTTGACTGCACTTGTAACATCTTTGTCCTGACTTAATTGAGTGAACCTTGGATCTGCATTGATTCGCTTTGTGACCATAACCATGACATAAATAACAATTACCATTAAATATATTATTCATTCCATTCATTCTAGGCGGATTAGATAATTCACTTCTACAATGACTTACTTTGTGTCCAAACTTGTTACAGTTAAAGCATTGAGTACTTGGTTCCTTCTTGCTTCTGTACTCTATAGCCTTATGTACAAAATTCTTGCATAGAAAACAATTTCCATTAAATGATAAGTACCTTTGAGCATTTTGTGGTCTGACCGACGGTCTTTTAGGTGTTCTAGAGTTCTGGACCTTGCTTGTTACAACTGATCTCTCTTCAGCTTCAATTGCTTTGTCTTCACACTTAGTGTTCTTATTTGAGTTTTCATTGGTGAAGCCAAGTCCTCCCTTATCCTTGTGAAATTTTTTTAGGGACAAGAGTTGATCTAGATTATGCTACTTTCACATACTCTTGCTTATATTTTTAGCCTTCTTAACTCTTGATCTAACTTCTCATTTTCTTCTGATTTCTGTTTGATCGTATCTTTGAGATTTTCTTCAGTCTTCTTCTATTCTTCCATTTTCTATTTGATAGTATCTTTGAAATTTTCTCCAGTCTTCTTACATTCATTTAGTTGTTGCTTTAATTCCACAATGCTTTCCTTTGACTCCTTTAATTCTTGGCTGACCTCTTTGTGTCTTGCTTTGAATTTCAGGATTTTCTCCCTTAGCTTTAAGATACAAGCATTTGCTTCTTTGAGGTTTTCTTTCAATTCTTCATTTTCAGATTTTGTGCTTTCCATATCATCTAATATTATCTTCAGTTCTTCTTCAAAGTGATAAGCTCCTACCATCTTTTCAAACTGCCAAGATCTCCCTCAAGCGGTTAAGCTCTATCTCCAAGGGACCAAGCTCTGATACCAATTATTGAATAACCCGGATAACTACGAGGGGGGTGAATCAGTTATCATAATACAATTTTATTTTCTTTAATTAATCCGAAGTAGGCATATATCAATCAAAAAATAATAAAAAAGATATGAATATGAATGCACACAACAACACCATGCACAATGAACACCAAAATTTACGTGGAAACCTAAGAAGGGAAAAACCATGGAGAATGCTAATTCTCAATTATAAAACACCGGTCAAGGTGGCACCAATTAAGGTGATTTTTATACAGGCTCACTGCCAAAAGAGAAAGGCTCACTGCCAAAATGCTCACTACAGGTAAGGCTCACTACTTGATTATTACAAAAAAAAGATAGTCTCACTGACAAAAAGTGAACTAATGAAGTTGCATCTACATATGCATGAATTTAGTTTTGGTTAAGAGCACAATAACTGTCTATAACAGATCCAGTCAAGAATCTTCTACACACCTTCCTCGCACAACCTCTGCAAAACAGATTACTTCTTCTTCACACCCTTTTATCTATTCGCACACACCATACACCACATTTCTTTCATCGAACAAAAACAAATTTTACTTATACCATTCCATGCCTTCATAATCTCCTAGGTCAGCCAGACACAATGTCTTCATAGTATTCTAAGTCGGCCAAACACCATTTGAATTTAGATCACCACAAAACATGCTGGCATAAAGAACAACCTTGAAATATTCAATAAGGCTTTTCACGTTAGCACCAGACCCAAAAGATAGGTCGCATAGAAAGATATTCTTGCCATGCTACCAAGGGACCCATAAATAGGTCATACATAAGATAGATTCATTACATCACATAATTATCAAAAGATAGAAAACTTTGAATTACATGAAATATATTCCCGAGCCGATGGGAATGCCACAACCAAGACCAAATCTTGATTATAGTCAATTTTAGTATCAACTAGAGAAACACAATTTGACATACCAAAACTTGTAACATGATACATGAATGTCCAGATAGCAAGGTTACCTAGAGTAAGCTTTGAGCACAGTAGGCAACGTCAAAAGATTAGACTTCATTATTTTGCATTGACTGTCTTCCACGAATGTCCCAAAAAGAAGTACTTTCATATCCAAATCAAAGATAACATCCACACTACACAACATCAAAGAATATGATAGGATAGATCATTTCTGTATATCATCCGAAGCTCAACCTTCTGGATCCAGGTTTTGACATCAATGGAAACAATGTTGAATCATCTCAACAACTTCTTAACACCTCCTCACTCCTAAAAAATCCCAACTTCAATAAAAATGCATCAAACTTCTTGTACCACATCCCTAGTAACTGTTTCAAACCATATAAAGATATCTTTAACCTGCAAACCAAGTGCTCTTTTCCTTTCACAACAAAAGTGCCAGGATGTTGCATATAAATTTCTTCCCCAAGATCCCCATGTAAGAAAGTATTTTTAACATCCATTTTCTCTATTTCAAAATCATAAGAAACAACAATAGATAATAGGAATCTAATAGAACTTAACTTAGCAACAAGAGAGAATATTTCACCAAAATAACCTCCCTCTCTCTAGGAGTAGCCCTTGGCCACCAATCTGGCCTTGTACCACTCTAACCGACCATCTGCTCCAAGTTTCTTTTTAAATGCCCACTTGTAACCAATGGGCTTCCTTCCTTTGGGAAAACTCACAAGATCCTAGGTATCACAACTATCCAAAGCCATCATTTCCTCTTGCATGGCCTACATCCAAGACTCACTTTCTTCTGAAGAAAGATCCTCCCTATAGGATCTAGGTTCATCATCAGTACTCAAAAAAGCAAATACACAATGGTAAGTAGATGGGCTATACCTGTCAACTGAATTCTATTGTCTTGTGGATCTTCTCAAGGTAGGAGTAAGGGGTTCTTGCTACTCTTCTTCTATATGCTTATCTTGCACATCATTTGAATTCTCTAAACTATCTTCTTCTTCTCCATCCTCTAATCCATCTAGTTGTTCTTCCACATGTGCATCTTCCTACTTCTCAATCTTTGTCTTGAAGTGCATTGTTTTTGTCTTATCTTTCTCCTTTGGTTGTTCTTCACTTGAGTAAGCTCTTGTAACAATCTCCCAATTAATCAGTACTAAAGTATGGAAATTAGTGAATAACTACCCAATTAATCACTAATGAAGTATGGAAATTAGTGAATAACATGAAGACAATTTAGATCTAATCTAGGAGTCAAATATTGAATTAAAAATAAATAAAGTTCCTTAATGTGTAAATGATTCCCCACAATACTTGAAGTAACTTTAAAACTCAAATCATTTATATGCAAATGTAGATACCTACTCTTCAAATCAAATTGATGATATATGCAACAAAAATAATTATAATAGCCAATCTCTCTCATAACAAGTTCAATTATAAAGGAAAATATTTGCAAATATGTAAATATATGAACACTTGCATTACAAATACTTTTCAAAAGAGAGTGCATCATCTAGGGGATATCCACCCTACCACGAAGCATTATCTTCCCCGTGCTACTCCACTAGAGAATCTTGACCCATCACAAAGGGTCTAGCTATATGTAGCCAACATGCATGATGGACTCTAGTTCACTATGTGAGTTGTTGTCAAAATAACATACTTATATGCTCATGCAACATACATATAATGCACTAATTCCCATAAACATATGTATGTGAAAGAGAATATAAATCAATCTAAGTAATGCACTCATTGGTGGGAGTCAATAACTCTCCATGTTTACATCATAAGAATGTCCCAATCATCTCACTATGATATCTAAACATTTAATAGAATAGATTAACAACACCAAAAGAAAAACATGTGACTAAAATTCAATCCTTATGATGTTTTACTTAGATGTATTTTCAAAGTGAAAATATTTATTGATTAGTACATTAGAGAGGAATGGTTCACAAATAATTAGTCCATAAAAGAAGCTAATCCACAATTTAAACACACTTCCATAACTCCACTTAGTATTAAGTAATACGAAGGATCTTACTTCCTCCTCGTGACTTAAGTGATTGTAGGTTATTACCTGACAAACATGGAAGGAAACCCACAAAGGGATTGTGACCTATTTAAATATTTTCACTTATGTTTAACCACACCTTTATGATAAAAATAATTATCATTTAAACTCATGATACTTGCAACCTATAAATCAACTAGTAGTTTCAAATTTGCAGATTGCAATACGAAGGACAACATTCAAATAGTCATAACTTTTATATTTTTTGGCCAAGTTCAAAACTTCAATGTGTTCTAGAAAGGAAAAAGAACGAAGGATAAAACCCAAAACTATTTTTGCAATAATCCCAACCATTTATGAGCAGTTTTATCTGCAATATAGATCACTATATTTCTCCCCAAAATAGGACATATCTTAATAGACTTATACTACTTATCTAAATTTCAAATTTTGATAAGTGTCCAAACAAAAAAAAAGGAGGAATCAACCACGTGAGATGGAAGCCATGATATTTTACCTTCTAATTATTAGGGTGACAAGACATTTAAATCATATGTGTTGCTTGGATGACCATGTGGAACAATAGAAGTGCCCATTATGCTCATGAAAAACATTAGAATTGTAGAATTATTTTATAGATAAATACAAGAGAAAATTTATCTTGAATGAATCTTCATAATAGGATCACCTGGGAGAGCATTGTAGAAGTGCCAAAAAATTCCAATATACATGGAAACTCAGGCTAATTTCAGCTTGAATAAGAAGACATAACTCTAAGTTGCTAGAGTTTTCACACATTGGGTTTCTCAAAGGTAATTAAGAACATTTATTCCTTAATCCATATTTTACAATTTCTGTCATGAACTCCAACACCTAGATAACTTCAAAATTATATTTTTAGTTCTATTCCATAGAAAATAATTTAAGGAGTAGTAACATAAATCATATTTAATCAGATTTATGTTATTAAATTTGTGATATGAATTATGAATAATGGGAAAATCATTCTTTGCTTTGGAGATATTTTCAATTTAAATAAGTTAAGGGGTGATCAGGTATAAAAATTTGTGCATGTTTCATTGGTATAGAATGAGATCGGGATAAAGAAAAGGAACTCCATTAAAAGCAACAAGTAATGTCCAATGCCTATTATAGGCTAGGCTATATTTTTTTTGGTTGGTAATAAGATTTTATTTTATTAAAAAAGTAGAGTCAAATACATCATCTTCTTATTTTTCATGAAAGACCACCTACCACCCAAAATTCATCTATGAAAACACCATTTTCTCAGAATTTAACACTTAACCTACATCACCTTACTCTAAAAACCCTGATCATCTACTTCAAGTTCAAAAAAGATTTTAGATTTACATTCACACTATTAAATTGCAACTACCAACCACCCTGCAATCAAATTCCAACTTTCACAACATTCCATGAGGGCTAAACCCCAAAAATTCAACAAAAATGAGGCAAAGATACTCGATAATTCTATTACAGAGAATTAAAAATACTAAAAAACTTTGGCTGAGCTACCCGGGTCCACTCCGCTTTCTAACACACTCGTCATCTTCCTCTTCTGAGGACACAACTCTTTCCTCTCCAAATGCTCTACTTTTGCTTGGGCCTGAGCAGTTACCGCTTCTACCTCCATCAGTTCCACAAATAGTTTTAAAGCTTTCCAACCGCGTTCAGCCTCCTCTCTCCAGTAGGCTTCAAGTCTCCCTTTTGGCCACCTCACAAACATAATGCACTTATCAACCTCATCACTCTCTGCATTCTCAATCCATTCACAGATGTCCAATCCTTCTCCTAGGATGGCCCACTCCAAAATTGAGTCCAATCCCTCCAGAAAATCTCTGTGCACCAATGCTTCCATCACCCCCTTCACTTTTTCCATTGGCTCCCCCAAATCTAGACCCCATGCCATTATCAGAGAATAAACATCCATATTTGTACAATACCTGTGTTTAATTTCCCCGAACCCCTTGCCCAGTATCAATTGCATAGACTGCACCAACCTCTCATCATTGTATAGAAACATGTCTTTCAGCCTCCTTTTTGATGTTTTGCCAAAAAATGGGCAGAGTTATCTCTTTGTTAAGAGCGAGAAGTTTTCCTCCATCGCAATTATGCAACTCCAGAGCCAAAACCCAATTACAAGCCATTTTAGAGCTTGTTCTCCACCACAAAATTCAAAAGAAGCATTGAGAGAGAAGGAATTAGAGAGTTTAATAAGAATTAAAGCTCTCCACACTCATCCATTAATGTAGGACGTACGTTCATCACCGCCACCCAATTCCACAACATTCTTTCAGTCGCTTCAAAAATTGCAAACACTCATTAATTCCTTCACATTTACTTCTACGTACATACCACCTCTCTTAAATCCACCTCCTCTAAATCCAATTGCTTAAGTCTTCGAACCTCGTCTCACCAACTTCTTCAAATGTTAGAGCCCACTTCGATAGGGTGTCTGCTTCTACATTTCCAGATCTCCTTACATGACTAACAAAGAAGTCATCAAAAGATGCCAACTCCTTAATTTTAACAATTATATTTTGAAGATGCCAAGCATCAATACTCCCCTTCATCACTGCCTAGATAATTATGAGAGATTCACCCTCCAAATGAATTTTTGAGGCACCTAGTTTTTTGCCAAATTTGATAGCCATTAATGCTGCTAAGGCTTCAGCTACATTATTAGTCCCTTCCTCCAACTTCTTCGCTCCCAAGGCCAATACATTCCCTTTCCAATCACGAGCAATGAAACTTTCCCCTGATGGTCCAGGGTTCCCTTTAGAAACCCCATCAAAATTTAATTTCCACCATCCCTCCATCGGTTTTTCCCAAATGACCTCCACCGGTCCCTTGGAATATGGATTAACCCAACCATGCCCCTTAATGGGCATAGGCTAGGCTATATTTATTATAGGTAAATTAAATACATTGAAATTCCAGTAATATCATGGCATTAATGATCTTCTTCAACATAGTGCTCTTGCTTTATAGTTTGTCTCTTATCAATTGACATATGACATATAACTCCAACAAATATCAAAGTTTGAAAGCATGTCATTTTTGCTATATTGTATTCAATATGGTTGCCAATAATGTACAATAAATTGTTTTGAGATTTTTTTTACAAATGAAAATTGTGCGTGTTTAGTTTTAATTATCCCTTAAAATATCTAATGTACATTAATGGTAGGTAGTGTAAGGTAGTGTAAAATTGTTATGCTTAAGCATAGGCTTCCTACAATTGTTAAATATTGGTACTATTACAAACATATGCATAAACAAAGAGGTCTACAAAGTGAATTCTCTTTTGAAACCTCTACATAAAGACAAAAATGGAAAAAACTTGAATAGTCACTTAAGCTCACAAATCTAAATTCCTTTTTTTCAAGTTTGAAAAAATAATGTCAATCAAAAATGAAAAGATGATGTACAAAAACTCATTGAAAAAAGTTGGGCAAAGACTAAATATTAAGAACCCAACTAGAAAACTAAAACAAAAGAAAGGAGAATGGATAATGAACAAGGCTGAATACTCTAATTTTATGAAAAATCATATTTAAAGGTATAAACAAATTATAGCTCAAATGATAAAAGCATCAAGGCTTTCAAACTCAAAAATGTCTTATTCATGCCACGATATCACGAATGCAAAACCTACAGAAAAGTCATTGAACTAACAGGTGGAAACCTAATAAGACAACCCTTACAATGATTTATATCCACAATTGAGGGAAAAACTAATTATACAAGCAGAAACAAAGGGAATCATACCTGCAAAGATTAGCCTTGCTTGAAGGCCAACAAATTCTTGGAATGCCAGCTCCCATGAATAATCCCATGACATTATTCCTGTTATTACCTGAATGTTCTAATTAAGGGAAAAGCAGGTTTTGAATGGACCCGAAACCATAGGTTTTTAATGGGCTTGAAACCATTTACAGACAGGTTTTGACAGGGACCCGAAACCCACACAAAGAAGAATAGGCTGCACAAGGAATCAACATAGACAACCAACAGCAAGCCAACAACAAATCAAAATAGATACATCACAACATCCCAGATGTACTTGAAACAAAAGGTTTTGATGGGCACCTTAAACCTGAAGCAACTAGGAATTACAAAGTAATTTGAATCCCAAAACCACCTGAGACGGTCAGGAAACCATCAGTCTAAATTAACTAAACTACAACATACCTCTTGCCAGTACTAACCAACCACAAACAAATAGTTAGGAAACCATCAACAAGAACCATCCAGACACCAAAGACATCCAAGAAACCATCATCTAGAACCAACCAGACATCAGTAAAACACTTGTTAGCACCTTCCAATGAAACCAAACTCCCCACCTCAATAGGAGAGTTAGGAAACACAGAGGAACACTGGTGATTCACAACACAGTCATTGAACTAGTCAACCAACAACACCAACCCGACCTCCACCTCAATCGGAAGGGGATCCCCTCTATAGGAGAGGAAGAAGTGAAGCCCAAAACCACAAAAGATAGACCATCCCAACCAATCCACAACCCACCTCTTCACCTAAATAGAAGAGGGCTTCACCTTCGAAGAAGCAATTTCCACCTCCAAAGAAGACCATAGTTGAAAAAACTGACGGGAAGCAACCACACCCATAGTAGAGAGCACCACAACCTCCTTTGGAAAATAAGAAGGATGGATCATAGAGTACATAGAGTACTCATCCACGAGAAGAATAATCCCAACCAGGATCACAAACATAAGGACCAAAGCAACCCAAGATAAAACAAGCTCACTGATCCGTAACCACAAAAGTGGAAGCACAACACTCCGAGCCACCAAACCCTCATCCAGAAAAATGAGCAAAAGGACCCAAGCAGGGAGGAGTTGTTGGAAATATGTGCCTCAAACATTACAGGCTGAAACCTCCTTTTAGATCAATGTCGGTGTGACATTTTGATTGTCTGGCCGACTAGCAGTTTATTTTATCCAATTCTGAATAGGTCGCTGTGACCCTGAAGAAGTCTTGCCGAAAGGTTTACTGTGGAGTCTATCGTTGTAGCAAGGTGTGTTCGTTGTGACCTCATAGCGCTCGGGAGAGCTTTGGCCAAAAGGCCATTCATTCATTTATAAGGGTAACTCTTAGCGACTGTGATCTTCGGTGAAGCTTATGGTTCTCGCTAAGATGTCTTAGCGAAGTGTTGTTCTCTTGCCGACAGCATATGAATTGATGTCCTATGGGTAACTTATTATGGCTCGGTGAGAAGTCACCGTGAAATCAAATGTTATGCCAACTGTGTTTTATCGAAGAGACTTAGCCGAAGGAAGTGACTTCGGTAAGATGTCCTACCGAAGTGGATATGTCTTAGCGACTAAGACTTAAGTTGGAATCTTTGGTATATCTTAATGAACTCGGAGAAAGGTTTTAGCGATAAAAGAAAGCTATGCTGACAGGGACTACTTGGGAGTTATCGATATAACTCTTAGACTTCGTTATGAAGTCTGAGCGATAAGCTATTGTCTTGCCGATAGCTGATGGCTATCGGGGTAACTCTTGGCGAACAGTTGGTCATCGGTGAAACATAGATAAATCGGTAAGTTCTCTCAGCGATGGAAAAATGTTTTGGCGACAGGTGAACACTTCAGAGTAGCATATGAAGATCGGTATGAACTCTTGGCGATAGGAGTAATTCTTTCCGACTTCTACTTGGTGCTCGGTAGGCTTGGGGACTTCGGTGTAACTTTAGTGTTTCGCTATGACCTTCTAGCGAAAGGGATGAGTCAAAGCGACTATAGAGACTCTTGGTGACATCGGTACGAGTTCAATATGGCATCGACGAGACACCGTTAGTGTCTCACCGAGATGCCAATGCAATACGAATTATGTTGACTGTGTATGACTTCTAATGTGGCATCACGTGCACGAATTAGAAGAGCCGAATTGGAACCGTTGGGAGTCTATTCGTTGCGACGGTTCTGAGAGGCAGCTCGACAGTCAGGGAACGCCATGGATATAGTTGGAAATTGCAGATGTTTTGATGTTGGATAGTAGTTCGATCAACGGTGATGTGTGAAGAATTCAAACTGTATCAGTGAAGGATTAAAAATATGTAAAGGTTGTAACCTGGAAGTTTTATGTTCAAAGAATGTACATGATGAATGCTGTTGTTTAATGACACCAGAAAGATAAGTCTGGAATTGTATGTAACTTTGATTACTGTAATACAAAGTGATTTCTCTTGGTGTGGTGGGTTTTTCTCCCGTAAGGGTTTTCCCACGTATATCTGGTGTTCATGTGTGTTTGTCTAAATACTCTATTTTTGTAATCTGTCTCATAGTACATCTCAATTTGACTGTAATTGAAAAATTAAAAGTACTTCTGCATTCTTTCCTGAGATATTGACGTTAGGAGAATTGTTTTCCGCATCTAGTTTTCCTTACAAGTGGTATCAGAGCCTGGCCAGTTGTGTTATCCTTGGGCCTACATTGGGTTTTTTGTGTCAATACTGTTCAGTGGGAGTTTTGTAGAGATTGTTATTTCTATTTACAAATTAAGATGTCTAGTTCATCTGGGAAGATTGAAATAGAGAAATTCAATGGCAGTAACTTTGAATTGTGGAAACTCAAGATGGAGGATCTCTTAGTAGATCGAGATCTTTGGCTTGCTGTGTCTAGAACTAAACCTACAGGCATGAAGCAAGAAGAATGGGACCTTGCAGATAGGAAAGCGAAGGGGCTGATAAGGCTCTGTTTAGCAGACTCAGTTCTTCTCAATGTGCATGAAGAGAAGTCTGCTTCTCTCTTGTGGAAGAGACTGGCGTCTATTTATCAGGGGAAATATTTGGTGAATAAGCTATTCTTGAGAAAGAAGCTTTACTCTTTGAGAATGCAGGAAGGAGGGTATGTAGCTGATCATTTGAATGCATTCAACATGCTGCTCACACAATTAACATCTGTTGGTGTAAACATTGAAGAAGAAGATCGTTGTATGCTTCTGTTATGTTCTTTGCCAGACTCATGGGATCATCTAGTGATGGCTATTGGGAGTACGACATCCAGTTTCAAAATGGAAGATATTGTTGGTTCTTTGCTGTCAGAAGAAATGAGAAGAAAATCTTCTGAGATGGCGAAGGAGGCTCTTGCTGTCAGAGGAAGGTCAAAGGAGAAAGGCAAGAAGAAGGACAAGAAGTCCAAATCGAAATCAGAAGGGAGATCAAAGTCTTCTGGCAAGAAGTCCAAGGTGAAGTGCTGGAACTGTGGGCAACCTGGTCATGTCCGAAAGGATTGTAAAGAGGAGAAAAAGAAGAAGAAAGGATCTTCCGATAATGGTTCTTCTCATAGTGATGGTGACGCCTTCATTGCAGCCTTGGCTACTCAGGCATCAGATGATGTCTGGTTGATCGATTCTGGAGCATCGTTCCACATGACATCTCACAAAGAATGGTTTACAAAGTATGAAGAATACGATGGTGGAAAGGTGTACTTGGTGAGTGATTCAACCTTGGAAATTGTTGGCCGTGGAAGAGTCAGAATCCAATTCCCTGATGGAAGAATAAAGGGGATCAATGATGTTATGCACATACCAGGTCTGGCTCGAAATTTACTTTCTGTCAGTAAGCTAAATGATATCGGAGTATAAGTCTTGTTCTTGGGAAGTGGCTGCAAGATGACTAGAGGTTCAATGGTGCTAGCTAGAGGTGCTCGAATTGGTACCCTGTACAAGCTGGATGCACAAGCTATTCATTGTAACAGTGTCTCTTCGAAGTCACTGAAAGCTGCTCATGGAGGTAAAGAGGGAATTGTCCCTAATTATGTAAACTCTATGGAAGTAAAACTTCCTGCAGAAAAGACTATGCTTTGGCATCATAGGTTAGGCCACATAGGAGAAAAAGGTTTAAAAACCTTGAAGAACAAAAACCTGGTTGAGGGGCTTGAAGATTGTAATCTAGAATTTGAATTCTGTGAACACTGTATATATGGAAAGCAACATTGTGTTTCATTTTATGACAGTCCTCATAAAACTTCTGGTTTGTTAGACTATATTCATTCAGATGTGTTTGGTCCAAGATGTTCCTTCTTTGTCTAAATCAAGATACTATGTTTCGTTCATTGATGATTATTCAAGAAGAGCATTTATATATTTTTTGAAAAGTAAATCAGAAGTGTTCAGTTGATTTAAGGAGTTTAAAAATCTTGTTGAAAATCAAATTGGTAAAACAATAAAATGCTTAAGGACTGATAATGGCGGTGAATTTTGTTCTGATGAATTTGAAAGATACTGTAAAGACCATGGAATCAAAAGACACAAGACTACACCTTACACTCCACAGCAGAATGGAGTTGCAGAAAGGTTCAATAGGATAGTGATGGAGAGAGCACGAAGTATGCTTAGTAGTGCTGGTTTGGAGGAAAAGTTCTGGGCTGAAGCTACTGCTACTGCATGTTACTTGGTTAATCGGTCTCCAAACTCTGCTCTTGTTGACAAGACACCTATAGAAGCGTGGTCTGGTAAGAAGCCCTCTCTTAGACATATTAGAGTCTTTGGCTGTGAAGCATATGTTCATGTGCCGGATGTAAAAAGATCTAAATTGGACAAGGAGGCTGTTATGTGTATATTTATTGGCTATAGTGCTAACATCAAAGGATACAAGCTTTGGAATCCTGTTACAAAGAAGGTTGTATACAGCAGAAGTGTAATCTTTCGTGAGCTGAAACCTTCCACCTTGGATCTGCAGTCAGAGATAAAGTCAGAAAACAGTAAGGATGTAGCAGCAATTCCTCCTACACCAGAGAAAGAGGATTTGAAGATTCAAAACGTACCTGAAACTAAGGAGAGCTCAAGCAGTTCTAAAAGCTTTGAAGAAGATGAACCTCAGCCTCAGCCAGTGAGGAGGTCAACTCAAGAAAGGAAACAACTAGATAGGTATGGGTTCTCATTAATTGATTCTACTTGTGTCTATGCCTTGATTTCTAGCACTGATGAGCCTAGGACTATAAAGGAAGCAATTAAAATGTCTGATTCAGATTCTTGGTTGGAAGCCATGGAGGAATAAATTGCATCATTAGATAAAAATGAAACTTGGAGTCTGGTGCCCTTGCCTAAAGGCAGAAAACCTGTGGGCTGTAAATGGGTATTTAAGAAAAAGATTGGTCTGGATGGAAGTGTAGAAAAATACAAAGCATGACTGGTTGCAAAGGGTTATTCCTAGGTAGAGGGAATTGACTATGGGGAAATCTTTTCTCTTGTAGCAAAGCTGACGTCCATTAGATTTCTATTGTCACTTGCAGTAGCTTATGACTTAGAGGTTGAACAGATGGATGTGAAGACAACATTTCTTCATGGTGATCTTGAAGAAGAAATCTATATGTCCCAGCTTGAGCACTTTGTTGAGAAAGGTAAAGAAAAACTGGTATGCAAATTAAAGAAGTCTTGTATGGGTTAAAGCAGTCACCTAGAATGTGGTACCAGAAATTTGATACCTATGTATTATCTTTAGGCTTTGTGAGATCAAAATCTGATCACTGTGTATACTATAAAGCTGAAAGTGATCAAGTGCTTGTTATTGCTCTTTATGTTGACAATATGTTGTTCATAGGAAATAGCAAGCTAATGATTTCTGATCTTAAGTCTCAGTTGTCTGCTAAGTTCAAAATGAAGGATCTTGGTGCAGCAAGGTATATTCTGGGGATGGAGATAACCAGGGACAGGAAGAATAGAAAGCTTTGGCTGAGTCAGAGTAAGTATATAACTGTTCTAGAGAGATTTTGTATGAATGATTGCAAACAGTTAGTTGTTCCAGTCATGCAGGGAACGAAGCTATCAGTTGAGGACTGTCCAAAATCTTCTACTGAGATGGAGGACATGACCAGTGTGCCCTATGCTAGTGCTGTAGGCAGTCTCATGTATGCAATGGTCTGTACAAGACCAGACATTGCCCAAGCAGTGGGAGTACTTAGTCGATTTATGGCTAATCCAGGAAGAATACATTGGGATGCTATGAAGAGGGTGTTTAGGTATTTGAAGGGAACTTCAGATTTTGCATTGTGTTACCATGGTAATTTGGTTGAATCATAGAGGACTCTCAGCATTCGTGGTTATGTAGAATCTGATTGGGCAGGGGATATTGACAGCCGAAGATCCACCAGTGGATATGTTTTAATGATGAATGGTGGTGCAGTGAGTTGGATGAGCAAGCGGCAGGCTGTAGTCGCTTTGTCCACTACAGAGGCTAAATACATGGCAGCTACTCATGATTGTAAAGAAGCTGTATGGTTGAAACGTTTGTGTTCTAACATTGGTTTTGATGCAGGGGAAATAACAATCTTATGTGACAGTCAGAGTGCCATTTGTCTGGCAAAGAATCCAACTTTCCATGCCAGGACGAAACATATTGATGTACAGTACCACTTTGTACGAGATATGGTTGAGGATGGAAAGGTCAATTTGGAAAAGGTTGATACTCTGGAGAATGTCGTAGATGCATTGACGAAGCCAGTGAGCACAGACAAGTTCAGGTGGTGTGCCAGTTCAATGGGCCTTAGTGCCCATGATTTTCAGTAAAGTAATTTTTTGCATGCTCTAGAGGTGCCTGAATGATCTTCGTCAAGTGGGAGATTGTTGGAAATATGTGCCTCAAACATTACAGGCTAAAACCTCCTTTTAGAGCAATGTCGGTGTGACATTTTGATTGTTTGGCCGACTAGCAGTTTATTTTATCCAATTCTGAACAGGTCGCTGTGACCCTGAAGAAGTCTTGCCGAAAGGTTTACTGTGGAGTCTATCATTCTAGCAAGGTGTGTTCATTGTGACCTCATAGCGCTCGGGAGAGCTTTGGCCGAAAGGCCATTCATTCGTTTATCAAGGTAACTCTTAGCGACTGTGATCTTCGGTGAATCTTATGGTTCTCGCTAAGATGTCTCAGCGAAGTGTTGTTCTCTTGCCGACAACATATGAATTGATGTCCTCTGGGTAACTTATTATGGCTTAGTGAGAAGTCACCACAAAATCAAATGTTATGCCGACTATGTTTTATCGGAGAGACTTAGCCGAAGGAAGTGACTTCGGTAAGATGTCCTACCGAAGTGGATATGTCTTAGTGACTAAGACTTAAGTTGGAATCTTCGATATATCTTAATGAACTCAGAGAAAGGTATTGGCGATAAAAGAAAGCTATGCCGACAGGGACTACCTGGGAGTTATCGATATAACTCTTAGACTTCGTTATGAAGTCTGAGCGATAAGCTATTGTCTTGCCGATAGCTGATGGCTATCGGGGTAACTCTTGGTGAACAGTTGGTCATCGATGAAACATAGATAAATCGGTAAGTTCTCTCAGTGATGGAAAAATGTTTTGGTGACAGGTGAACACTTCAAAGTAGCATATGAAGATCGGTATGAACTCTTGGCGATAGGAGTAAGTCTTGCCAACTTCTACTTGGTGCTCGGTAGGCTTGGGGACTTCGGTGTAACTTTAGTGTTTCGCTATGACCTTCTAGTGAAAGGGATAAGTCAAAGCGACTACAAAGACTCTTGGTGACATCGGTACGAGTTCAATATGGCATCGATGAGACACCGTTAGTGTCTCACCAAGATGCCAATGCAATACGAATTATGTTGACTGTGTATGACTTCCAATGTGGCATCATGTGGATGAATCAGAAGAGCCGAATTGGAACTGTTGGGAGTCTGTTCATTGCGACGGTTTTGAGAGGCAGCTCGACAGTCAGGGAACGCCATGGATATAGTTGGAAATTGCAGATGTTTTGATGTTGGATAGTAGTTCGATCAACGGTGAAGTGTGAAGAATTCAAACTGTATCAGTGAAGGATTAAAAATCTGTAAAGGTTGTAACCTGGAAGTTTTCTGTTCGAAGAATGTACATGATGAATGCTGATGTTTAATGACACCAGAAAGATAAGTCTGGAATTGTATGTAACTTTGATTATTGTAATACAAAGTGATTTCTCTTGGTGTGGTGGGTTTTTCTCCCATAAGGGTTTTACCACGTATATTTGGTGTTCATGTGTGTTTGTCTAAATACTCTGTTTTTGTAATCTGTCTCATAGTACATCTCAATTTGACTGTAATTGAAAAATTAAAAGTACTTCTGCATTCTTTCCTGAGATATTGACGTTAGGAGAATTGTTTTTCGTATCTAGTTTTCCTTACAGGAGCAAAGAGAGAAAAAAGCATAACTGGCCACCCAAGAGAACCAAGGCAACCACCAAGACCAATAGCCCCAACAGCCACCCAAGAAATAGGAAAAACAAAAAGCCAAAGGAGCCCAAAATTGAACCAACTTAAATGAACAAACCAAGGGTCCAAAAGGAGGAAGGGAAAGGAAAGGAAAACCTCCAAACATCAAGAGTAGAAAGCTAACAAGACAATAAAAAACTACCTCCAACCCTACATGTCAGTCAGAATCTTAAACATGCCAGGAACTTTCCACCAACAAATCCTCTAGAGGCAGACCAACAACCACAACCCAAAACCACGACCGTACCCTGACAGAGGAAAAATAGCCTAGAAAGCTAACTGATAGAGAAAGAGAAGTAGAGACACAACAATAAAAAACCACTTCCAACCTGACATACCAGCCAAGGTCTAAGATAATTCCATCCAACTCCTCAAACAACCCATCAACAAGAACCCCAAGCCCCACAACCAGCACAATAGAGGGATTGAATAGAAGAAGGATAAGGCAAGGACAACCACCAAGCAGAGAGAAAAGACGACTAGAAAATAAAGAACAACCTCCAACCCTGCGAGCCAGATAGGGTCTGAAACAAGCCATAAATTATCCACAGACCACTCCACCAGAGGCATCCCAACAACCACATCCCCAAAAAATGAAATCCCAAAGAAGCAAAAAAAATCCTAAAAGGCATAGAGGACCAGGAAAAACTGCAAACAGAGAGACAGGAGAGAGGGCACAACAAAACAAAACAACATCTGACCCTGCTCGCCCAATAGAGTCTAAAGACATGCCACCGAACTCCTTAGAAAAATTGTTAGCAAAATCACCCGACATAACCTCCAACACCACACACAAAGGCTCAAAAAGTCAAACCTCAAAGACGAACCCTCGTCCAACAAAGAGCCACAGAGGAAACCACTACCAGCGGCAACAATGAGCGCACAAGAAATAGGGCCCGCAGAGAAAGTAGCACCCACAGCAGCTACACAAAGAGAAAACTGCAACCTGGGAGAAAGCCCAACAGAAAACGAGCCTCTCCATGCCATCCCCATCCCCGTTAGGGTCATCTCCACCCTGAATGTTAAATTGTGCCTATGATTTTATTATTTTTTCCCATAAAAGCATTCAAACCTTTTCCTCTATAATTCTTTCAAGACTTTAAGAAAATTTCAACTAGCAAGTGTAAAGTAGATTTTTCCAATCTTTCACCAGCTTCTCCCACGTTAAAGTCCCATGCAAGATATGGAAACATCTTCCAGGAACGTGGGAACAAATTTTTGAGTTTATTATTATCTTTAAATAAATAACTATATTCTCTTACGAAATAATAATTAAAATTTATAATATCTTTATTGATATATTATCTATTAATAATATTAAGTTTATTTTTCTAATAATTAACTAATAGGATATTTCTATTTGCATTCCCATGCCAATTCCCATTGAGTTTTGGGATTCATTTTAATGGAATGTCAAATGAAAATAAATACAAAACAAGCAACACATTCTTGTGCTAAGTTGGGTTCATGACCCTCGCTAACACAAATTCTCTGAGTATTATTTAATTTATCCAAATTTATATAAAGAGATTTCATTTCCCAAGCAAATATGTTTATGCATCATTCACAAAATAATACAATTATCTAAATAACAAAACCCAAATTTTTAATCTCATTCACACACATGCAACCTAACTACATGAGTCTAGGTGAGTGTGTGTGTTGATTCCATCATAGTCAACAACCTCTATTGGCTAGAACCTTTTCCTTGATGATGCTCTCTCTCCAATATGAGAAAATTTCAATGATTCATGATGCACTTATAAATTAGAATGCATAATTGACCATCATCATTATAATCATTTTTCTTAATTACTCTTCAAGTAATAATTAATGTAATCAAATTATCTTTCAAAATCGCTTGTTATTAAATAATTAATACAACAATTAAGTGATTAATCTAAGTTAATTAAACAAGGTGTGACAACTCTAAACTCCCTGAAAATCACATCTCTAGAGAAAAGCATTCTACGGGTTAGTGGATTCCAAAGCTTATAACCTTTTACATTCTGACTATAACCAACAAAGATGCATTTTTGTCCTTTTGGATCCAATTTAGAATGCTTCACTTGAGGCACATGAAAAAAATCCCCACAACCAAATACCCTTAAATGTGAAAAAGATGGCTTTCTACCTATGCACACTTCATAAGGTGTTTTATCAACAAGAGTTGAACAAGGAGATCTATTAACCAAATAATATGCAGTACTTACAACTTCTTCCCAAAAGAATCTATCAAGCAAGTAGCACCACTCAACATGCTCTTAGCTCTTTCCATCAAGGTTCGGTTCATTCTTTCTGCTAACCCATTTTTTTGAGGAGTATAAGGAGTAGTCTTTTTCTGAACACTACCTACATGCTTACAAAACTCATCAAATTCCATAGAACAATATTCACCCCCATTGTTAGATCTCAAAACCCTTATCTTATAATTTTTTTTCTTCTCAACTAAGGCTTTAAATTCCTTAAACTTAGTGAAAACCTCATATTTTGCATGCATACAATAAATCCAAGTGTATCTTGAGACATCATCAATGAAAGTAACATAATAACGAGATTTTCCAAAAGAGTCAACATCCACTGGTCCAAACACATCTTAATGAATGATCTCTAATAATCTCTTAGCTTTATTAGTTACATTAGGAAATGACAATCTATTCTATTTACCAAACACATAATACTCACAAAAATCATTTTTACCTACAAATTAATCAAAAATACTATCAACCAACTTTTTATTGAAATTTGTCTTAAGACCCTTTTCACTTATGTCACCCAACCTATGGTGCCACAACATACATGCATTTTCAGTGCTAGTTACATTGGTATAGTTACAAAAGTGGACGTATTAAGCCTAAACAAGTCCCAATCTGAGACCCTTTAGCTATCACCAAACTCCATCTTACCAACCTGCAACTAGACTTGTCAAATTTCACATGCATTCCATAATCATTCAACTTGGATACTGAAAGTAAATTTCTCGCAAGTCCTGGAATATGTAAAAAATTATCAAGGGTTTTAACCCTTCCATCACTGAAACATAACTTTAGATTTCCCTTACCAACAATATTCTTCATGTTCTTATCACCAAGGAAAACTTCTCTCCCATCATAAGCTGAATATGAAGTAAAACACTCCTTGTGAGGAGTCATATGGTAGGAGCAACCTGAATCAATAAGGAAAACATCATCACTAATAGTGTTAGTAGAAATAAACAAAGCATCAGAATCACCATCTTCTAAGGAATTTTCTATGGAAGTATTTGAACTCTTTTTCTTGTTTCTACACTCCAATTCAATTCATATGTCCTCTCTTACCACAATTCCAACACTTTACTGTTCTCGGGGATTTTAGAACATCCTTTAGAATTGTCTCTCCTTTTATCCCCTTTAGGACCTCCTTTTTCTTTGTACCTTCCTCACACATGCAAGGCATCTTGGGAGCCTGTATTCATGGAATTTCTCCTCATCTCTTCTAAAAGAAGTATAAAAATGAGACTATCCATCTTCAGTTTTGTACCACCACCACTTATGGCAACAATTAGATTTTCCCAAGACTTGGGTAAAGAACAAAGTAACAAAATACATTTATCTTCCTCTTCTATCTTAACATCTACAAATGCAACCTGACTTATAATCATATTAAAAGAATTTAAATATTTTGTAATAGAATCACCAACCTTCATTTTCAAAGAATACAAAAGTCTTTTGAGATATAACTTATTTGTTAAACTTTTGGTTTGGTAAATATCATCTATCCTCTTCCAAAATTTTTGTGGTAGATTCTTCTGAAACATTCAAGAGGGAAAAATTTGCAAGGCACAACCAAATGGTTCCTTGTGCCTTGTCCATTTTCTTCCAATCTTCATCAAATGTTCATTCTGGTTTCTTTTCACTCGAAACTGCCAACCACTGATTTCTCTCTTCAAGGAGTTCCTCCATCTTCAACTTCCACATCTTGTAACCAGTGCCATTGAATTTCTCAATATCTAAACGAGAGGTAGAAGCCATGGTATTCAATATTCTTCACAAATATGCAAATCCCACAATGCACAAGCTCCTACTACAACCAAAAAACCTCCAACACTTAAACGAAAGCCATCCCTTTCTTAACATAACCATTAGATGTAATACTAACTATTGGAAATCCAAGGTAAAACTTGCAGCAATAGAAATTAATAATGTGTTTGCAAATCTGAAATTATATATTCAAGAAATTACCATAAAGAAATTATGTGATTGAAAATTCCAAACATGAAATGAAATAAAAAATACCAGAAGTTGACATCCACAAGTGACACAAGATATACATGGAGAAACCCTTGCGGGAAAGACTCCACACCCAAAGAGATCCAATGTTTGTATTAATCTTCAAATAAGATACAATAACACAACCCTCCTTTCGGAATTCTAACAACACTTCGTTACTCTGACAACTTGCAAATACTCTTACAAACTACCATCTCAAGGCTCCAATATATAGAAGTTTGTGGGAGAGAATACCACAAATGGTATCCCAAAACAATAAGCAAAACCACTTGGAAAAACTCACACCCCCTTAGTGGATAACCCATAAACATGGCAGAAAATACTGAATAATCACATCGCCTTCACATGGGTGCCTAACCCACAACCAATGAAAGTTGGTCAATACCGAGTGCTCCATAACTCTTTGACGGATTTGATATCTTCATGCAAGAGCATGCACCAACATGAAAACCTGGGTGCCCAACCATGCAAGAGCATGCAAAACATGTAAATAACATGCAAGGACATAGACACAAAAGTGGTCCCCACTCACAAAATTGGACATCCAAGAGGAATGTTCTTTCAGGATGCCATATAATTGTCACCGTAGAGGGTTCACCTCTTTGAATGCAATTACAATTTGTCATAGGAAAATAAATAATAAATATTTTGTCCCTCATATCCCTTAGAACACTTTCTAAAGAACATGGAGACACACAATTATAAACTTAGGATAGCAATTATAATGTCACCTATCCTAACAATAACACAATAAAGAATACCATTTAAAATGAATAATGATGGTATCCTTGTGAAGATAATTCAGAGCCCTATGAAGTTCCTCATCAATGAACCTTGCATAATCATATGGCCTTTTTACGTCTCTACTCTAGATGTCAACAACCAAAACCATCAAATTAACATGCATTCAATTTTTTCAATCTATAGACACTGAAAAATGTCCTAATCGATGTCATACATCCTAAATAGATTTATTAACATCATTTCCTCTTTTCCCATCCTCTTTTCACTTAATTGATTTAATTAGCCTAGCTAATTAATTAATTTCATCATTTTCATCTATTTGGCCTAATTAATTAAATCAGGTTAATTAATCTCTTTTCGCACTAACACTTCATCTCATTAAATTAATAAATCAAAATATTTAATTTGATCTCCTAAGTCATCTTATTTAATTAAATAACTCTAAGTTATTTAATTAAATATCATTTCACCCCTCCCCTATTTATTAAATCATCTAATTTAATAATCTTTTAATTCTTCTATTCCCCTAATTGCATAAATTAAACCTTGTTTAATTAGCAATTAAACTAATTTTCCTCTAATCAAAGGAAATATTCCCGTGGAATATTCTTTATCCTTTTTGCATAATTAAAACTTTATTTTAATTTGTAAATTAACTTTTTTCCTCACCCAAAGGAATATTCTAAGGAATATTCCCTCTCCTCCAATCAACTCACTTGGCTTCTTGGACAAGCTAAACCTTCAACCTCTTAAGCAAGTTACCTTTGACATGTGTGAGCAGGTCAAAAGTGTGTTTGTTTGAGGCAAGTGTGAGCCCTTGATTAACTTTCATCATGCATTCTCATCCGTTGATGAGAATCCATGATCCATGCCTCTCATCCTCTTCATCTTGAACCGTTGATTAAGATTTTTGATCTCAACCATCCATTCCTCATTTGCTCTCCTATAAATAGATCACTATTTGTAGACAAATGGATCCATCTTTTATTGCAAACTTATGCTGTTGAATTTACTCACATACACACTCATCTTTTACTCACTTTTTACATTATTTTAGTTCATTTTAATTGCATAATAGATTTTACCATCCATTAATGTCTTCCATGTATCCATCTTAGTTTAGGGTTTTCATCTTTTAGCATAATTTTATCTTATATTAGCTTAGCAATTGCATAATTAGATCATTTGTAGCATAAAATTATGGTAACTTAGTTTGCATCATGTTCATTTTTAGCATAATTTCGATTTTCACACACCAAACACCATGGTTTCATCGATTCTATTCCACAAAATTGACTGAAATAGGCTCACAAATCACAGGATTGGGAAAGGGTCATCGTTCCACATCAACACGACACCAATTCCACAACAAGATAAATTTTGGATGGATTAGAATAAATGTTTTGATAGCTTTCATAATTTAGTATGTTAGGTTTTGTTGAAATGTTTAGTTTTAATCTTGTTTGATCGATCTTGTTGAGATTCAAGCATTGGTGGCTCCATTATGCTTTGATTCTTCATGGATCAAGCGTAATTCGATCCATACTAGTATTCTTGCATCGACATTCTGGTACTAGGAGGGGGGAAAACCGATCATTTAACCATTTTTAGCTCAAATTCCATGTTCATGCTATTTTGCAGGTTGTAGTGACGCTCAAACCACAAATAGTGATGCTATTTCAATAGTGTCGCCATGTAGTGACGCCTAGGCAGTTTTAAACAACGACTCGCATTTAATCTGTTGATGTTGATTTAAATATAGTGACGGTTATTTAATTTGAAGATATCAAGAAATGCAAACAGTGACACTCAAACTCACCAGACTAACGCTTTCCAATTTAAACAACAACGCATTCGTTAGCAGCGATGTCCATCAAAATAGCGACACAATCATGCTCACTGGTCTTGCTGCAGAGTGACGCCCGTTTTCACCAGAGTGACACCCAAATCTCAAACTGCGACGCTATTGTGTGCAACGACACCCAACAAGGGTAAGAAACTTTACGTTAGTTTTTTTGACATGTGGCTTAATTTCTTTGGTTTATCTAATTACTGATGAATGTCTAACTGTGTTTTCATTATTAGACTAATAGGGTTTTGCAGGGTTTAAAGGCATGGAGCGAAATTGAAGAAATTCTCTTCTATCTTAACATTCTATAATTGTAACAAGTGTTCAATGCTTTGGGGCAATTATAACCCAATTTCATGCTTTTTTACTTTAGTTTTAGGCAATGCACTAGTTTTCAATTGGGTTTAAAATGAATGTTCAAAGTTGGATAAAATTGAACCCTCATATCACATCTTTCAATTGGTGCTTAAAATTAACTCATTATTGCTTTGAAGGATAAAATTGACAACTATTTGCTTTGTTTTGTGATTTTCAATTTTGTTGGTGAATGCGTATGCAATTCTCTCGCTCCCTTTGGCGATCTTGAGAAACAAAAACATTCTCTAACACTTTGCAAAATATCTTTCAATTTGGTTTTAAAATTGAACCATGCTAGTGTTAGAAAAGGCATAGTGTGTGTTCTCTCTTTTTTCATGCAAGCAAAGATGATCAAAATACAGATGTACTTACTCACTATTTTTCACCTTTAGAGGGCTTTCCTTCGTGGGAAAAAGTACTCACCTCAAGGGAACGACCCAAGTGGTAACGAGCATAAGCCAAGCTCTTCCAAACTACTATATAAATTTGTGGTTGCGATGAAAATCGTAATCAATGGGAAGCGGTACATGATAACTCTCCCCTAGTATCTTTATGATGCGTAAATCCCCTGTTCTAAGGGTTGGGAGACCTCTCACAAGGAGTTTATCATTTCACCCCCTAAACCGGATGCCCTTATTACGAACCTTTGTGTAGTAGCCAAAAATCCCTAATATTTGTTGATGTTAGGAGGTCGGACCTCTAAATCCGTCCCACATATTTGCGGTTCTTAGTATAGATGAAGAGTTTGTCATGGGAGATTCATGAGAACTCGAAGCTTGGATGACCCATAGAAGTGAGTGTCATGGAGGGGAGCCAGTGTGGTCAAGCTTCTAATCATCTGCTCTAAATAAGCACAGTTGGAGAAATCCAAGTGGGAATTCAACAAATATAGCCATTTCCACCCTAGGGTTGTAATGCTTGTGAGTCAGTTTAACACTTTGCTTAATTTCAAAATGATCCAAAAGCAAACATTCACTATCCAAATTTCAAACACTTTGGCTTAAATATGGACTTCTTGAGTTAGCCTTAATATTGCTGCTTGTCCTAAGGATTTATCCTTAGTGATTTCTAAATATCTTGACATTAATCTCAAACCCATATTTACCAAAGACAACATAGGAAATTATGGCTTTAACCTCATGATTTTCATGAAAGGGACATTGTGAAAGTTATGATGTTTTTGACATCAACATCTAGTTTGGAAACATAAATCAAAGACAAGTGTTTGTGGTAAAATCAATTCACTTAAGCAAAGATAAATTGAAAAATGAACCCCACATGACTATTTGGAGGCCAATTGCTCCTGTTGAACAACCTGATCTTCTAGGTGCTATAATTCAGCCAAACTTTGAGATCATAAATGGTGAACAAACAGATCTCATTAGCAGTTTGAGAAGCTTCACTTTTGAAAACAAGGAAACAAACACACAATGGAGAAACACAATAACCATTTTAGATGAAGAAGAGGAACACACTGATATTGAGGCTGGAAGGCCCCTATTACCACCACTCGTGTGGAAATAAATATCTTCCTTTCTTCCATAAACTTAAACTATTTCCACATGATCTCACAAAAAATTAGGATACCTAAGCCAAGATCTACAGGCCCTCATTTTAGACTTAAACATCTCACTCCAAAAGCCTTCAAGAAATACCTTTGAGCAGTTCACAAGAATAGAAACATATTAGTAGCAAAATTTTATAGACACGCTTCAAGGTATAGTCCATAATTGTATGCATTCTTTTGGAGTCAAAATCCTGGTCTTTTTCATGATACTCAACTCCTCTAATGATTCATCAAACAATCAAAATCCGTAGGGGAAAATCTCCAACACTCCATTTCAGAAGTAGGAATCGTAGAAGAAAGTATAGTCAAAAGTGGGCTTCAATATTTTACTGCAACCGTTACACTTTATTGAGAAACTTTTATGCTCGAGCTAGGAGAGCCCACACAGGTTTGAACATTCCCATCTGTCCTCTCATTTTCTAGGATTGGGACATTTTAGAGGTCTAGTATCATTCTCACTACCTTGGTCTTGTAAAAAAAAAAGGTTCACTTTAGGTCAACATTAGGTCAAACATTTCATTCACCACTTCATCAAATTTTATCCTTCACCTCATCTATCTTTGCAAAATTTCAAATACACCAACACTTTGGGACTTAAACATCAAACCAACTTGCTACCTTAGCTACTTTGTATGTGAAATGTATCCTTTTCCATACAATTAGTTGAGATAGTTATCATCTTTGAACTAGTTTATCTTGAAGGTCACAAGTCTACCCTAAAGATTTCTAAGTTCATTAGCATCCTTTATTCCAACATCAAAACATCAAACTCAAGTCAAAAGTGTTTTCCCAAAATGCTTGCAAATATCACTTCCCACATCACCCATCTTTTCATCCCACATTATCATTATTGCTCCCAAAATATTTAGAGCATCCCTTTTACTTAGGTTTGAGTCAACTAGAGAGTTCAAACATTACAAAACTAAACACAACTCTCCCATAGCTGACACCGAATTTATGGTAAAGACAAGATCACAAAACAAGAGAATCATGGAGAAAGAAAAAGTTACATTTACCACAAGTGATCCAAATCCTTTAGAATTTGATCCTAGAAGTCATGTTACACCATCACAACAACCATCATCTCCTTCAGGACCATATGAAATCGAAGACATCACCAATAACCCATTTGAGCTCACTAGAGAAGAACTTTTAGAACATCAATATTTTGAAAGTATAGCTCCTATCTCCCCAACATTTGGAGCATAGAGTTTAACACAAGATTTCACAACTCCATCACAAGGGTTAAGTCAAACTTACATACCTAGTCTTGCAACCAACCTTGCTAGAGATTTTGGTCACACCTCACCATTTGAAAGTAGTATACTTGTGGGTACTCTTGAAACTAATCCTCCACTTCCCACCACCGTTTGGACACCTTCCTTTGGTAATACTCTTGTTCCTGAAGATCCAAAACAACTACACACTCCACTTGAACTTTACTATTCCACCACCACTTTGACATTTCAGGGAAACCCCCCTTCATCCACACCTATGAGTACCACAAGTATGCCTACCATTACACAAAGTGGTACAGACCAAAAATATCAAAATAAAACACAAGGGCATGTCAATACCGTATCACAAAATCAACCCTCAACACAAATAGGGACATCTTTATCCAACCCTCTGGTGGGTTCATCCATTCCATCTACCATTATCACATCATCCACTATCAATCCACCTCAAAACAATCCCTTGGTTATAAGTTCTATTAATTATGTGAGTACCTTGATCACGAATCCTTTGTTTACATCTTTTACACAAGCCAATCCTCAAAACATAGGACAAGGGAATCTTTTCAATCAATGGACTCAAGGTCCTAATGTGTCATTTCCATTGCAAAATTTAATGACATCATCTTTTCCAACAACTCCCTTTTTCCTCCACCTCATTCTACCATATTGCAAGGAATTTTAAACCAAGGGAACCCTCCACCTTTCACCAGCAATCCGCTAACCACTCAAAAAATCAATATCCCTAATCCTTCATAGATGTCTCAACAACCACCTGATCCCACCTTGCAAGCACAACAAACTTATCAACAAGCCATACAACAACAATATAACAACAAGCAAATTTAGCACGACAACAACAACAAGCACAACAAGCAGACTTAGCAGCTCAACAAGAAACCCTAGCACAACAACAACATCAAGCTAAACAAGTAGCCCTAGCACAACAACAAAATCAAGCACAACAAGCAGCCTTAGCACAACAACAACAACAACAATAGTAAGCGGCCATTGCACAATAGGCTCAACAAGCAACTTTAGTAGTACAACAAGCCGTACAACAACAACAAGCATAAAAAGTAGCTTTATTACCATAGCAACAACAACAGGCCCAACAACAAGCCCTAGTGGCACAACAACAACAACAAGCAGCTCAATAACAAGCCTTACTAGCTCAACAGTATGCCCAACAACAACAAAAAGGATCCTATTATCCTCATATGAACATCATCAATCCAAATGCATCAGGAACATATTCATCACTTTCAAAAAATCTCACACCTTCATACACCCCATTTAATTCATCTCTCATCCCACCATATGCTCCTCCACCCAATCCACAAGACGATATAACATCACAACTGAAAGCACTCTCACAAGAAATGCAGGACCTTCACATGGGCAAGACAAAGAAGCCTCATACATAGAACTTGTGTCCTTATCCATTTGATCAAAACATAGCAATGATACCATTCCCTCTTGGTTTTGAAATCCCCAAGTTTGAAAAATACAAAGGGAGAGGAAGTCCTGTTGGCCATATCAAAGAATTTAATGGAATGTGCATGGAAGTGGCTTATAATGATTCATATATAATGCGCCTCTTCCCTCAAAGTTTAACAGGTACTGTTATGGATTGGTTCTCTCATTTTCCTCTTGGTATCAAAAATTTTCAAGAAATCATTGAAAAATTCATCGATCACTTCTCCTTCAATCTTAACATGGACATTAGTTTAGAAGAGTTATACACTCTCAAACAAAATCCAGGAGTAACCTTCCCTAATTTCTTACAATAATGGAGAGAAAGAGCTAGTAAAAGCAAGTGGCCTCTTCCCGACGAACAACAAGTGGGAATCATTATAGCCAACCTTGATCCAAATCTATCACTCCACTTAAAAATGCAATGTATCACATCATATGATGAGCCTGTTCCAAGAGCCCTTAACATTGAAAGAGCCCTAATCTCACAAGGAAATACTCAAGCATACAAAGACAATCGTCCTTCAACCAGTTCAAATGAGAAACCTCGTGTATGGGCTAAGAATAAAAATGTAACAAACAATGGTGTGGTAGACGCTAAGGTCATACTAAGTGCTCCTAGACCCAATAACAATCAAGTTGCTAACATTCAACCAACTGTGCAACAAATGGTACCACCTTAGAAAAATCAAATTAGTAACACCAACATGCAACAAAGGCAAACCGGTAACAAGAACAACTATCCCAAATGCAAGTACACAAAGTTATTAGAACCCATCGAGACAATCATGAAGAAACTGGTAGAGTCAAATTTGATAACACTTCCTAACTTTAAAAACTACCAAGAACCACAAGAAAATCCATCTTGGTACAATGAACATGATATTTGTGACTCATAAAATAAAAGGACATAAAACAAAAAATTACATGAAACTCAAGAATATCATTCAAGATATCATAGAGAACGATACTATATCTGTTGAGGTACTAGCTGGAAACCAGGATCTCAAGATATAGAAGACCCCTATGCCCGATCATAACAAAGCAAACATCAATGGAAAAGCTAAGGATTACACCAATGTTCAACATACTTATTCCAATGTAGTTGCCTCCTATGATAGTGTTATCACTATTTTCACCATCAAAGGAGCTAGTACGAAATGTGGAGTCACCACATGATGTGGAAAAATAATTGTTCAAGGAGTTGTCCCAGCTCAATCTAGGACACAACCTGCTTTTCCCACATCTAATCCTAGAAAGAATAATCTTGTAGATAAGCTTAAACAGACCCCCACTTAGATATCAATCTTATAATTTTTGAGATTATCTCCTACACATAGGGAAATACTACAAAAAGCCTTGTTTGAGTCATCCATTCCTGAGAACATTGATACCGATTAGTTTCAAGCTATGGTAGGGAATATCACCAACCATCTTCTCACCTTCTTTGAGAAAGATTTACCATCACAACCATCTCATAATCATGCTTTACACCTTGGGGTTTTCATTCATAAAAAAAAGGTCAAAATAGTCTTGGTAGATGGAGGTGTTGGTCTGAACATTTGTACCTTGCAGTTGATCAAGCATCTAGGCTATTCAAAAGATACTATTTAGAAGATAGAGTACTACCATCAGAGCATATGACGACCAAGAATGGGTATCACAAGTAATCATTGCATTTCCAATCCAAGTGGGACCTCTTATTGCAGAAACTACATGCCAAGTACTTGATCTTGATCTTCCCTATAACATACTACTTGGCCGACTTTGGATCCATGCTTTAAAAGTTGTAGCCTCAACCTAGCATCAGTGTGTGAAATTTCCTTTTGAGGGAAGAGAAATCACTATCCATGGAGATCCTGAGCCTTTCTACTACTGCAAGAGTCTTGAGGCCAAGTTTTATAAGATCCCACAAATACCCAAAAATGATGAAGGACCTACACCATCAAGTTCATTTATTGACCCATCGTCTCTAGCCTCTACCTCAACATCACAAGTACCAATTGTGAAAAGAATACCTGATCTCAAAACAATAATCCAAGATGATGGTTGTGGAAGTTAAAAAATATTCAAAGACACCTTTGTCTTAGGAGAGTTACCTATTTCTCCTCAATCTCACGGGAAACCAACATCTAGCACCAAAGAACCAGAAATAATCAAGATGGCAACTACTACCTTCATCAAATGGGGAGACTTGAATCAAGAAGACATTCATGAACAAGATGTCTCTAAACTCCTCTATCAAGATGAACGATCTATTCCTATTCTTCCTATGGAAGATGAGAACAAAGGTCTACAACTAATGCAGAGCATGGGGTATAACAAGAATGAGAAGCTAGGGTAGAATGACAATGGTTTACTAAAACCCATCGTTCATGAGAAATGACTAAAACATCTTGGCCTAGGTTGTACTACTAGCAAGGTCACACTTATTGGCAAAGGTATTGCTGCTAAACGAGCTGAGGCTTCCTCTTGGTCACCTACATTGCGTGATACAACCTTAGATTATTTTCCCCTTGATGTTGGTAACCTATTTGAGAACAACACCTTCTTCATGATATTTATAACATCCTTTGTCTCAAACGACATACAATTGAAATACGCCTAGTATACCTGCAACTCATTGACATGGACCAACAAGGACCACTGCTTCTAGATTTATTCAAAAATGATGAAGCGATCTCAGAATTCATGGGATTCTGAGACAACTTATCATGGGAAGATCACAAAGCAGGCTTCAACATAGAGCTCAATATAGGGGCATATATGGGGATACGATTGAATCCTTCAGTCACAAAATAAATGAAATTCAATTAACATGCAAATCTTTGAGTGAAAACCATCTAGTGGTACTCTCTGGTCCCAAAATAGTAAAAAAAAGGACGCATCCGATGGTGAAAACCTCTCTGAGGTGCCTAAGGATGAGGGATTCAATCTCCCCCTTAGTGCAATGCATCCAAATAAGTTAGCGGTACTAGCAGAAAAGTCTACTCTAGTCAATGTGGGAACAAAAGAAGCACCTAAGATCACTTTTTTATGTTGAATCCTTGTTGGACGAAGAACAAAAGAACCTTGTAGCATTCCTTAAAGAAAGAAGAGATAAATTTGCATGGTCATATATAGATATGCCAGGCCTTGATCCATAAGTGATTGTACACCACTTAGTAGTTTAGCTCGATGCCAAACCAGTCAAGTAGAAATTAAGGAAGATGCACCCTCAAATAACACTCTTGGTTAAACTGGAACTACATAAGCTTCTTGACATTGGATTCATCCAACTGATAGATTATCTTGAGTGGGTTTCAAACCTGGTACTAGTCTCAAAACCCATTGGGGGCATCAAAATATGCACTGATTTCAGAGATCTGAACAAGGCATGTTCGAAGGATGATTTCCCTCTTCCCAACATCAATCCCATTGTAGATTTAACAATTGGGCATGAAATTTTGTGGCTCATGGATGGATTTTCAGGCTACAATCAATTCATAATTTCCAAAGAGGATCAACATAAAATTGCCTTTACTTGTCCATGGGGAACCTATTGCTGGAATGTGATGCCACTTGGGTTGAAGAATACAGAAGCTACCTATCAAAGAGAAATGACCCTCATCTTTCATGAAATTATCCACAAAATGGTTGAATATTATGTGGATGATATTTTGGCAAAATAAAAAAAGAGAAGTCAGCACATACAAGTCCTAGAACTTATCTTTGACAGGCTTGAAGAATACAAGGTACGATTGAATCCAAAAAAGTGTGTGTTCGAGGTCAGATTAGGGAAAATTCTTGGCTTTATCATTTCACGAAGAGGGATAGAAATTGATCCAACAAAGGTAAAAGCCATCCTAGACATGGAACCACCTCAAAAATTGAAACAGTGAGAGGATTACAAGGAAGGTTGCAGTCCATCAGAAGGTTCATAGCCCAGCTATCAGATAAGATTCATCCCTTTTCACATCTTCTCCATAAAGGGATAACCTATAAATGGGATGAAAAATGTGATAAAGTTTTCCAGCAGATCAAGGATTATCTACTAACACCTCTAGTACTCATGCCACCGATACCAAACAAGCCACTGATCCTTTACATCTCAGAAACACCAACAACACTAGGAGCTCTTTTAGCACGACATGATGAGAATGGAAAAGAAAGATCCATATACTACATCAATAGAACCTTGGTAGGCTATGAGATGAATTATTCACCCATTGAGAAAGCATGCCTAGCGGTAGTTTTTGCTTCACAAAAGTTTAGGCATTACATGTTGTCACACCAAATCAAGCTCATTGCGAAAATTAATCCATTAAAATATCTATTATCCAAAGTGACCCTCACGGGATGAATGGCTAAATGGGTAATGATCTTGACAGATTTTGACATAGAGTATGTGGAGCGCAAGGAAATCAAAGGACAAGTGATCATAGACTAGCTAGCAGAAGCACCGATCTACGATGAGAACCCTTTAATATCCGAGTTCCCTAACGAATTAGTGTTCCTTATTAATCTCACAACTTAGTGGAATATGTACTTTGATGGATCGTTCACTCAACATGGATCAGGAGAAGGCATTCTTTTTATCACCCCCCAAGGTGATTGCATCCCAAAATATTATAGGCTATCATTCCCATGTACTAATAACATTGCTAAGTATGAAGTCTTGATCACAGGTCTCAGGATAGTAGTTTAGTGGCAGATACAAGAGATGAAAGTCTATAGAGATTCATAGTTGGTTATCAACCAAGTCAATGACGACTATCAAACTAAAGATGACAAGCTCACTCCTTACAAGAAGATGGTGGATAATCTCAAAGATCTTTTTATAGACAATTTTTAAGAATATTCCTTGCATGAACAATAGAGTAGCAGACGCTATGACAAAAATTCGATCACTATTAGACATGTCGAACAACATCCTCCAATGCAAATTCTTGGTAGAATAGCTTCTTGTACCAACTTTAAAAATACCTGAATTTGAATTCGTGTGTGTCATTGTTGGTTCTGGATCCCCGTGGTACAATGACATCTTTACTTATCTTAAAAGAGGGACCCTTCCATCAAATATCACCCTGAACCTTATAAAGACGTTTGTCAAAAAGGCATCCCGATTTAGGATCCTAGGTGATACCCTTTATCGTCAAAGCATCGAAGGGACATTACTTCGATGTTTTAACCAAGAGAAAGCCTTAATTGCTTTAACATAAGTACACGATGGCATATGTGGGTCCCATTCTAGTAGTATGACATTAGCTAAGAAATTGTTGAGGACGGGGTACTATTAGCCAACCATGGAAAAAGAAGCTCATCAGTATGTGTGGAAATGCATCTAGTGTCAACAACATGGGGATCTAATTCATGCTCCAGCTCAAGAGTTGCAACCAATGATTACACCATGGCCTTTTTCGTAGTGGGGACTTGACCTCATAGGAAAAATTACTCCAACCTCATCCAATGACCATAAGTTTATCATAACGGCCACTAAGTACTTTACTAAGTGGGTTGAAGCCATTCGTATGACCTACATAACAAGGAAGCAGATAGCCATGTTTATCCTGAATTACCTAATTTTTTGTTATGGTGTACCACAAACCCTCATCTTAGACAACAAAACACCATTCAAGAATCAGGATGTGAAAGAGCTGTGTCAAATATTGAATATCCAACACCGATTCTCTACCCCATACTATCTCCAAGGTAATGGCCAAGTGGAAACAATGAAAAAAACTATCTTGAAAATCCTAAAGAAAATAGTTAATAAAGTTGGTCGTGACTAGCATCTGCAGCTAAATCCCGCTCTTTGGGCTTATCGAACCAGTATCTGCACACCTACAGGTGCAACCCCTTTCTCCCTGGTCTATGGATCAGAAGCCATCTTTCCTATTGAGGTTGAGCTCCCATCATTATGAGTGTCACTGAAGAAACCGATAACTGAGGAAGAGTACAGAGTGTCTCAACTAAATGAGCTAGAATTCTTGGATGAACGCTGTCTTAACACCCTTAATCACTTGCAAGTATATCAGAACTGACTGAAACAAAGCTATAAAAAGAGAATCAAATTTCAATCATTCCAGGTAGGCGATCTTGTCTTAAATCAGAATCAGAAGAACCTTCCAGATCAAAACAACAAAGGAAAGTTTGAGCCTAATTGGTTGGGTCCCTTTATCATCACAACAAGATATGGATCAAGAGCATACCAACTATCAACCCCTGAAGGTGAACCCTTACAGGATCCAATCAATAGCTTGCATCCCAAAAATTTTTATGCCTAAACATGAAGGGTGTAAATCAAAAAATACAAAAAATGATCAAAATCCAAAAAAATGAGAAAAAGGATTGAAAAAAGTAAAGAAAAAAATCATCCTCTAGTGAAAACCACTTCAGTGGTGCTTTGGGAAAGTACCTTGGTGAAAACCTGGAAAACAGGCACCTTGTGTAAATAAAGCATCTCCATCTATCCTTTGGCTCTTTTGGCCTATCATTCTTTGCATCGCCATTCATCCCTCATCTGTGTCCTTATCATGGCTTGCCAATGTAAGGTATCATGAACTCTTTAGCACTACTTGGAATTTTCCCAAGATTAGTTTGTCCTACCTTTATTGAAGTAGGCTAACATATCACACTGGGGAATTTTGTTATGCATCACAATCGGGTTCTTGTATATCTTGAGGTCATGGGACATCTTATCAAAAAACACCAAAAAAATTCATAAAATCTTATCCAGAAAATCCAAAAACATTTGCAAAATCCTGTACAACGAAAATCCAAAAACATTTAGAAAATTGTAAAGGCTAAAATCCAAAACATCCAGAAAACATAAAAATCCCTAAAAAGGTCGAACATCGAAAATCCAAAAAAAAGTCTCTTTGTCGAACTACGTTGTCTCTGAACTTGAACGTAGGAAAGACCATCATTGATGTGCCCCTGCGACACCCTAGGTTAGTCCTTTAGCACTCCGTTGTAATTAGTTGTCATCCCTCGTCTATTCATATCCTTGTCTTGTAAATGGGTTGAGTCAGTTGAACTACGTGGTCTCTAAGTGTATAACATAGGCAAGGCTAATCTTTGATTAGCCCGGCCCCTAGGATAGGTCTTTAGGTTAGGTTCTTGGTCAAAGCTTAGAAACTCAGAAAACCCCTAAACATTTGTAAAACTCTCGAAAACCCAAAAGATTCCAAATATTTAGAAAACGCAAAAATATTTGAAAAATGAAAATCCAAAAATAATAGAAAATGCTCAAAAGACCTAAAAAAGCCTCAAAACATTGAAAAAACCCTAAACAGCCTCAGAAAATTCAAAAATCCTAAACATTCACATAAACTTTCGAAAAGACCAAAAAATAGCCTCAAAACATTTCAAAATACCAAAAATATTGAAATATTCCAAAAAATACAAAATCCCATCCATCCCATCTCGCTTTCACCCGCAATAAACTTTCACCCATAATAAATGATCGTCACCTTCACCCTTTGGCAAAACAAGTAGAAAACAAACATAGCAAGTCATAAAGTGCGAACCCAAAAGCCAAAATCTAAAGTCAAAATCATAGGTTAATGCGTTAGTGAAGTTTATAGCAATGGCTGATCTTAGCATTATCATCCTAACATCAAACAACCCTTTGATCAACATGTCCTAGGATGTATCCTTCCTACAATGGACATCAGTATCAAACATCACCTCAGCTAAACTTAAACTAGGTAGGAGCTATATATAACACTGATTGTTTGTCTTTGATCTTTTCTTATGATTTGTCTTAATAACCCATTTTGAGGACCTCTCGATGATGTCTATCTAAAATGATTTAGAGAGAAAGGAATGGGGCATCCATCATTATATTTTGTTTGTTGTGCTTGTGGATATTTTTTATAAAATAATCTTGGCACATACTTGCTTAGTTGTGTGTAGGAAGGTTTTTTGGAGTATGTTGTTGACTATTGCGTATGCTTTGGTCCAATATATTCTAAGATTCTAACTTGCATTCCAACAAAATTTCCGTGTGTCAAGATGTGAACAAGAACTATCCTATTTGCATATCAATTCAAAGTCCATTACACTAGATACAACGCCATCCTGGTTATCAATACCTTAATGCATCATATCTATGTGTTATATCAAACAATAAGGAATGACAAAAAATACCAATCGTGAAGTGTGAGCACCCATCAAGCATTTTCATCTTGCATCTTGCATCGTCTCGTCACCACCTCTAATAAAGTCTTGATGGATCAAGGACTTGTTAGATCTTTTAAAGCAGTCATCATCAACAATGGTTATTCATTCTTTATTCTTCTATCTTCTCTCTGCACTAACCTGGTATCATGACACTCAAAAAAATCATCAATACATCCATCCTCCATCCACAAACCATCATCATGCATGCATCTCATAATCATATCATAATCATAAGCATCCATCAGCATAATCATGCATCTCATGATCATATCACATCATACATTCTGCATTATCATTTAAGTTGTGATGAATAATATCAATTTATTATTCTAAGCATCTTAAATCATTGCATATCATAAACATTTGCATCCATACATCCATATGCATACATCATCATTAAAACATGCATAGAAAATATACAAAAATAAATACATCCACATCATGTACATCCATAACATCTGCATATCATAAATCATCCATCCACATCATATCATGAAAAGATAATGAAAAAAATATAACATTGCATCCATCCATATCATAATCATTGCATATCACATAGGCATAAAAATAAAATGCATCCATACATTCTCATATATAAGCATCTATACATCATTCATACATGAAATAAAGTCAACACATCATAGCATGAATCATCTGTATCTGTATAATATATATGTCAAAAAATGTGTCATGGTACAAATTTGGATCAATGTATGTACATCGATCATAAGAAGAATATCCATGAGGCTATAAAAAAGGAGACCATGAATGTATATTAGTATAAAGATTGGGGAAAAATAAAAAAGTTTCTAAACATCAGAAAGCTAGCCCTAGTGGCTGTTACCCTCTCCAACTTGCCACTCAGGCTGATCCTCTACACAGGGATGTGTGTCACTACACTGTGAAAAATTGGGCCGACGAAGAGCCATTGGAACATCCCTGTGATAGTGCTACCTATAATACACAGCCTCTATGACAACCTCCCTGTACAACCTCGTCATAATAGTCTGACCATGTGTGGTTGCCACCATAACCTCGATCTATTGCCGCCTTGCCACATCCTGATCTCTCTCTCTTTAGTGATAGCTTTTACTCTCTACAATGTCACATCTCTCTCGGATGTCACCGTGATCACTTGCTGTCAAGCCTGGTCTCGCTCAACAGTAAGAGCCAAAACCTACTAGCGAGCCTGGTCTCGCTCAGTTGTTAATGCCTGCACTTGCTCCTACAACTATTGTATCTGTGCGTCTCATACATTTGGTGGTGGTATTGGTGGTCTTGGCTGCTGCTGAACCACTGGAGGCTACCAAGGAGGCTGTTGCTATATAATTGGAGAAGCCCCCAAAACCTGTCCATCGTAGCCATCCCGGCCTCCCTATCCCCTGCCCCTAACACCTCTGCCTCGTGGTCTCCCTCTAGGAGGAGCACCTGTTGGATTTGTAAGTCACCTTAGAGGGATGAACCATGCATCATAAGTTGAAGTGATTTGTGCTATGGGCTGACCCTAATCATACACCCAAGCTTGGGAAACCAACTGATGGAAGCTGTCAATGACCTCTGGAGCTAGAATCGTCGGTCCCCATGTGGGAATCGCTCTAGCTGATCTAGCAAAAATGACTCTGTAGGCATCGTCGGGCTTGTCTTGTACATCACCAAACTGTCTGGCTACCCTGTTAGGAAGGTACTGCTCAATCATGGTGTGCTCTCGACCCTGCATGTAACAGGTCTGTTTAGTGAAGTAGAGCTATTATACATCATCAAACCATGGTGACATTTGAAGCCATGGGCACCAGCGAAACACGGTAATATCATCAATCGCCTGTTGCCAGTATGGGAGGCCAATCTATCCAGTGTGCTTGAGTGTGATGGCACCTCGATATCTCCATACGACAGGATCATCCAGCTCCATGTCTGCCATTTGTAAAATGGGCTGAAGAATGACAATGTGCTCCCATGCTCAGATATGAAGAAAAGTAACACCTGCACTGAGGACTCTCCCATTGCAATAAACAAAATCATGCAAATCATGGTATAGGGAGGCCAACATCACAGGCCCCCATGCAAAAAGAGTCCTCCTATACAACATTTGTTGCCATGCCAGACCCCATCTTGGATTGAAAAATCTACCTTGTCTGTTTGGAGCCACCAAACCTGAAATAATGGCAACAATGATTAATCTGAAGGTCGACACGTGACCTCTGTATGTCTCTAAATCAATCTGTGATGTGACCAATTTAATTTGGTCCATCTCCATCACCTCGAGACAGGCATCTAATCCAACATCGGTGTCATAAATCACACAGTCTCTGTGGATAGACAACCACAATGTCCACCACACGTCCTCCAAGGTCATTGTCGCCTCCCCCATTGGAAGGTGGAAGGATGAGGTCTCACTATGCCATCTCTCACACAGAGCTGTCATCATAGCCAAATGGGTCCTTATAACAGGTGTGTATGCAATGTACCACAATCTGATCTCTCCCAGGTGCTTCTGGCATAACTCTAAAAGATCACCCCATCTCTCGAGAATTGTGGGCCTGTACTCCCTCGACATCAATGGTGGGAAGACCTCTTGCACCCACGAAGTGCACGTCGTCAAGAAATCATCAAAATTTGAAGTTATTTGGAATTTTCGGTTCGAAAATCACAATAGCGTCAATATTTACAATAGCATCGCTATATTCAAAATTCAAACAATGACACTCGATGCATTTCAAATTTCAAATTCAAAAGTGCGTCGCCAGACAAGATGGTGTCGCAATCTAGACTTTGGCCTAACTTAACCCTACCTTTTAAATCAACAAGTGCATCACCGGATAAGCCCGCGTCGCCATTTGAAATTTGAAATTTGAAATGCTAATTTCAAATCAAAAGAAGCATCACCATATACATATGCGTCGCTATATATCATTTGGGCATCACTGATTTAAGTTTGGGCATCACTATATAGTGATGCCGCCAAAATCCAAATTCTAACGCCTAATAAATGCATCAAAATTTCAAATTTCAAATCAGGTTTTGAATCACATATCGGTGGTCCTGTGCTTGGAAGCTACTAGAACTCTTGAACTCGATCAGAGATGTGTCAAGGAAGCTCACGACGTGCCATTTAGTCGAAGGGTCAGAGCTAAAATTGCAAGAATTCCTTAAGTGTGAATGCACAAATGGATTGAAAATGACCCCTCTTGGCCTATTTAAGCTAGAAAATTAGGGATTTTTGCCCTAATTTAACCTTAATAATGGGGTTTATTATCCTTTTCACCAATTTTTCCAATCTAGACCCAATTTTGCACCATTTGTTGCATTTTTGGCATTATTCTTGCATCCCAAAAACCTTTCTGACCCCTTGGGGCATCTTTTGAACCTTTGTCGAGAAATCAACCTAAAATTCAAAAAAAATTCCCAATTTCTCAAGGGGCCAGGGAGTCAGTTTTATCCTTCCATTGGGGCATCTAAAAAATAAAATAAAATTATTTTTTGATTTAAGCAGTAGTTTTTATCTGAAAAGCGTTGTTCTTTGAACCGAAGCAGCAAGTACCTCGCTTCAAAGAGGGGAAAAATGTAGACACTGAAAAATGTCCTAATCGATGTCATACATTCGAAACAAATATATTAACATCATTTCCTCTTTTCCCATCCTCTTTTTGCTTAATTAATTTAATTATCCTAGCTAATTAATTAATTTCATCATTTTCATCTATTTGGCCTAATTAATTAAATTGGGTTCACTCATCTCTTTTCTCACTAACACTTCATCTCATTAAATTAAATAAATCAAACTATTTAATTTAATCTCCTAAGTCATCTTATTTAATTAAATAAATCTAAGTTATTTAATTAAATATCATTTCACCCTTCCCCTATTTATTAAATCATCTAATTTGATAAATATCTTTTAATTCTTCTAATCCCCTAATTGCATAAATTAAACCTTGTTTAATTAGAAATTAAACTAATTTTCCTCTAATCAAAGGGAATATTCCCATGGAATATTCTTTATCCTTTTTGCACAATTAAAACTTTGTTTTAATTTGTAAATTAAACTTTTTCCCTCACCCAAAGGAATATTCCCTCTCCTCCAATCAACTCATTTGGCTTCTTGGACAAGCTAAACCTTCAACCTCTTAAGCAAGTTACCTTTGACTTGTGTGAGTAGGTCAAAAGTGTGTTTGTTTGAGGCAAGTGTGAGCCCTTGATTAAATTTCATCATGCATTCTCATCTGTTGATGAGAATCCATGATCCATGCCTCTCATCCTCTTCATCTTGAAATGTTGATTAAGCTTTTTGATCTCAACCATCCATTCCTCATTTTCTCTCCTATAAATATATCACTATTTGGAGACAAATGGATCCATCTTTTATTGCAAACTTATGCTGTTGAATTTACTCCATACACACTCATCTTTTACTCACTTTTTAGCTTGTTTTATTCATTTTAATTGCATAACATATTAGAGCATCCATTAATGGCTTCCATGCATCCATCTTAGTTTACGGTTTTCATCTTTTAGCACAATTTTAGCTTAGATTAGCTTAGAAATTGCATAATTAGATCATTTGTAGCATAAAATTATGGTAGCTTAGCTTGCATCATGTTCATTTTGAGCATAATTTAGGTTTTCGTACACCAAACACCATGGTTTCATCGATTCTATTTCATAGAATCGACTGAAATGGGCTCACAAATCATAGGATTGGGAAAGGGTCGTCATTCCACATCAACACAACACTAATTCCACAACAAGATAAATTTAAAATTGATTAGAATAGATGTTTTGATAGATTTCATAATTTAGTATGTTAGGTTTTGATGAAATGTTTAGTTTTAATCTTGTTTGATTGATTTGTTGAGATTCGAGTATTGGTGGCTCCATTATGCTTCGATTCTTCATGGATCAAGTGTAATTCGACCCATACCAATATTCTTGCATCGACACAATCAATTCCCAATACCTGACACAAAACAAAGTATGTCTTCTGGAAGTAACCCTCAAAAATATTATATTTGAACGACTCCAAATCACTTCTAGCAAACCTCTGGAATTCTCTATTCTACCCTCTTGGCTTGAAACTTGGTAGCCACTTTACTTTGTAACTGTCCTTTAATTTGTGATATTCTCTTGTTAATTATCCCAAATCAATCAATAAATGAGCATTCATATCAAGGCCAAAGGCTTCATAATTGAATTCCTTATTTATAGTTACAAGGGTTCCACCATTTTCAACCATAATTTCCCTAGTGTTAGGGTTATATGACCTGGCCACAACCTTGATTAGGTCAACATTAATGAAAACATTTGGGCATTACTAATTTTTCCAACCCTAAACTCCAAATGTTGGAAACTGACCTGTTAACAAAATATTTTTTGAAGCAGTGCTTGAATAGGGCATAACCATGGATAGGAATTATGACATCTATGCACTAATCATTTTTATCTATAATTCAGTCTGATAGAATTTCAGACCCTTGACCAACCCTTGGTCTCTTTGTAGATCCAAGCAACTAAGCCATAATTTCCTCATCTAATGTTCTTTTAGTCCCTTTTGAAGTTCCAACCATGATTTTGATATAATTGGGAACTAGGGTTTTAGTGTTCTAGAAATAATTTATGAAAATTCTACTTGAAAAACCACAATTCACAACTTCTCAACCCCCTAAATCACTTCCTTGAAACTAAAAATATTTTTTCTTAATTACTTAATGGTTCGAAGAAGGCTATAAACCCTAAAATGGCATCAGAAACCTTAGCTCATTCTGAAACTTGAAACAAAATCGCTCTCTACCTTTTTCTTTGTGCTCTAAATGAATTGATAATAAATAATTAACTCAATTCATAAGAAGAATCAGGTAGTTGTAGATCAAATCGATCATTAAATCCCACATGCGCTTAGACATGTGACCAATAGTATTCATTCTTAATTTTAAATGTGGGTCGTTGATCTTAGGAAATCAATGGTGATTGTCGAAATTCAAAAACCCCCTCTATGAAAAGGAGAACCTTTGTCTTTTGCATAACTTTGGGACACATGTCACAATTTCAAGGATTCACAGAAAGAGACACAACAATTTTAAGGCCTCCCCAACAATGCATTCTCTCACAAAATACATAAGGTGGGCCCTTTAGAACATGTGTCAAGATTTCAAGAACTCAGGGAAAGACAAGCTTGAGCAAACATTGCTTCATGAAGGTTAAAGTTTGTGTGAAATGGAAAAGGATATATAAAGCAATGGAATACATGCATTTCACTTATTCGCAAAGAGAAGATTCTACAATTAAGAGCCTTTTTCCAAGCACAAACCCAACATGAAATAACTAAAAGATATGGTGGGACCCTTTGTGAATTATTCTTTGGGCAACTTAAAAGAGGATTACAACATGTGCACTTAAAAATAACTTAAGTCACTAGAAAAAGGGGGATCCTAGGGCACAATAAGAAAGGTACTTCACAAGGAACCTTTGATACACAACGTGAAAAAGGAGTTGCAAGATTTGATTGGTAGAACACCCCTACACGTCAATTCATAGGGGTTTTAAAAAGAATGTTTTGTGGGCTCGCAGGAGGAAAGCAATAACATTTCTTGCTTTTGTGAATCAAAGGATCTACACGAAATGTTGATGCATGTCTTGTGGGACTTGAGAAAGCAAAAGACCTTTTAAAGACATATTAAAATATTTAGGAAATGGGAATGCTCGATAACGTAACCAAAAGGGGCCGGTAAAAGAATAAACATAAGGCTTCAAGTTGTAACTTGAGGGACTTAACATAGGGTGTAGGCAGTCAATGCAAAATTAGAAGAAAAGTGCAATGATGTTGCCTAGGCTTAGGGTTTTTTGTAGAAAACCATAGGAACGTTCACTAAAACCCCTATAAAACAACAGACTGACCACCATTAAAATGCAAAAGGAATCAAGGAACCAAAATTTTCAAAATTTCTACGAAAATGAGTATCCATTTTGGAGAGATTTTTTATTTTATATGTAGCTCTTCAAAATGGATTTCCGTTTTGGAGAGTTTTTAATATTATACACAATTCTCCATGATCTGTAATTAAAGGGTTACAAATAATTTGCACTTTACTCCTAATTACAAATTTTATCTCGATTGGAAACAAAATTGTGTGGTTATGTTTCTTAACGATTGAAATTACAAAACTAAGTTCACTTAATTATTTACACAACTTAACTAATTACTTAAATGTCATAATTAGAACTCAAAACAAATCAAATACTAAAAGGAATGAAAGAGAATTATAAGACAGAAAAGGAGAGAGATCACGAGCTTGATAATGGAGTTTGCTCAATATGAGCTACGTCTCCGAGTCCGCTTCTCAATGTTGGACCACTTTATTAATGATGCCAAGCTTTAATATACTTTTTTACATCATCCAAGCTTCAAAATCTACATTACAAAGTCTCTCACAATCTCTTGCCAACACCTTCAAAATTCCTTCCCAATATGCCTAATTTCTCCACCATGGAAATTGTCTTTCCCAAAAGAAAATTGCTTGTCCCCCAAAATCCAAAAACACCCCCTTTTTATACATAAATATATTCCCATTATGGTTAAAAACCATAAGATTTACAAAATCACCCATATCCGCTTTTACATATTTGCTTGTTTAATTTTGGGCTTTACGAGATAATTTTTTTAAAATAATCCCTTACAAATATTTAGCAATTTTTTGTTCAAATAATGGCTCTTATGTCTCTGAGCTGTTACAAATAATTTCATTTCCCTTTGAAGGATTTAAAATTCCCTTAAATATCTCTTAATAAATCATTTAAAATATTATCTAAGCCCTTTAATTATATTATGTAAACAAGCTTTAATATTCTAAAGGATTAGGCCCTTATTTATAGGGTTTAGTATTTTAATTTTGGATTTTCTACTTTTATTTGGGGGTTAAATTCTTTAAACTTAGGAGATTTGAGCTTATTCATTATTGTTTTAAAGGGTTTAATTTTTTAATTTTTAGGAGATTTGGTTTTAATCCGTTGCCTTTAAATCCCACAAAATCCGCTTGGGATCCCACAAAATCCGATTGGAATCCCATAAAATGGATTTTGTGAAATAAAATAAACCTCCACCACTTTATTTCTCAAAAATAAAGCATGGTGTAGTGGTGGTACTTGAATTTAGTGAGGGGGATCCACATTTTTGCCACATCACCTACACTTGCCACGTCAACATCTAATCAATCTTCAACTTTGACTGGTCATATCTTTGTCGTACGAGCTCCGTTTTCGATGAAACGAGTGGCGTTGGAACCGTGGCGATGAGCTCTTCAACGTGATTCCACCTTTGACCATTTTTGGAATGATCAATTTTTTTTCCTTTCTGATTGGCCTTTATACCCAATTTGATCCCAACTTTGACTGACCATAACTTTGGCGTACGAGCTCCTTTTTCGCCTGTTCAAGTTGCGTTGGGTCTAGTTTTCCGAGCACTTTGACATGGCAATGGTTCCGCTAGATTCTAAGACTGTGAATTGTTGAGCTCTTCTAGATCCTTCTAGATCACTCTAAAATGAATATCTATTTTGGAGAGATTTTTATATTATAAAAAGCTCTCTGAAACTGATATCCATTTCAAAAAATATGCTTTTTCTAAAATATTTAATATATTATTATATTATATGTTATAACATATATTAGTTTTAGATATTATAATACGATAAGTAATATATATATATATATTAATTATAATAATATATTATATCATTATTTATTATATTATATGATATATTATATTACATGATATATATCATAATATATTATATAATATGATATATATCATAATATATTATATAATATGATATATATCATAATATATTATATTATACGATATATAATATCATATATTACTTTTATATATATTATAATATTATAAGTACTATATATTATAATATATATATATATAATAATATTAGATATAATAATATTTAAGAAAACAAGAAAATAGTGGATATTCATTTTGTGAAAAAAGTGGATATCCGTTTATATTAGACATCCATTTTTTGGATTTAAATAACAAATATCTATTTTTACCAAATATCTATTTTTAAAAAAATGGATATCTGTTAATAACAAATATTTGTTTTTCTTTGGTGTTTACCATAACAAAATGTGATTTTTACCCAACCCAAGTAAAAAGTAAAAGATGTATTTCATGATTTTGTCTAGTTGAAATCACTTTTTTTTCTATCACCACTATTTGGTCCATCATGATCTTGCACTCACCCATCTATGTAAGGAAATATAGAGAGGTGGGAATATGGGAAGAGAGAGAGGAGGGGGGGAGAGGGAGAGATAGATCAATACATAGAGAAGGATATGAGAGAGAGGGAGAGAGGGAGAGAGATAGAGAGGGATAGGGAGAGAGAGGGTGAGATAGAGAGAAGTAATGATAGAAAAATAGAGATGGAGAGAGGGAGAGAGAGAGGGAGAGAGAAAGAGGGAGAGAGATAATTATGGGAAGATAAAGAGAGAGAGGTAGAGATAGAGAAAGAGAGATAAAGAGGGAGGGAGAGAGGGGGAGAGATAGGTCTAGAGAGATAGAGAGGAGAGGGGGAGAGAGGGAGAGATAGCTCAATATATGAAAGGGAGAGGGGAGAGAGGGATAGATATAGATAGAAGGAGATACAGAGATGGAGAGGCATAAAGAGATAGAGAGATAGAGGTAGATAAATATATGGATAGAAATAGATAGAAAGAGGGGGGAAGTGATAGGTAGATAGATTGGTCTAGAGAGGGAGAGATAAAGAGGGAGGGAGGGAGAGAGTGAAAGAGATAGAGGGGGAGATAGAGAGATAGATTTAGACAAAGGGATATAGATTGTTATATATAAATGCATACATATACACATACATATATGCATACATGTATGTATGTATATATACATACATATATACATATAGATATATGTATATAAACATTTATACACATATACATATATATACATACATATATATATACACATACATATATATATATATACATACATATATATATATACATACATATATATATATATATATACATATATATATATATATATACATACATATATCTATATATATATATACATACACATATCTATATATATATATACATACATATATCTATATATATATATACATACATATATCTATATACATATATATATACATATAGATATATGTATATAAACATATATACATATATACATACATATATATATATACATGTACATATATATATATACAAATATATACATATATATGTATATATGTATATATATATATATATATATATATATATATGTATGTATATATACATATATATACATAAATGTATATAAAGAGGGAGAGAGAGGAGGGGGGAGAGAGGGAGAGAGCGAAGGAGAGGGGGAGAGAGGGTGATATAGCCAAATATATAGAGAGGTGGAGGGAGAGGGAGAGGGAGAGATATAGAGATATATATAGAGAGAATGCAGAGAGATAGAGAGGGATAGGGACAAAGATAGAGAGGTATAGGGAGAAAGATATAGAGAAAGATACAAATGGAAAGAGATAGAGAGAGATGAAGTGAATAAGAGAGAGATGCAAAGATACAAATAGAGAGAGGAGAGATAGGGAGATAGAGATAGAGGGGAAAGTGTGAGAGGGAAAGGAGGTTATAAAGATAAGTTACAGAGAGATAGAGATAATGTGATATAGATATAGAGGGAGAAGGAGAGATAGGGAGATAGAGATAGAGGGGGAAAGATTGAGAGAGAAAGGAGGTGATAGAGAAAAGTAATATAGAGAGAGAGGGAGAGTCATAAAGATAGAGAGAGGGGAGAGATATGTTGATGTGAATATTAAAGTCTTGTACCTAGTAATTTATTTGACTAGGTAATTAGGGGACTTATTCACATGTTAAGTTTACTTAGGATATAAGATTATTCTAGAAGTATTTTCTAGAACTTATCTAGATTTTGCATCATTTCCTAGGAGGTTAGTTAGTTATTCATCTCATGTCATAGGATTAAGACACATGTCACAATCATGTTTAATCCTAATCCTCACCTTTCCTATTTATACAAGGTGCTTGTAAATTTGTAAATCATCTCATGAATAACATATCTTCATTCATGCTCATGTTGCAACACTTTCTTGTGGATGGTGTCTTTCTTGGTTTGATCCTTTGAAGAGCGCACAACTTCAATTAGGTTATTGTTCATTTATATTTTCAACATGGCATCAGAGAATTGGCCATGCAAAGTCCATATCATTTTGGGAAGTTGAGATGAGGATATTTTTATTGCAGGTTGTAGTGTTTACATCAAGGGCTAGTTGTCATCATCCAGGAGGCAGCTAATTTCTGAAGCACATTAGGTCAGATTTGACCCTACCATTGCGATCAGGATGTCAAAAATCCTAGGAATGCCTATCCAATCATCGAAATTTGACACCTTGGTCTGGAGTCATTAGAGGTTTTTTGTAGCATTTGGGTGAATATTCGTACCATATGGATCATACAGTTTTGCAAAAAAAATACTCCCCCTCATCGGTAAAAATTTTCTGCGGGTTTGCATTTTCATTATTAGCAGGTAAAAAATTTCTTTTGGGCTTCTATAGTTTTGGCATAAATATTATTGTGGATGATATATTTTGATTGGCGGATATTATATTTACTAGGATTTGAATGTTTTGCGGAATAAATACTTTGTCAGGGTTTAAATTTTAAATTGTTGTAGGAAATTTTTAAAATTTTGGTCGAACAACTTTTGTTGGTGGCATCATATTATATTTTGCAATTACTATTTGTTTGGAAAAATCCTTTTTTGCGAAAAAAGTTGCTTTGGAAGGGTTTGAATTAATTTTGCAGGTCGTGCGTACTTTTTCAACCCTTGTAATTAATCTTTGTCGAACCACTTGGAGATTCCTCCCACCGACCACCTGTGAGGTCCTTGTCAATGCTGCATACTCTTTCCGCCAACTGCTAAACACTAACTACCCATTCCTTTTAGCCCGCAACTTTCTTGGTAATCGAGAGCTTCACTTGGTGAGTGACGTCGCCTTGGCCACCGCCTAATAGTCACCTTGTCGCCACTTGGCCTGACAGTGCTTTTATTTTTTGCCAGTCTGCCACCCCTGGTCATATAAGCAACCAGAGGCTTATTTTTTTTTCCTCGGGTGCCTATTTTTTGTGCCTAGTTAGCCTGCAAGCCCTAATTGGGAAAATTTCTTCAATGGAGCATAAATTTTTGCCAGAATATCAAATTTTTGTAAACAAGATATTGACAAAAAGCTGGTTTTGTGTACTTCACAGTGGTGTAGACTATTTTGCTAGATTTTGTTGTAGGTATGAATTATAGCCAACTAAAGTTAGTGCTTCCCTTTGGACTCTCAAGCTTGTATCTTTTCACCAGTTTGTCAAATTTTGGAGATTCTAGTGGCATTGAGAAGGTGATTTAGAGATCTTTCATTTTATCCATTCACTTTTTTTAGATTCATCCCTAGGTACATTCCATTGAGTTTTTGCAATTTGAGGCATTTACTTGATAACTTGGATATATTGCAATATGGAGAAGGTTTATTTGCATTGGGAGGCTTCTTTTTTAGTTGCATATCATATTTTTGAAGTTTCACAATTAGTCATTATCAAATATATTGCCTCTTGCTCGATTTGTGTTTGTGGCCCAAATGGTAGAATCAAGATTTGAGTTTCTTACTCCTCACAATTATCATACATGGAAATATGAGAAATTTGCACATTGAAACAAATATGATGAGGCGATGGGCTTGATTGCACTACATGTTTCCAAATCCTTATTCTTCCACATTGAGGAGTGTACTACACCAAGAAAGGTATGGGATAAGTATAAATATCTCTTTAGTTCTATTAGTGATGTAAGAGCCTTGCAATTAGAAGCAGAATTGGCATCTCTTTCTACCGATTCATTTCCTACAATTGAGGATTATTTGGTGAAGTTTAAGTCTTTGCGTACTCAATTAGTGAGAAGTGGGAAAGAGAAATTTGACGAGGAATGTATGTTATTGATTTTATCTAAGTTGAAAGGTGCATTTGCATATTTTTTCACTTCTTTTTATTCCACTATGGATGGGTTAGGAGATAGTTTTGTCATGCCATCATTTGAGACCTTTTGTGAGAGATTGACTAAGGAAAAATATAAACTTAGTCAACATGATGTCTCTTCTAAGTCTCATGCATTGATTTCCAATCCAAAAGGGGAATGGGAAGAAAAAGAACAAACCTAAGAAGGAGAAACCCAAATGTACTTTTTTGTAAAGGGATTGGGCATAGTAAACATGTTTTCTATGAGAAGGAAATCCACGAGTTAAAGCAACTCCTTAAGGAACATCATATTTCCATTCCTTCTTCATCCACTAGTTCACATTCTTCTTCTACCACACATGAGGAAAATTCTCACACTGGGATTGCAGGGATTGCTACTACAAATTTGAAGGGTAAGGATCATGCTTTAATTACCACTTATGTTGATAGACCTGATGGATGGATTCTTGATTCGAGTGCCTTAGAACATATAGCTTTCTCTTTTGATCACATTATTCTGGGGTACTTAGAGCACCACCCCTTGATGAGGTCTTGACTGCCAACAATAATGTTGTTCATGTTGTTGGTTTGTGTAATGCTGATTTGGGTACAAGGTATGTAACTAATGCTTTTTATATTCCTAAGATGTCCCATAATATTCTCTCAACTTACTAGATTGCACAAGATGGAAATATAGTTGAGTTTACATTTGAATCAATTTTCATTCGTAAGGAGACATGAGAACTCATTACTATAGGCTTGGCTGATCATTAGTCAAAGGTGTATACCTTCTCCCACCTCTATCATGATGATCCTTATGTTCCCGATTCCCATGATTCTCGAGTGGGTAGTAATTCACATGATGGCTATGGTGGTTGGTTGAATTTGGATCTCCTTTGTGTGGCTCCACCATCTCTTGCTTCATCAAAGTTGACAATTACTGCGAGGACTTCAACAAAGCAAGATATATTTAGTTTTCCAAATTTGTGGTTTCAAGATGGCTTTGTTTTAGGTATTGCAGACTTGGCTTGTCATTCTTCTATAGGTTTGGAGGAAATGCTTAAGGGGGTCACTCTCCTCTTTGTAGATTCTTCTTTAGAGGAAATTATTGAGTCTCCTCATTCCATTGTTTCCACCTTGATTGGGGATCCTAATTTTGGTGATAATTCCTTGGAGGAACTTGATTCCTTTGAAGAGTTTTCATTTATGAGACTTCTTCCTTCTTATGTCATCATGGATTTATATTTTCTTCCACATATACCATTGGATCTCTTTCTTCCTAGGGGGAGACACGTGGTTTGTCGTCATTGGATACTCTTTGACTTCATACTCTCTTCACTAGTTTTGATGATACTTCATTATGGGGGGTCAATCTAGTCTCCATATTTCCCTTCATTGGATGGGTCATTATATTGTATTCTTGTGATGGATGTAGCTCTTAGGGGGTATTTATTTTGAGATCTCCATTCATCACTTCCATCAATTGTACATAATTTTCATTACATCTTTTTTGGAGAGGAGTTTGGTCCCATGAGGTTTTCTCCTTTTCTCTGTTTCTAAGAGATTTTATTTGAATTTGTACATGGGTACCTAACATGGCCTGGTAGTTGGGACCCATATTTGCATTTCTTTTGCATCTTTTTCATAATAATCTTCTCCCTAAGTTGCACTTAAAGGGGGGTGTTGATGTGAACATTAAAGTCTTGTACCTAGTAATTTATTTCACTAGGTAATTAGGGAACTTATTCACATGTTAAGTTTACTTAGGATATAAGATTCTTCTAGAATTATTTTATAGAACTTATCTTATCTAGCTTTTACATCATTTCCTAGGTGGTTAGTTAGTTATTCATCTCATCATAGGATTAAGACACATGTCACAATCCTATTTAATTCTACTCCTCACCTTGCCTATTTATACAAGGTGCTTGTACATTTATAAATCGTCTCATGAATATGATATCTTCATTCATGCTCATGTTGCAACACTTTCTTGTGGATGGTTTCTTTCTTGGTTTGATCCTTTGAAGAGTGCACAACTTCAATTGGGTTATTGTTCATTCATATTTTTAACAAGATAGAGACAGGGAGGGAGAAATAGGGAACTTGTGTGTGTATGTGAGTGAGATATGGAGATAAAGAGGGAGAGATATATATAAAAATAGAGAGGGAGGAGTAGAGATATAGAAAGAGGGAGTGATAGGGAGAGAGAGAGAGATAGAGATCTATATATAACTTGAGAAAGATAGATATCTATAGATATAACTTGGGAAAGATATAGGGGGGAAGAGATAGAGAAATAGAGAGATAAATATACAAAGGGAGAGAAAGGGAGAGATTGAAGGAGAGACGAAGAGGGAAAGAGAGAAATAAAGATAGAAAGAGGGAGAGACAAAAAGAGAGATGGAAAGATAAAACGATAAAGATAGAGATAGGAAGTGATATATGTATATATAGAGAGATGTGGGGTTATAGAGAGAGGTTTTATTTTTGTTTCACATAAACACAACGTATTATAATGTGATTGTATTTATAACTGACTTAGGTATTGTCAAATCTTAGAGTTGGATTTTTCTTGGGAATCCAACCCAAAGGGTTGGACTTACATGTCAATGCCCAAATATGTGGTTTTTTGTAAATTATAAAAAGGTGACTAAATCTCATGTGTGATTTCGACTAGGTTTACACGTATTTCAATGTTGAGCTAAAAATACCACAATAAAGTCAAGATCTCTCTTACCTTTGTAACCATATAAATTTTTCATTTTAAATATGTCAAGGCTTTGATCTTTAATTAATTTTTTTAGTGTCTTCCTTTTCTTTTGAAAGCCTATATATCTAGTATTTTTAGTTTCATTTGATCCATTCATCAAAATTTGAAACAATTTACATTTTTACATTCTAGACTCTATTCTATATATATTAAAAAATTCATCAGTTTCCAAAAAATTAGGGGGGAGCAAGCTCAATTTTTTTAAGATGTGTCCACTCTAAAAGTTAGTTTAATAAAATCATATATTAATTAAAAAATTAGCATAAAAATCAAGCATAAACTACATGGTGTTAGCTAATTCATCACTAAAGTGGTTTTTGAAATACTAAAAAAAGTTAACATTTTCCAGGGAGCACACTAGATGCTATGCTATATTTTTATAACAAAAATAAGAGCACTTTGTGTGCTCCCCGTATTTGAACCCCTTAATCTCCATCATTTTAATAAATAGTAGTTTCTAAAAGAAAGTAGATTCAAAGAGTTAGACTCTTGTTCTTGTCACATCTTCAAATTTTGAATGTAATTATCTTTAATTTCTCATTTAAAATAAGTTTTTATTGATTTTAGAAAAAAAGTGGCCACTTAAGACCCTCTTGTGGTCCCTAATTTCCATGTATTTACCCTTGTTGCTTTGAATTTTTGAACAAATTATGATGCATGTTATGATGCTTTACAGAGCATCTTTAAAGGGAAATAATGGAGCCAAAGGGAGTGCCAAAATTGGGGAGAGGGTTATAAAAAAATTATGATCTTATGACGATGCAAGAGCATCTACTAAAAATAGCTTATTGACTCCTTTGAAAAAGATGTTGGAGTTCAAGGCTTGATTTTGGGTGCCTTTTTGGGTCATGAATTTGGTTTTGTTAAACCACCCTTAATTTTTGGTTTGAGATGCTTCTATTTATTTGGTGCTTGAGATGTAGGTTTCATAATTTGTATTGTAGGTATCATCATGCTACCAAAATATCTCTACATGTATATGTTGGTGTAATCTTTTGTAAAGGTTTGAGTTTGCAATTATATTGTAAGCATAATTGTGTTTCTAGAAATACAATTGGTTCAAGTTTTGAAGACTAGATTTTTTTCTTGAAAGGATTTTCTCAGTATAAAAATTGTGTTATGTGGTGAATTATTTTTATGAAAAATTTCTCTCCTACTATTTGGTTGTATTTATGCATTACTTTCCTCTTAGATTAGTGTGCAATCTATTCCACTATCTCACTTCCTTTCATACAATTCAACCTAGTCTACCTTATTTTTAATTTCTCACTTCTAAACCAACCCTTTAGAATATAGATGCCATCCTTCTAGCCAACACTCCAAACATATTAAGTTGAGAGACCGAGGACATGTATTTCAATTTACATACCAAGGTCATTAGTAGAGACATATAACAACTAGTATCAAGTGATATTTGTTGAATCATACATTATAACTAGTTGATTTAAAGTATAATAAAATATTATCTTTACATTTTACTCTAGTTTAATTAGGGGAAAACCCCCAATTTCCGCCCATGATCTGATAGCTGTTTACTCCTCGTTCACCTGTACCCCCAATAACCATTTACATTTTAGTCATTACAATGTTTCAGTTATGCCAATAAAAAATTAGAAAGACACCAGTATATATTCACTACTTAGTGTGTAATTAACCAACAAAAAAACAAGTTTAAACATATATTGGTGCAAATATGTTTTCAACACAAGTCAACTTGCACAAAATAAAGTCATTTTTGAATTAAATAAAGTACAATGATGTTTACAATAACCACTCCATGCAAGTGGCTTAAAGCTTCAAGTACATTGTATTTACATGTATACATAAACAGTTAATGGTGCACAATGTCACATAATTTAAAACATTATAAATAGTTAATGGTGCACATTTTGACATAATACAAAACATTGATCAGCTTTATGAGCTATCAATTGCACATTCACCCACACTTCCCTTCACATCTTCATGCATTAACTCCATCTACTTCTACTACCTGCATAGACAGTTAATGGTGTAAGGCTCCCTAATATACCAAAAAACATATTATAATTCATATATATGATTGAATTTAATAAAGCCACCTATTTTGTCAATTAAACCAAATATAAAATTGATTTCCTAAAAGCCACGACAGAACTCAAGCATAAATGGCCACTGCAAAATGAAATGATAGATTGTTTCCCACGAAAATTCAAATTTGAAACTCAACCACCACAATTCAATGCATTCAATTTACACATTCGAATGATTTAATAAGAGGGAATTTTCAGGGTCATTTTCATTACAAATTTTCCTATGCTTTCACTGAATATCCTCTGCAGAATTCAGAGCTTACTAAGGCAACTTCTGCACATTCCTCTTAAAAGGGAGCTTATTCAGGTCGATACGCCCAAAATAAGTAAATTCATGTTTTTATTTATCAGTATACTGGATTTACATTTATGTTGTCTCTTTCATTATTCAATATTCTCTTTTATATTTATGTACTCAGTGTTGACATTATTTTCAACCTCTTTGTTTTACATTTACGATGTCTGTTTCAATATTCAATATACTCTTTTATATTTAAGAAGTCACTGTTTACATTATTTTCAAGCATACTGTTCTACATTTATGTTTTCTGTTTCATTATTCAATATACTCTTTTATATTTATGTACTCAGCGTTTACATTATTTTCAGGCATAATTTTTTACATGTATGTTATCAGTTTCATTATTCAATATACTCTTTTATATTTATGTACTCAGTGTTTACATTATTTTCAGGTATACAAATTATTTTGTTTTCAGTCAACTGTTGAAATTAGCATTATCATTATTTAATCATATCATAGTTACATTTTTTTCACCTGCATTCATCATAAATCAAAGATAATAATAGCAACATTATACCATACATCAAATATAATAACAACAAAATTACCCATTTTTTAATCATATCACAGTTATATTTTGAATCCCTCTTTAATAATCATGAAGTTGAATGGGTATACAGATTTTGTCCCAATTTATTAACCAATTTTTGGATTACAATTTGCATACTATAATATATACCTACATATATATATATATATATATATATATATATACCATGCTCTGTAGGGTTTCATCATACCAGATTGTATATATATATATATATACAATCTGGTATGATGAAACCCTACAGAGCATGACTGTATACATATATATATATACAGTCATGTTGTGTAGGGTTTCATCATACCAGATTGTATATATATGTTGTGTAGGGTTTCATCATACCAGATTGTATACATACATACATATACAGTCATGCCATGTCCAAGTCAACGGCATGTAGTAGACGTAAATATTGCCCAATGACCCGTGTTGATGTAGATGCATCATAACTCTCTTGGCCTGCATCATAACTTTCTTGGCCTGCAATGCATGCCATTAGAAGTATTCTAGAAATCATGGAAAATACCATGACTAGTGATTTCTTGGAAAATTCCATGAATTTTAAAGTCATGGTAAATGCCATGATTTCAAAAACACTTCATTGCATTCTCTACAGGCCAAAATAGCTCCTCTGTTTCATACTCCTTGCAAACTTAGATGCATATCTTGTTTATCTGTTTACCTTTCCCCTGGCATTTTCTACATTGAACAATGATATATTCTTATCAGATTGTATACATACATACATACATACACACACACATACATACATACATACATACATACATACATACATACATACATACATACATACATACATACATACATACATACATATATATATATATATATATATATATATATATATATATATAATTTGATAAGAATATATCATTGTCTTATATATATATATATATATATATATATAGTCATGCCATGTACTGTTTCATCATATCAAGCCATTTAGGGTTTACATGTGACCGGTAGAAATTTGATCCACCTCTCTTCACCTGCAATATTATTTGTTCAACAGTGGGCTCTTGTTGGCGTTGATAGTGTTTGAGTGCATTTTGGTGTGTTTACAAATCATTTATCTGTATGGCATTAAGGGTTTGAATATAATCATTTCTATTTACATGTGACTGGTAGAAATTTGATCCCTCATGAATTATTCTTTCTATGGCATCGAGGGTTTGACTGCTATGCTTTTTTTTGCCATTATTCTATGAACTAATCACATGTAATGTGATTTAAACAGAACATTGACAAAATTTTGACCAAGTATAATCATGAAATTTAATGGGTATACTGTCAAACGCCGGTATAATCATGAAATTTTATGGGTTTCAGGATATGGGTTAATGGGTAGATGTTTTCTATTTTCAGTAATTATAATATGCACATGAAATTAAATGGGTATACAGATTTTGTTGGATTCTCTTCGAATCCCTGCATTATAATCATGAAATTTAATCACATGAAGCTTCATAGAAAATAATATGTTCTAATCAGATTGTAGATATATTTTTGCAGAGAATGATATGTTCTTATTAGATTATATATATATCTATGCAGACAATGATATATTATTTGCTGCACTAACAAGTTATTCAATTTTTACTATCTGTGTAGGTTAAGTGGAAAATTATGGCACCTGCTAGAAGGACAACGAGGGTTGTAGGAAGAGGAAAATGCGCCATTAGAGTCACTCGTGGGGTGCAATTCATTGAAACATAGGTTGCTGAGGAAGTTCATGCAATTCCCATCCAAAAAGATGTTCCTGACTCTGTGGATGAAGCCACAAACACAAAATTTATTGAACCTCCTATTCAGCCAAATGTTCAACTTGTTATGCAACTTCCCTCACCTCTACCCATTAGGCAGTGGACATATGTTGATATGGAAGGAGCAGTTAAAAGTGTCGAACAACACAACATGTCAATCAGGGCAGCAATAATCAAGTGGGGTATGCCACCTAGCAGTTTGAGGGCGTGGCTGTTTGGAGTTACCACCATGAAGAGGAGGGGTCCACGTACCATTTTAACTGAAGAGGAGGAGATTGAAGTTGTCCAATGGTGCAAGGACATGGCAGAATTAGGCCACAAACTACAAGTAAATAAGCTACAAGCCACAATTTCCCAAATAACTGCAAGTCGACCCAATCCTTTCACAAATGGGGTCCCCAGAAGGTCATGGTGGGCAGGATTTCGAAGAAGGCACCCAGATTTGACAATTAGAATAGTTGAAGGAGTGGACAGTGACAGAGCGATTATGGTTCGTCCTTTTGTCATGCAAGCATTCTACGACAACCTCGAGAATCTGATCAACCTTAACCACTATGGAGCAAGTCGAATATGGAACTACAATGAGACTGGTATTCAAGCTGGTAGGAACTGTGGCATGAGAGTTATTGCCAAATTGGGTACAAAATGTGTACCACATTTGGTATCAAAAAGTAGAAAGTGGATCACAGTGCTGGCTTGTGTAAGTGCGGCTAGGATAAGCATTCCCGGGTTCTACCTGTTTAAATCAAAGAGGCACATGCATAACTATATCATTAATTGTGAGATAGGAGCATTGATGGCAGTCCAAGAACATGCTTGGATGAAAATGGAACTATTTGTCAAATGGTTAGACCATTTTGCAACTAATATCCCCGGTGGGGTTTCACCGACAAACATGGCCCTTCTCATTTTTGACGGTCATGGCAGCCATGTGGCTTTCAAGACCATTGAAGAATAAAAAAATTTAGGAATAGACCTGCTAACGTTGCCTGCTCATACCAGTCACAAGCTGTAGCCATTGTGAAATATACCCTCTCAATTTTTTCTTGATTTTTAATATCAATTACAATGCAACATGCACCCGTTAAGGTTATCTCCAAAACCAAAATGATGCAAAATAGTAACTCTAACCAAGAATGTGCCCTAAGACCACTGAAGGAGGAGGGGCGGGCATATGGTTAGAGGATCCCTAGGATCTAAATAACTCAATAGCTGAAACTGATTACAACTGAAAATAAAAAGATAAAACTCAATGCCAAGAATGTTCACCAAGATCCTTGGAAGGCGAGGTGATAGCATATGGCGGAGTACTTATTACAAACTAAAATAAACTTAGGCGAATAACCATCCATGGAAGTTTTCAAAACTAACTAATTCATCCGCTATAGCGGGCATCCACTCATGAGTGGGAATTCACCACTTGACAGTGGGTGAGAAAAGAAAATACAAGTAATTTCCTCCTCATTGGCGGTAAACCATCTAGGGGTTATTGTATGTGTATTAGAAAGCACAAGTAAATGCAGAATTAACAATGGTTGGATTAGTACTACTAAATCTCAACCTTACAATTAAAGAAATCTGTAATTTACAATGTATTACAATGATAGAATGAAAGCAAGGTGAGAGGAATGATTCTTGCAAGCTCTAAACAACTCAAATACTAAAGAATGAAGCCAAAAACTGAACTTATAACAATCTGATTACAAAAACTAGCAAACTGCAACTATAAACCAACAACTATGAAATCAATCAAATACTCATAACTCTCTAGATATATCTCCAATTTATGCGAATTAAATTGCAAAGGTCCTCTAGAAGGTTGGCGCCCAATTTGCAACACAAAATCAACAACTTTAATCACCCAACAACCTATTACGAATTCCAATGCATTCCTAGAAGGTACGACTTGGCTGGAAAGTTCAATTTTCTCTAGAAGATTGTATTCATCAAAATAAAATCTCAAAATTTGTGGAAGGGGTTGCCCAAGACCAAAAAACTCAATGCTCAAATGCCCAGAATCAAATTCAATCTGATCAAAGAGCTGTGAAAAAAAATCACTTTCAGCTGTAGGTTTACCAGCAACTGAAAATTGAGAAAAACTCCAAAATTTCTTCAACAATTAAGCCCAATCTGCTAGTTTGAATGAGAAGCAGCAAAAAGACCAAGTAGGTGTTGTATTTCAAACATGAAATTGGATTGGAACTAGGAGGTATGCATCCCTCGAAGTATAAATCAAGTTGTCATTTCAACAACATAACAATATCATAAGGTCATGGATCCCAAATGCTGGAGCAAACTTCACTTTTATAGAAAAGGAGAAAAATTTTCAAATTCCACACTAGGGACACCAAAAGCCACTTGAAATATTTTCAAATTCCAAAAATATAAAACTCCTCAAGGGTGGCATCCAACTTCAAGGCAAGATAATACTTTAATAAATATTTAATTTCTCCCTTTATGAAGGTGTCCCCCTTCATGTCCACCTTTTAAACACAACTTGAAGTTATTTCACTAGGCGAAGGGGTCAACTAAAAAAATATAACATTAATGCCTTGAAATGAATTATTTCACCAACATAATGTTGTAAAAAGCCAAAACACCAAACCCAACAATTGCTCCAATTGGAAAATAAGAACTGAAGAACTAACAACTGCTCACTGCCAGAAATAGTATTTACTATAAATAGTAAACACCTAGAAATGCCTCAAAACCTCCAATCAAGGAAACCCTAAAATTCACCTCAACGAGCCTATGGGCCTCCGGAATAGGTTGATGAGCAACTAAGCTGATCACTGACGAGAAGGGGACATTACACATTGGATGTCAACATTTTTTCTCCATTCAAGGCATATTTCAAAGAGGAAAGAACCATTTGGCAAGGTGCAAACCCACATATTGATATTGGACGTGAAGAGTTGGCAACTCTTGCAAGCCAAGCAACATTGTTAGTGGGTTCCGTAGAACAGGAATTTTTCCTCTTAATCGGTTAGCCCTTGACAACGACATGGGCCCAAGTGAGGGCTATGTTGTTGAAGATGATGTTTCAACTCCTACAATAGAAGATGAAGCAGTCACAATGGAAATTGAAGATGATGTTATGGCAGTAGAGACATGCTTGTGCCTACTTGGTTACAATGAGGATGTAATAGATGGTTTTGTGAGGGAATACGATGCAAGGGATGTGGCAAGTGATGTTGCAGTAGGATGCAATGGGGGTGATGAAACTACAACACACATTCAACCAAAAATCCAACTAGTTTTTCCTGGTTTCCAACTACAAGTTCAACCAATTATTGCACCTTGCAATGAAGATACAACTACTACATCAGTAGGCCTGAGTTTTCCAACTTAAGTTAGCCAACCAGAATGGATGCATGAAGCAGCCACAAACCTTGGACTGCAAATAAATATGATTGAGGAAGAAGTCAAGCTCTCTATTCCTTCCCCACCACACGTTGATTCAGCTGAAGTAATACATTACTTCACTACTGTAAGGAATTGGAAAGAGCATAGTGATGGTCAAAGTGAAGATGATAATGCTATTAGTGAGGAAGAAGTTGAGTTTTTTCCATGCACCCCACATGATGGATTACAAACAACAAGACCAAACAACAAATTCTTGAAACTTCTAGTGCAGAGGGTGCAAGGAACATCACAGGGAGGTTGTTCGGGAGTACTTAGTCTTAGTAGGCAGTCCCAGGTACTAACATTTGAAACCTTCATCAAAATTTTCAACCAACAAGAGGCAGAGAAGAAAAGGAAAGAGGAGATACAACAACGTAAGAAGGAGAAAATGTTGCAGAGAAAGGAAGACCGTGAAGTGGAAGCAATTCTAAAGGAAGCAATGAGGGTTGACAAGCAAGCAAGGAAAGTGATAGAAGATGAGCAGGAAATGATAAGAATGCAAGAGAAATCCATTAGATAGGAGCAGGCCAAGGCTAAACATCTACAAAAGGCAACAGAAAAGAAAGAAAAACAAGCAGAGAAGATAAAATTTAAGTCTACAGTGGGTGATCCTATACCCTCCCAACACCCTATCCTGCTTGATATGATGAGCATTTTGTCACCAACCTTTATATCCATCAATAATATGTAGGTTGGGAGTGGCTCACAACAAACAAGATTGACTGCAGATGCAAGCCAGGCATTGCTTACTCAAATAGCATCACGCCTTCAAGGAGATATTAACCAAGTATCACCTCCTACTAGGGGACCTGACTCAGCTATTGGCGGATATCTCACGCCACCTCCTTTTCCTAGCAATATGGACAATTGATTATGTGCATATTGAATTTTGTTTTTTGATCGATGTAGCAGTATATTTTGGTGATCTGGTTTGCAAATTAGATCTGTTTATCTGCTTCAAGTTATAACTGTGATATGATTATAAGTTGCGATAATGCTGCTGTAATTATGTTTCAAACCTCACATATGTTTAAGGTGAGAAGTTCAAAACAAGCTTTGAGTAATATTTTCATATGTTTCAAGTATGTTCTAGCCATGTTTTTCTCTCGCACCACCCAATCAATTATTGCAGTTTGATTCAAAATATAACTATGATATGATTATAAAATGTCCTAATGCTGCTGTTGTTTGTTATTGGAACCTCAAATTTGTATCTCTTATATGTTTGATGAGGGTTTCAGCCTTCTATTTTCCATGGTATCACTAATTACACTATGTTTCAGTGTTTATCAATAAAAATAATCACAAAACTTTGATTGCAAACATAATTTGCAGACAATGATATATTTTTTGCAGACAATGATATGTTATTATAAGATTGTATATATATATTTGCAAACAATGATATATTCTTATCAGATTGTATGTATATATATACACACAATTTGATAAGAATATATCATTGTCTGCAAATAGTAACTTGCCAAAAAATCCATAGGAGATGATGGGTTTAGGGCTTAAAGATTTCTGACAAACCGCGGTTAGGTAAACCCATACACGTGGTTTGATGAAGGCATATGGGGCACATGGTTAACAAGGTAATGTGATCGGGTTGAGATTAAAGCGACCACCTCCTAGTAGACAATGATACATTCTTTGCAGACAATGATATGTTCTTATCAGATTGTATATATGTATTTGCAGACGATGATATATTCTTATCAGATTGTATGTATATATATACAATTTGATATGAATATATCATTGTCTACAAATTGTAATCATTTTATTTGTAGACAATGATATATTATTATCAGATTCTATGTATATATATAACTATATATATACATACAATCTGATAAGAACATGTCATTGCCTGCAAATTGTAATCATTGTATTTGCAGAAAATGATATATTCTTATCAATTATCAGTATCAAAATTTAACAAAACTACATACTAATTATCAGATTAATTATATATATATATACACATAGACACACACACACACACATATATAGCTATATATGTACATACATATATGCATAACCTATATATGTATGTACATATATGCCTATCAATATATATATATAATTAATCTAATACTAACTAATCTCATAATTATTGTATACTATTACTCAATTCATCTAACTTTCAACCATATATATAGAAAGACACATTTTTTAGTATTACTAGGTCATTTCCAAAGTAAAGTCATATACTTTACCTATCATTAACACTGAATGTCTTATGTTGATTGCGGAGACGTCCTCGCATGCCTGCCATTAAGAGACTAATGTAGTTAAATATATTCGTCCAATCAAATAAGCATTTGTAAGAAAACTATATATTTATGAACATGTATATCAAAAAATGTAAACATATCATAAAGCATTCAGAGCAAAATGTCCCTATAGAGTTTATTGTGTTAACAAACACAACTTCATTGGTATGTTGATAATCCACATACTTGATTCACCTCTCAATGCTCCTACTTGCCTGCAAAATAATTGTAATAAACGGGGGTAGTACTCGGTACTTGTAACATTCTCACGTCAAATCATCCTTACAATATTGCATGCACAACAATAAGAGTTTTGATTGGAGCATTAAAATCCACAATGTTTTGATCCTTAGTATGAAGGTGAAAAATAACAGTGTATTGCATATGATGGCAGCCTACATGGTAGAGTGCAATAGAAAGGACATATATATACATGTATATGTATGTGTATACATGTATATCTATATGCATATACATGTACATATACATATATTTATTGACAACCGTTGCACGAAACTGTTTGAGGGTGTGTATTGTAGGTCACATTATATCTACTTTATAGAAGATTTGAGAACAAGCTTGTAGAAAGATTTGAGAACAAACATATTCTTCGAAATATTTCTACACACTTCTCAAACCTTCAATAAAGTAAATTTAATGTGTGCTACAATATGCACCTCAAACAACTTCGTGCCATGGCTATTAATAAATATATGAATATCTATATAAATATACATGTCTATGTATATACATATACATGTATACATATACATTCATACATACATATGCATATACATGTGTATATGTATTTTTATATACATATACATGTACATGTATATGTATATGTACATACATATACATATACATGTACATGTATATGTATATACAAATATGTAATTTTATTATTGAAACACATAAAATAAGTGGAAGAAAACAGAGTAAACCATATCATTGTATGTTGTGATATGATTACATAATGGATAATGCTCATTTGAATAGCTAACTAAAAATTGAATAATTTGTATGCTTGAAAATAATGTAGACACTGAGTAAATAAATATAAAAGAGTATATTGAATAATGAAACAAACAACATAAATTTAAATCCAATATACTGATAAATAAAAACATGAATTTAGTTATTGTGAGTGTACCAACATGAATAAGCTCCCTTTTAAGAGGAATGTGCATAGGTTGCCTTAGTAAGCTCTAAATTTTGCAGAGGATATACAGGGAAGACCCTGGAAATTCCCTCTTATAAAATAATTGGAATGTGCAAATTGAATCTTCGTGGGAAACAATATGTCATTTCATTTTGTAGTGACCATTTATGCCTGAGTTTTGTCGTGGGTTATAGGAAATCAAATTTATATTTGGTCTAATTGAAAAAATAGGTGGCTTGCATAAATTCAGTCATATATACGAATTATAATATGTTTTTTGTTTTGTTATATGTACGGAGGTTAATTTTGTAGAGGATATGCAGTGAAAGCATAGGAGAATTCATAATGAAAATGACACTAGAAATTCCCTCTTATAAAATCATTTGAATGTGTACATTGAATGCATTGAATTGTGGTGATTGACTTTCAAATTTGAATTTTCTTGCCAAACAATCGGTCATTTCATACTGCAGTGGCCATTTATGTCTAATTACAATGGTGCGTTGAATGAAAAAAATCCTATTTACAACTATCAATTAACCTATTTCAAGTTACGTTTGTATGTGGGCCCGGTGAAAATATCACGTGGGTCCGCTAGGAGGTGGTCACTTTAATCTCAACCTCATCACATTACATTGTTAACCATGTGCCCCATATGCCTTCATCAAAGCACACGTATGAGTTAACCACGTGCCCCATATGCCTTCATCAAACCACGCGTATGAGTTAAACTAACCGCGGGTTGCTGGGAAACTTTAAGCCATAAACTCATCATCTCCGACAGTTTTCTTCCTCATTTTCACCTCTATTATCCATATAAGATTATACATATTATGATATATATATATATATATGTATATATATATATATATATATTAGATTACATATGTACACTCTTATATAGATATATATCTATATCAGACTACATATGTGTAGTCTTTTATGGATATATATCTATATCATATATCTATATAAGATTATACATTTGAAATCTGATATATATATCAAAAATGACATCAAAATTATCATTTGAAAGCTGCATAATGACTATCCATTGTTATTATTTAACCGAGGGTCAGAAGGGATGGGCGAATAGTTCATGGGGAAGGAAACTAATTGTGCAAAAGTGAAGAGCTGCATTAAATGACTTTAATGTTTAAAGTCAATATATATGGATTTATATCTATATCAGATATCTATATAAGATTATACATTTTTATTCTTATATATATATATAAAATGACATCAAAAATGACATCCCTAAGATACCAAAAAAGAAAGGGTTGATTGAGGCCATGGAGAAACGAGGTATAAAATTTTATGCAATGTATATGGAGGTTTCCATGGATGTTAGCAGCTGCATAATGATTATCCATTGTTATTATTTAACCGAGGTTTAGAAGGGATGGGAGAATAGTTCATGGGGAAGGAAACTAATTGTGCAAAAGTGAAGAGATGCAGTAAATGAGTTTGATCGGTTTAAAGTCATGCTTGTGAAGATTAAGGTTTGTTTTAATCTTCAAGAAGCTGGTTTTACCTCTAAGTTGAAAAAGAAAACTTTGCTTGAACCAACACTGGTTTTACCTTTTTGTAGTTGGATGATATTTTTAGCATTTGTGGGTTTCCATGAGGATATGAACAAATTCAAAGTAACTGAGTTATAGGGATATTAAACTGATAATGCCAATGTGTTTATTAAATATAACTGAGTTATAGGGATATATGGCAAGAAACTTGGGCATTATTAAATGGCAAACATTGATAGAGGATCATGTTAAGGTCCATGTGATGAAACCATACACAACTTGATATGATGAAACACTACAAGGCATGATTGTCTATATATATATATTAGATTATATATATATATATATACAATGATATATTATTATCAGATTACATATATATATATATATAGTCATGCTTGTATATATATATCAAGCCTCATGCTGTGTAGGGTTTCATCATATCAAGCTGTGTAGGGTTTCATCACATGAACATATATATATATATATATATATATATATATCATTGTATGAGAAGAATATATCATTGACTGCAAAAATATATATACATTCTGATAATAACATATCATTGTCTGAAAATAAGATATCATTGTCTCAAAATAATATATCATTGTCTGAAAAAATATATATACAATCTGATAAGAACATATCATTGTTTGAAAAGAATAAATCATTCTTTGCAAAAATATATATAAAATGTGATTAGAACATATCATTTTCTACGAAGATTCATGTGATGAAACCCTACACGACTTGATATGATGAAACCCTACATGATTTGATTGTATGTATATATATATATAATTGTTTGCAAATTGTAATCCTAAAACCGGTTTAGAAATTGGGACAAAAAGTTGTATACCCTTTGTCTTTTTAATTATTATAATGTAGGGTTTCGAAGAGAATCCAACAAAAATTTTATACCCATTTAATTTCATGTGCATATTATAATTATTGAAAATAGAAAACGTCTACCCATTAACCCATATCCTGAAACCCCTCAATAATTTGGGGAAAAAATTGAAAACCCATAAAATTTCATGATTATACCGGCGTTTGACAATATACCCATAAAATTTCATGATTAGACTTGGTCAAAATTCTGTCAATGTTTTGTTTATATCACATTACATGAGATTAGTTCACAAAATAATGTCAAAAGAAATCATAGCACTCAAACACCGTCGATGCCAAAAAAAACCCATTGTTGAACAAACAATCTTGCAGGTAAAGAGAGGTGGAGATGTTTTATGTAGCTCCATATAAGATTACATAAAAAAAACTTTCAAGATTAAGTTCAAGATTATATACCCATTAAATTTCATGATTATACTTGGTCAAAATTCTGCCAATGTTATGTTTAAATCACATTAAATGTGATTAGTTCATAGAATAATGTCAAAAAAAGGCATAGCAGTCAAACCCTTGATGCCATAGACAAAATAATTCATGAGGGATCAAATTTGTACTAGTCACATGTAAATAGAAATGATTACAGTCAAACTATTAATGCCATACATAGAAATGATTTTTAAACACACCAAAATGCACTCAAACACCGTCGACGCCAAAAAAAACCCACTGTTGAACAAATAATCTTGTAGGTGAAGAGAGGTGGAGACGTTACCTGTAGCAGAAGGGAGCTAGAGGACGTTGCCATGGTCGCAGGAGCTCGCATCGACGACGAGAGAGAGGAGACAACCACGAAAATTCTTGAAAAATCTATGAGAGATGATGAGTTTAGGGCTTAAAGCTGCGCAACAACCCGCAGTTAGGTTAACTCATACCTGTGGTTTGATGAAGGCATATGGGGCACGTGGTTAACCCATACGTGTGCTTTGATGAAGGCATATGGGGCACGTGGTTAACATGTAATGTGATGAGGTTGAGATTAAAGTGACCACCTTCTAGCAGACCCGCGTGATATTTTGATCGGGTCCACATACAAACATAACTTGAAATAGGTTAATTGATAATTGTAAATAGGCATTTAAAATTTTTTTTTTGGATTTATAATGAACGGGTATGAGCGAAATAATGAAGATGTAGGGGATGGAGGTTTAAAAAGACCCTTTTTGAGCACTTTTCGCTTTACGGGTTCCACAAGGCGCGTTTTAAATACCCAGAAGCCAATTTTTTCTTTTTAAGGTCCTAACTCACTTACAAAGAAGCTCAATTTTTTTTTTTGAAATCGGACCTATTTTGCACCCTGCATGAATGTGCAAAGTTATCCCTCACAACTACTGGGGGTTTTCCCCTAGGGTAGTTGCACCTCCTCTATTTTTGCTTTTTTTTTATGAAATTGTACTTCAACTTTCTAGGGACAAGCCTAGTTCATCACTTCTCACCTTAAAGCAAGCCCTATTCTGACTCTTCGCACCATACTTTAATCAATAGGTCAAGGTACATTGGTACTTTTAAATCAATATTAGTATAGGATAAAGTTGCAATAGAAGGATAAATCTACATAATGCAACTCATTTTGAAACTAAGCTACACAATGTAGCTTCATCTGCAATAATATAATTTTGAATAAATTTCTATCACTAGCTTTTTATATCTAATTTATATTTTATTAGTTCCTTCCACGAAGCCTTCAGTCGCTAAACAACGATTAAAGCGAGGTGCATTGGCGAATCAAAATGAAAATTTTGCAGAGTTTTATAGAGCAATGATTATTCGCATAGGCAAATGTGCTCACTAGTTAATTGTGTTGAGATTTGGTGGCTTCTTATTGGCATGCATGAATAGTTGTAGTATGTTAGAATGTGATTGTAGTTTCACGAGGAAAGAGAGTGCGTAAATCCCAAAGGGCTTTCTATAGTGATCAGTTCAATCACCTGTCGTCACATTTTTCACAGCCATGCTACTTATTTTTCGCTGACAGTTGGCGATTAGGGTTTTTGGAAATGTTAATGAGTTGGGATGGTAGCAGGTTGCATGCAAAGGAGACATGGCTGGTTTGGAGGGCATTGGTTGTTATAGTCAATGATGAGGGCATTAAGATATATGGTGGGAAACATTTTCTCTAGGTTACCGTATGTGCTAGAGTTTATTGTTTGTTGAAAAAAGACCAGGTTAATATATTTATTTGTCTATTACGGGAATAATTTTCTATAGTAGGGATAGGCAGGTTTAGGGTTTCCTGTGCTTTTCTCCTGATTTTTTTTTGTATTGTGCGATGTGTTTGTGTTCAGTTTTTGTTTTGAAGATTGTAGGTTTTTTTTTGGTTCTGTTTATGGACGGTTATGATTCTTCATTCTCAACAACATATAAACTTTAGGGCCCTAGTTTGCTTTTACTGCTATTTAATACTTCAAATCCCGGTGATAATGCACATTCAAAGCTATGCAAAAATTCTAAGATTTGGGTCCTTGTTAGTTATAATTTGTAATTCGCGTTGTATTGATGATGAGTTCAGACTATGAAAAAGTTTTCAAAACGAGGGTAATCTTCAAATTTACCCCATTTTTATTGCATCAGTTATAAGTCTATGTTGTCGTTGCATTTGAATCTAGCTTGTGTTCTTGTGAATATATTCATTCACCATTATCATCACACCACAACCCATTGGATATTAGTGGCTATGATTGATTATGAGAAGCATTGTTTATTTATGGTTTGTTTATCTTTACAAGTTGTGCTTCCCAAGCTTGGCAATTGTCGCATTCCTTAGGGTAAACTCTTTTTTGGGTGTGGATAGGGCTCGGGTGATTCTTCCTTGCAATTAAGAGTGATCTCTGGTTTGCAGAGACTAGATGGCCTCTGCTGACCAATGTGTACACCTTGTTGTATAAGTTTTTCATAGCTTTGAACCAATGAACTCATTTATTAATAACGGTATGACCTCATATTTGAGCTCCGCACCTTACTTGATCAAAATAAAAAATAAATTTTTGTTTATTATTTGCTTCACCCGCCTAAAAGATGGGCATAACTACAATTTTACCTAATTTGACAATTTGCTTGTTTGATTCTTCTACTATTTCTTAAGGAGTATTGGCTTTTGTAAATCATAGCTTCATTTCAAGGAGACCTTCATGGGGAAGTAAGATGCAATTGTGCTCTTCCACCATGACTTGTAGTAGTATTTTCTGTAAACTCATCTTGCGGTCAATTCCATGATCAAAATCATTCTTCTTTCTAAAGTCCATTGTAGTTATGACTAGTTGTCACCCATTGGAAAGTGGCTTATTCTAGAATTTCAAATATAGAAAGTGTCAAAATTTGACTTCTTTTTAGAGGTGAACAGGCTAGTGGCTCAGGCTCTAAGCTATAGGTCTGAGATTCCATGTTGGTTTCTTGGTGCTCTTGTAGAGATAGGGGGCTAATAATTTTCTATTCTCTTTGCTTTTAGTTTTTAATTTATTCTTTATGAAACACTGACCTGTTTTTCGTTGCTTCTTTCTCGTGCAAACCCTGGTGGTTATTGCCATTTTCATTTAATTATGTGGAACACTGCCTGTTTCATTTAGTGCTTTCATATTTTCATAGGTTTGATGTATTTTGAATTGTATATATGGACAACTGTATAAATTATATTTTTTTGCCAACATTTTTGGTCTAACTTATAGACCCCTCTTCAATGATGTCTAGAAATATGTGCTTGAGATTAACCAACCTCATTCTTGATTCACTTGAAAACCTCAGCTTACAAAATTATGTCATTACAGATAAAAAAAATTGGAGTTACTGCTAGCTATTCTAGTATTTACAATGGTTGTCTGCTTCTTTCTGGAGCTTCGAAATGTAAAGGTCAATTGCACAGAGGTCTTGAAAGGGATGTTTGTTCCTCAATTAAAGGGAAGTGGGGAAAATGGTCTTGCAATCTCTCTCTTTGGTTCCCTTGTTATGCCATAAGTTACAATGCATTTTCCCTTCTAAACAACATTGAAAAATCTTGAGATCCTTCAAACTAAATATGTAGTGTATTTGATGCCCAAACACAACTTATATCTCCATTCAGCTTTGGTCCTTTCAAGGAAAAATCCTACTTCTAGAATCAATGTAAGTTTATTCATGTATTGAGGTGGATGAAAAAGTAGATTTATAAGCTCCTGATTAATCAGCTAATTCTATTCCTGTAATTGTTAATGGCAGTCAACTTGCAGATATTTCTTTATAGAGAGTGCATTTTCCTTGTTTTTAGCATTTCTAATCAATGTATCGATCATTTCTGTGACACCCCTGTATCTCTATAACCATTTTTGTAATGCCCCGCCATGCAACCCTAGAGGAAGTTGCAATATACTACTTAAACGTACTATTTTTTTTTTGGTTTAAGTACAAATAACATGCAAGGTCACTATCCATTGCCAACAACCTCTAAGGTTACAAGACTGAGATTACTTAAAACCCAAACAAGAAACATGAATTAAAAACATAACATTTAATTGCTTAACAAATTAAATACTCATACATTCCATACATGATAAAATTACAACAAAGGCATAAGGGATACCACATGATTCCAATAATATAATTTACAATATGATTACAAAACTCATTCCTCGAATGAGGTAATTCGGATATTCAAGGGTACAAATTACATCTTCCACCTCGATAACATAAGAGGGGAATAAAATACAATAACAACTGAAATGAATAAAGCATGAAAGTACTGGATCCCACAAGCTCTCCAACTGGAAATCTCGTCCACACAAACAAGAGAACGACCCAACGGATTAAGATGCACGTTCCACCCAACCATGTGATACCCAAAGGCTCACCCCCCGTGCTAGAAGATAGTAACAAGGAATTCTAGACAAGACCATCCACCCCTAGACACAGGCTAACTCACACTGACACAACCAAACACATGAACCAAACATCCATAAGGACAACACAAGTACAACTCCAACATCACCGACATAGGTCACATTGCTTCCAGAAATAAAACAGATCGAGAATGATAATAAGACCATACACATAAACCCAAATACTAACTGTTGTCGTAGAAAGCGTGTCATCACATAGTTCGTCATGGGATATCCTCTAGGAATCTTCCTAGGCTCCAGTCCCCACTATGGGTTTCACTGGTGGCCTCTACCGAATCCCGTCACCCATACTCCCTCATGTGGAATCAAATACCTCTCGTAAGGACAAGATAGATGATCTTGCCATTCCAGGCCTTCCCGACTCATCCCGAGTCTATACAAGCCCTTGCGTCCATGAGCGAGGCTCAATTATCTTAATTAGTGTGAAATACTACCTAACTTCTAAGTACATTAATTTAGTTATCACTTGATTAAACCACTTCTGAAGGTTTCCTAGTTTACCTCTTTGGGCTCTGGCCCCTAACAGAAGCCACTCTTCTACTTGACAACAAACCAACACGAAACCAATCACCAAGGATGCCAAAAGGCATACAAACAAGATAAACGATCACTCCAACTCTAGGAGGAACATATAATGAAAACCAACTCCAAACACTGGAGGCAACAAATGTCAAAACTCTCTCCAAACACTAGAGGCAACAAAATACATATTCCACTCCTTCCAAAGGAGGCACAAAACATCCCCGTTCGTGAAAATCGGGTAAAACAATGGGTACATTAAGATGCACTACCCAAGGAAAACATGAAGGTTGACTAACACATTACGACATCCCTCAATTAAATGAAAATCCCAACTGGAAGACTTACATAATCAAATCACTCCAAATAGAACAAGCAACTCAATTAAAGAGTTCCCTAGCTTATGGTAGCAAAACCTAGAACTACCAAGGTACACTCATAAATTTACAATCATAACAATATTTCCCATACAATACCAATATGAATCTGCTTAAACCAACAATCATATAAATACACATTCTTTAAATAACTAATAATGTATTTTGACACAACAATCTTTCTCATAAAACAGGAACCCAAGTACATAAATACATCATACACTAAATCTTTTAACTATACATATACATTCTAGACATTATAATTTTTCATGAAACTTATCTATTCCTTGCAGTATAGAAAGCAACCATCATTCCCTATTCACCATTTAAGGCAATAGAATATAAGAACTTTTAAATAACATTCTACCCATTATAATAACATCGTAATAAAATAACTCTTTTCTTTACACATATTTAATATCATCAATTTTTTGCTCTAATTATAATCCATATAACTTAACCACATACATAATCCTGACATTTAACAAATCCTTACATTTAACATATCCTGACATTTATCATATCCTTTACCAGAACTTCAAGATTCCACCAAATCAAACAAGTCATTGTAAACACATTAACCATATTCGTTTCAATTACAATCCCTAACCCTTAACCAATATTTAATCATTGCACTAACCTTGATTCCCAAAGTACAATAACACTAATTCTAAAATTGAAACTTGCATACGCCTTCCAACTCAAACACAATTATATTAATTAATTTTCACGTGTTCCATAATACTAAAATATTATTCTTTATTCAAACCTGATAGAAATAAATATTATTTAAGGAATTCCAATTCCCAATAATTAAATTTAATATAAAAGCTTTAACTTTAGACAACACTTAGGAAGCATTTCAGGTAACTAAATAACTATGGTTAGGATTTCCTAAATCCAAGCAAAGCAATGGCATAGTGCAAGAAATCAGTTAAATAATTAATATTATTTGCGCAAACTCATAAGTCAATCAAATTTAATTAGCAACTCAAGGAATATTAAGACTAACAAGTTTATTCCATTTTCTCAATTTTATTCATAATGATCAAAATCAATCTTTTAAATAAATCATTTTATTATAAAATCATACTTTGCACCTTCACAATAAAATCACCATCTTAAATTTAACTTATATTTAAATATAAATATACATTAAATATATATATATATATATATAAAATATACTTAATGTATATATCATTATATATATTTAATTATATAAATATTATTTAAATATATATATATATTTAAAATAAGCCATTTACATCCCAAAACATAAAATATATTCCTAAATTATTAAAAATATTATAATATATATATATATTATACATATATTTAAATAATAAATATTAAAAGAATATAACACATATTATATATTATATATATATTAAATATAATATATATAAAAATAAAATTAAAAATTAAAAAAAAACTTCAAACCCTACCTGCAGGATGGCCGTGGGAGGTGCTGCACCCTCCCCACAGGGGGCGCTGCCTCCACAGCCACCTCCCTATGGGGGGCGGCTTTGGGGCAGGCCCTCCCCCTCTTTCCCATAAAAAAATTCATATAATTTTTTTTTTAAGAATGAAAAATTAAAATTAAAAAAAAGGGACTTCCTCTGTTTGGCGATTTTCCCAGATTTACACAGAACATTAGATAGAGTTTTCCCAGGCATGAAATTTCATGCATATTATATATATTACCAATATATATATATATTTCTCATTTTACATTCAGATTGAGTAATTTTTCTATAGAAAAGACAAATTAAGAAACTCTTTCAAACTCAATTTCAAGAACTCAAATTCTGGAAATTTCAATTTTAAACAGAGGGGTTTCAAGATTTTCTTTAAATCTCTATTGCCTAAATTTTTCTGTTGTTTTCTTTGTCCATGATCTCCACAAAGGTTTTCAGTTTTGATCACACACAAGTTTTAAATTGAAAATCTAATTCTCAAAACAAATAAATAGAAAAGAACCTATGACCATGAACTTGAAGAACAAATTGATGTTGAGTTCCTCTATAGATTCCACTCCTCCACCATTCCATCCCAAGATCTCCACCTTCAAACCAAGATTGAATCCAAAACCCAAAACCCTCTTTTCTTTTTGCAACCAAAACTCTCCATCCAAAAACAAAAACAAGAAGTGAAAATAAAACCCAAATGAAATATCTTAACTCCCCCAAACTCAAATTCAAATTCAAAATGAAATTCCATGGCTTCTCCAAATCTTCCCCAAATTGAGTCAACTCCTCTAAAATATCTTTTCCACCCAAAGTTATTGCATTTTTTGAAGATATTTGAATTTTAAATAACTTAGAACAAAATTCTAATTTCCAAATAGAATTTACTAGATTTAAAGTTATGCGAGTGATGTAATCCTGTCCCCATCACCAATACAGTATTACTAACTAACGAATCTAACATCAGTAATATAATCAAAAGCATAAAGCATTGTTAATTTCAAATATCTGCTAAGCTAATCCAAAGCATGCCTTAATGATAACGTCGGAGTAAAATGCCATCACATCAAAATAGAACATTCACATCGCTTAACAGTCAGCGATCAAATAGCAACCAAGCACCTTAATTCAAGTGTTAATAGAAACAAGGCATGACATAGGAAAACATTGTCTGATCAACAGAGCACAAAATGGAGGGGTGTTACAATTTTTTTGTGTAATGTCAACTCATATGTGTGTAACTTCAAGAAATAATGTCGAAATCAGTCAATGCAATGTCTTTGTTGATGTAGATTTGTTCAAAATTGGGGCAGGAAATTGTGTCTTCTAGCAAGAAAGAAACTCTAGATCTGGAAAATAACATGCTAGTCTAGACAGATTAGGAATTCAAAGGAAGTGTGGCTTGAGATGGTGTTGGGAGGGAAATTCACACTCAGAACTGTGAAGGGGCTTGAAGCTGAATAGTAGAGTGCACCAATGTTCTGGTGGGAGGTCCTAGGATCCCTAGCTGTTTTATGGAAAATGCCCTAGATTGGTTAAGAGATTGATAACCAAAGGGAATGAGTTTGAACCATATAAGGTAAAGTGAAAAATCCCTCTTGTTTCCATGAGGGAGGTCTCCTATGCCAAGTTGATCTGCTGGCTAAGTCTGGACCAAAAAAACCTCATTGTTTCTTATGCACTTTATGTCTAATTTCCCCAGTTGTGGTTCAGACCTGGTCATTTCCTTGTGGCACTTTTGGCTTCCATCCAAGACAAATATCTATTTGACTTTAAAATGTTTCTTTTTGGTGTGACAAAGCAAGAGTTTTAGCTTATTTCTTTTGTCTTTTAACTTTTCTCCTTTTGGTATAAAAAAATTCTATATATTAGATGAGAGGGCATATGCCTTGACGATTTCTCAAATGAGTCAAACCAACCATTAGCTGCAACCAAGAGCATTAAAAGTTCTTACCAACATTGACATGACACAAATTACAACCAAAGCGTAAGGCAACTCTCGGTGTTATTTTATTTTTTTGGTGTTTGCCTTTAGAGTAGTATTTACGCTCGGAGTGATCATAAGTTTTGAAAAAGTTACCCGATTGTTGTTAAGACTAAGGAGTTTATGTGGGTATTTTAATTAAATTCTATGTAATATAGTTTTGTATTGATGATTGTTTTTTAGACATTTCTAGATTCTCCAAGAACTTGATTGCCCAAGAACCAAAAGAGGTTGTGTAGACACATAAAAATGACCTAGGCCCGCAAGCTCTATTTTACCACTTTCATCCTATCATAATTATGGCACTTAATTATGTCCTGGTCCACTTCCTACTATTAATTAAATAATTTTTAATTATTTAATTGATTCATATCTCTTTTATTCTTCATGACTATTAAACAAATAAATTATATTTATTTATTCAATACGTTACTAAAAGTATTATGGGGTGGGGGCCCTAGCTCTGTTGGCTAAATCTTTCCTGTTGCAGGAGGTTGGTCACAAGGTCTAATCTCCCCCACCCCCGTGGTATCGGAGGGCGTGTTGCGCCAGCGCCACTGGTCACGTTAAAAAGTTTACCAGCGCACTGCAGTTTATAGGGGGTTGTGCTACCCGATTCCTGCAGTCTAATAAAAATAAATAAAAAATAAAAATAAAACGTCACTAAGGGTCTATTATCTTCTTACAATTAAATAAATTTATTAATTTATTTAATTACCCTTTGTTCTTTTATTCTTCCTGATTATTAAATAAATGAATTTCATTTATTTATTTAATATGTCACTAATTTTCATAATTAAATGAATTTATTAATTTATTTAATTATTGATCATATCCTCTAAATTAAATAATTATATTTAATTATTTAATTGCCAAATTTAACATTTCCCTCATTTTAAATAAATAAATTATTTAAAATGATATCACATTCTTGACTGTCAGTTCATTTTGGTAAATAATCTGAAAAAGATTATTTATTATAACACAAAATCCTTATTTTGAATTAATTTAATTCAAAAAGGTAATCTTCTTCCAAAAATCAAGTAATTGAGCAAATTCTTGATTTTCCAAATTTGCTTTTCTGTCCAACTCTTATGTTCTTGATTTTTTGAATCTCATAAATCAAGCAGTCTTTATCTTCTTGATTTTCAAAAATCTTTATCTTGTCACATTTATTCTCGACCGTCAATTTGATTTTCTCAAATGACATCTTGACCTCTCATTTAATGATTTTTCCCTAACCCTGATTAGGGATTGTCACATTAAATCTAGACTTCTGATTTTAGGCTTCCATCAACTTTCAATCTTGTTCGTCCATCCTGATGAGCTCGAAATATGCTCATAGTTTGGATGTTATGATAAACTTTTAATGTCTTTACTTTTGTTACTTTGTGGCTGTTTAAACTTTGTTGAAACCTTTTATAGGATATCCTGTAGCATAATATTTTCATATTCCTGCAGCTTATTGTGTTGACTTGATTACATTTATTGCCTCGTTGACTCCCTAAATGACTGGTATATTGCATACAATTTTTGAATGATGAAATAGATTTAAATGTGTGATTAATGAATGGATATCGTGTATGTGCCATACGCCTTTTTCTTCGCATCTGTTACCTTTTGTATCATAGATTTTTGAAGAATGATCGAGTCGAGCGCAGCTGATCTCGGCCTTGTAGTAAAGTCCATTTCCTGCACGACTTCGAGGAAGCACTGGCGAAGACTCTTTGACCGAAACCGTTGGGAAAGATTTTTAATGACAGTCAATCTGGAAAGAGTGGAGCGTTAGATTCTCTCTGGATCGGGTTGAACGCATAAATTCATTTATGAAGTTTGTTCCTTGATTCTGGGATACACTTTACTTCCACGTCTTTCTTTGATAGGGTTAGTTAGTTAGTTGTTCTTCTGATTTAAAAATAATATACTCCTCCTGCGCGAGTGGGTAGATATAGTTAGAGAAGGGAGATGATAGTTAGAAAAAGATAGAAGCATAGTGATAGTAGATATCATGTAAGAGTTAGTATGATAATGAGAAACATAATCTGTATGACAAGAGACAGAGTTTGTTGTTAGTTTCCATATCAACAAAGCAATGTATACCATTCTGTTTTCATGAATAAAGTTTGATGAAGTTCTGAGTTTAGTATCTGTGTAATCGGTAGATGCTTGCTAAGGGGGCCCACTTAGTAAGTATCTGTAGCTAGTTGTTCTTTTCTGTTGATCTTCAGTTAGCTTTCATCTTTGAAGTTTTCATACAAACTCAGTCTTGTCTGCTCCTGCAGCATAGAGAATCCATCCCTGTGCCTGTTCCTGCAGCATAAGGCCAGTTCATAGTTTGTGCCAGTCGTATGTTATGGTTTCGGTTTTAATTAAAGCATAGCCGAGTTAAAGAATTTTGCATTACCTTCCTGTAGCGTGAATTGAATTCCTTTCCAGTATTTATTTCTGCTGAGATTTGACCAAAACTAGTTCTTAGTGCATATATTTTTCTGCGCCATTTAAAGTATACATCCCTGGTTTGACAAGTAAATGAACGTCCATAGAGAGATATAAGTCACCTGTCAGAATGTCCAATTCCCAAAAAACTTTTACTGTGATTTTCATATCCTTTTGTGGGCGCGACCATTTTTGGCGCCGTTGCCGGGGATGGCGTCCAACTAGGAATTTGTCAGAAGTCATTTTTAGCATTAGTTTAGTTTGTTAGTAAAAAAATTTCAAAATCTTTCAAGCCACTCACCGTATTGCATGCATAGAAGAAGAAGAGACGCACTGGGAAGGTTCCTCCCTGAAAATCTGTTTATTGAACTACCATTTGACCCAGCTGACAATGAACCTGAGGAAAATCCATTCGCTCTGTTATTCCAGCAACCAAACATGGCAAATAATCCACCTAATAATCCACCTCCAGCATTTGAGTTTCTCATTGTTCCCCAGAGAGATACTGACAATCTTAAAAACATTCCCTCTTCCTTGCTTCCAAAGTTTTATGGCTTGGTTACGGAGGACCCAGAAACTTTTCTGTTTGAATTTGATGTCCTCTGTCACAGTTATGACTACAACACAGACACTCATAAACTGAAATTATTTCCTTCCAACTTGAAGGAAGGAGCTCTCAGATGGTTCATGAGTCTGGGAAGAGGTGCTGTAGATAGTTGGGCAGCCATGCAGACGAAATTCCTTGAAAAGTATAAGGAATATTGTAAGAGTGCCAGCAAAGGTGATGACATATTCCGAATTCAGCAGAAGGAGGATGAAAGTCTGGAAGATTATATTTCTAGGTTTTTATTTTCACTAAAGAGGAACTCAAACCATACTCTCAACAAGGATTCTTAGAAACTACTCTTTCTAAGGGGAATCAGTGATTCCTGTATAGACGCCCTGGACCTGATGGGAGGAGGTGATATAGCCCAACTGTCCTGGGATGATATAAAGAAAATATGTCTTAACTACTCTCAAGCAACAGTTAAGAAAGGTCGAGGTCATCATGCTACAGTGGGGAAGTCTTCTTCTGGTGGAGTTTCTCGGATGGAGATAACAAATTTGATGTCTGACTTCAAACAGGACATCATTAATAATATGGCTACACAATTGGACACTATGCAAGCTTGGAAGAAACATGAGGAAGTTGAGGTAGTTTTGGCCGAGTTCTGTCCATACTTCAGACAAAAGAAGCGTGACTGCAGATGCAAGATGGTGGCTAATTTGGAAGCCAGACAACTACCTACTGACTTCAAACCAGTAGAAGGTGATGATGATCAAGTGTTCTTTGTTGCGCAAAGGAGACCATGGGCCCAAAGACAAGGTATGCCTCAAGATCCTTTAACTTTTGGTAATCCTTATTCTGGCTATAATAACCAATGGCAACATGCATATGGACCACCACCACCTTGGAATCCACCTCAACCAAGTTGGCCTAATTATCAGACCCCGCAATGGCAATCTCCTCAAGGAGGTTGGCAGCAGCCACAAGGGCAATGGACCCCACCTTAAGGAAATTGGCAACAAAATCCTCAATGGAGAGGTCCTCAGCAATGGCAAAACCAGTCCCCTGGATTCTTGCAGCTTCCACAGCCACAACCACAGGCCCTCATGCCACCTCCTGCAACAACTGCCACGAATCCTGGCCCTCCAAAGCAAACGCCTATGCCTGCCTAGCCCTTGCCTAATCCTAATAATAAGCAACAACAACATCCACAGCAGCCCATGTATCTTGCCGAAGCAAACCAATATCAAGCTTATGCCTTAAATGTTAATGACATCCATTTGAGGTCTGGAACCACTTTACCTGCTCCCAAACCACCTCTGATTACTGAAATACTAGATTCTCCCCTTGAAGAATCTACTACACCTGTTGTTCCTATTGAGCATATGCCTATAACCGATACAGTTTCTAAGGAACCAGTTTTCCAAAGTCAAGACAACCCACCTTTTCCTCAGAGGTTGCAAAGTACTGCATTTAAATCCATGGAAGAACCCACTTTTAACATTCTGGATCAGCTCAAGAATGTACAGATTCAAATCCTTTATTTCAGGCTATTAAAGATGTTCCCATTTTTGAAAAAGCTATTAAAGAAGCTGTTTGAAGAAGCCTGGACGAAGAAAAAGGATCCCCAAAAAATTCATGTCTTAGGGAAATTGGCTGATATAATGTTGGGAAATGTAGTCATTCCAAAGTATATTGATCCTGGAAGTCCTGTAGTGCAGATACATATAAATGGCCAAGTTGTAAAAAATGTTTTGATTGACTTAGGTGCTGCCATTAATGTTATGACAAAGCATACTATGGACTCCTTGAACATTCCAAATATTAGGTCTACACCCACAGTTCTGCAGCTTGCAGATAGCTCCACAGTTAAACCTGATGGGATGGTGGAAGATGTAATTGTCACTCTTGAATCTTGGGAGTATCCTGCTGATTTCACAATATTATCAGTCAAGGCAACTTCAGGAGGGTATCCAGTTATCCTTGGTAGGCCATGGTTAGCAACTGCTGATGCTTTTATAGGATGTCGTTCTGGAGATATGACCATTTCTGATGGACAGTCCACAAAGAAATTGGCCTTGTATCCGCCTGCTAGACCTCAACCAGATTTGTCCCAACCTGTCTGGCCAATGTGGAGGAAGAAACTGAAGAAGCCAATTCTTTGGCTCAATTAATGATGCTTCAAAATGATCCATTCTCACAGCTTCAGAGTGAGGATGCTTTGCTTTTTCAAAATTTACAGTACAACTCTGATACGGGTAGTTCATCTGATCCAAATGGCAGTCATCTTCAATGTTTCATGCAACAACTAAATTCTGAGAGTTCATTGCCTAAAATTCCAGAAATTTTTCATAACTTGCTTCCACAAGAGGTACAAACATTAACTGTGGATTCTATGAGTAATCTCACTAAGCAGATAGAATTGTCTCCAGATCATTGTTTGAATGTCAATAGCAAGTTGTCACAGTCTCAAGAGGCTGACTTATTAAAAATGCTACAAGAATAACATAAAGCTTTTGCATGGGAATATGGGGACATGCAAGGAATAGATCCTCGAATTTGTACGCATAAGATATATATTAAAGAAAATTGTTTACCAGTTAGACAACCTCAAAGAAGAGTAAATCCAACACTTAGAAAAATAGTGAAAAATGAACTTCAAAAGTTGCTTGATGTTGGTTTTATATACCCAATCTCTGACAGTCAATGGGTTTCTCCATTAGTCATTGTCCCCAAGAAAGGAGGGAAATGAAGAGTGTGTGTAGATTACAGAGAGTTGAACAATGCCACTAAAAAAAATCACTTTCCACTACCTTTTGTAGACCAGGTCCTAGACTCACTGTCTGGCAAAAAATATTTTTCCTTTTTGGATGGTTACAGTGGGTACAATCAGATAAAAATTGCCCCTGAGGATCAAGATAAGACCACTTTTACCTATCCATAGGGAACATTTGCTTATTCAGTCTTGTCTTTTGGTCTATGCAATGCGCCAACAACATTTCAGAGAGCAGTAATTAGTATCTTTGTTGATATATCTCATGATTGTATGGAGATTTATATGGATGATTTCACTACCTATGGAGTCACATTTGAAGAAGCATTGGTGAATTTAGAAAAGGTATTGAAAAGGTGCAAAGAGCAAAATTTGTCTCTAAACAATGAAAAGTGTTTTCTAATGATGGAAGAAGGTATTGTTCTAGGTCATCATATTTCAAAGAATGGAATTCAGGTTGACCCTGCTAAAATTGAAGTTATTCATAATTTACAGACTCCTGCAAAACAAAAAGATGTCAAAAGTTTCCTTGGCCATGCAGGATATTATAGAAGGTTTATAAAAAAATTCAGTAAAATTGCTAGCCCACTTTATGCCTTGTTAACTAAGGATTCTCAATTTGAGTGGACAGAAGCCTGTGAAAAATCCTTTCTGCAACTAAAAGACTCGCTTACTCAAGCCCCTGTTCTTCAAGGTCCAAAATGGAATTTGCCTTTTCACATACATACTGATGCATCTGATTTTGATATAGGAGCAGTTTTAAGTCAAAAAGAAAATTCAATTGAGCATGCTATTTACTTTATCAGCAAAAACCTTTAAGGTCCTGAGTTCAATTATACTGTTACAGAAAAGGAATTGCTTGCAGTAGTGTATGCTTTAAATAAATCTAGGCATTATGTCACAGGTTATCAGATATTCGTCCATACTGATCATGCAGCAATCAAGTATCTGATGAACAAACCTGCCATTTCTGGTAGATTGGCACGATGGCTCCTGTTGTTACAAGAATTTGACATTACAATCATTGATAAACCAGGAAGAGCTAATGTTGTCGCTGACTTTTTATCAAGACTTCAATCCTCTGCACCTGTTGAACATGAGGTCATTGATGATAGGTTCCCAGATGAACACTTGTTCTCCATTGTTGCACATACTCCATGGTATGCAGACATTGCCAATTATCTAGCAGCAAACAGAATACCAGCTCACTTTTCCCCAAAAGAAAAGAAATTGTTAATAGAGAAGAGTTTTAATTTTTCATGGATTACAAATTGTCTGTTTTATACTGGACCTGATCAAGTAATGTGAAGATGTGTAAGAGAAGATGAGACTTATGACATCTTGCATGCTTGCCATGATGAACCATGTGGGGGACATTTTGCAGCAAAAAGAACAACAATGAAGATTCTTACAACAGGGTACTATTGGCCAACATTACACAAGGATGCTGTGGCCTATACAAGAAAATGTGACAGATGCCAGCGTATGGGAAGACCAACTAAGTCAGATGAAATGCCGCTATATCCCCAGGTAATAGTCACCCCTTTTGATAAATGGGGAATGAATTTTGTGGGACCATTTGATCCACCATCAAATGGCAAGTCATATATTCTAGTTTGCACGGACTATGTCACAAAATGGGTTGAGGTAAAAGCTATGACTCATGCTCGAGATAACAAAGTTGCTGAATTTTTGTATGAACAAATTTTCACTAGATTTGGAGTTCCCAGAGAGCTTGTAACTGATCAGGGAGCTCAGTTCACATCGAATCTGATAACTGCATTAATGAATGACTATAAAATCAAACATAGAAAGTTCAGCCCCTATCATCCTCAAGCCAATGGTCAGGCGGATGTAACAAATAGAGAAATTGAGGCGATCCTCACAAAGACAGTACAAATCCATAGAAAATATTGGAGCAGTAGACTTCTTGAAGTAGTTTGGGCTTACAAAACTACATGGAAAACAACAACTGGGTTTACACCTTTTGAGCTACTTTATGAGAAAACAGCCATGCTACCCATTGAATTTGAGCATAAAACCTTGCAGACAGCTCTTGAAATCAATATGGAAATATCTGTAGCACAGAAGGACCGTCTCCTGCAGCTAAATGCTTTAGACGAAATGCGAAAAGCCGCCCTGTAGCACACATAAGCAATCCAACAGTAAAGGAAGAAATGGCATGATCAACACATCAAAACCAAGAAATTTTCTGCTGGTGATTGGGATTTGTTATATGATTCCAGATATCAAGAAAACCAGGGTAAGCTCACAACATGCTGGCTTGGCCCCTATGAAGTTGCAAATGTGTTCGACAACGGAGCTGTACAGCTGGTGACAATTGATACAGTTCACTTCAAATTGCTAGTTAATGGCCACCGACTCCGGTTGTACCATAAACCAGTCTCCAAGGAAGAATTTATACAACAGTTTGTTCAGGTTCCTCCCACTACTCTTCCTACAGCCGAAGGCTTTAGCCTTTCTCCTGCAGTTTCACCATAATTTTGAAAAAGCATGCCCATAATAAAGGTTTTCTTTCTAAAAGGAAACCCTTTTTTCTCCATTTTCATTTATCGCCCCCATTTCACTTCTTTATCTTCCATCCATCCATTCCATTCGTCCACCTCGTCCGCCCACGTCACCCATCCACTTCATCCGTCCACATCACCCTTAATTAAGATATTATTCCCAACTGTCAATTCATGTAGACGCCGTCATCTTTCTTCACACGTACGTGCAATTATCAAAGGTACGCAATATATTTTCTTATCGCATATTTGATTTATTTTATTCTATTCATTTACTGCTATGACAGTACCAGTCATTATTACAAAATCTCTGCCTATTCTTTAGTACATGTGAGGACACATGTCATACTCTAAGTAGGGGGCAGGGTAATCCACCTTTTAAAACCTGTCTTTTCGCCGCTGCCATAACTGCACAAATAACCTTTCTTTAATACTTTTCTGGTACTTTCCAAATGTGATCGCATGTCCTTTATTGCATGTTTTTCTTGTAAACTACGATTAAGACTGCTTATTCAAAAAGCTCATTTTTGGAAAAGAAGGAAATGTGACGGCACGACAGAAGAAAAACCAGAGCAGAAAGGGAAACAAAGAATTTTGAATTTTCAGTAGGGAATTGAGTTCAGCTAAAGGGAAATTGTAAACATGGGTGGTCAGCTGGTGCGACATGAGCCTGTAGCTCATGAGTTATTGTTGCAAAATCCTCAAACGGTCCACACATTCAGCCTCTGTGGATGGTTGAATTATTTCTTGAGTTTAAATGCTTTTGATGAGGAGGCTGCTAGAGAATTTTTTAGAACACTTTCTAAAGGGGAAGCTACTGTATGGGGTCTAATAGTTGTTGCGACTAAAGAAAGAATTGCTGAAGTAACCGAGCTTCCAGCCGTTGGAGAAATTTTTTTCTTCAGATGCTGCCGCTGCAAGGGCTGAGTTTTCAATGCCCACTAATGGACCTTTAAAAGTCTCCAAGCAAGGATGCAAGCGGGTATCATTGCCTCCTCCTTATTCAGAAAATGCTGCTTACATAATAAGGTATTTGACCTGTGAAGGCCGTTTCTCCTACCTGCATTCTCATCATTTCAAATTATTAAGCCATATGAGGCATGGATTAGTTATAAATGTTCTAAATTTTCTGTTAAAATTTCTAGAACAAAGTGCCCACGGAACCCAACAGGGGAATGATAATTCTGTTACTCACCATGGCCTTATCAAATTACTGATTGAGCGCTCTTTAAGAGATGTCTCACCTCTTTCCTGGCAACAATTCGTTGCCCAAAAGAGCTTGCAAATTCCACAACCCCCTAGGGTACTTACCCCACAGCCTCAGAAAAAGAAGAAAGAAATTGCGTCTACTAGTAGAATAGGGCAGGGGTCATCCACTCCTGTAGCACCTGGTCCTGCAGCTTTCACACCTAAATCCTCTGCTAGGGTACAAACTAGGTCCACCACTAGGAGAGAGAAGGGTAAAACAAAGGCAGAAGGGTCCCTTGAATCTGACCCTCGTTCTCAGAAAAGGAAATTTCCTTCTCCTGCAGCATCATCCCCTGCAACTGTCTCTCCTACAAAAACACCTGTTGCTATCACCAGTTCACCGTCATCCTCTGGTAGGGCAGAGCCCTCTGAGCAGACAAGAAAGAGGAAGGCTACTAGAACGCCTCCTGCAGCCGCATCAGTACCAAGAAGAGTTTCCACAAGGAAACAATCTAAGACCTCCCCTACTTCACCTCAACCAGAGGTTATTATAATTTCAGAAGGATCTGTTGAGTCTGAATTTAATGTTTCTCGGAATGTGTCCAAAAATGCTGCACAAAGTTCACTTGTTCCTGAAGAAGAATAAGTTGAGACAGAAGAAATGGAGCATAATGAGCAAGGGTTACCAAATCTTGATGACTTGGCTACCGCTGCTATGCAGTTTTCGGAGGAAGCACAACCTTCTCCACCACAGCAACCCGAATTTATCTTGCAGCAAGAGCAGGAATTGATTGAACAATTGAATGTGCCTAGTGAAGCTATATTTCACCCTGCAACTTGTAAAGCCATTGTTGTGTATAAGAAGACGTTTTTAATTGAGTTTCTGGAATATGTTAAAGCTAATTGGGAACTAGTTACATTGCAAACCCTGACTTTCTGACACATAGCCTAAACTGACATGCAGCAAAGTCTATGGGAAGTAGAAAGGAAGAAACTGAGAAAGGAAATTGAAAGTCAGAAACAGGAAATTGTTGAGTTGAAAACAAAAATGGATGAAATGTTAAAAGTAACTGGTCAGATTATGGAATGCAGACCACCACCCAGAGTTTATGCTCTGTGCCTCAAAGAACAGTTCTTGTGGTTCCAATTGATGAGAATTTCCAGAAACCAAGATCCTATACTCCACACTGCCAAAGAATTTTACGAAGCTTACCAGGTAGCCCCTAATTGGTTAAGAAACTCTCTGTGTGAATTCTATTTACATGGCTTTTTAATTCCATTTGAAACAGAATGGAATCCTCTTTTGTATATTGGTGATATTCATTTGAGAGCATTTATGTCATGGGCAGCAAATGAAGCGAATTATGGCAGGCAGTGGGAAACATATGAGGAAGCTGAGAAAACTGAGCCTGTTCCATTACGCTCTTAAAGTTCAAACCCCCATGTAATGCTGAAAGAATGGTTTGCTCTGACATATGGCATTAATAATGTTACAGCCAGAGAAAAGATATTTGATATCAGGAAACAGGTATATGATGAATTTCAGGCACAACAATATTCGTTTTGGAGACTAGCATATACCAGAAGTGAGAAAAGATGGGAAAGATTAACTGTTGGATTAAGAAAATCAGAACCACACAGTCCCCTAAATTTCACAGCAGCTCTTAAAAGGTCAAACAGATACATACAATTGGGACTTCAAATGAGATTTGAATTGTGGTTGCCATTAACATTCAGACCTCCTGTGCTAATGTGGCCCCTCTATCCTCACCAGGCTACAAATCTTAATGATGATTTAGAAAACCAAAGGTATGAAAGGTGCCGGGATTTCAGAGGATTTTATTACAGGTTTGGAAATCCATTTAAGAGTCATGCAACAACCACTGATTTCAGAGAAACCACCAGAAAAGTTAATGCTGGAGGACCAGCATTGGGCTAAGTAGGGGGTAGTGATGAGCTCGAAATATGCTCATAGTTTGGATGTTATGATAAACTTTTAATGTCTTTACTTTTGTTACTTTGTGGCTGTTTAAACTTTGTTGAAACCTTTTATGGGATATCTTGTAGCATAATATTTTCATATTCCTGCAGCTTATTGTGTTGACTTGATTACATTTATTGCCCCTTTGACTCCCTAAATGACTGGTATATTGCATACAGTTTTTGAATGATGAAATAGATTTAAATGTGTGATTAATGAACATATATCGTGTATGTGCCATACACCTTCTTCTTTGCATCTGTTACCTTTTGTATCACAGGTTGTTGAAGAATGATCGAGTTGAGCGCAGCTGATCTCGGCCTTGCAGTAAAGTCCATTTCCTACACGACTTCGAGGAAGCACTGGCGAAGACTCTTTGACTGAAACCATTGGGAAATATTTTTAATGATAGTTAATATGGAAAGAGTGGAGCGCTAGATTCTCTCTGAATCGGGTTGAACGCATAAATTCATTTATGAAGTTTGTTCCTTGATTCTGGGATACACTTTACTTCCACGTCTTTCTTTGATAGGGTTAGTTAGTTAGTTGTTCTTCTGATTTAAAAATAATATACTCCTCTTGCGTGAGTGGGTAGATATAGTTAGAGAAGGGAGATGATAGTTAGAAAAAGATAGAAGCATAGTGATAGCAGATATCATGTAAGAGTCAGTATGATAATGAGAAACAGAATCTGTATGACAAGAGACAGAGTTTGTTGTTAGTTTCCATATCAACAAAGCAATGTATACCATTCTGTTTTCATGAATAAAGTTTGATGAAGTTCTGAGTTTAGTATCTGTGTAATCGGTAGATGCTTGCTAAGGGGGCCCACTTAGTAAGTATCTGTAGCTAGTTAGTTAGTTGTTCTTTTCTGTTGATCTTCAGTTAGCTTTCATCTTTGAAGTTTTCATACAAACTCAGTTTTGTACTGCTCCTGTAGCATAGAGAATCCATCCCTGTGCCTGTTCCTGCAGCATAAGGCCAGTTCATAGTTTGTGCTTCAGTCGTAGCTGTTATGGTTTTTGTTTTAATTAAAGCATAGCTGAGTTAAAGAATTTTGCATTACCTTCCTGTAGCGTGAATTGAATTCCTTTCCAGTATTTATTTCTGCTGAGATTTGACCAAAACTAGTTCTTAGTGCATATATTTTTCCGCGCCATTTAAAGTATACGTCCCCTGGTTTGACAAGTAAATGAACGTCCATAGAGAGATATAAGTCACCTGTCGGAATGTCCAATTCCCAGGAAAAGTTTTACTATGATTTTCATATCCTTTTGTGGGCGCGACCACATCCAAAATTGTATTTTCTATAAAATGACAATTTTGCTCACATTTTCGACTACTCACGCTCATACTTACATTTTCTTTGCAGCATTAATGATATTTTGGCATACTCAATTCTTGTCTTAGGCATTATAGTCATTTTCTCATAGGCATAGACATTTACATTTCAAATCCTTCAAAACTTGTTTAGGACATAGTCATAGTCAATTGCTCACACACTCAATCTAAGGGCAACAATCAACAAGTTAGAAGGTGCTATGAAGGTGAATCATGGAAGCTTCAACGAGTGATAGGTATAATAATTTTTGTTTTAGTTTTCATTGTGCTTGATAACTTATTTGGGTTTGTATGCTTTATTATTTGATAATCTAACCTTGACTGTTGCCTTGATGATTTGTTCGTTGAAATGGGGGAGCTTACCTTTGAACAAATTTTTCGGCCAACATTCAATATCGATCAGACACCAAATAGTCACAGTTCCATCTCCCTTCCCCATGACATACAAGACCCACCACCTGAATCTAGTCACCATCAGTTAAATGTATCTAAATTTCCAGATAAGACTGCCAACCATGACTCTGAGTCCTTCACCCCTTACTTTGACAACGAATATGAAACAAGTGAAGGGGAATATTAGATAGAGTCCGATGTGGAATTGGATGATGATAATTTCATCTACAATATCTTTGAATCCATCTGCATGCTTTCCACATCCACCCCTCAATTCACCAATGCTGATGATGGAATTTCCCTAGTCTATCCATAATTAATCAATTGGGACCAACAAGACTCACAGTCCTAGACACTTTTCAGAATGATGAGTCTATCACAGAATTTATGGGATTATGTGAGGGCATACCTAGTGGTGATCACAAGGCAAGATTCGCCATTGACCTAGATTGTGCAACCTACTTCGGTGAGACTACTCCGTCACCTAATCGCAAAATCAAAAATAAAAATAAAACCAAAAATGAAACATCTTTAGGTGAAAACCGAAAGGAACCTTCTGACGACAAAAAAGTAAAAACAAAGGACGTATCTATGGGTGAAAACCTCTCCGAGGCATCCAAAGATGGAGGACTGGACTTTCTTCCTGTAACTCAAGAGAAATCATCTATGCTCATAAAGAACACCATAGAAGACAACATATCAACAACAAAAGACCCCAAAATGGTCCTCGTTGCTGCATCCTTGACTAAAGAAGAGAGATCAAAATTTCACAATTTTTTCGCATAACGTAAAGTCAACTTTGCATGATCCTATGCCGACATGCCGGGACTAGACCCAGAACTGGTTCTGCACCATCTGCCACTATTTCCCAATGCCAAACTAGTTAAACAAAAGTTACACAAAATGCATCCTTAGGTCACTCTATTGGTCAAGGTTGAGTTGAAGAAACTTCTAGAAGCTGGGTTCATACGGTCTATTGATTATGCTAAATGGATATCTAACCTTGTGCCAGTAACAAAGCCAAATGGAATGATTTGAGTCTGTACAAATTTCAGAGACTTAAACAAGGCATGCCCAAAAGATGACTTTCCTTTGCCAAATATAGATATCATAGTCGACTTAACGACAGGATACGAGATGTTGTCCCTCATGGACGGTTTCTCTAGCTATAATTAGATTCGTATCGCCCCCGAAGATCAACATAAAACAACATTCACTTGCCCTTGGGGTACATACTGCAGGAATGTCATGCCATTTGGTCTTAAAAATGCAGGCGCCACATATCAGAGGGCTATGACCACAATCTTTCATGATATGATGCATAAAATAATGGAAGATTACGTAGATGACCTTTTGGCTAAATCAGTAACAAGAAAAGATCATTTGAAGGTGTTAGACACAATTTTCAAGAGACTAGAAGAATACAAAGTCCGACTGAATCCTAAGAAATGTGTCTTTGGTGTAACATCTGGAAAAATCTTGGGATACATAGTTTCTTAAAGAGGCATTGAACTTGATCTAGCAAAAGTCAAAGCCATCATGGACATGCCTCCTCCCAGAGGAATAAATGAACTCAGGACATTACAGGGCAAGGTACAATCTATCCAGTGCTTTATAACATAATTGACTGACAAGTGTCAACCATTCCAATATCTTCTATGCAAAGGCATCCCCTTTGTGTGCACAAATAAATGCCAAGAAGCCTTTCAACAAATAAAATACTACTTATTGTCACCACCAGTCCTCATGCCGCCCATTCATGGAAAACCTTTGATCTTATACATCTCTACCACTACTTCAGCACTGGGGGCATTACTAGCATAAAATGACCAAGAAGAAAAAGAAAGGGCCATATATTATATCAGGCAGACACTGGTTGGGTATGAACTAAATTACACATCAATTGAACGCGCTTGTCTAGCAGTTGTCTTTGCAGCTCAGAAGCTAAGACATTATATGTTGAGCCATCAGACATATTTGGCAGCAAAGATTGACCTCCTCAAATACCTATTGAGTCGTGCAACATTGACAGGATGTTTGGAAAAATGGGTCATGATTATGAGTGAATATGATATTCAATATGTAGAAAGAAACACAATAAAGGGACAAGTCATAGCAGAGCAACTGGCAGACACACCTATACAAAGTGATCATCCTTTAGTGGCAAATTTTCCAGATGAGTCAATATTCCATACAAAACCAAAGTCACCCTAGAGGCTATACTTTGACGGATCGCATACTAATCATGGCTCAGGGGTAGGGATATTGTTTATCACCCCTCAAGGAGATTCCATTCCCAAGTCTTTCCGCATAGCTTTCCCATGCACAAATAACGTGGCGGAATATGAGGCACTAGTTACGGGACTTCAAATGGCAATAAAATGGAAAATCAGAGCACTACATGTCTATCGGGATTCTCAGTTAGTCATCAACCAAGTTAATGATGACTATGGCACGAAAGATGAGAAGATAATTGGTGCAGGAGCACCTGGGAAAGTTCAAGGTTATTGAAGTTTTGGCTTGAAGTTATATTTTGTGTTGTGCTATAATAAGGTCATGTTGACCATTGTTTTAGGTTCTTAGGGTTGTTTTTACACTTTGGGAAAGAGGATGTAAAAAGTTCTAAAGTTTAGAGGCTCCTTTTGCTAAAGGGCGAAAAGTTGTCAAAATGTTTGAAAACACAATGGGTTTTATAAATTGCATTATTAGGTCATCTTTGAGCTCGACCCAAGCATCTAAATTGTTTGGAAGGCCTATTTAAGGCATGCTTTGACCTTGTGTTAGGGTTGGGAGGCATTTTGTTAGATTGGCATTTTGTAAAGCTGAAGAAAACAACGTTGGAAAGACAGTTTTCCTGTTTCTTGCATCCAAAGTGTACTTTAATGAAATAAGTTTTCTGTTATTGTATTTGTAGAATGTAGAGTGAACACTATACAAGCTTAGAGTGCCTTTCATTTTTTTTACTAAACATTTTCAGCTTTTATTTGTACATAGTTAGTTTTTTGTTTTTTCAGGCCTGTAACAGGCAGTTTTGAGAAACGGAGTCCTAGAGCACTCTCCCACCATAAAAATTGTACGGCCTCTTTGGATTTGTGACTAGGCTCCCTCCTTGTAAATATGGTAGCTTGTAGGGTTTGTGGCAGTGCAGGAGGCACCAGAAAAGCTTTTCCCTAGGCGAGCCAGTGCAGGTCCGATTGGGGCAGACTTGGAGTAAAAGTAGCATAACTTGCAGGGGAATAAAGATTTTTGAGAAATTATTTTTGGAGAATTTATGGGAAGGTCTTGGCTATGCTTGGAGGTCAGGAGGAGGTTCCAGCAGGCCGTTTGGAGGGAGAACTTTTCACCAGTCCGAAATCGGCCATAAAAGTTAGGATTTTTGTGTTTGGGATAAGTACGGCCTGCACAGGCTCAAAACCTTAAGAATATTTAAGGTGTGGGTATGGGAATCACAACCCCCAAATGAAGAAACCAGGTCCTTTAGTGGGTTTTTAAGGAAATTGCATTTTATCCCTGTTCAGGGGCCTAATTGGGCACATAGGCTAGTAGCCCAAAAGTAGGGTTTGGTGTAAGCGATGGTTAAGTAGAGTTAGGAGGGTCTTAGAGAGAAAAATATGAGATGTTTGGAAGCCTTTGTAGCACCCTCACACCCCTGCAAAGTTGTGTTCAACGTTTTGGAGGTTTTTGGTCTTTAAGGCAGAATAAGGGCCAATGGAGAACATGAGACAGCACCAAGGTTGGCTTTGTAGAAAGGAAGCTTGTTGATAGGAGAGGAGTTGGTCAGAAAAACCAGGGGCATCTAGACAATAATAGAGGCCTATAGGTTAGATTGGTGAAGCCAAGCACCAAGGGGGTCTTACAAAGAAAGACCTAGAGCAAGAACTAGTGATTGGTTCCTCCAACCCCACTCCCTATCAGATTGGTATCAAAGCAGGTTAAAGATTTGGGAAAGCAGTTTATATATCAGAAGTTGAGTCAAGTGAAACTCCCACCATGGTGACAAATGCACAATTAGCCAAGAGGGTTGAAGAACAAGAAGAGGACAACAAGTCGTTAAAATAAAGAATAGGGCAACTTGAGAAAGCATTGAACAATGCAAGGTTGGAAGGAAAGGTACCAAAGGAAGAAGAGGTTGCAGAGGAAGACAAGGTCCCTGAACCTGACCCTATTTTGGAGGAGGAGCCTTTCTTGAAGGCATTGAAAGCCTTGAGTGGAAAGGGACTTGAAGGCATACCACTTTTTAGTGGAAAGATGGAACCAGACCTAGTTATGGATTGGATAGAAGGCATGGAGAATCACTTTGAGTGTGATGGAGTCACTGAAGCTCAGAAGGTGAAGGTTGCTAAGTCAAGATTGAGAGGATCAACTTTGACATGGTGGAAGTTTATTCAGGCAGAGAGGGAAAAAGAAGGCAAACAACCCATATCAACTTGGAAAGGAATGGTTGCTAAGGTAAAGGAAGCCTATATGCCAGATGATTATGAGATCCAACTTCACAAGAAGAGGCAAAGTCTAAGGTAGAAAGACCTAGATGTAAACACTTATACTAAAGAGTTCCAAAATATTTGCTTGAGATCTAATGTGACAGAGGATGAGAGCCTAAAAGTGGCTAGGTATCTTAATGGCTTAAAATGGAACATCCAAGAAGAGATGGCTCTTTTGAGTCCTAAAATAGTACACCAATGTTATCAGTTGGCTATCAAGATTGAGGAAAGGAACAAGAGGAAGCATGATCAGTTTTCTAAGGGCAGAGGCAAAGGCAGAGATCAAAGAGGACAGCGTGATGGTTACCAAGGTAGAGGCAATGATCAAAGGAACCAAGGAGAATCTAAGCTCACTGAGCATGGAGGTAAAACATCTTCAAGAGGAGGATTTAATAGAGGAAGAGGACCTCAAGGAGGTTCAAATAGAGGAAGAGGAGCAGGCAGAAGCAATTCTTATTTTGCCAACATGAAGTGTTATCATTGTAGTCAACTAGGTCACCTTGCTTATAGGTGCCCGGAGAAAGCATCATCATCAAGCAATGAAAAGAGAGTGGCCTATGCACAAGAGGACACCATGAGTCCTAAAACATCTGAAATCAATCATATAGAATTTGAGGTAGGAGAAAATCTGATGTTTAACAGAGTGCTGATCAGACAACTAGTCAAAGAGGAACCTAAACAAAGAAGAGCTCTTTTTAGAGTAAGATGCAAGATACTTGGAAAAGTGTGCAAAGTGATTGTAGATTCAGGTTCAACAGATAATATAATCTTAGAGGAGGCAGTAACTAAATTGAAATTGGAGAAGGTACCTCACAATAACCCCTACAAGGTCACATGGCTGAACAAAGGGCAGAGTGTTTTGGTTAATGAGCAAGTAACATTGAAATTTTCAATTGGAGGATATAAAGATAAGCTAGTTTGTGATGTATTACTCATGGATGCATGCCATCTACTACTGGGCAGACCATGGCAATATGACAGGAGTGCTATTTATGATGGGAAAGAGAACACCATCTCATTCAAGAAGGATGGAAGAACCTTCAAGCTGTAGTCATTGTCAGAAGAAGATGAAGGACAATCAAAGGCACCAAACATCATGTTGAGCAGTGGCAAGGAGTTCCTTAAGGACCTACACCAAGGAAATGAAGGATATGTGGTTGTGTTGCAGCCTAAAGAAGAAGCCAAGGCTGAAAAGACAGTCTTACCAGAAGCAGTCCAAAAATTGCTTGATAAGTACAAGAGCATAGTTAGTGATGGAACACCTGCAACTTTACCACCAAAGAGAGCTATAAGTCATCAAATTGACTTCATACCTGGAGCCTCGTTGCCTAATAAAGAAGCATACAAACTCACACCAGAGCAGAACCTAGAAGTAGCCAGGCAAGTGCAAGAATTTTTGGATCAAGGATTGATTCAAAAGAGCATCAACCCATGTGCAGTGCCAGTGGTTTTAGCATCTAAGAAGGGAGGTAAGTGGAGACTTTGTACTGATTCTAGAGCAATCAATAGGATTACAATCAGATATAGATTCCCTATCCCTAGAATAGAAAACTTGATGGATTTCCTTGGAGGAGCACAGTATTTCACTAAGTTGGACCTCAAGAGTGGCTACCATCAGATCAGGATTAAGGATGGAGATGAGTGGAAGACAGCTTTTAAAACAAATGATGGGTTATATGAGTGGAAAGTGATGCCATTTGGCCTCTCAAATGCCCCTAGCACATTCATGAGACTAATGAATGAAGTGCTTAAGGATTTCACAGGAATCTTTGTGGTAGTATACCTAGATGACATACTGATTTTCAGTAAGACAGCAGAAGAACACCTCAAACATGTGGAGATGGTTCTTCAAAGGTTGCAAGAAGAGAAGTTGGAAATCAACCTTGAGAAGTGTGAGTTCTTCAAGCAATAGCTTGTGTATCTAGGCTTTGTAGTATCCAAAGGAATGTTGAAGATGGATCCAAGCAAGGTGGAAGCCATCCTAAACTGGCCTACACCAACCATAGCAACAAAGGTAAGGATTTTTCATGGTTTAGCTCAATTCTATAGAAAATTCATAAGGAATTTCAGTGGCATATGTGCACCAGTCCTAGATACTATCAAAGGTGGTCTGAAAACAAAGTTTAAGTGGACTCAAGAGGTTGATAAAGGGTTTGAAAAATTGAAACAAGAAGTAGCAACTCAACCAATTCTGTTGTTGCCTAGTTTTGACAAGTTGTTCACAGTTGAGTGTGATGCAAGTGGAGTAGCAGTAGGAGGAGTACTTAGTCAAGAAGGTAGGCCTGTAGCCTTCTTTAGTGAAAAGATCAATGAAGCCAAGCAAAAGTACTCTACCTATGATCTAGAATTATATGCTTTAGTGCAGTCCCTTAGGAAGTGGAGGCATTATCTGTTACCCAAAGAGTTTGTGGTTTTTACTGATAACCAGGACCTTAGTTATATCAACACCCAAGAGAAGCTGAGTAATAGACATTTGAAATGGATGGAATACATCCAAGCCTTCACATTCACTATCAAGCACAAAAAGGGACAAATGAATAAGGTTGCAGATGCATTAAGCAGAAGGTTGCTGACAGTGCAGGAGATACAGCTGAAAAGAATTGGATTAGAGAGTTTCAAAGACCTCTATGGTGAGGATGAAGACTTCTCAGAAGCCTACAAGGTATGCTCTAATTTTGAGAATCATTTTCATAGCCAATATTATGAGTATACATTGCAAAATGGACTGTTATTTAAGGGTAATCAGTTATGTGTTCCAAGGTTCAATGAGGGAAAATATGATTCAAGAAAAGCATAATGGCAGTCTTAGTGGGCATTTTGGTATTAATAAAACTTTAGAGCTAGTACAAAGGTTCTATTACTGGCCTAAGTTAGCAAGAGATGTCAGAAAATATGTGGAACAGTGTGTTGTGTGCATGAAAGCTAAGGGAGGAGCTAGCAATGTTGGTTTATATCAACCCCTGCCCATTCCTAACAGACCATGGGAGTGTGTGAGCATGGAATTTGTGGTAGGTCTTCCTAAGACCAAGACTGGTTTTGACAGTGTTTATGTTGTGGTAGATAGATTTAGCAAGATGAGCCATTTTATTCCCTGCAAAACTACTCATGATGCAAGCTACATAGCTCATCTTTTCTTCAAGGAAGTTGTTAGGATCCATGGCTTGCCTCTACGCATTGTTTTTGACAGAGATGTGTAGTTCATGAGTCATTTTTGGAAGACTCTATGGAGCAGATTGGGTACAAATCTATCATTTGGATCAACTTACCATCCTTAGACCGATGCAAATAGAGGTGGTTAACAGAGTGCTAGGTAATCTTCTGAGGTGCTTAACTAAAGAATATGGACAAACATGGGATATGGTGATTTCTCAAGCTGAATATGCCTATAATGACAGTGTCAATAGAACTACAGGAAAGAGTCCTTTTGAGGTTGTGTATGGGATGCACCCAAGAGGCATTTGTGAACTCAGAGACCTTGGATCAATGGAGAACATGAGTGTACATGTAGAGGACTTCACTCAAACCATGAAGGAGATCCAGGAGCAGGTCAAGAAGACAGTTACAGCAACAACCCAAAAGTTGAAGGAGAAAGTTGATCTATCAAAGAAAGATGTGCAGTTTCAAGTAGGGGACTATGTTATGGTCCACCTTAACAAGTCAAGGTTGCAAAAGGGAATGTCCACCAAGTTGCAGATGAAGAGAGTGGGTCCCTGCAAGATATTGGCCAAGTATGGGCAGAATGCATACAAGGTGGAGTTACCTACTGATCTAGGGATCTCACCGGTGTTCAATGTTGCTGATTTGATCAAGTATAAAGGGACAGTCAAGGATCTGGATCAGGATAGTAAGGAGGTCTTCAAGGACATCAGCAACATGTCCATACCAACTCCAGACAAGCTACAAGCAGAGAAGATCTTGGAGTCCAGAGTGAAGAAGGCTACAATGCACAAGGTGTACATGGAGCATCTTGTCAAATGGAAGGACAAGCATGAATCTGAAGCCACCTGGGTAGAAGAAGTATACTTTAATAAGTAGGGAATTGATATTTCTTTGATCCCTCCTTCCATTCCTTATTTTTTTGTGCTGAGAGGGGGAGAATGGTGCAGGAGCACCTGGCAAAGTTCAAGGTTATTGAAGTTTTGGCTTGAAGTTATATTTTGTGTTGTGCTATCATAAGGTCATGTTGACCATTGTTTTAGGTGCTTAGGGTTGTTTTTACACTTTGGGAAAGAGGATGTAAAATTTTCTAAATTTTAGAGGCTCCTTTTGCTAAAGGGCGAAAAGTTGTCAAAATGTTTGAAAACACAATGGGTTTTATAAATTGCATTATTAGGTCATCTTTGAGCTCGACCCAAGCACCTAAAGTGTTTGGAAGGCCTATTTAAGGCATGATTCGACCTTGTGTTAGGGTTGGGAGGCATTTTGTTAGATTGGCATTTTGTAAAGCTGAAGAAAACAGTGTTGGAAAGACAGTTTTCCTGTTTCTTGCATCCAAAGTGTGCTTTAATGAAATAAGTTTTCTGTTATTGTGTTTGTAGAATGTAGAGTGAACACTGTACAAGCTTAGAGTGCCTTTCATTTGTTTTTACTAAACATTTTCAGCTTTTATTTGTACATAGTTAGTTTTCTATTTTTTTAGGCCTGTAACAGGCAGTTTTGAGAAACAGAGTCCTAGAGCACTCTCCCACCGTAAAAATTTTACGGCCTCTTGGGATTTGTGACTAGGCTCCCTACTTGTAAATATGGTAGCTTTTAGGGTTTGTGGCAGTGCAGGAGGCACCATAAAAGCTTTTCCCTGGGCGAGCCAGTGCAGGTCCGGTTGGGGCAGACTTGGAGTAAAAGTAGCATAACTTGCAGGGGAATAAAGATTTTTGAGAAATTATTTTTGGAGAATTTAGGGGAAGGTCTTGGCTATGCTTGGAGGTCAGGAGGAGGTTCCAGCAGGCCGTTTGGAGGGAGAACTTTTCACCAGTCCGAAATCGGCCAGAAAAGTTAGGAAACCCTAGGGTTCTTAGCCATTTTTGTGTTTGGGCTATGTACGGCCTGTACAGGCTCAAAACCTCAAGAATCTTTAAGGTGTGGGTATGGGAATCACAACCCCCAAATGAAGAAACCAATTCCTTTAGTGGGTTTTTAAGGAAATTGCATTTTATCCCTGTTCAGGGGCCTAATTGGGCACATAGGCTAGTAGCCCAAAAGTAGGGTTTGGTGTAAGCGATGGTTAAGTGGAGTTAGGAGGGTCTTAGAGAGAAAAATATGATATGTTTAGAAGCCTTTGTAGCACCCTCACACCCCTGCAAAGTTGTGTTCAACGTTTTGGAGGTTTTTGGTCTTTAAGGCAGAATAAGGGCCAATGGAGAACATGAGACAACACCAAGGTTGGCTTGGTAGAAAGGAAGCTTGTTGATAGGAGAGGAGTTGGTCAGACAAAACAGGGGAATATAGACAAGAATAGAGGCCTATAGGTTAGATTGGTGAAGCCAAGCACCAAGGGGGTCTTACAAAGAAAGACCTAGAGCAGGAACTAGTGATTGGTTCCTCCAACCCCACTCCCTATCACTAATGCCCTACAAACGAATGGTTGACAGCTTCCAGACATACTTTCACATGGTGACTTTTGAGCAAGTTTCGAGAACACAAAACAAAGTGGCAGATGCCATGGCTACAATAGGCTCTCTCCTCGACATTCCAAGAAATATGCCTCAGTTGGAATTCCTGATAGAACAACTGTTGGTCCCCGCCTATGATGTTCCAGAATCGGAGATGGTCTGTGAGCTTGTTGGTACCGATTCTCCTTAGTACCAAGACATCCATGACTACCTTAAGTCTCAAACCCTCCCCCCTAATTTGTCCAATATATAGAGGAAGTCTTTTATCCAAAAAGTCGCAAGATATGCCATCGTCAGTGACACCCTTTACCGTTGTAGCTTTGACGACACCCTCCTTAGATGTCTCAACACCAACGAAGCACACACAACCTTACAAGAAGTACACGAGGGTATATGCGGGTCTCATTCGAGTGGTCCTACTCTGGCCAAGAAGATAATGAGACTTGGGTACTATTGGCTGACCATTGAGAAATATGCATTAGAATATGTCAAGACTTGTCACCAATGCCAGATTCACAGTGATTTGATACACGCTCCAGCACAAGAACTTCGGCCAATCACATCTCTATGGCGCTTCGCACAATGGGGAGTCAACTTCGTGGGCAAGATCCATCCTACCTCGTCCAATGGCCACAAATTCATCATAACCGCCATTGAGTACTTTACAAAGTGGATCGAAGCCATCCCCCTGGCGTACATAACCGACAAACAAATCTCCAAATTCATTCTTAACTATATCATTTTCTAGTATGGCCTTTCGCAATCCATCATCACTAACAATGGACGTCCGTTTAAAAACCAAGATGTTTGTGAGTTATGTGAGTGATTTCACATCCAACATCATTTTTCCTCTCTGTATTACCCGCAAGGAAACGGTCAAGCCGAGGCGTCAAATAAAACCATTGTTAAAATCCTTAAAAAGGTTGTCAATGATGTTGACCATGACTGGCATATTCAACTCAACCCTGCTCTGTGGGCTTACCGCACTAGCATTCGTACGCCTACGGGAGCCACTCCTTTCACCTTGGTCTTTGGAGCTGAGGCCATCTTGCCCATTGAGGTTGAAATTCCTTCCTTATGAGTCTCCCTGAAGGGTCTTACCAATGATGAGGAGTATAGACAGTCACATCTACACAAGTTGCAGATGTTAGAGGAAAAAAGGCATAATTCCCTGAACCAGCTGCAGGCATATCATAATCGTCTCTGTCATAGTTACAACAAGAGAGTAATGGTCAGGAAGTTTGACATTGGTGACCTAGTCCTCATGCAGAACCCTAAGAATCAGGCTGACAGAGAAAAACCTAGAAATTTGAACCAAATTGGCTAGGTCCCTACATCATCATATCCTCCTTCAGTTCTGGAGCTTATCAGCTGGTGACTCTAGATGGAGAACAACTGACAGAGCCTATTAATAGTCTACATCTCTAAAAGTTCTACGCATAGCATCAGAAGGTCAAGCTGAAAACCTTAAAAATACAAAAAAAAATGAAAAATGGTAAAAAAATTGTTGCTTTGATGAAAACTTGGCAAACAGGCGTCTTAGTGGCACCCAAAAAAAATGAAAAAAATGAAAAAATGACAAAAATAGTAAAGAGAAATAATTCATCCAACAGTGAAAACCTGGAAAATAGGCGCTTTGGATAAGTACCATGGGGAAAACCCGGCAAACAGGCGCCATGCGTAATCAATCATTGCTCTGCCATCTATTGTTACTTTATCTGTATTTGTCAATGATGAAGCACATTCTCCGTCTCCGCCATGACATCTGCCTTGATATCATACCCTTCCTTTCATGGTTGACAAACAGTTGAGATCAAGTCCTGAACACTGTCCATCCGGCACCCCATGCATATCCCTTTCACGTCCTTTAAAATTGGCTAAGTCTTGGACCTGACTAGGGGAAAAATTGTTATCATGTGACTACTGTGGGTGTCACGCATGGTCTGGGCAATTATAAAAGTCCTGAAAAAAGACAAAAATATTATAAAAGTCATGAAAAAAAGACAAAAACATCACAAAATGTCCTGAAGAAAGACCAAAAACAATACAAAAAGACCTGAAAAAAGATAAAAACATTGCAAAATGTCCTGAAGAAAGACCAAAAACATTATAAAATGTCTTGAAGAAAGACCTAAAAATTGAAAAACATCCTAAAGAATCCACAACAAACGTCAAACTGTCTCGAAAAATGCAAAACCAGAGTAGTTTCTTGTCAAGTCCGTCAACACAGTCAGTCTTTGTCATTTGTCCGAACTACGTTGTCTCTGTGCATTTTCTACATAGGCAAGACTCACTTTCGAGTCCCCAAGACATTAGGTCAGTCCTTCTAGGTTTGTCAAAATTAAATCATGATGCAATATTTGGTCATCAAGACAAAGTCATTTGTTGTGTCAAACTATGAGGTCTCTGAGTGTATGGCGTAGGCAAGGCCATCTGTCGATGAGTCCCCGAGGCCGCACTAGGTCAGTCCATTAGGGTTCATGACATTACATTGGCACACATGCCAAAAGTCTTCAAGTAAAGGAAAATCATTTTCCAAACGAAAAAACTCCTAAAACAAAGTATGGCAATCATTTATTCAAACATAACAATCACATCAACATGTCAAAGAAATCGATATTTAGTCGGCACAAGTCATCTCAGTCAAAATAAGTCAAATGATCATAACCTATCAAATTGTCAAACTCTTGGTTATCTTTCAGATGTGTCCTTCTGAAGAATAGCCTCTGTCATTTATGCCTTAGGATGTGTCCTTCCTAGGCATCGTCATTGTCATCCGACATTTTTGAGGGATCCTCTTGACATTTAAGGATCACTCCTCTCGACATTAGTATGTGTCCTTCTGAAGAACAATCTCTGTCATTTGTGCCCTAGGATGTGTCCTTCCTAGGCATCATCACCGTCCCTGTCACTGGCATTTTGAGGGATTCCTTTTGACATTTAGGGATCAATCCTCTCGACATCAACATTATTCAGGATGTGTCCTTCCTGAATTTGGCAATCTTTGAAATTTTGTCTTGGCATCGTCAAAACCTTGACACCCTGGCATCTCGACATCATCAAACCTGACATCTTGACATTAAAACACTTGGCATCCAGACACACTTGGAAAACACTTGGCACTTGTCTTTGGCTTCTTCATCATGTTACTAGTTTTTTAGCAAGATCCCGACAACAGGATTTAGAGAAGCAACGACGTATCATGACACTCATGTTACTAGTTTCTCAACGATGTCCTGACTACGGGATTTAGAAAAACAATGACATATCATGATAATGGATTTTATTTTTTCATTTTGACAATCATGTTGCTAGTTTCTCAAGGATGTCCTGGAAACAAGATTTAGAAAAGCAACGACGTTTCATGACTTGTATTTTTTTATCTTTTTTTTGCTTGTGGTTGATTATGACAAAAAGACTGGGGGCAAGTGTGATCTTGGTATGAGTCATTATCATCCTTGTCTGTGAATTCTTATCTTATGTGATGGTACGACCTTGCACACCTTGATTTATGTCATATCATGGTGTTTTTTGGCCATCACAACACTCTGCCTAGTGATGATTAAGAGCAATAAATATTAAAAGTCCTATGGTAAAGTTTTGAAGGATTTGGTCTAGGAACTAACATGCATCTCCTTTTGTCTGGTCATCTTCTCTTGCCCGTCTCTCGATGATATCCTGTGACATACAAAAACATAAGTGCATACATAATCACATAGACATTGCATTAGATCAATCATACATCATCCATATCATTAAACCGTATACATATTGCATCATACATAGTCATGAATCAACATAAGCATAAACATGGCATCCATTCAAATAAATACATTATGCATATCATCATCATCCATGACACAACATCAACACAAAATATTGCATTATCAGGACATCACATCATAGGTAACCATCATAGGACATACATGACAAGACATATAAATAATACCATCATCCATCATAAATGCATAAATCCATATAGGTACCACATTACATACATCATAAGACATAAATCAAATAATATCACATAACACACATGTAAGCCGCATCAAAACTGCATCATATGGCATCATCTCAAAAATATATAATGTCACAGGATAGAGTCATGAGATATCCCAAAAATAGAGCACGCGGGCTCGATAGTCAATACATAAAGTGTCATAACATAAAGACCGAAACATAAATGTACTAAGCATGGCCCTATGAAATTCTCTCCTCATCCCCTCGCGGCAAAGAGTGGTGTGACGTAGGATTTGTGTCTGGCACTGAGATAATAGGTGGACCTGTAGCAACCTCTGTCTGTGAAACCAATGGAGCTGACACTGATGGCATCATCTCCACGGTAACATGCATTTGCGATGATACTACGGCTTGAGTCTGTGAAGCTGAAGGAACTGTCATTGGAGGCGGACCAAGTGTTGATCTATGGCCTAACCTGATGAATCATATGAATTCCCTGACCTATGACTAGAAGAGTGTCTATGATGAGACCTGTGACTCGAAGTGTGCCCTGAAGAGGTCAAGCCCCCTACACTGCTCCGACTGCCACTACCAATGCCACTATCACTCCCTGACCTGTTGTTGCTGCCTGTCCTCGTCTGTGTCCTGGTTAGAGTGGGATCTCTCATCTCAGCTGGTATGACCTGCTCATATAACTATTTGTATCGCCCAAGCCGTACACTGATCCTGCCAAACTCCCATGCCAAATCTGTCGATAGTCCTATACAAAGACATGCAAACTCTGTACACCACTGCGCTGCCTCCTACTGGCGGATCACTGCCTGATCCCGCTGTACTCGAGCCACCTCTAGCTCTGACCGTAGTGCTCTAACCTATATGGAACTCTCATCTAGTCTCCTCTGTAGGTCTACCATCCTCTGGTCTTTCGTGGTGTCATGGGGCAACGTCGAGCTGGATGGTATCTCCTCATCTCCCTCCACCATGCTCCATCTCAGGAGCCTCTCAGCCTCATCCATAACATCATCATCATCTTCGTCATCATCCTCCTCCTCTGCAACCTCCTCTCTGCCGACTCCCTCATCTAGAGGCACATCCACATCCACATCCACCTCAGGATACATGCTCCTCCTGTCTCTCCTCCTCCTGCTCCTGCTCCTGCCTCGGCTGCTCCTCCTGTCTCTCCTCCTCCTGCTCTTGCCTTAGCTGCTCCTCCTATCCCTCCTCCTCCTCTCTCTCCCCTTCCTTGGCCACCTTTGGGATGGCATCCATGTCGATCTGGCCACACGCTGTCGTACCCTCTTGCCCTACCTTTGGGCCATCCCCTCCATCGTCCCCATCATCTCCACCCTGACCTCTGTCCCTGCCCCCATCTCACCCTCCACCCCGGCCTCCATCCCTGCCTCTTCCTCTGTCACCATCTTTGCCCCCTCGCCTGGCTCGCGGCACACGTGGTATAACTAACCTCCTATCAACATGCGCTGACCCATCTGGATCTGTCAATGGCATTGGTCGAGGCGCCTGCCACCATAAGTCATAGTCAGTGGTAGTCCCTGGATCTGCAACTCCACCTTTCCATCCCCACTGCTGGGCTACTAGCCCGTCAATCTGCTGCTCGACAAATGGTATAGAAATTGGTGGCCCCCAAGCTGACTCCTTGGAAGATCTGGAATACTTGGTTGTGCCTACCAGTACACCCTGCTACTCCCCAAACTGTCGCAGTACACGTTGTGGCAGATACATCTCTATAATGAGCTGACTTTGCACTGTCCTACCAATCAGGTAATAGTACTGTCTGCAAAGGTTGAGATGGTCATCCTCATCATCCCACTGTTGGTAGTCTCTGTAGGGCCTCCAGATGAATGTAACCATGGTGTCAATCCGATGGTGCCACCAACCTGTCTCTCCCATCCGCGTCTGCTTCAGGGCACCACATAGTAATAAGCGTAAGGCATCCCCTCGACTAGTTGTGGTTTCTAGATAGGAGGTTGAAATATGGCCACATGCTCCAAGGCCATATCATAAAAAATGTAGTACCACACCCAATGCTCTGTGCCCTCCTGTAGGCCACCTCGTGAAGCTGATGGTAGAGCATGCCCAACAAATAGGGCCCCCAGGCATAAACTGTTCGGTCTCATCTCATGCCCACTAACACATCACCCCAACCAATGGGAAACCTGTGTCCGCACCGGTCAGGAATCAGTATCCCCCCGATCAGTGTCGCCAAAAATGCATCAAATTGGGCATAATGCTCCGCCATAAACTCCCAATGGATATCATATCCCTTGATGCTAAGTCCTGCACCCTCATCCTGATAGTAAGTTATAAATGTCTGATAGCCATGCTGAGGGTCGTAAACAATCTACTCTCCTCGGATCAGCAGACGTAGAATACGGTACATGTCCTCAAGCGTGACTGTCGCCTCTCTCGTCAACAAGTGGAATGAGCATGTCTCTGAACGCCATCTCTCACACAATGCAGTCAACAAACCCCTATTTTCCCAAATAACATGAATATAGGCAACATAAAATAGACCTAGCTATATCAACCGTTGTTGCTCTCGCCAACTCAACTGATCACCGAACCTGAAGGTCGATGGCCTGCTCTCCCGAGTATAGATGGGTGCAAGCTGTCTCTGCACAAGGCCAAATAATGTGTTAGCACTTTATAGACAATCGTCATTATCATCAAAAGCATGTAAAATTAGAAACCCATCAAAATCAACCTTTGTCAAATCCAAAGTCAAATGCGTCGCGTTGACTTCATTTGTGTCACGAAAAGGCGTTTGCGTCGTTTCGTACTGCAATTGCGTGACGAATCATTGATTGTGTCATTTGGTCCCACACTTGCGTCGCATCAGAGCATTTGCGTCATGCTATATGACACATGCGTCACTTTATTTGAATGCATCGCTCAAACTGACGAATGCGTCGCAAAATGACATATGCAGTGTTAGAACTCTCAAATGTGACATGATATTGCAAATGCATCACACTTTTTGGAAAATGCGTTACACATCCCTAGTCTACCCTAATTACCCCTTACACTTGCATCGCGTCGTATCAAATGTGTTGAATGCGAAGTCAAATGAGGCTTACGCACACGCATATGCGTCGCCGCGCATCTGTTGTTCACCCTAAAACCCTAATTTTGCGTGAAAATTGAGAAAATGACAAAGTAGGTTATGGGTACATATCGCTGGCTTTGAGCCCTCTGGCCGCCTGAAAGTCTACACAATCTCCCCGCGATGCACTGTGACTGGAATCACCATCCTCGCCGAAGTCCTCCTTGCTCCGAGCTCTCAAAATTGCTAAGGTAAATAGTGAAAATGAATTGACTTTTACCCCTTTGTCAACCTATTTATAAAGTCAAAATGACATTTGTCAACTAGGTTATTACTGGAGGCCCTTTTGACCAACTTTGACCACCCCTTTGGCCGCTTTAAACATGTCAGAATCCGAAACCATCTGCGCCATTATTTTTTTGGTCATTAAATTGACTTATCAGGACACTTTCCAAATTTTTCTGTCACCTGGCAAAAATTCAAAAAAATTCCTGAGGGGGCATTAATACTCTGTACCTTCGCTGGGGCATGTTTTAACTTGTTTTCTTTGTCACAATGCGACATGATACATTATGACAAAGAGGGGCAAAATGTAGACACATAAAAATGACCTAGGCCTGCAAGCTCTATTTTACCACTTTTGTCCTAGCATAATTATGACAATTAATTATGTCCTGGTCCACTTCCTACTATTAATTAAATAATTTATAATTATTTAATTGATTCATATCTCTTTTATTCTTCATGACTATTAAATAAATACATTATATTTATTTATTCAATAAGTCACTAAGGGTCTATTATCTTCTTACAATTAAATAAATTTATTAATTTATTTAATTACCCTTTGTTCATTTATTCTTCCTGATTATTAAATAAATGAATTTCATTTATTTATTATATGTCAGTAATTTTCATAATTAAATGAATTTATTAATTTATTTAATTATTGATCATATCCTCTAAATTAAATAATTGTCTTTAATTATTTAATTGCCAAATTTAACATTTCCCTCATTTTAAATAAATTAATTATTTAAAATGATATCACATTCTTGAATGTTAGTTCATTTTGGTAAATAATTTGAAAAAGATTATTTATTATCACACAAAATCCTTATTTTGAATTAATTTAATTCAAAAAGGTAATCTTCCAAAAATCAAGTAATTGAGTAAATTCTTGATTTTCCAAATCTGCTTTTCTGTCCAACTCTTATCTTCTTGATTTTTCGAATCTCATAAATCAAGCAGTCTTTATCTTCTTGATTTTCGAAAATCTTTATCTTGTCACATTTATTCTCAATTGCGATTTGATTTTCTCAAATGACATCTTGACCTCTCATTTAATGATTTTTCCCTAACCCTAATTAGGGATTGTCACATTAAATCTGGACTTCTGATTTTAGGCTTCCGTCAACTTTCAATCTCGTTCGTCCATCCAAAATTGTATTTTCTATAAAATGACAATTTTTCTCACATTTTTAACTACTCACGTTCATACTTACATTTTCTTTGCAACATTCATGATATTTTGGCATATTCAATTCTTGTCTTAGGCATTATAGTCATTTTCTCATAGGCATAGACATTTACATTTCAAATCCTTCAAAACTTGTTTAGGACATAGTCATAGTCAATTGCTCACACACTCGATCTAAGGGCAACAATCAACAAGTTAGAAGGTGCTATGAAGGTGAATCATGGAAGCTTCAACGAGTGACATGTATAATCGTTCTTGTTTTAGTTTTCATTGTGCTTGATAGCTTGTTTGGGTTTGTATGCTTTATTATTTGATAATCTAACCTTACGAAATTACCCCATTGATACAGGTTGTTTATGAACCTACCAACATTTTGGTTTGTATAATGTGCCTAATTGTTGGAAAATTTATTGTGTGTAGACAGTGGCTGAATTGCATCTGTTGGTTCTGGAAGATAAGTTATCTCATTTTAAAATGATTATACCTTTTTTAGGCAGGGCCAACAAACCAATTACATAAATCAAAAAATTGCAATGCCAGGAACTCACAAATTACTTTTCCAACCAGTTTCTTGCTAGCTGTCTTATAGTACTAGATTGATATAATCTATAGCGACTTAAAGATCAGATGTCAAAGCTGCAAACATCTCTCTTGTTACAATTTTCCAACCGAGAAACTATTGGAAATGAAAATATGCCATGTTAAGTGATCAGAAGTTAATAAAGGTATTTCTTGAATTTCACATTATATATTAAATCATCACATACTCTTGTTATGTTTGTTTTGAATTACTATAGAATCTCTAGCAAGTGAGATATGGTACTTAGGAAAACCTCTTTTGAGATTTCAGAAGTTAATAAAAGTATTTCTTGAATTCCACATCATTTATTCCCTCAATTACTACAAAATTTTTTGTAGATGACATATGGTACAAGGACACACACATACAACCACATAAATTGTTTCTCTGTTTGCAAAATTTTGGGGTTTTGGAAACTTGTGGCCTACTTTCACTTCTTGGTTATCTCAGAGATAGCATATGTTCTGTTGCTTCATTCCATCATATACTATTTCATGTTTTATTTATAGTAGTCTGTTGCTTCATTCCATCATATACTATTTCATGTTTTATTTATGGTAGATTCACTACTTTTGTTAGTCCATAACTATCTTTGTTGTTTCACAGGAATTGCAATCAATGAACATTGTGCCTAAGTTGCACTTAGCAGAAGCATGAATCAATGGAAGAGTTAGAACCATGAAATGTTGATGATAGCTAACCAAAAAGTTACCAAATATGTTTCAAGATTTGCATTTACAGTAGTGTACTAAGATTTCAGTTTTCCATACTTATTCCTGTCTCTAATTTAAGTAGAGTAGATGCATGCTTAGAGTTTCCTCCTTTAACACTATTTATTCAAGGAAGATCTTGAGCAACCGAGAGTGTTAAGTAAATTGTAAATTGTTAATTTTCAAGTGTGAAATAAGGTGTTTTATTCAAAGAATCTTGAGCAATCGAGAGTGTATGTAAATTGTCAATTTTCATAGAAATAAGGTGCCTATGCATTGTAATTATTTATTTTGTTTCAAGATTCTGGTTATTATCTTTATATCTGCATTTTATAGTTTATAAAAGATGAATCTTCTATGGTCTCATTATTTGTTTCTTCCTTTATTATGCATGGTCTTGCTTACTGTAATAGTGCATGGTTCGCTTCAAACATATAAACTAGGTTTGCATCCTCCTATTCGCTGATAGTCAAGATTAATCTCACCATTTTCCTACACCAGAACTGTTCTGCCAGTCTTAGGCAAGAACTTCCTTGCCTTGCAGCTCTTGTTAAAGAGGTGACACACATTTGAAGTTCTCTATTTACCAAGCTGCAACGTTTTGATTTGTATGTATTCGATGATGAGAAATTACTATGCCATATTAAATTTGTTATGCTACATTACAAATCGTGCACCATTGTTTGATACCTCTAAAAAATAGTGGTTAAAATGTTATGAACTGTTATGTCTTTTGCATTGAAAAGGGTTGTGACTTAAGACTCATTTTCCTTCAATGGATTGCAAAGAGAGCCCTTCATATTTTATAAAGATGAGTAATTTATATTGACTAATATAATGACTTTTAACTTTTATGAAGAATTCAACTAAGATAAGGATTTTGACATTTATGAAGGCTTGACAAATATGATTACTTTGAATAAAAACCTCATCTAATAAAGACTTTAATATTGATTTTTTCTTTGAATAGAGGATTGATTTAAAATTTTCCTAGGTTTCGTATGAATAAGTTTATACGTAACAATATTATGCGAAATTTGAATAAATATTTAGAGATAGATTTGGTATAGATTTTGATATTTCTTTTTATTTGAAGATTGTAGACACTTAAAACTAATGTGAACATATCATTCCAATTTTACCTTTTAACATCATTTTTCTCATTTTCACCTAATTCCTCCATTTAATTAAATAATTTTCAAATATTAAATTCATCTTTTTCGTCTATTAATTGAAAAATTGACGTTATTTGGTTAGTTAACATTTTTCATCATTTCTTACTAATTTTCCTCTTTGATTAAATAATTTTAAATAATTTAATTAAATTCATTTTTTTTCCTCCTTACATCATGGTTAAATATTTTTTATTATTTAATTAAATCTAAATTTTTCTATATCCCACATGATTTAATTAAAAATTCTAATATCTTATCATACTCACAGTTAAATAATTTTCATAATTATTTAATTCTCCAATTTTCCTCCAACTTGTACAAAGAATATTCCTTTTTCAAAAAAGAATATTCCCTTTTCAAAATATATTTTTCCTCCAAAATATCTAAATGGCCTATTCCCTCTATAATTCAAATTCAAATTTGAATAGATATTTTCTGTCTAAAATATCTTTAGCCAATTTTTCATGAAAATAGGGATATTTTGGGCTCTCAAGCAAATTTCATCCATTGATCTTCTTTCATCTCCTTGGTTTCCTCTCATTCGTTGATTTTGCGATTCGATCCTGACCATTGATCAAAATTCTCCAAATCTATAAAACAAGCCAATTTTCTATCAAAATTCATTCATAATCTCTATATTCTCACAAGCTTGAGCATTTTCATTGTTTTGAGCAAATTGAGCATTAATTGTGAATCATAATCATCAACCTTGAGCTTTGCAATCATGGGTTATGCTTAATAGAGCAATCCACATTCATTTGGAGCATAATCCCCAATGGGATTGAAGGTTTGCATGTTCTTTTAGATTTAATTGCTTTGAATTATGTGTTGTCATGCTTTTGATTGAACCTTTTTGACATTTTCTAACTAATTTCATTGACTATGGGCTTATATGACTAATCTTTGATGGGTTTTTGATGTTTTGTACATTAATGGCTTAATTTGTGCTTTTTGCAACTAACCCATATTTCTCCTACAACATTTTGGTACACATGGTGGGACCCACGTCTCAAAATTATCATTTTTGACATTTTTGTAGACCTGCAGGTTACAAATCTACCTTTGTCATAGAGCGACGCATTTGTTTTTTCATACAGTGACATGTTTGTCATATCTCATCGTGTATGCAATTTACAATGCCACATTTGTTTCCCCTACCACTTTTTTTTGACTATTTACTCTCTATTTTTTGTGCAGGTTTTCTTATAGAGACATGTTTGACTATGAATCGACGCTTTTGCAAAAAAATTGGTGCATCTGTCCTCTATTGAAACACCGCTTTTGTCTTTCTGCGACATGTTTGTTTGACATTTCATCCTCTGTTTTATATGTAGGTTTTTCGTAGCAATGTGTTTGACTATACATAGATGTGTTTGTTAGAACTCAACGCATTTGTTCATAGTTACAATGACATGTTTGTCAGGTATATCAGCATGTTTCTTCCACTCAGGGTTTGGTTCAACTTCTTGAATTCTTTCATTTTCTAACCCTAATGTGGGCTTGTCTTTCATAGGCTAATATCTGTGTAGCATGTGGCATATGTTGGGAAAATAAATTTTGAGAAACTACTAACATGTGGTTTTGTAGGGTTTTTATTCATATTTTAATTTGGTGCAATTAAAATTAACCCACAAATCTCATTTTTAATTGGTGCTTAAAATTGAACAATACAACTTGCAAACTTCAATTTGGGTTTTAAAAATTTACCAACTTGCACATTTGATTTGGTGTTTTAAAATTGAACCACATATTTGAATTTTTGTTCACTTAAAATAAACTCTATGTCGTGTTTGGTAGCTTATAGCATGCGTATGCTCTTTCCTTGTGCTTTTTGTGATCTTGGAAATAAAAAACACCACTAACTTGCAATTTTTGTTTGTACACCTGAGGTGTGACTATTTGCGTATGCTCTCTGCCGTGACTCTTAAGAACGATCTTGGGGATCAAAAACAACATCATTACTATTTATTTCAAGTAGGAGACCTACCTAGGGGCCTCATCACTCCAGGGTTTTATCTCAATCACATTTTGGGGTAGGGTATATAAAGAGGGGAGAATGAAAGTTGTACCCCAAAGTGTGGCTAGTGCCCTTTAAACCAAGCCTCATGACCCTTGGTTATAGGTGATGAGAAGAGAGGAGACCCCTCTTGACTCATACATAACAAACGAGCTCACTATTCACTGATCTCCTACTACAAACCTTGTTATCTAGAAGCCTTTAAGACCTTTTAGTTGTTAATTTATAGTGGTGAAATGTACAAGGATCAATGCATGAAGTTACTCACCATGTACTTCCCCTATTTTAGGTGATCGTTATTCCTTGATTAGGACCTTGTCCTTTTTAAGATGAGAGGTGCAAAGGTGGTACATGACCTTTGTATACTCTAGTCACCCATTCATTGTGGAGGTATATCTTCGATGAGTGGGCCCACTATAATTTGATAACCCGATCTACCACTAAAATAGGTTGTGTATCTATGGTGTGTCTTTATTATTCATATACCTATAACACCAATTAGTGTGGTCTTTTTGAAGAAGGCACATGAAAATATACCAATAAACCCTTGGAGTCAATCCTATGCGATTCTTTATTTTTTTTCACTTGCCAGATCAAACAAACACAAATTAATCCTCAAAATTGCAAAACCCTAGACATACTTGGGATCAAATTTCAAAAACCTGTCTTTGAGTCAAATTGACATGTTTGACTGTCACCTTATGCCGCTTTTGTATGCATCTTGATGTGTTTGATTTTTCATATTGACACTTTTGTATACATATCGATGCATTTTCACAACTTGGTGTCTTCGTCTTAGGTCAATTCTTTGTCAAAATCCTATAGCTTTGCATTTGACTACCACATAGTGTCACTTTTATCCTCAAAACTGCACTTTTATAAAATCCCGTCGCGTTTGTCAAGGGCAGTGCACCATGTTTGACTACCTTTTTTGACATGTTTGTAAAATGACTTGTTTGACTATCAATCCAAAACAATAGAACCTTCAAAATCTTAAAATTTCAATTTTTTCACCAACAGTCTGTATTAGACCAAAGACCTATGCAAAACAAACTTGTAGTTGTCCTAATCATCCAAAATAGTAACATACAATGTCTTTATCATTCGTTCACTTTTTGAATTCATTAAACACCTCCTACTCATTCTTGGATCAAGTCAACCTTATCAAACCATCAAAAGAACTCATCATCCAAACATCATTAATTCAAGGTCACTTAGGTGTCATTACAAGTCCAATCTTGAAATCAACAAGACATGTCAATATTAATCTACAATCCAAATTCAATTTTGTTTCGTACCTATTGGGTGAATATTTTATAATTCCTTTAACAATTACAAAATGGTAATTTCAGCCACAGCTATGATGAGAAAATTAAGCTCTCCTCTCATAAAGGGGATGCTCCCTTCTTATTGCTAACTAAATCAACTAGTAATTAAACTAAGATTAAGTACACTACAACTATCCATAGGGGTGTTTACATCATCATATTCTCTTCTTTCAGAATAGATGTTTCATTTTACAAAATTACAATGATATTCCCTTGATGTTTATAACATGTAACAAACTACAAAACACTAGTTGGAGCAATAATGACCAATATCCAATTCAATTAGATGTAAGAATAACTAGAATGATACTAGCAAGTGATGATAACAAGAAAATCCACAAAAGCACAAAGTCTTTTGTTACTTTCAACAATGATTCAAACGGAAAAAAGAGTGATATGTGTTGCATCCCAAAGTCTCTCAACGCATGCCATGATAAGATCAAACGAATGTTGGTAACAACTTGCAACCCAAAGTCTTCAAGTTATTTCCAAAGATGATTCCAAAAGGTAACAAGTGTGTAGCAAGTTGTGTATCAAAGACTATCAACGAACAACACCAAAGATCCACAAGAATGTAGCCAATAATCACAACTCAAAGACTTCGAGCTATTAACCAAATTTATACACAAACATGAATCTCCAAACACAATATTGTAGCTCAAAGCCTATCAATATCAAATTTAGAGTGCCTTCTAGAACGTGCTATTCCACACCACGATTAAATCACATATACAAAAGGATGCAATAGAATGGATGCAAGAACAATTCCAAAGCATCACAAGCTTGATTCAAGACAAAGATTGAATGTCAACTTGCTTTCTTTATATTGGTTGAATCTTGATTTACACTTCAAAAATAAAGTTTTAATGTGCCCTTCAATTTGGAAACATAACACTTCAATAGCTAAAAGGTCCTTTTACAAAGAAACTCCCTCATATATATAGAGGAGAGTTGAGAGCAAAAATAGGAAAAACTAACCTAATTTGACTTATTCAACAACATAGTCCGATTTAATTTAGGACTCGTGTTGTTTTTACATGTAATTACATTTTGGTAAAAGACATGTAAAATGTCAAAAACTAATTGCATAAAGTAGGAAAAAAACTGAAAAGTAAACTCAGGAAAAAAAAGGCACGTTCAACTTTCTCCACCATCCTTCTCCAAGAAATCTTCATATTTCTTCAGGATTTCTTGAACTTCTTTATCATTTAGACCCGATGTATGCTTGGAGACAGTAAGAACATTTGTTATTGAATCTTCGACGGTATTTCGAGCTTTCCCATGTCTTTCTAAAAATACCTTGAGATTATCTATGGTAAGTTGAATATCTAGAAAATTTTCAATTGAAGCCACTGAGAAGGCTTGATCTTCAAATTCCTTTTGAATCATAGACGTGAATTCCTAAAAAACCTTATCACTGGGAAGGATTTTTTTATTTTCATCAAGTAATTTGCAAGACAACTCCTCAATTATGTTGACAAGAATTACATCATTGTCTTCACCGACTTCACGAGCTGCTTGCAAGTATTTGATCAAACCTTTGATGACGTTGATTTTATGTTTCATTGTTTCCTTCACCTCAAAAAAAATCTCTGTTAGGAAGGACGCCATTCTCAACTAACAAACTGAGCTTGACTTCTTTCATTTTCGTCCACGCTCCTAGACGTTCCTCTATTTCTTGCAGATCCTCAAAAAATGTATCGATGGCCTTTGCATTTTCCATGTTCTCCATTTTTTCCACATAAGATCTTAGAAGTTGTGTAACTTGTGCTATCATTCTATCTAGAAACTCTCTAACTACCTTGCCCCATGAATGTACCTTTTCAACCTTCTAAATAATTCAATCTTCAACACACGTGGCTACATGCTCTATTGACTCTGAAGATTGGGTAATCTTCTAGAGTACTGAAGTTAACTGCTCAACTTTGACCTTCTTTACCTCATCAAATTTTCCAATAAGAGAATTCAAAGTAGACTATGCATCTGCCTTGAAACTTTCATGAGTTATTTTTCCCAGCTCAACCCTTGTAATTGAATATTCAAAAATATCCACTTCCTCAATAGACTTATCAGGGGGAGGTTGTGCCACCTCTACATACTTAAATCTTGCTTTATCCACCAGTATCCTAGAAAGAGTCTTTGGCTTCTTTTTGGATTTTGTCTTTATAGGTTCCAACTATCCAAAATCAAAATCATCTAGGGAGATGACTTTCTTCTTTCTCTTCAGTGTCTGACTCTGCAACCAAGGTGGAAGGGGAGAAGAACTCCCTTCAAGCCCTATAGTCATGGTTTGAGAATCGGGAGCTACATGCACAAAATTTGTGGTAACAAGTGGAGGAGTGTTAGTCAAAATGGCTCTGAGGATCTCCACACTTCACATTTTGTACAAATTCAATAATGAATTTATCTAACTCTGAAACATAAGTTACATCAAAAGAAGGTGAAGATAAACTTGGAATACTGGAAGGTGAACCGAGAATGTTTTCAAATTCATTCCTAGGGCTATCAAAAATGGACCTCGATGTCAGGGATGAATGAATAGAATAAATTGAAATAGTTGGTGTGAAAAAAATAAATATTAGAAACAACAGAGGTTGATGGTAAGGGTTGTTAAAAATTAATAGCAGGAGTGAGGGTAGGTACAGTGGTAACAATAGGAGAAGTTATAGGAGCATCCTTTGGAAGGTTCTCATGAGGGGAAATTTTTGCTTCCTCATGTTGTTGTTGTTCTTTCTCCTGAGCTAATACCTCTTTTGTCACAGTAGACGACCCCTCAACAGTTTGAATTTTACTCCCCTTCACAAAAAACTTAATCTTTGGTTTGGGAATTTTGCTAGAATTGGGCACATCTCCCTTGTTCTTCGTTCTCAACTTAGATTTCTTGCCCACATGACCTTCAAGTTCCTCTTCCTTTGATCCAGTGTTGAAACACTTCAATCGTATCCCTTTTTCCTATAGTCATACATTCATGTTAGCCAAGATAGGTTGGAACCTTTCTCTAATTGATGTCATCTCCTTTTTAGAACATTAGATAGCCGACAAAGGAATTCCTACAACAGTATTCCTTTCATATGCCAGATCAAGAATGTTTTCATCATCTTCCATACCCTTTGGAATATCTGCAAGATCAAGATTATCGATCTCTTCCAAGGTCAAGTGACAATAATCCAATTTTCTTATCTCCTCTTTCATCCTACAATCAACCCACACATCTTCAATTTTGTGCATGTGGGTGTAGACTTTCTTAATCCTTTCTTTCATCCATCGGTAATTAAAATCAAGCCTTCTCTTGTAGGTCTTCATGGTGACCCATTTTATTTTTTTATTTTATGGCCTTTGCCTTTGGAGATGTTAAGATGGAATGCCTGCCAATTGAAAGGGGGAACTTAAAGCCTGGTTTGTGAGATTCCATCTGCTTGCTATGAACTACCATCATTTGCCCGCAAAGCTCCATAAGGACAATCTTGTCACTGGGGTACCTTGGGAGCATGTAAGGATAACCCATAAAGCAACCAACCCTCAAATAGGTGAATGTAAGAAACTTCAAGTATAAACAACCATATTTGTTGATGACAACCCAAGTTTCATCTGAAACCCTTTTGTTCTCCAATTCTCTGTCAAACATGCATAGAAAAGTAGCAAAGGAGGAATCATTGACCCTTTGTAAATGATGAATTCTTTTGTTCAAGGTCAACTGAGGATAGTATTGATAAACTAGAATGCGCTTCCTGTCACCTTCTATTGTCAAGCCTGGAAAGCTTCTCATAGAAGTAGCAACATATACCAAGTATGAAGTCATGTAAAAATTTAAATATGTTGGCACTTTTATCAACTGCTAATGGATTCATCACTAATTTGTTGTCCCCAAAAAAATGTTTCTTCTTCTTCTTGAGCACATGAATATACACATACATTCAATCTTGAGAATTAGAAGCTGAAGGCAATCCTTTGATCCTGTTGGGGAGAGTAATTAAATCATTTATTTCCTCAATGAAATCACTTCTAGGAAAACTCTTGGGCCATCTTGAAATGCTTGGTCGCAAATTCTTCAGCCATCTTGCATTGATTTCCTTTCTGCAACCATCTAGATCTTCATCATAATGTGTATGTGCCTTCTCAATTGTTAGATTTAGATATGTGTCAATTCTTGGGCATTGAAAGATCATATCGAAAAACTTAGAATCAATCCTGATGACTATATTCCCATCAACATCTCTAACACTTCTATCATCCTTGTTATAGTACACAACTAATGCAAGTACAAATTCTGGATTATGGGCGGCAATTGTAAAAGAGGAAACCAATTGAATGTTGCTCTCAACTATATATCTCATTCCATCAGACAAAGGTTGTTTCTTGGTCTGTTCCACAAACTCAGACATATCCACATATCCTATCTCATAATTCTTGATTTCAACAATGTTAGAGGACATTGAAGTTACCAGGAAGACCCCTTGGTATTTGTACTTCATGGATTTAGCTTTGCATGGAGAAGGATCAAACATTGATGGAATTGCTTTGTAACTTTTCAGGAAATTGAGCGCAAAGAAAACTGTAGCAAGAAGGTAAAATTTCCTAGTGTTAGAATTTTTTTGGGTTACATGCACAAGTGGAAAAATTATGAGCAAATGCATGGGTTTGAAGGGCTTAGGCGCGATGGTGGCAAAAAATAGAGCAAATGCGGGTGAACCGGAAACTTGGATACGAAGGCAAAAAATTTCTAAGTGTTGGCATAAAAATTGCATTTTGGATGTAAGGACGCTAAAATTTGATGTTTTTACATGTGTTTTGCATAATTGGGTGTAAAGGTGGTGAAATTATGCATCATTGTAAGTATATTTCATTCTTTGTGCCATCATGCTAAAATTCAACGCTCTTACACATTGGTGGGGTAAAATTATGCAAGGGCAGAGAAATTCTCCGCCCCTGCATGGGGAAAAACTTGCTAAGTGCAAGGTCGAGAAATTTTACCAACCTTACATGAGGAAAAGAGCCTAAGTCTAAGAGCGCAAAAATACTTTGCCTCTACACTTTGCATTCCAAGTTTGTTGTTAGGGCAGCAAATTTTGCTGACCCTACGTGTAACATAGAATCATATGCAAAGTCAACAAATTTCATCGATTTTGCACTTCATGATGAAAATGCAAGTTCAAACGAGTGAAGAATTTTACCGCATTGACATGTAGACTTAATAGGCTTGTTGAATGTTAGAGCGGTAAAATTCACTGACTCTACATGTCATAAAGTTTTAACCTTCATGTGTTGTCGGTGAAAAGCACTGCTTTGACATATTACTTTGAAATGATTATGAAGGCATAAGCAGTGAATTACACCGCTCCTACACTTAAGGTTTTGGTAGATTTGATTTCAAATACATGTCGAGCAATTTCAACACTTGTACATGACTAGTATGGAATGTCAATTTAACAACAGTTGGTGATTTATCACTTGACTACGTAGGTCAGGGTTCAAACCTCGACCCTCACAGGGTGAGAAATAAAACAAACAACGCGAGATTTAAACCTCGAATCACAGGTAATGATTAAAATTCATGGTTAAAATCCCACACTATGACATGGTGCATAGGTTACAAAGGAGATAGGGTTTCAAGAACTCAAAACGATAAAGAACCTAACCAAAAGAACCAAAGGAAATGAAAACCCTAACTCAAAACAACTATAAAAAATGAATCTCAACTAAACAAACATTAAACCCTAAATGTGCGAAGTATGCGAAGCAATAAATTTAAAATGAAAAACGGAAAGAGAACATACCTCTGAAAAATGGTGAGAAAACCCTAACTCAAACCTATGCGAGTAATTTGGTTGAAGATCTTGCACAAGCGACACAAACACCACCACAAGCTTGCAGAGGATGACGAAGGGCAACAAGAGACCAAAGATGGAAAATAAAGCAATTAAAACCAAATAAAAACCCTCAAATCACATTAAAACCTTTGCATTAATGACAACTCATGCGAACTCGAGTTGTAGTGGCAGTAAAATTTAATGCACACACTTTAAAGATTTTGGTAAAAGACATGTAGGGGCGCCAAAATTCAGTGCTCCTGCATGAGCAATTATAATACTAACTCCCAAAAATGAAGTTTTGCAACTTTCACCCTTTTGCAAATTTTGAAAAACAAAAAAAGGAAAACACTCAAAATGAATTTTCAAGGCTCAAGACCACGCATGAGGGGAAGTATGATTTTACTTGTTTCATGTGCTTAGAGGACGTAGGCTACAAAACAAACAAGTTTTGTAGGGGTTATCCCATGAATTGAACGCAGTTGAATTCGAGGATAACAGTCCCTACATGGGGTCACCATATCTTACTAACTTCAATGACCTAACAACTATGGGTATCCCTAATCAAGAGTATGGAATGCTTTGTCATATGTTAGATTTTAATCAATGTCATACCTTATAAGTCTATCAACCAAACAATCAAAATATGGATCCTTTAACAAGCATGTCATAATCCAACAACACCACCAAACATGAGTACACTCCTTTAGGGGAGCCAATCAAGTTCGTGTTAAACAAACTAGTCCAATCTAATAGCATCAATCTTCCAAAGTCAAAAGGTGATTTTGAACTTCAATTCAAACCCTCATGGTACAATGACAATGTTTATTGTGAGTACCATAGAACAAAAGGTCATGAAACATCAAATTGCATAAGACTCAAAAATCTCATACAAGACATTATTGATCAAGATGCAATCATTGTTGAGGATAACCTTCAAAATCTATCTGTAAATAATCTCATTGACAATGTTTACACCTCACATAATGAGAAAGTTAACATATATCAAGAATCTTTTCTGGAGCATGATCAAAATAATTCACCTATGTCCAGCAATGATCCATTTCAAGACATATTAATATCATTTGACCTCATGGTAGCACGCATTGGAGATTCTTTCCCACCAAAGGTTTCCATCTCTAATTCCAATCCATCATCCTTCAGTCTTCCATAATATCTAATATCAAACAATGACATCTTTCCAACTTCCTCCCAAGGACTATCCCTCATAGATACATGTCAAGTTAGTCAAAAAAATAATTCAAATCCTTTTGATGATCAATAAATCCATAATCCCACACTATCATGCATCCAATCACTTCTCATGCCTAATGCAAAAAAATTAAATCAAGAGTTATTACCTACATATCCACATTTTGAAGATATCCAAAGGTCCTTTGCAAATAATCCATTCTTTGAAATCAATCCATGTCATGAACATAGCCCAAAGCATAACAAAGATAACTTTGAAATGAATCAAGATCGAGGATCCATATCTCCTAAATACTATCATGATCTAATGAGTATTTTCCCATCCGTTAACAAAGATAACTTGAAAAGGAATCAAGATCAAGAATCCATATCCTCAAAATATTATAATGATCTAATGATTATTTTTCAATCCATACATGATTTCACAAAAGATAACCATATCCATACACCAAACACTCCTACATCTACCCATGAAATACTTACTTCCACAGGACACATAGATGATCTTCCTCCAAAACAAGAGTCTCCTACTAGATTGACATCTTTTCAAATAATCAAGCAATAGCAGAATTCATCGAAATTCATGATGACATTTAAGAAAATGATCATGAAAGAGGTTTCTATATTAACTTTGTAACACCAACATCTCTCGAAAAATAATCAAAATCCAATGCATCTCAAACTCAAATCAAAGACATTAATTGTGAAGATATCCAACATATTGAAGTACCTAAGGCTTATAAACTTGGATCACTTACCTTTGTCAGAGCAAGTTCTCTTACCAATGAAGAGACTATCACCTTTGAAGGTTCACAATAGAATAGAGAAGGATTAGCGTCTTGTTTCTAAGACAAATCATTTTCAGTTGCAAACAAAATTTATCAATGGATGCATTATCAATGTAAAGGATTAGGCCTACATGAAAAAGGTATCCCAAAACCAGTACATATTTTTGAAAATCTTAAGCATCAAGGTATCGACTATTCAACAATCAAAGAATCTAATCATGTTAGCGATACCTCCATAATATTGGGGACAACCTTATCTAATGGAAAAATCAACACGGGAGTCATGAAGAGTTCTTATAATGAAACAAATGCTAGCACTTCAACCATCCACATCATTAATCATTGTCCTCGTATCTTTCCACCCACTGATTGGGACCAACAAGAGGAAAAATTTAATCCTTACAAAGGAAAAGAACATATCATCAAAGTTCATGAATCAGTAGATCAAAATGGACACATTAAATTCAAATGGATCCCAAAGAAAAATAAAGCAAAAAATCCCTATCAAAATGCATTAGTCAAAGACACTATGGGGAAAAAACAAAAAGGGACTTTCATCCATCAAAAATGTCCACCAATGCAAAAGAAAGCTTTAGTAGCGACATACAAAGTATATGAAAAAATTGGTCCTAAATCTAATCAAAATTCTATATCCACTTTTCATTTCTCATCATCCCACATTTGGAGAATCAAAGTTCCTCTATCGAAATTATCAACAGATCCATCCTCATCTCATATCACTCATCAAAATCCATCATCCAACTTAAAACCAAGAATATCCAACTCTCACATTAACTGTGTCTTGGCAGTAACTCTTTATCATAAGGACTCTAAGGGCACTCTATCACGATGTGCACATCTAGATAAGGTTAACTCTGGTATTGACAAATACAACAATGTTTATGGGTTATATTCAAGTACTCGTATCTTGGAAAAGCAACTCCTTCAAGCAGGATATCATTGGCATATCATAATAGAAGTATCTGCATTAGCATCACCAGATGGTTTGACATAATCAATAATCATTCCAAAGTATAAAAATTAAAAAAAATAAAGAAAATAATAAAGAGAAAAAACATCCTCTAGCAAAAACCACTTTCGTGGTGCTTTGGGCAAGTACCATGATGAAAACCTAGCAAATAGGTATCATGTGTAGAATCGAGTATCTACGTGTGCTATTCTAGGTGGAAGCATCTCATCTTATCTATAATAAATCCAACATCTTATCCGCCCAATCCAACATCCATCGATCCATTTACATACAATCCTAAGAACTATCTTGATCTTGACAAAGATTAGGGGTATACTTCAAACTTGCTTTTGGAAAAATCTTTACATGGTCATTTTCATTGATCATATCTTATCTCATGCAATACCATCACATACATCCAACATTATCCAAGAAATCATGCTCAATCCAAGCAACTATGCACTATCCAAATAATTATCCTCCATCTGAACATGTTATCTTATCACAAGATAGCCCTTGGCATTCGTTGCATATCATCTATCCATTTATCAAGTTGATCCATTGCATCCACTCGTAGCATCTCATACATTGCTAGACATTGGGGGCAAATACTTACATATTTCTTTGAAATAAATCTTTATCTTTGTCCTTTAAACTCATGTTGTGATCTAAACACTTTCAAACATGAAATCAAAGCATTCAAAAACACTCATAAGAAAACTATCCAAAATCAAAAGCGCATGACATATTTTGACAAATAAAATGTTCCTTATCAGCTATATCTTTTATCAAACATCGATCCAAACATCCATATCAAGTCGCATCCAACTCATGCTTTAGTGTCATATCAAAACATTCAACAAATTTTGTTCCTAGCCTGGCTACAAATCTTGATCTATCTTATCCAATCAATCAAATCATCATCTCGGGATGTATCCTTCCTAATCCTTATGCTGTTCTTCTTTTGACAACACTATCCTTACATTTTTGTGTATCCTAAGCAATTTTATCACTATTGACAATCAATCAATAGGAGAGGATCTACTGCAACTTTTTAGACCTTGACTGGCTTCCAAAAGAGAAGATTTGACAAAGGAAACCTATGTAGGGCTATCTGATATAGTCTTTGAATAAGTGCCCAAAATCTTGTGAAGTTTATCTTTATCTTTTTATTTTCGAGTATAGTGCAACACCTATCTTCTTAAGTACCTTTTCCACTTTCTTTCAATGGCTTCCGCTCTCTCCTAGTAAATTTCATCCATGATAATTTCTCTATGGCTACATGTATCAGGCTCACTTGTGAAGACCACTAATAGCTTTCTTGGATGTAAATTTAGAGTTGCAACTCAAGAAAGTCTTAAAAACCTACTCTTGTTTGACGATATATGCCATTCAAGGGATATTGGGTAAGGAATAATTGATTATAGATTATAGATAGTAGGTGAGTTTCGATATCTCTTCCATGTTTGTGGCAATGTTGTTGGACCTAGAAGAAGAGAAGGAAAATGTTCATGTAATGACTAGAGCAATGGTGAAAGATAAGTTTTGGGAGGTTTAAATGATTAGTGTTGTTTGTGGTTCCTAGTCTTGGCCTTCCAATGGATGGAAGAGCCTACTCAACTAATAGTTCTCCCATTGTTTCTTGGCAACCATTTATTCTTATTTATAACCTTGTCATGGAGAACCAGAGGAGGTGAAAGGCCAAATAAGCTATGGTTTTCTTAAAACAAGTAGTGGGTTTCTATGAGGAACCTATTGTTAAATGGATGATTGATAACTTTGAAGAGGAGGATGAATAGTGCTCTAGCATTGGTATAGCTAGCTTTAAGTTGTAATATAAATAGGAAGAATTTTCTACGTATTTGGGACATTTTGTTCAATACTCTAGAATTTAAAGATAACATGCTAGAACAATCTTTGTTTACAATGAAACAATTTATTTATAGATTTTATAAAAGATACTAGTTTGAAATGTTGTATATTCTAAATAATTATAATAATATTTTTATATTTTTATATATATTTTAAAATCTTAGAAAAAAATTATTCATGAATTATATTAAAAAAATTGAAAACCACCTAATTTTTATATTAACATAGATAGAGGGCAAGTCATGTTAGAATTCTAGACGTCTAATTGGACTTTTATATCTTTTTTAATCGTCCAGGTCATCAACTAGCAGTCGTAGTATCCCATCGAGACTGTGTATTAGGGGAGAATTATTGTATAAAGATAATCATTCAATGTTTTGAATAGTGTGAAGGTTACAAATTTTCAACTAATAAAAATATATAATTAGTTTTTAAGTATTTTAAATTCAAAAATTCATGTATAAAATTTATGTTCTGCTTTGACGGTGGAAAAACTCTTCTGTTAAGTCAATCCCAAAAATAGGAGGATGATCGAACTCGTAGGTTTTGCTTCGACAATGGAATAAATCTTCAGTCAAGTCAATCCCAGAGATAAAAAGAGGAGGATAAACATATACAGTCAAATCCCGGATCTAAAAAGAGGAGGATCAAACGAAGTATTGGTTGCATTGAACTGCAAACCCAATAATCTGATAGACACCAGTAAGCTTCAAATTATGGCAATCCCAATATTATGTATTGTTGCTATATTTATTCAGTGTATGTTTGCTGAGGAAGCAGTGAAGCTAGGAGCAAGCCTTAGGCCCTCTGCTTCAAGCCAACAGCAATCTTGGCAATCCCCGGTCAAGAATTTCAGTTTTGGATTTCACCCAAGTAGAAACAGGGGACTCTATGTTGTGGGGATCAGCTTTGCTAGTATCAATGATTCAACTCTGGTATGGACTGCAGGCTTCAATGGCGGAATTGAAGTGGGAGAAGGAGGTTCCTTCACTTTACAGAATGATGGCAATCTACTTTTAAGCAATGGGACACAAATACTCTGGCAGACAAACACATCCAATCTAGGAGTGGCATCTGCAGATATGCAAGATGATGGGAACTTCGTACTGCAAAATAGTAGTTCAGTCACAGTCTGGGACACCTTTGCAAATCCTACAGATAGTCTGGTGGTCAATCAGAATTTCACTGTGAATCAAAGCCTGCGATCGGGTCCTTACACATTCACCTTGCAGCCCAGTGGAAATTTCACGCTGAAATGGAACAACAACATCACGTACTTGAATGAGGGTTCTCCACTAGCTACTACAGCAACTCTCACCAGCCAAGGATTTTTCGAGCTCTCCAATTCTTCAGCTGATTCGATCTTGTGGGCTCGGAGCATAGATTACACGGACAGTTCTATTGCGGTGCGAAGAATCAAGCTGGAATCTAATGGGAATTTGAGGTCCTATAGATGGGTTATGGATTCCGAGACATGGCAGCTGGCATGGAGTGCTGTGGAAGACCAGTGCAAAGTCTATGGATGGTGTGGAAATTTTGGGGTGTGCGTTTACAATGATACAAGTCCATATTGCAAATGTCCATCTTCAGATTTTGATCAGATAGATCCTAGTGATGCCACTAAGGGATGCAGGAGGCAACAGGATATAACACAGTGCAGCAATAATCAGAGTGTGGTTCAACTGGATCATACAGAATTCTTATCTTATCCGTCAGAATCAAACTCAGAGATATATTATTTGGCGAATCCAGATTGTTGGCAGAACTGCCTCAAGAATCCGAGCTGCACTGCATCTACAACGATGAATGATGGTACGGGCTATTGCAAGATGAAGACCAATAACTTCACCAGTGCTTATCAAACAGTAAGCATTGCAACCACGTCTTATGTAAAAGTATGTGGCCAAGGGCGGCCTCTAACCCCCCCGCCTCCTCCAGTTAGTATTGTGAATGACTCCAAGGTCCTTGCCACTGGAATAGTGTTGCTAATTACCATTTCTATTTTGTAATAAAATTAGTGTTATTAATTAGATGTTTAGTTAATTTTGTATTAGTTGGGAATTAGTTGCTTTATTTCGTTTTGTGTTAACTGCGAGTTATTTTCTTTCAAGATAGTTTGAAAAAGTTGTAATGGAATATATTTTACAAGTATTTGCATAATATATTGTAAGGGTGTTATTAAGAATTTGTAAGGGCTTCTTTAAGGAGGGGCTCTCATATTTTCACTAATGTGGAAGCTTAAAACTTCAAGCTTCAAAATTTCAAGGTGGTGGTGGTATCATGATTAATTTTTATTTTTAGCAAAAAGGAATATTAAATCTACAATTATGTTGTTAAATCTAAAAAAATTGCTAAATCAATTTTAAAAATTATAGATAAATGACATGTGGCAGCAAAATTTTAACAAAAAGGAATACTAAATTTACAATTATATTGTTAAATCCAAAAAATTACTGACAAGAATTTAAAAAATTATAACTAAATGATATGTGATAGAAAAAAATTTAGAAGTGGGTGAGGGAAACTTTCAGCCCACCTTAGAAGCTATGGTCCCATAGAGGGGGACTTCCTAAAATATTTCAATGGGTGCTCTAAGACTTTTTTGTATTATTCTAAAGCCTGTCTAAGCTTCAAAAATTGCTAGATATCTCATGAATTATATTGTTTTGCATATCCATTTCAACAAAGCATAATAATATAAAAGGAAAAAAAATGAATAGAATCTAAAACTTCAAATGATTGACAAGTGGCCAAAAAAATGTTTAAATTGGTGAGGGGAATTTCTAATCCCACTCCAAATACACCCTCTTAAAATTACAAATTATAGTGGCTCCTATTTAGCAGGAAAAAATTCTAATTAATCTTGTAGCATTTTTTTCCCTCATGAAACTGATGCTTCATAAAAATAGTTCTCCAAGCCCCTCCATAAGACCACATCCAAAGCTGCCTAGTTAAATTTAAAATCTAAAAAAAAAAAAATTCTTGCAGAAGATTCTATTTTATTCTATAGTATAATTTTTTTTTTTTGGAATCCCATTTCAAACAAGAGCTGCAGGCAACCAAGTTCCTGCCAAAGACTGGTATAACTGTTAAATTTTATGATCAGATTAAGTGCACAGAAAATTAATTCAAAATCAGACACAATAACACAACAGATACCCTGGGAAAACCCTCCTCTTGAGGGAGAAAAACCCAACAACAAAATCTCTCTTATATATTATTCAAGAAACAACACTCTCTTGTACAATAAGACCGAACTCAAGGCCAAGTAATAGCACCAACTCTAGATGCAAAGTACAGATTACAATTTGCTCTTCATATATATCAAAATCTGCTCTTGGTAGAACTTTGACCTGCCCTTGAAGGAAATTACACTTGGAGAAAATCGCAATTTGCTCTAAGATATAATTCGCACTTGAATATAGAATGAATCGAACTTGCTTGATCATTACAATGAGAAGATTGATCCATATATATACACAATGAAGGGACGACACCCTTTTAATACAAGTCGGCTAGCAACAGGAAAATAATACCATTCAAAGAGATGCATCCAATAAAAAGTAAGTCATCCTCATAGTAATTCGTGCCTCTTGAAATCGCAATACACCAAGAGGAGATGTCGGCCTTGATGGAATGTCTTTTTCAAATACACAAACATTAAATGATATTTAATTAGAGACGCGACTCTTCAAGAGTCTCATGTCGGCCAAGACAACGAATACAATAAATACAATTCAATAGTTGAAGGCTATATTAGAATTGTCTCAATCGGATCTAGAAGAAATCGACCAAAGCTACTATAATCATCAACACTCCCTCTCAGCTAGGGAGAGTACTTCCAGCTGCACAAGACATATCACCTCAGCGTGATGTCTACCATAATGGCTACAACCAAATGTGTAAAAGAAGAATATCACCTCATCGTGATATTTGATATCACCTCAACATGATATCAACCATAATGGCTACAACCATACTATGGTGTGTACAAGTGTTCATCACTTACGTGATGCTATCACCTCAACATGACTTTCACAAGTACAAGATGTGTCATGGAGTCACACACATGACATCCACCATGACTCTGCTCAGAGGGTGGAGACAAGGGCTTTCACCTCAAATCTCAAAGAGAAATGCATTAACAAGGGCTTGCACCTCAAATTCCTCCATTTCAGAGAAAAATGCATTAACAAGGGATTTCACCTCGAACTTCTCTCACAGAGAAGAACTCATTAAACAAGGCTCACTGATACTGAGACTCTTTCTCAGTCAAGGCTGGATTCTCCACCATACAAGGCTTATCTTGAAAGTACACAAACTTTATCCTGGAGAGAGGCTTTGTGAGAATGTCTACCGTATGCTCATTAGTGCTGATATACCTCAACTGTATAGCCTTTTGTAGTACCATATCTCTAATATAGTGGTACTTGATCTCAACATGCTTGGTTCTGTCATGGAACACAGGATTGACAGAAAGCTTCACGCAACTCTGATTATCACAATGAATGATAGTAGGCTCCATTGATTGTCCAAACAATCCTACAAAGAGCTTACAGAGCCACACTACTTCCCGAGCCGCCATACAAGCTGCAATATATTCTGCCTTTGTTGTACTCAATGCCACAGATGACTACTTCCTGCTGCACCAGGATATCATAGCAGAACCCAAACTAAAGCAACAAACATGGGTACTCTTTCGATCTGAAACACATCTTGCCCAATCAGAATCAGTATAACCATGTAACTCCAAGTCAACATTTGAAGTATATCTCAATCCATATCCAACTATGCCACATAAGTATCTCAGGATATGTTTAGCTGCAACAAGATGAATCTTTCTAGGATCACACATAAACTGATTCAGTGCTCACAACATAACAGATATCAGGTCTAGTGTTAACTAGATACATCAAGGACCCAATTAGTTGTCTATACAATGTAGGATCCACCAAGTCTGAACTAGTTGTAGTCTCCTTCAATTTATGTAGGTTAGTCTCCATGGGTGTAGACATGGATTTGCAATCCATCATACCAAATCTCTTAAGTATATCAATGGTGTACTTTCCTTAACTTAGAATCATCTCATCTGGTTTCTGCCAGACTTCTAAGCCAAGGAAGTAATGCATGAGCCCAAGCTCCTTCATCTCAAATTCAAAAGCCAACTCCTCCTTGCACTTGAGAATCAGGTGATCTTCTCCAGTAAGGATCAAATCATCAACATATAAAACCAAACTCAATGCATCACCATCAATTACCTTAAAGTATAGATTAGAGTCAGCAACATTCTTCAAGAAGCCCAAACTTGATAGGTAATGATCAATCCTTTCGTACCATGCACGAGGAGCCTGCTTAAGACCATACAAGGCCTTCTTCAGCTTACAAACATGAGACTCCTTTGCATGTACCTCGAACCCATCAGGTTGCTCGATGTAAACTTCTTCCTCTATCACACCATTTAGAAAAGTTGTCTTCACATCCATTTGATGAATCTTCCATCCTCTAGATGCAGCAATGGCAATGATGGTTCTGACAGAAGTGTAGCGAGCAATAGGATCAAATGTTTCTTCATAATCAACTCCCTCTTTCTATGAAAAACCACGAGCCACAAATCTTTCCTTGTACTTCTCTATGCTCCCATCAGCTGCATGCTTAATCTTGAAGAGCCATTTCGAAGATACCACAGATTTGCCTTCGGGTCTAGGAACAATGTCCCAAACATCATTCTTGAGAATTGATTGGTACTCCTCTATCATAGCATCTTTCCAAACTTGTTGACTGGAAGCTTCCTCCACATTAGAAGGTTCAGACTCAATAATCTGACCCATCAAGGCAACATAACTAGAGAACTTATGTGGCCTTTTACTTTCTCTGAATGTACCTCTAGGAGCTGCAAATCTCTCAGCCTCTTGCATAGTTTGTCTAGCCCAAAGAGGTCTCTTTCTTCTAAGCACAATATCGGTAGGCCCATCAGTAGGTTCCAAGGGCTCAACTGGATCAACATCTTCCTTTGGTTCAGAAGTCTCCCTTTGAATCTCAGGAGTATGATCAACTTCCATATTCTGAGGAGGCTCATCATTATCAATCTCCATATGAGTGCCCCTAGATCTCTTGAATGCTACATCTTCCTCAAATGTGACATCCCTACTGATCTCGATTAACTTTTGTCTAGGAATGCATATTCTGTAGGCTTTTGAAGTCTCGTTGTAGCCCACAAAGATTCCCTTCTTTCCACAAGGCTCCAACTTGGTTCTCTTCTCTTTTGGAACATGAACATAGACAAGATTGTTTGCCCTATGGAATGTAATTCAAGTACTACGTACTACTGAGCAAACTAAGTCATGTGCAGAACATGGAATAGAACAATAGAATAGAAATATATCATGTTTGAACATCAGATGCTTTATTCATTATCAGAAATATCACCATGTACAATCACAGAAGTATCAATAGTGCTATCAACTATGACCATTCACACATAACCTTCTCCTGACTACAACAAACTGAGTACATATAATGTTCGGCGGTAGTTAACTAACCAATCGACATGACGTTTCATAACAACAGTTATCACTAATCGGGACTTGATTACCCGAAAGTACATGACATGTATTATTCCCACTAACTATAGTTTTATTAGCAAATGGCCGACTACGACCGACTACAACAAAAGTAAAGATATACTACTTACATCACCCCCCCAAAAAGAAGTTGTCTTCCAGACGACTGAAAACCAAAAATGCCAACTCGAGTTCTTGCTTGGTGCTGGCCAATTCCTTTTATTTTCCCTGTGGCTGACTCTCCCTGTCGGCTGAAAGTCGATGCACCTCAACCACCTGTGTATCTTTTTCCACCACTAGTTGATCCTTCTCTGCCAACTGATGGTCACTCTCACCCCATACTCCGTCTCTCCCTACCAACTTCTCCTCGAGAGCTGCAACTCTTGTCTGCTTGGAAACCAACTGCTCTTGCGACTGCAATATGATGGTTGGTTGCACTACAAATGGGCAATTCCAATAAATCTGATGAGGGTCTGGGGGCAACGCCCCCAGCGGGGTCAAGGGGCAGCGCCCCTTGCAGGGTTGAGGGGTAGCGCCCCTGGCGCGCTCCCTGTCGTGATACAGGGAAGGGTTGAGGGGTAGCGCCCCCATGACGAAGACCAATTTAACTCTTCTGAAACCACTCGAAACTGCATTGCATGCCTCATTTTCATGATTTTTCCATAGGTTATGAATAGTGCTGACGGAGCCAAAAAATACAGATTTTGCATTATTTTTCTTAGACTTTACTTTCTTTCAGTCGATGCTTGGTGCGACAATGGATGGTACGACACTCCAATTACCGTACTGGTGATGCTTGCTAGCAACTGGTACGACATTTGCATTTGACTCCCTCTTCTGACGTCTCCCCTTGTTCAAGTCGACACTGAGTACAACTCCTTTTCTACACCGTACGACCTTCCCTTATTCAGTGCGTACGATCTTCTTTATGCATACAAACTTTTTTATGCGTACAGAATCCTTTTCCCACCGTATGGACTCTTCAATATGTCGTACAGATTTCTCCTTAGCACGACGTACGACCTCCTTCTTAATTCATACGACCTCTTTTCTATCAAATCGTACGACCTCTTCTTCAACTCATACGACCTCCTTAGCTGAGCGTACAACCTTCTCTTCAACTCGTATGACCTCCTTAGCTGAGCGTACGACCTTCTCTTCTCCTGTGCGTACGGACTTCCTCTCAAAGCGTATGGTTTTTCTAATGCAGCATACAACCTCTCCTCTTGTGCGTACGAACTTCCCCTTAGGGCGTACGACTTCTCTACAACGTATGACCTTCTCCAGACAAGCTAATCGTACAGACTTCCTTAGGCACCAAGGGCGTACAAACTTCTTCCTGCTTCGCCCTTCCTTTCTTCGTGTGATTGTCTTGGCTTTTGAATTTTTTTTCTCTCCTTTCCTCTTCTTTCCTGAGTGTGACCGTTCGATGTACTATATGCTGAATAAGAGTATTGCCTTTTGATTTCTTATATAACTTGCCATCCTTCAAATTTCTTTTATTTTTCCCCTTCAATTTTTTAATTCTTTCTATTTTTTCCCATTTCATCCTTTTATAATTTATAATTTTTCTTTTTTCCTCTTTTCAATTTTTCTCTTCCCAAATTTTATTTCTCTTTTATTATTCCTCCCTCTTTCTCTCTCCTCTTTCTTCATGTTTTGCTTTTTCTCATTTTCTCTTCCATTTTTCTTTATTTTTTTATTTTTTTCTTCTCTCTCATCTCTTTTCTTTTTTTTCTTTCTAATTTTTCAATTTTTTCAATTTTTTCATTTTTTAACTCCAACACAATTTTTTCATCTCGTACCTGTTCGGACTTGTGGACTCGCATATTGTCCAGTTTTGATACTCTTTCTTTGTACTCTCCATACTCGGCTGAAAGTTCTTGGCTGGGCCTTCCCTGTTTCTCTTCTTCCTTGATTTCCTCGATTTGTAGCATGTTACACTCTCTGTGGAACACTTCATAGTCTTCCATCTACCAATGAAATAAGCCATTCAGTGAGCTTGTCTCATCCTCCGAACAACTCTCAAGTTCAAGTACGCCTTCGATGTTCGGTTCCATAACTTTCCTTCCTTCGTCCACATTCGACTCACCTCCATCCGATTCAGATCTGGAGGAAGCCAATTCTTCCCTCACGGCCTAGTTCTTCAGGTTGATGACATACTTCCCCCAGTTGTTCTCGATCGAAAGTGTGTTCCTCTTCCAATTGTGATTTTCCTTCACTGCTATTAGCCATCCTCTCCCAAGTAGTGCATCGTATGCTTTCCTCTATAATGGGATGACGACAAAATTTAGCAAAAACTGTTGTGTCTCGATCGTCACCTTCTACGCCATCAACGTTCCCAACGACTTGATACCATGTTGATCAGCGCCAACCAGTTGGAATGTTGGCGGCCACGGTGTAGGCTTCCCAAGACTCTTCCATGTGTCTTCGAGTAGTACGTTGACTCCCGATCCTCCATCGATGATAGTATTTGTCAAGATATTCCCTCTGATCTCCATATGCACGACCGCTGAGATCTTCCTGATGTTCGCTATGAGCAATACTGGGTCGATTGTTTGTTCACCGTACGGTGGCAGTTCTGGTATCAATTCTTTCCTTCGTTCCTCCAATCACGATTGCTTTCCATCCCCGACGACGTTTGTGATCGCTAGTCGCAACTGCGACATAGTTTGGAGAAGGTCAGTTACTTTGATCGGTATGGTGGTTTGCAGTACCTGCTATATGATGTTGGTTTCTGCCTCCGACCGCCGAGAGGTTCCTGGCTTCTCCAGAGGTACTTTGTTTTCCTTCGCCATCTCTAGTTCCACTTCAGTTTTTGCTTCCTTCATCCTTTGTTTCTCCATACGTGGATCTGGGTACGTGGCCCTTTTTGCTTGTGCTCTGGTGATTGCCAGAACCTCTTGTTCTTTTAGTTCCAGCATGTGGATACCCTTTTGCTTAGGGCATTCGTTATCTTCATGATCGCCTGGTCCATACCACTTACACAATCTCCCTCCCGAACCTTGACCATTCTGGCAGTCCCTGGCGAAGTGGCCCCATTCATTGCACTTCCTGCATTAGATCATGGGCCTTCCTTTTGCATCGTATTGTATCATTTTTCTTGGACTTCTTTTGCTCTGGTAACCTCCAGGGGATGCATTGCTATTGTACTGGGGCTTCAGTGGTGTGTTTGGCGGTGTTGACGACTCTCCTTGAGTGAAGAGTACTTGTGTACCCCTTGCTCTCAAATTGTATGGGCATTCCTTGATGGAATGTCCCATAACTTAGCAGATATCACATAACATCTTCTTTGGACAGTTCGCTTTTATGTGACCTTCCCCATTGCACTCTATACACCACAGTTCTATACACCACAGTTCTCTGGCTTCCCTCGCGCTCTCTTTGTCGGACTTCGATTCTTTCATCATTCGCATCATATCTTTTCTGAGTGCTTGTACGGTTTTGGATTCACTGTCGCTCTCGTCTAGACTCTCCTTGTCGTCCGTCTTCTTTTTCTCTCAAGAAGATGTTTTATTTTCACTTTCTATGTCCATTGCCCGATTGTATGCTTCAGCGTACGACGAAGGAGGTACGACTTTCATTTTCTTTCTTAATGACGGAAGCAAGCCCTCGATGAACCAATTGAATAAACAATTGTTTATTGTAAAGTAAATCGATAACACATACTTGAATGATTTATACGAGATTTGTAGAGTAATTCAATAGAGTTTCAATACGGTGTCACAATTGATTCATTTATTTATAGATGCTCATATACAAAAAATAGAATAAGGGAACAATTCTAACATGCAGTGCCTTTTCTTAACTGCAAAGGTCCTCGATGCACATGCATCCTTATTCTTATCCTTACCATGATCTTTATTTTCTTTTATGCCCCATGATTAATAGTCTATGCTCCCATCTTCTATATCTTATTATCATCAAATCATATGTTGATGATACTTACATTCGACCATAGGTTTTTGCTATCTTTCTTATGTGCCTTCTCATGCCCTAATGTTACACTAGGCTAGATCTTGTGTTTATTGTGTACATCTTATTTCCAATCCAATACATCGCTTTAGGTAGTCATTATACTGATAAATGTCCCCTTTTACCACTAGACCATAGCCTATGTAGACTGCTCATTGACTAGGTGACTCCAATACTTTATGCATTGTAACATAATGTTATCTTCATTTTTGTTGGTCATTGATTGTAGGTCAGTAGCAACTTCCACTTAGAAAAAAGACCAAAGTGTACAACAAATATTATATCATATGCACTAGTTTACTATTAAGTTACTGCTTAGAAGCATACCATCTAATGTTATAACTATGGGGGATTGTGTTTAGCTTTAAAGGAAAAAAATCCTGTTGTCCCTAATTTTTGACTTGCTAAAATTGGGATAACCTATCAAAATTTTGATAAAATTTGAAGATTTTCTCTTCTAAGGCACGTTTTACGAGGTGCAAAGATTAGAAAATTTTAGTTTTGGGTCTATAGTCCTTTTGGCTAACATTTTTTTACTCTCTCGTCCATTTTCGTGAAATTCTGAGTCATTTTTAGTGTGTTTTTTGTCAATTTCGGGTTTTTGGGGCATCACTGCAAGTAGGGGTTTTGTTTTCTTATTACAAGTAAGTAATAGGAACTTTTTGCTCTTATTACAATAATAGGACTTTTTGCTCTTATTACAAGTTACTTTTTGTTTTAATTTTAAGTTGTAGGAACTTTTTGTGTAACTTACAAGTGATAGGAACTTTTTGCTCTTATTACAAGTTACTTTTTGTTTTAACTTACAAGTTGTAGGAACTTTTTGTTCACTTTACAAGTTACTTTTTAAAAATTCACTTGCAATGACTTGAAAAAGTTCCGATTTCACTTAAAGTCACTTGCAATGACTTAAAAAAGTTCCGATTTCACTTAAGTCACTTGTAATGACTTGAAAAAGTTCCGATTTCTTTTATTTTTGCTTGTAATGACTTGAAAAAGTTTCGATTTCTTTTATTTTTGCTTGTAATGACTTTTAAAAGTTCCTATTTGAGTAAAGTCACTTGTAATGACTCTAAAAAGTTCCGATTTCATGAAAATTAACTTGTAAAGTGCCTTGAAAAGCCCGATTTGAGTTAAAGTAACTTGCAATGAGCTCCAAAAGTTCCTATTTTAACTTAAATCACTTGCAAAGTGTATCTAAAAACCCGAAATGCAAGTAAAGAGTATTTTTGAAGTTATTTGTTATTTTGTTCACTTGCAATGAGCATCTAAAAACCCGAAATGAGTTTTGCAAGTGTTTTTGTGAATTTTGTAGCTTGCTCTTGCTCATATGTACCCCCATTGAAGAAATTTTTGGCATGAAGAACACTTGACAAAGTCTGCAACTTTATTAAATTCCCCATTTTTGCTTTACCATTGCCTCGTTTTTGCAGATTTGAGTTTGCTCAAGGCGCCTAGGGTTTTATTTATTTATTTATTTTTCTTTATTTTGGCTTGTAAACTCTTGTTGCAGATCTGTTTCTCTTTATTTTTGTTGTTTCTCTTCATTTTAATGTTTTGAAATCTTTTGTTATTAGGGCGCCTTTGTGTAAGTTTGAATCTGCATTTGATGGAAACGTTCATTGCTGAAAACACGTTTTTCATTTTTAAACGCCATTCATTTTCAACTATCTTTCATTCATTCCATTCCCTTTTTCATTTGCCCTTCATTCATTCCATTCCAATTGACCTTCATCTCATTTCATTTCACATTCACATTTCATTCCATCTCATTACCATTTTCTAGAAAAGAAGAAAAGAATAAAAATGCCCTAGAAAGCAAATCGGGATTTTTCCAATCAATTACAAGTAGGGTATTTTTGTCTAAAATGCAACTACAAGTTAGCACAAGGAAATAAACTTGCAATGGCTCCCCAAAATCCCGATTATACATTTCACTTGCAGTCAGCCTTCCAAAACCCAAAATTCACTTGTGAGCCCATTTTTGCATCAATTTATCCCTTCCCTTGTCAGTCTCGTTTGCACACATGATCTATCAAACCAAAAAATCAAGGCATGGGCATTGTTTTATAACAATTTCATCTTGAATAAGGTGTTATGGGTTCTTCATCAGTGAACAAAAGAAGAAGAGATACAACAGTAATTCATGGAGTAGCCTGAAGGTCAATAATCCTCATGAAACCATCTAGGGATAAAGTGAATTAAGCATGGAAAAAGAACGCAACGAAGAGAAGAACTTCCTTCCTAAAGAAATGGTACTACTCCAAGCTTGTGATAAGGTTGAAGTTCGCCAAGGACACAAAGATCATTAAGAATGCAAATTCCCATTCCAAGTTCGAGATGTCTTCACCAATCCTGAATACTTCAAGTTCTAAAATCTTGAAGCAGCATGAAGATCATCGCAGATGAAGGATGATGTAGATAGAGTCGTGTCTTGGACACTTAGAATAATTTCAATTATGCATTTGTAATTCTGTTTTGACAAATTACATGTAAAGTCATAAATTGTAATGACAAGTGGCCATGCTACTCGCATTATTGAAGATTGTAATTACATGTAATCAAGTTACAAGTCAAATTACAATAGGACTTGTAATTTGGAATAAGTCAATTGCAAGTAGTTGGTGGTTGAGAGAATTTCTCAAGTTAGTTGGGATCCTCCCACCTTTTTCTCATGACCTCTCTCCTATAAATACTTGAGAGGGTCCTTTGTAATTTTTATCTTTTTGGCAAGCAAGAAAACTCTACAGAAATTTGTACTCATAAAAACTTTGAGCTTTATAGTTATAAGTTTATCTTTTTCAAATAATATCAAAGAGTTATAGATTTCAGACTTTGTGTTGAAATCCTACTTTGCATCCATTGTGTTCTTTTGTCATTTTGGAGCATTACTTTGTGATTATTTGAAGATTGTAGAAGATTGCTAGGGAGAGTTTCAATTGAAATATTTTCAGACTTTCTGCTGTAAATGTTAAAGATTGAATTCATAGTTTAGAAGTTAAAGAAGAATTGCAAGTCTTTGTGCTCGTGACGATTCCAATTCATAAGTAGCTAATAGATACATCATCTTCACAGACTTTGTGCTGTCTTATGCTGTGTATTATCATTAGAATTATCTTTTAAAAGGGTAGATAGGATTGCAGATTTTCAAGACTTTGCACTTGAGATTGTTTTCCCGTCCCGAAGGAAGTGACGGAAGTCTTTGAGCTTTCAGGAAACTTCATTTCCTTTCTACTAAATTTATTACAAACTGTTGTTATAGTTTATTTAAAAGTTCATATTACTTTTCTGCAAAGAGAAAATAATTTAATCTCTCCTGAAACAAGAGGAAAGATTATCGTTCCGCCCATATTTGTTTTTAGTTATTTAGATAGGGGGAGCCTTCCCTTAAATAGGAGAGTTTAACTCACACACTGTGTTGAAATCACCATTTTGCCAAACCTCCTAAGTTTGCAAAATATTCAACCAACAAATCCATGAATTCCTAAAAGTTGTCAAAGATATTTCACATTGCCCATTGCCATGTTTTGACTTCTAATTATTTGGTTATTGAATTATGAGGCATTTTTAAATGTTGGTTAAAACTGGATGAAGTTTCTAAAAGTTACATGCATATCAAAATCACAGTAATGATCAACAACATACAAAAAACATTATATAAACAACTATTCTTCAATAATTAGAGCGCTGAAATCAACACCCACTTTGAATACCATGCCATGTATGGTGCTGCACATGTTCTTGATATATTGGAAATTGCCTTTCTTTAATTTTCCTTCTTTCTAAGTGCCATAATAAGCAAACAACTTAACAATTTGATCTTGCTCTTTGCAAAAAATGGTATATCAGAATATTTGCAATGACCATTTCACTGTTACCTAGGCCATTATGTATTACATAGTTCCTAGAATATCCTAAATATTGCTGATTAGTTATCCTGCTTTCCAACTTTGTTCATTCTTTTAACTCCTTGATTATGAGGCATTATTTATGATAGATTGCAACACATTTACTATTATAGGTCAGCGTAAGACCCATCTGCTAACAATACATTGGAGTGTTTTTGGAAGTGCAAAAAAGACTTTTTGGTGCGGAGATGGTGCTTTTCATAAGGTAACGCTACAAATCTATTTGGAACCATTAGCACATAAATTTAATAGATGTAGTTGTTTTGAGTTTTATGATTTATGTATATTATAAATAATTGCACTAACAAAAGCTATTTAAGTCATAAATTTCAAGCTTAAGCTTTTGATCTGGTTGTATGGTACATCGCTATATATTATATTGATGTTTTGGGCTGCTGAAGTCTAATAACAAGCAATGCAAGCATGTACAGATGAATTACAAGCAATGCCTAGCTTCAAAAAATTTATGCATAGACCATGACTAAGAAGTATGAAAACTAAAATACACATAAATCATAAAACTGAAAACAAGGCAATTGATGAAATTAATCCGCTAATGGTTCGAGATAGATTTGTAGAGTTACCTTATGCAAAGCATTGAATCATGAGCAAAAACCCTCTTTTCACTTGCAAATAAATTGCAACCTCTTCCTAGAAAATGTCTCTTTGGCTGTCCTCTAATACCAAATTTGTTGCAACCTATCAGAAATAACGCCTCATAATCAAGCAGTAAAACTCTGATGGCAGCTCGATTGAACCCATCACTAGTTAACTGTGCTGGCATTTGGTGGCTTGTGATTGGTGTGCATGAACAACTGCAGTATGTCAGAATGTGATTGTAGTTTCATGAGGCAAGAGAGCACGTAAGTCCCTAAGGGCTTTCTACAGTGATTAGTTCAATCACCCGCCGTCACATTTTCACTGCCATGCTACAGATTTTCCTGGACAGTTGACAATTAGGGTTTTTGGCAATGTTAATGAGCTAGGATGGTAGCAGGTTCCATGCAAAGGAGACATGGCTGGTTTGCAGGGCATTAGTTGCCACAGTCAATGATGAGGGCATTAAGATATATGGTTAGGGAACATTCTCTCTAGGTTACGGTATGTACTGGAGTTTATTTATTGCTGAAAAACGACCAGGTTAATATATTTGTCTATTGCTGGAAGACTTTTCTATGGTATGGATAGGTTGGTTTAGGGTTTTTTGTGCTTTTCTCCTGAATTTGTTTGTATTGTGCAATGTGGCTGTGTAGGGTTTCTTTCTATTTATGGACGGTTATGATTCTTCCTTCTCAATGATTCATAAAATTTGGGTTCCTGGTTTGCTTTAAATGCTATCTAATGCTTCAGATTCTTGTGATAATGCCCATTCAAACCTATGTAAAAGTTTTATAATTCGGGTCCCTATTAATTACAATTTAGAATTTGCCTTGTTCTAATAATGCGAATTCAGACCTATCCAAAGGTCTTAAATTTAGGTCTCTCTGCTGATCTATTAGCTTCCATCCTCTTTATGGTGCTAATATATCTTAGAGTTGCTTGTGTACTTTGTAAGTGCGCTTGTGATTATTGCAATGTACATGATAAAACATCAAACAATGACTCAACAATTATTACAATGCCACATATAGTTATAATCGCACAAAGATGTTTTCCAAATGGGATATACGCTATATCAAAATTATTAACACTTGCTACAACCAAGTTGAATTGGCTGTGCACCATAGATCAATGCCCATAACCTTCTGATTGATTCCTCGAAATGACCTGAAGGCAACAAAGTGAAGAATATAACGATGAGACTGTACTTAATATACACAACCAGAGTTTGATTTTCCAGGGATTTATGTTTAAGTCATTCATTGAAGACCAAGTTCCATAACTGCAAAATGAAACTGCGATGTGATTTTTTGGTTGCCTACTTCTTGGTGCTGCAGTTGTGTGGAATTCTGCTTAATCTGAGCTCCCATTTCCTGGAAAGTTGAGTTGTCTACTATGCATTTGTTCTGAGCTCCCATTGCCTGGAAAGTTGAGCTGTCTACTATACATTTGTTGCAAGGAATTTGGAGCGTTCTTTGTAAAAAAGAGAAACGATTTAATGTACTTGTTTCAGAAATCCTTTGATTTCTAATGAGACATGGAAACTATTTCTTCTTGTAAAAATAGCTGAGAAGACACTCACAAGCGCTTTTAGTCTGTGGGGCTGTTGCCTAGATGTAGTTATTAAGCTTTACATATTAATTGTTTTGGTTAATACAGTTTCTAGTTCGTAGAATTTTGTGTGACAATTAGATTATTGTTCTCTGCCTATACATACCAATGAGAATCTTTCTTATATACAATAACAATAGAATTTTTAAATTTCTTTCCTAGAATGTGCTCAATGTTGCTGATTATTTAACCTCTGCATTGCAAGCTTGTTTACTCTTTTTACTGCTTGGTTATGAGGCGTTATTTCTGATAGATTGCAACAGATTTTCTATTGTAGGTCAGCGAAAGAGACATGTTATAACAACACGTTGGAGTGTATTTGTAAGTGCAAAGAGGATTTTTGCTTGTCATTCGGTGTTGTTCATAAGGTAATCCTACAAATCTATCTCAAAACATCGCTGATTTGATTTTTAATAGCTTTTTCAATTTCACTACAAGTTTCCAACCATCATTCAACAAATCATCTTCAACAAATCATCTTGAAAAAATAACAATGTTCAATTATAGACATTACAAAGTTTTACCAGCCAAAAATGAAAAGCTCCAATATTTGATAGTCATAAGATGCATAGTAAGTACACTATACAATTAGTCAATGCCAATAGCCAATAACCTTACTCTGTAGCTTTCTTCCACTATGTCTATGGATCTTTTGCTGAGATCACTGACAAATTAAAGCTCCATTTCAACATTCCTATCAACCATTTTCTTTGCTTGATCAACATTGCTCCCAACATTCTGTAAAGTTTGTATGATAATTCATTTAATAAAACATTTCAAAATAGCATCCAAAATCATAAAAAACAATCAATAATAACAAAGACAGCTTCTCAAAATACTTTCATGGCCACTTTTGCACCCTTAGCCATTTCAGCACCTCTGTGACTGATCTCAATTGAATTTATTTTGTGAATATCTACGAAATATTTTGTGGGAACAGATAATGCCATCCCAATCTATACATGCAACCATCACATATGGCTTTACAAAAACCAAAAACAATACAATTAGAACAATATTTCACATGCATTAAATCATAACGCCAAAGAGACATTTTAGATACCGACCCCTATAATGCCTTCCAAAAAGTCAACACCAACAATTATAGAACGCTTCTTCTTAATAATACAATTTGGAAAAATACTCAAGACACGGGGGAAAACTAGATCTTTTGCAGCCTTCTTTTCCCTTCAGATTTTTAGCTATATTAAATGCCTTGTTTGAACAACAAGCACTCCATTTCACCAAACATCCCTTACAAGCCATTCTAGATGGGTTCGTTTTATGCATTATGCAGATCTAAGTGTATAATAGGTGAAATAAATAACAAATTGTTTTGTTCTTCTCTCAAGCTTGATGTATTTAAGTAATCTGCAATTCATAATATGATAATTGAGTTGTGTTGTTGCACATGCACACATGCATTTCAGGCCAACCGCAACCCTCACAAGAAAAGTAAAGCAGATACTTTCACTGCATCGTTGGCTTGTCTTATACCTGCAGGTATTTTAAAAACCTTTACTTAAATCATTTGCACATGCATTTCATTAGCTTTATATAATTGAATTTTGGAATTTACTACTTGCTGTGTTCACTTGTATTTTCAAGCATCTTGACTTGAAATTAGCATTCAAAATCACTCAAAAAATTTATTTTTTATTTTTATGTAACAAAATTTATAGAGATCCTACAAACGATTGTAGCTGTTAGTTTTGAGTGATCTATTTCCAAGCAGAAATAAGTCGTTTGTACTTTTAAAGTTTAAAACACATTAATCTAGTGAATAAACATTGGTCAATTTTGGTCATGTCTCTTTGTATTCGATAGCATTTTTGCTTAATGAACAATTTTTTGATACAACTTCCATTGTTGCTTACTGTCTTTAGTATATTTGGTTTACAGATATTGTACTCCCTTTAGAGCAAAGGGTTGCATACACACCAAGCTGGTGCTTAACTTGTCTTATTAATTGTTCCCATTGTTGCTATATGATGGACAAGATGGAAACAAAATTGGTCTCAAGAAAATCATTAGAGAACTATAAACCCATTAGTAGGGATCTGTTAGATCAACCAATTGACACAGTATTGGTATACAATAACATGTTTAGGATAAAACCATTTGTATATTACCTAGGCGATTGTCTTTTTGACTCTTTCCAGTTGTTGTTACATATGCAATACACTTCTGTGCAACTATAGAATGAAATTATTGACTATTTTATCAATTGCCTAGAAAACAATGATCTTGACGCTTTAGTTTCCTACAACTTTGAACTAGACCTGCACACATTGTCTAGATTACATGGAGTACATGGAGTCAGCGATTGATACATATTTATGACGTATGTGGTTGTCAGCAATTCAAAAGCCAAATTGTAATGAATACAGCCTTTGGGGGGATGTGTTTTGTATTAAGTGGCTAGCAAAATGGCTGAATATTGAAATATGTATCTGGTCTTCAATAGCAAAAACAAAGTACTTGCATTTCAACGAGGGCTCACAGAAGAATGCATATTCTATCTTGTTCCATGATTAAAACCTTGAACAAGGACATTTTGAACCACTTATTAACAAAAAAAGAACTCTGCTCTAGGCATAGATTCACCAAGGTCAAACGCCAAACACAATTTTAGAGTCAGCTAAGAGTTTTGCAAAAGACAACTTAGTTCATACATTGTCTAACTTGTGCAAAAATGCATTGTCAATATCAGATTGTGGAGATAGTCTTTTCAAAAAAATTGCTACTTTGATGAACAACAAATATGATAGCCAATGTCTTAGACAATACATGGCTCAATCCTTTTGCAATGCAATACTCCATCGAGACAAAGTTGCATTGAATTGTATCAATACATCTATCAAATCTCACTTGACCATTGGTGACATCCCAAGTTGGGAAGCATTTATTGCAAAGGTTGGACAACCATACGAACAAAGCAGAATTGAAGGAGCATATTTTTGTTTTGAATGGCTATCCTACATTTTGCAAGTAAAGATGAAAATTTGGTCATTGACCAGTAACACATGTATAAAAGAGTATTGCAAATGTGTTAGGCCCACCAAAGCATACAATATCATGTGTCACCAAGTCAATGGCATGCATACACACTATACGCCATATGGAGTAGACATTATTATGGCAACTAGCGGTAATGTTGGACAATAAAAAAAAACATTAGTTGAAGCAACACAAAAAATCAGTGTCCACAAATTGAAACAAACTATTCGAAACAATGCACATGTACATATTAACACTTCCACACTGTTAACAAATACCTCTAATAAAATGTGCCACGGCCCCAAACCTATTCGTAACAGCCAACATGTACAATTTGACACCACTCCACAATTGACAAATGTCTTTAATAAAATCTTGCATGACTCACTTCGCAAAGTAAAGCGACAAATGTGTGAAACAGCTAAAATTCAATGCATACAAAATTCAACAAAGAGATAAAAGATAGCAGTAGAATCTTACATGGCAAAAATTTAAGACACATCAAAACATGTGTGTGCAATTTGCCAACGACTCCATTTTAAGAAAAACATAAAAAAACTTACACAAAAATAAAAGACACATACCAATTACTATTATCAAAGAAAAAACACATTTTTGGAAACAAGATATGCAAGTTTTGTTCTCAGCATTTGCAACAAAACATAAAACCACCGTATGCGACCCCAAAAAAGATCAAAAGAAACAATCCATTACGACACACAGCTATGCTTTCAGAACTTGAAGAAAGGATGGTGGCAGTTCAAATTGCATTTGCACAAATATGGCAACTGGGACACAAGATGTCTCAAATTGGATTATCTGGAATCATTATCAATGTGCCAACCGACATAAACATCATACAAACGATATTGCCACAATCATGTAATGAAACATGGACAGTTGCTGTTGCATTAAAGAGACGTTTGCAATACACAAACACGTATCAAAAGGGAAGAGTGTGACCAAATACTATTATGAATGCCCTGAATGAATTGTGCAAAACAACACTATACAAAATGCACAATGTAAAATTGAATAAAAAGTGGCATGAGCATTTGTACCCTTTACAAGAACAGGTCCTTGATGTCGAGTCTTCATCAATTGACGACGACAATGAAATTGACAATGCACTAGACATTGTAATAGACACTTTGATACATGGGTTTACTGAGTCAAGAACTATACATTCTCTCCAAAACAAAGTAATAGAGATTGCACCAGCAAAAGGAAAACAACCTCTAGGAATGTTCCAAGATAAATATGCAGAGGAGATGAACTTCCCCACACTTTTTTTTGGGGAGCCACGTGACGAGGCAATTGAAAAAAGACTCATATCAAAAAATCGCCCAATGGGAATTGCAAAATTGAAATCGATGATTTGCTTATCATACCACTAACTTATTTTTCAAAACTATCAAAATACTAATTGGCCAGGTCTTTTCTACCATATGGATACGAATCCGCAAGGGAAAACTACAGGGAAGAACTCTACTAGCAAAAGATGTAATGTTCCCTTCTAATTAATCTTCTGAGAATCAGTGGATTAGCCTATTAAGTCGACCCTCGTAGGCTAATGGTTCTGGTTAGAGGGTCACCTGATTGGGCACTTGGTCGGTAAAATGTAGTGTTGGTATCCGGAGTATGGTGACGAGGTGAATTTGTGCATTTGGCATGTTATTGGAGCTTAAAATTATGGTCTTCACCATTTATTTCACTTTCTCAGGCTTCGGGACCATGTGTCTATTATTTAAAGGGGTCACTTTATATTTTTCAGTTACTATTCATTGATAAAGTGAAAAAAGAACATAACTTAAGTGAATAGTGCCATTTTAATGAATAGTGTTTTCAATGAAAAATTATAAAAGACCAAGAGAAAGTTTGACCTCCTTATGTTATGTGAAGTTTTTGCTGCTTGAAGCTTGTAAGTTGGAGTTTGGGAAAGAGGGAAACTAGGGTTCCTGATTTCTGCAGTGGGTGAGCCTGGTGGGGGCTTGTTGTTCGAATTTTGGCTTTTTGATGGTGTGAAATACCACCTTAAAGTTGCAGATCAGAGTTGAATGCTTCATTTAGTACCATATTTTGCTGTTTGCAAGTGATTAAAGTCATCTTTTGGAAGGGTTTTTGCTGCTAGCATCTCCATTTGCCACTATGAAGGTATTGTTTGCATTTTAGAAGGATTTTGGAGCTGATTTGAGCATCTACAGCCAGCCGCATTATTTTGAGGGTTTTATCAGCTCAAAGGAAGAAAAATGCCTATCTTTAGTATCTGCAATTTCACCAAAAGGGGGCGCCCTTACCCTAGGAAGCCTTCCAATCCGGATTTTTGGTGGGAGAAATTTGTATTTTAGTTTGTGTGAGCAATTTACTAAGGGCGGGTACTGTAGCAAATCACTATTCACTGTGATGTATGGCTGTAAGTTAAATTAATTCATAAGATGTGTTTCGTTTCGAACTTGATGCAAGTCCTCTATTTCATGTAAGCTATTATATTATGAAGAATGTATCCTGGCTATCAAATTGAGTCTTTACTTAAGTTGTCTCAGTAGATTAGTTGTTTAATGTTCCTATTGCATGCATGTGCTTGTTAATATCAATAGTATTATTGCCATCAAACGCAAAAACATAAAAAAGAAGAAGAAGAATATCAATTGGAAACAAAAAAATCAGACCTACAAACTCAGTGAAAACAAATCAGCAGTGTGGTGGTTCACTATAGTGGTATCAGAGCGGTTTTCTGTCATCCTTTGGGTTAGAAATCAGCTCCATTGATGCACCAAAGTGACCGGTACAAGAGGTATACAGCTAGAGAAGAAAGGAAACAAAAACAATGGCCACAACCTCCTGAAGAAGACACTTTATCAGCTGCTATAGCAGCAAGGCAGCAAGGGATTGGTCCATCCAGCACCATGGGGGAAAGAGAGGAAGAGAACCCCCTCAAAGATAGAGGTAGAGATGAGGAAGAACGGGAAGCAAGGGAGATATTCAGACAAATGGCTACAGGGCAGCAGCAAGTAGCAATGGCTATACAAGCACTTATGACGCAGTTACAACAAATGAACAATCAAGGAAGAGCAAACTGTGACCTTGATGATAACAGGAGTGTAGTTGGAACAGTTAGAGGCCAACAAACACATTCTCGCACTGCAGATAGGCCAACACGACCTACCTTTTTGAGAAATGAAGGAGAGATGAATGCCGAGGAAGTTGGTGAACCAATGTTTGCGGATGATATGATGGCCGCAAATGATGAGTGGGAGTTGTTGACACCTCAGGTGAGAGAACACCTAAGCTTTGACAGGTTTCTGAGCCAAAGAAGAGAGCATTACAAAGAAAGACCGAACCGGAGACCAAGAGGACAAAACAAAGATCAACATAGTGACCTTATGCATGCCACCAACAAACTCACGCTACCTACATTTGATGGCAGTGGGATGGTTACAGCTCAGTCTTGGGTTCATAAGTTGGACACCTTCTTGAGCCTTCGACCCATGGCAGAGGCAGATGCAATTAAGTATGCTACACTGCATCTAGAGGGAGCAGCCCACCACTGGTGGTACCACGGGTTGGTGACCTTGCAGCATGATCGTATTACTTATCAAGAGTTTGTTGATCGGTTGATTGAACGCTTTGATAGGCAAGATCCGGAAACATATTTCAGAGATCTAGCCCGACTCAAGCAGGTTGGGAGTTTGGAGGGATATATAAGTGATTTCCAGCGGTTGTCAGTTATGGTTCCCAACATATCCGAAAGAAGATTGGTGATGTTATTCATCGAAGGACTCTTGGAACCATTGAGAGGTTGGATCAAAGCTTTTGATCCCCCGACCCTGCAAGAGGCTATGAAAAAAGCTAGGAACATGGAACTTGCAACTCCGCAAAATAAGTCCGCATCTAAAGCATCATCTTCATATAGGGACGAAAAAGAATTTCCTAAGAGGAATGAGAAATTAGATTCAAAAGGGAAATCAACAGCATTGTTAGACAAATAAACCATCGATGACTTACACAGGAAGAAGTTGTGCTTTTATTGTAAAGGAACCTATGATGCAAACCACGACTGTCCTCTGAGGCCTAAGGGGAAAGCTAATCGAGTAATGTGGGCGTACTATGAGGATTCTGATTCCAAAAAATCAGACCAGCACACTGAGCATGAGGAGTCCGAGGTGGAAAAATTTGAGAATGAGGTTGAAAATGGCGCCGAGATGGAGGAGGAAGTTAAGCTTCAAGAAGCACGTCTCACAAGCATATAGTGAGAGGGCTCTTTCAAAATGCGAGGGGTCTTAGCTGGGAAAAAGATCATTACCCTATTGGATACAGGTGCCACGCATAATTTCATTGATGCAAGGCTGGTTGAAAGGCGTGGAATTCAGACTGAAGAATTTGAGGGCATAAGAGTGAAGGTCGTGGATGGCTACGCCCTCAAGTGTGATAGGATGATTGCAGACCTTCCTATGAGGTTAAATAATTATGACTTTAAGGAAGATTTCTATGTGGTGAATATGGGAGACACCGATATGGTCCTAGGGATGAAATGGCTTCATGACATTGGAGAGTTTACCCTTAACCTTCGGGATATGGAGATGAGATTCAGGGTGGAAGGAATCATGTACTGAAAGCCATTCGGGATAGCAATTTCAGAATGATATCTCTGAGTAGAATGGAGAGACTCATGCGACACGACATGATTGAATGGGCAGCTGAGTGTATGTTGATGCCATCACAAGAGGAGCAGAAAATCCCAGTTTATCATCCCAACATACAGGAGTTGAGGATCAAACATGCTAAGGTGTTCAGTGAGATCCCACCGGGTAGACCACTGGACTGTGGTATTGAACACATCATCGAGTTGGAAGAGGGTGCAAAGCCCATGATTGTCACACCTTACAGGCATCCTAAGCAACTTAAGGATGAAATAGAGAAAACTATTGAGGAACTGCTCGCTATGGGACACATTAGACCTAGTAAGTCACCATTCGCTTCATCCGTTGTATTAGTAAAGAAAAAAGATGGTACCTTGTGGATGTGCATTGACTACAGACTGCTAAATAAAAGGACAATCAAAAACAAGTATCCTATTCCCCGGATTGATGAGCTGATAGATGAGCTACACGGTGCCCGTTGCTTCTCAAAAATAGACTTGAGGTCAGGGTATCATCAGATTCGTGTGAGGGAACAAGACATTGAGAAAACAGCCTTCCGTTGCCATTGTGGACACTTTGAGTTTGTGGTTATGCCATTTGGGCTGACCAATGCACCTGCTACATTCCAATCCACTATGAATAGGATCTTCTAGTCACAACTGAGGAGATTCGTACTTGTCTTCTTTGATGACATCTTAGTATACAAGGCTTGGGATGAGCATATTGCACATCTAGACACGGTACTAGGAATTCTGGATAGCGAGTCTTTGTACGCAAAGGAATCAAAATGTGACCTGGCAATGACTGAACTGTTGTACTTGGGCCATATTATCAGTGCAAAGGGTGTGCGTATGGATCCAGACAAGGTCAGGGCTATTATAGAGTGGCCGACTCCCGAGAATCTTACTCAGCTTCGAGGATTTTTCGGCTTGTGTGGTTTCTACCGCTGATTTGTTAGTGGCTATTCACGTCATGCAGAACCACTCACGGACCTAAAAAAGAAAGGGGCATTCGTTTGGACTCCTGAAGCGCAAGAGTGTTTTGAGAAATTTAAGCAGTCAATGATCTCTTGTCCTGTCCTTGTGTTACCATATTTCACTAACCCTTCGAGCTTCAGTGTGATTCCTCAGGTGAAGGGATTGGCGCAGTCTTTATGCAGGACAAACATCCGATAGCTTTCAAGAGTCGAAACTTAAGAGGACCCGAGAGGAGCTACAACATTTATGACAAGGAAATGTTGGCCATCATGCATGCATTGGCCAAATTCAGGTAGTACCTCGTAGGCAACAAATTTTGCGTTAAGACCGATCATAACAGCTTGAAGCATTTCGTCGAACAGCGAGATCTCAATGATCGTCAGTAGAAGTGGGTCAGTAAGTTGCAATCATACGACTTTGACATCGTTAATGTCAAAGGGACACAGAACATTGTGGTTGATGCCTTGTCACGCCGACCGCATTTGAACTCTATGGTCGAGATTTCAAAGAATTGGAGACACCAGATTATAGCAGAATATGCCAAAGACTCGTGGGCTTCCGACATCGTTGAGGGTTCAGTGTAGGACAACAGATATTCAGTTGTAAACGATCTTATCATTTACAAAGGTAGGATCTTTTTGACCTCAGGATTGGAGATAAAGAACACGATATTAAGGGCCTTTCATGATGTACCTATGGCCGGACATCCTGGATATTTCAAAACTTACAAGCAGGTTCGGGAGCGTTTCACTTGGAAAGGACTCAAGTCAGATGTCCTCAAATATGTCAGAGAGTGTCCGGTTTGTCAGCAAAAAAAATAGGAACACAACTATTCGGTTGGGCTACTTCAGCCACTTCCGATTCCAGACAAGAAGTGGGAATGCTTGTCGATGGATTTCATCACGGGCTTGCCGAAAGCCCAGGGGAGAGATTGTATTTACATAGTTGTTGATCGCCTCACCAAATATGCTCACTTTTTTCCGATAGCAACTACATATTTAGCTACACAAGTTGCCGAGCTATTTTCCGTGAGGTATTCAGGTTGCATGGGCTACCTCGAAGCATTGTCAGCGACAGGGATAGTTGGTTCTTAAGTCACTTCTGGCAGGAACTATTCAGGCTCTGTGGGACTGAACTTACTCCGAGCACTAGCTACCACCCGCAGACAGACGGTTAGACGAAAATTGTAAATAAATGGGTGGAAGGATACCTTCGAAACTATATAGCAGGGTAGCAAAGGGGTTGGGTGAAGTGGATTCATCTTTGTGAGTACTGTTATAATACCACTCACCACATGTCAATTCAGATGTCCCCGTTCATGGCATTATATGGGTACGAGGCACCAAACTTTCTGGATTTATTGTTGAGTGACAGCAGAGTGCCCAGCGCTGGGAATCTTTTACAAGAGAACCAAGACATTATGAGAGCTCTCCGTGAGAACATTCAGAAGGCACAAAATCAACAAAAACAGTATGCGGACCAGAGGAGAGTGGAGCATTCTTTTGAAGTTGGGGACATGGTGTATCTGATGCTGCATCCCTATCGCCAGTCCACTCTCAGAAAGAGTGGTGTAGAGAAATTGAAGCCCCGGTACTATGGACCCTTTAGAATCATCAGGCGGATAGGCGAAGTGGCCTATGAGTTGGATCTACAGGCAGAAAGCAAGGTGCACAATGTGTTCCATGTATCACGCCTCAAGAAGGCGTTAGGACATCGTGTTGTTCCTTCGACAGCTCTACCACCCCTAGATGATGAGGGGAAATTGATTCTGGTGCCCGAAGCCATCTTGGATGTCCGTGAGAGAGTTGTGGAGACGGGTCATCAGGGAATATCTAATTAAATGGAAGGACTTGCCGGTAGAGGACGCAACATGGGAGAGCGAGGACATCCTACAACATCCAGAGTTGAGATTGCTTGGGGACAAGCAATTTCAGGGAGGGCGGACTATAATGTCCCCTTCTAATTAATCTTCTGAGAATTAGTGGATTAGCCTATTAAGTCGACCCTCGTAGGCTAATGGTTCTGGTTAGAGGGTCACCTGATTGGGCACTTGGTCGGTAAAATGCAGTGTTGGTATCCGGAGTATGGTGACGAGGTGAATTTGTGCATTTGGCGTGTTATTGGAGCTTAAAATTATGGTCTTCACCATTTATTTCACTTTCTCAGGCTTCAGGACCATGTGTCTATTATTTATAGGGGTCACTTTATATTTTTCAGTTACTATTCATTGATAAAGTGAAAAAAGAACATAACTTAAGTGAATAGTGCCATTTTAATGAATAGTGTTTTCAATGAGAAATTATAAAAGACCAAGAGAAAGTTCGACCTCCTTATGTTATTTGAAGTTTTTGCTGCTTGAAGCTTGTAAGTTGGAGTTTGGGAAAGAGGGAAACTAGGGTTCCTGATTTCTGCAGTGGGTGAGCCTGGTGGGGGCTTGTTGTTCGAATTTTGGCTTCTTGATGGTGTGAAATACCACCTTAAAGTTGCAGATCAGAGTTGAATGCTTCATTTAGTACCATATTTGTTGTTTGCAAGTGATTAAAGTCATCTTTTGGAAGGGTTTTTGCTGCTAGCATCTCCATTTGCCACTACGAAGGTGTTGTTTGCATTTTAGAAGGATTTTGGAGCTGATTTGAGCATCTACAGCCAGCCGCATTATTTTGAGGGTTTTATCAGCTCAAAGGAAGAAAAACGCCTATCTTTAGTAGCTGCAATTTCACCAAAAGGGGGCACCCTTACCCTAGGAAGCCTTCCAATCCGGATTTTTGGTGGGAGAAATTTGTATTTTAGTTTGTGTGAGCAATTTACTAAGGGCGGGTACTGTAGCAAATCACTATTCACTGTGATGTATGGCTGTAAGTTAAATTAATTCATAAGATGTGTTTCGTTTCGAACTTGATGCAAGTCCTCTATTTCATGTAAGCTATTATATCATGAAGAATGTATCCTGGCTATCAAATTGAGTCTTTACTTAAGTTGTCTCAGTAGATTAGTTGTTTAATGTTCCTATTGCATGCATGTGCTTGTTAATATCAATAGTATTATTGCCATCAAACGCAAAAACACAAAAAAAGAAGAAGAATATCAATTGAAAACAAAAGAATCAAACCTACAAACTCAATGAAAACAAATCAGCAGTGTGGTGGTTCACTACAAAAGATGTCAAGTACAAACCAAACCTTGAAAAAATATTGCGATCAGATATTGGATATATAGATTTAAAAAATATAAGAAATTCACCAGACTATTTGCAATATCTTAAGAAGAATGTTTTTGCAATGATACGACAATTAGGACCACCAACCTTCTTTGTGACATTCACTAGTGCAGAGCAAAATTGGACCCATTAACAAAAACATTGGAAGAATTGTACATATCACATTACACAAGGTTGAACCAAACACAATCTAATTCATCTCCCGACATTGACATTTTCTCTTTAATAAAAAACAATCCAGTCACTTGTACACGCTATTACAAACATAGAATTAATGCAATGAAAAGATTACTATGTTTAGATGAAACCTTCTTTCGAAAGGTAGTGGACTACTTCTCAGTTACAAAATTCCAAAACTGAGCCAATGAACATGATCATTTTATGCTATGGGTTAAAGATGCACCAGTCTATGGAAAACATAACAATGCTACTATTCAACAGTTTGTGGACACATATATAACTTGCAATACAGAAAGTTTAGATGATCAAATAGCTAAATTGCATACACATCATCACACTAAACAATGTAGAATCATAAAATGGAAAAAGTGTCACTTTGGTTTCCTACAACCACCTATGAGAGCAACAACAATACTTGAACCATGCATTGACAAAGAACAACACAATATGCATATTGCTAAGAAACTAAATTCGACTTTGGAGACTTCAAGTTATGATTCTTCTATATCCTTTGAAGATTTCTTAGACAACATAAACATGATTGAAGATGAATACATACAAGCAATACGATCTACATTGGTTAGGCCAACATTGTTCTTAAAAAGAAGACCAGCTCACATATGGAATAATTCATTTGCAACCCACATTCTGCATTTGTGGCAAGCAAATACAGATGCACAATTTGTTCTCAATGCATATGCTGCAGCAACATACTGTAGCTCCTACATGACAAAATGCAATAACTCAATGACAAAAGCATTCAATAAGATACGCACAGACCACAGACAGCATAGCATTGATGCCATAAATATGCTAACAAAACTTGGCAACGCCTTGCTCAATTTATAGCAAATGTTTGCTCAACAGGCCGTACACATTGTGCTTTCACTTCCGCTTAACTATAGTTCACGAAAATGTAGATTCATAGACACTTCTGCTCCTGAAAATCACACATTTATTTAAAAGTCTTCCAAATTTCTAAGCAATGAACCAGATGAGTCACAAAATGTTGCTTGCAAAACCTTGATTGACCATTACATTGCACGCCCTAAAGCATTGATCAATATTTGTTTAGTAGAATTTGTTGCAGAATATAGAATAGCAAAAGGGAAATTCACACAAGAACCAAACCACAAATTATCAGATTTATCAATTACAATAGACATGTTGACATCGAAAACTATTACAGGGAGAAACTTCTGCTATATGTTCCTTTTTTTGTTAATGAGAACACATTGAAACAAGACTTCACAACATGGCAACATGCTTTTTCTAACAATCAAAAGACAGTACAACTTAACAAAGCAAAGTATACGTACAATGTAAATGAATTGTGGGGTGACATTGACGATGCTATTATTGATGACAACATTGACAATTGTTAGTTTTATGATCAGATGTAATGCACAGAAAATTAATTCAAAATCAGACACAATAACACAACAGATACCCTGGGAAAACCCTCCTCTTGAGGGAGAAAAACCCAACAACAATATATCACTTATATATTGAATCAACACAATAATGATCTCCTTACAATAGGCCGATATGTAGGCCCAAATACATGCACCAAAGAGTGATGCAACACAGCAATAAAGAGACAAATTGTTGATGAAATCTCAGCCACCAATAATGTCGATCTGCCTTGAGAAGAACTCGCACTTGAGATGAAGGATGAACTATGAATGAATTGATTCCAAGTGAGATACAATGAAGGTGTATATATACATGATGGGATGGAGAGATGTGACCTTTCAAAGAACACAAGTCGGCCTTGACAAATAATCGCGCCTCTTACAAGAGGTCGGCTTCCTTAGTAAATCGAGCCTCTTCAATAAATATTAATTATCATTAACAAATGACATTTCTCTTGAGCAATCGCAATCTTCTATAAATTAAATAGCCTCAAGGCTATAATTTAATTTAACCAATGATGTAAGGAGATCGCTAGAAGAATGCTATTGACGCTGCCATAAACATTAACACTCCTTCTCAGCTAGGGAGTATACTTTCAGCTACACAAGACATATCACCTCATCGTGATGTCTACCACTATGGCTACAACCATATGTGGAAAAGAAAGATATCACCTCATTGTGATGTCAGATATCACCTCAACATGATATCAACCATAATGGCTACAACCATGTATGGTATGTACAAGTGTTCATCACTTGCGTGATGTTGTCACCTCAACATGACTTTCACTATGGCTCTCCCAGAGGGTGAAACACAAGTACAAGAAAATCATCACAGACTCTCTCACGTGATGCTGTCATGGAGTCACACACATGACATCCACCATGGATCTCCCAGAGAGTGGAACAAGGGCTTTCACCTCAAACTTCTCTTGCAGAGAAGAATGCATTAACAAGGGATTTCACCTCGAACTTCGCTCACAGAGAAGAACTCATTAAAGAGGATCATTGATACTAAGACTCCTCAGTTAAGGCTATATTCTCCACCATACCAAGCTTATCTTGAAAGTATACAAACTTTATCCTAGAGAGAGGCTTGGTGAGAATATCTGCCGTCTGCTCATCAGTGCTGATATACCTCAACTGTATAGCTTTCCTCAATACCATATCTCTGATATAATGGTATTTGATCTCAACATGCTTGGTTCTGTCATGAAACACAGGATTGACAAAAAGCTTCACACAACTCTGGTTATCACAATGAATGATAGTAGGCTCCATTGATTGTCCAAACAATCTTGCAAGGGGCTTACGAAGCCACACTGCTTCTCGAGCTGCCACACAAGCTGCAATATACTTTGCCTCTGTTGTACTTAATGCTACAAATGATTGCTTCTTGCTGCACCAGGAAATCATAATAGATCCCAAATTGAAGCAACATCCAGAGGTGCTCTTCCTATCAGTTACACTCCTGGCCCAATCAGAACCAGAATAGCCTTGTAACTTTAGATCTTCGCAGCAAGTATATCTCAAGCCATATCCGGCACTGTGCCACACAAGTATCTCAAGATATGCTTTGCTGCAACTAGATGTATTTGTCTTGGCTCACACATGAATTGGCTGAGAGCACTCACCGCATAACAAATGTTTGGTCTAGTGTTGACTAGATACATCAATGACCCAATCAAGTGCCTGTACATCATGGGATCCACAAGATCTGAACTAGCTGCAGCCTCCTTCAACTTATGTAGGTTGGTCTCCATAGGTGTAGACATGGATTTACAATCCATCATGCCAAACCTCTTAAGTATGTCAATGGTGTACTTCACTTGACTTAGAATCATCTCATCTGGCTTCTGCCAAACTTCTAAGCCAAGGAAGTAATGCATGAGCTCAAGGTCCTTCATTTCAAACTCAGAAGCCAACTCCTTCTTACATTTGAGAATGAGGTGATCTTCTCCAGTAAGAATCAAATCATCAACATACAAAACCAAAATCAATGCTTCACCATCAATTACCTTAAAATACAGATTTGAGTCAGCATCATTCTTAGAGAAGCCCAAGCTTGACAAATAACGATCAATCCTTTCATACCATGCGTGAGGAGCTTGCTTAAGACCTTACAAGGCCTTCTTCAGCCTGCAAACATGAGACTCCTTCCCATGTACCTTGAATCCATTAGGTTGCTCGATATAAACTTCTTCCTCGATCACACCATTTACAAAAGCTATCTTCACATCCATCTGATGAATCTTCCATCCTCTAGATGCAGCAATGGAAATAATGGTTCTGACAAAAGTATAGCGAGCAACCAGAGCAAATGTTTCTTCATAGTCAACTCCCTCTTTTTGTGAGAATCCTCTAGCCACGAATCTTGCCTTGTACTTCTCAATGCTCCCATCAGCCGCATGCTTGATCTTGAAGAGCCATTTTGAAGATACCACAGATTTTCCTTCGGGTCTAGGAACGATGTCCCAAACATCATTCTTGAGAATTGACTGATACTCCTCTGTCATAGCATCTTTCCAAACTTGTTGACTAGAAGCTTCCTCAACACTGGAAGGCTCAAACTCAATAATCTGACTCATCAAAGCAACATAACTAGAGAACTTGTGAGGTCTCTTGCTTTCTCTGAAGGTTCCTCTTGGAGCTGCAAACCTTTCTATCTCCTGCATTGTTTGCCTAGCCCAAAGAGGTCTTTTTCTCCCAACCACAATATCGGTAGGCCCATCAGTAGTTTCCAAGGGCTCAACTGGATCATTATCTTCTTTTGGTTTTGAAGCCTCCCTCTGAATCTTAGGAGCATGGTCAACTTCCATATCCTGAGGAGACTCTTCATTATCAATCTCCATGTGAGTGCCCTTGGATCTTCTGAATGCAACATCTCTACTGATCTCGATCAACTTCTGACCTGGGATGTAGATCCTGTAGGCTTTTGATGTTTCATTGTAACCTACAAATATCCCCTTCTTGCCAGAAGGCTCCAACTTTGTCCTCTTTTCCTTTGGTACATGAATATACACTAGACATCCAAAGATCCTTAAATGACTCACTTCTGGCTTCTTCCCAGTAAAGGCTTCTTCAGGAGTCATGTTCTCTAGAATCCGGTGAGGACTTCTATTTTGAACATAGACTGCTGTCCTTGATGCTTCTGCCCAAAGGATGGTCTACAAATCTTGGTCATGAATCATGGCTTTAGCTGCTTCCACGATCGATCTGTTCTTCCTTTCAGCAACACCGTTCTGTTGAGGATTATAAGGGACACTGAACTCCCTCTTAATCCCTGCTTCAATGCAGTAGTTCCGAAAGCTGCCAAAAGTGTACTCTCCTCCATTATCGGATCTCAGGACTTTGATCTTCTTCCTAGACAGATTCTCCACCTGAGCTTTGAATTCCTTGAACCTTTCTAATACTTCCTCAGATTCTTTAGATTTCGAGAAATAAATCCAAGTCTTTCTAGAGTAGTCATCAATAAAAAGAATGTAATACAAGAAACCACTCGAAGAAGCAACATACATTGGACCACATAAATCAGAATGAATGAGATCTAGAATACATTTGGATCTATTTTCTCTACTATGAAATGAACCTTTAGTATTCTTACCCATAGTGCAGCCTCTGCAAATACTTTCATGCTCTTGGTTGAACTTCGGAAGACCCGAGACCATCTTCTCCATGATAGGTAGAGCCTAGAAGTGAAGATGAGCCAATCTTCGATGCCAAAGATCACACAACCTTGAAGAATCATGAACTAGAGCCTGAAGTGGATGAGTGCATAGCCTGTAGAGACTCTCATGTCTAACTCCAATCACCCAAGCAGTCTTGAAATTGGAGTTCTTCATCCACACAAGAACTCTGCCTTTAGAGAATGCAACTTGGTAACCCTGGTCTTCCAAGGCTGAAATGGAAACAAGGTTTCACTTGATGCCTGGAACATATAGAACATCGCACAACTGAAGGGTAATGTCGGAATCCAAGTGGAGAGTGGAGGTCCCAATTCCTTTCACCGAGTAACTAGCATCATCTCCAATAATGACTTGTTCACTAGAATCTCTCTTCACCAAATTTGTTAGATGCTCCCTAAATCCGGTAATGTGTCGAGATGTGCCACTATCAATCAGCCAAGTGTTGGTGTCGGTAGATACGTTGTTTGACAATGCCGAATAGAATTAGTACTCACATGAATCCTTCTGCGGTGAGACATCATCAACATCTTCAATGGTGGCCTGTTGCTTAGGCCTGGAAGGACAATGCTTAGCAAAGTGACCACACTTGTCACACCCTAAGCATTGGACTTTGGAGAGGTCCCTCTTCTTCTTGAATGCGGGAGCACCATCAGCTCCATTATCTCTATTCCTCTTGAAGTATCCTTTCTTCCCATTCTTTCCTTTCTTCTTCGATGATTGAGAGGCGAGAACATGAATGTCTTCATTGGTAGAGCTTTGACCAATTCCTCTAGCGGTCAATCTATACTCTTGAATGCAATCCGTCCTCAATTGATCAAACTTGGGAAGCTTCGATCTTGCATTGATTCCTTGAATGTATGACTCCCATGATTAAGGAGGACCATTGAGAGCAAGCATGGTTAAGTCCTTGTCATCTATCACATGACCAATTGTAGAGAGCTGATCTTTGAACTCTGAAATCTTCATGAAGTAAGCAATAACCGTTTCTCCTTTTTCCATCTTCACATGATGTAGTTGTTGCTTCAGTGCAAGAGCCTGGCTGGTGTTGATTTCGTACATCTCCTCCAAAGTTTTGAACATGTCTCTTGCCGTCTTCAACTTGGAGACAATAGGAACGATATGATCCTTCACGGAATCAACTAACATCTTCTTTGCCTTGATATCTTTCTTCCTCCATTGAACTTTCTCTTCCTCATCCGTAGGTTCGGGAAATTTGCTCTCCACAAACTCAACCAATTCGTTTTCCTCCAAAGTGAGCATAATTCTAAATCTCCATGAAGTGAAGTTTGATGCTCCTTTGAGTCTATCCTCAATATTAAGACCATTCACCATCTTGACGAAGAGATAGAGATAGACAATAATGAGAAAGAGAAAAGAGTATCGCTGTAATAAAAAAAATCTGATCGCGATCTTCTTCAAACCCGCTCTGATACCATGTTAGTTTTATGATCAGATGTAATGCACAGAAAATTAATTCAAAATCAGACACAATAACACACCAAATACCCTGGGAAAACCTTCCTCTTGAGGGAGAAAAACCCAACAACAATATATCACTTATATATTGAATCAACACAATAATGATCTCCTTACAATAGGCCGATATGCAGGCCCAAATACATGCACCAAAGAGTGATGCAACACAGCAATAAAGAGACAAATTGATGATGAAATCTCAACCACCAATAATGTCAATCTGCCTTGAGAAGAACTCGCACTTGAGATGAAGGACGAACTATGAATGAATTGATGCCAAGTGAGATACAATGAAGGTGTATATATACATGATGGGATGGAGAGACGTGACCTTTCAAAGAACACAAGTCGGCTTTGAAAAATGATCGCGCCTCTTACAAGAGGTCGGCTTCCTTAGTAAATCGAGCCTCTTCAATAAATATTAATTATCATTAACAAATGACGTGTCTCTTGAGCAATCACAATCTTCTATAAATTAAATAGCCTCGAGGCTATAATTTAATTTAACCAATGATGTAAGGAGATCGCTGGAAGAATGCTACTGACGCTGCCATAAACATCAACAACAATGACAATTATAACGATGAACACAAAACACAAAAACAAAAATGCAAAGATAGCCAAGAGTACAACTTAAAAGCAAATTTAGACACCCTACGACATAATGTGTACACAAAGAAAACAACAAGACCATTTGAAATAGCTATGCATCCACATTTACTTGACAACATAGAATATTACAATGTTCGCAGAATGTTGAACATAGAACAACAGGTCATAGTGAAGGAAATATTGATGAAAAAACAACGAAAAAACCTCGAGCCATTGCATTTGTTCTTGACAGGAGGAGCTAGCACAGGAAAAACCTTTACTGCAAAAGCAATATACCAAGGCCTTCTTCGTATATACAATAACTCAATTGATAGTGACCCAGACAAGACAAAGGGCTTGTTACTTGCATATACAAGAAAAACAACTTCTAGCATAGGAGGTACAACATTGCACTCTGCACTTCTCTTTCCATTAAACAAATGTACTTACATTCCCTTGACCTCAGAAAGATTAGATGCATTGACAAAACAATATGAACAATTGCGTATTATTGTCATAGATGAGATCTCACTAGTTGGAGCAAGATTGCTACATTGCATAGATAAAAGGTTGCGTGAAATAATGCAAACACCTACTAAACATTTTGGTCGGTTGGACATTATTTTTTGTGGCGATTTCTACCAAGCAAAACCTATACATGATTGTCCAGTATTCCAAACTCCACCAATGGATACAGAGCTAATACCATACGAATTTTGGCAATGAAACATCAAATGCTACAACTTACAAACAACCATGAGGCAAAAAAATCAAATTTTTTTCACTATCCTTAACAAAATACGTACAAGTTTCCAAACAGAGAATGAGATAGCATACTTGAATAAAAAATTCTTACGCTCTCCACCTACAGACCCAACATTCCCATTCCTTTTTTACAAAAAAAAGGATGTCAATGCACATAACCAAAAGATATTATCTACTCTACTTGGACAGCTAGTTACAATCCATGCAATTGATGAACATGACAGCTCTGTTGAGATAGAACAAGTGCACAAACATATTGCAGCTCTGGAAAATCAAATAATGTTAAGAAAAGACATATTGGTCAAGATCTATGGTGGAAACTATGATATACAAGATGGTCTTGTCAATGGATTAGATGGAAAATTCAAAGCATATACACAAACTACTAACATATATATCATTTGGGTTCAATTCAATGATCTTCATATTGGAAAATGTCAAGTTGCAAAATTAACACACTTTAACCAGACATATGTTGACAATGGATGGGTGCCAATTCTTCGAGTTGCAAGACCACTCCAAAAACTAGCTACTACACAGAAGAGAACTATTAGAAAACAATTCCCACTGCAATTAGCATGCGCTCGAACAATACATAGAGCACAAGGGCTCACTATGCATGGTCTTGCATTTGATCCTTCCGGTGTGGACCAACATGGGTTAACATACACAACTTTTTCTCGAACATCAAGCATTGAAACACTTTTTCTATCAAACCCTCTAACACCAAAGAACTTTAAGGTCAAACCAACAATCATGCAAGAAATGGAACGACTTGAAACAATTGCTAGTTGGACTCTTCAAAATAACATTCATTATAAAGAACATATATCATGTATTGCACTATCTACATTGAGCACTCACCATTTCCAATCACATAAACAAGACATCTTATATGACAACGACTTAATGTCATCAGACATTATATGTCTACAATAAACCCACTTGAAATTATTGGAAATAGGCAATCCACTACCAAACTACAATTGCTTTGTAACATACCATGTTTATGGTATAATGACTTGTGTTAGAAAAAACATACACATGTTGAACACAATACCTTTAACACTTGAAACTGTTGAAGTAATGTTGCTTTCATTTATACTTAATGGACGAACACATCTCATTTGTAATATTTATGCCAAACCAACAACAACACTTACAAATATCATAACAATTATCGGTAATGCAATGACAATTGTTCCTAGCCATGGCATCATCTATATTGCAGGTGACTTCAACATCGACATTTCCACATACACAAAAACCGGCGATATGTTTAAACAACACATGCAAATACACAACTTGCACTTGTTACTTGAACAAGTGGACATTTGTCAAATACCATTATTGATCACATTTGGACAAACAACAATGCACTCACAACTAAAAGTCAAAGGATAGAAGCATATTGGAGTGATCATGACATTCTTCTAACTCACATTGATAGCATTGTTTAAACAAGGTATACATTTGCCCATAGCTAAACATGAATAGCAATTTTGCTTCATGCAATGTGTAATTCTCTACTTAGATCATTGGCTTGATCAATGTTGAACACTATAAACTCATATGACAAAATCTGAAATAAACACTATTTTGCAAGTGACTACACAACAAGAATTCTAGTAAGGAAACTTCCTTTGCTTCAGTTCCCTCAAAACCAGAACATGCAACAAAAAAAGAGTAAAGTATCTAGAAAATATCAACAAACTATTTACTTGAACAATAATCTCACAAACATTTTTACTTGAGTGGTAGTCTTGTTTCCTTCCCTAACTATCACTGTTCTCCTTTTGCAAATTCTCCAAGCATATACAGTCCACTGGCCCAGATTTGTCCAGCCCACAAGAGCAGATCAGAAAATGGTGAAACATGTCAATAATGCTAAACGAATACAAAGTAAAATCTCACTTCATTCAACTTTGTAACTTACAATATTGCTCTTTGTTTTAGGCAGCTGCAAACCATCTATTCAACGAACACACCCTCTTGCAAAATAAGTACACCAAGGATCCAATCAAAGCACAGGTATTAATTCCACATACTACTTGTCCCCAATACAACTAGCTACTTCTGCTAAGTATATTTTGTTATTGTTATTGTTCAACCAATAGTAGCCAGGCGAGATCAACTAGTTCATTGTTTTCACAAGCACCCCATGCAATGCCAAAAAACTTCATGCACCTCACAATTGACTAACAGCTTCCTTCCATTGCATAAATAAAAATGTTTCTATTTTGTAAATGCCTCGACAACATGGACACGAGTATGCGGGATGTTGCTTCTGGACAACAGCAGCCAAGAAAACGGTAAAACCATGACTACTATGCTAAATAAATTAACACTTATACAATAAATTTTTGGCTAAGTCTTTGGTTGACAATTTTAGCTCTGCTTTGTTATAGCCACACAGACAGTGTAGAACAAAAAAGCATCGCCTCTTTCACCCTCAACACACAGGCCAGTGAAACAAAACAAAGGTAACAATATCAATTGCTTCATTTCTAGTAAAGATGACTTGATTTCATGCTGTATGCTTCTACAACTTATATTCATTTCTATATGACCTTGCTCAACATATAGGCTTACATTCTAGAGATCACTTAACTTAGTTGCCTTTTCCTATTACTGATGACATATTTGATTTTATTCTTTGTTACTCAATGTGGATTTATGTCTATCGATTATGTTTATCTTAGTACCAGTCCAGAAGAAAATATAAGAACACAGTGATGCATGCCAATTACATCAAGTCAATTGACACTTATATCATATTTTATTAATTCTATGTCTTACACTTCTTTTTCTCTTTGTCATACACAATTGCACAGCAACAAGCCAGACGACACGCCCCCTTCAAGATTGGAAACACAAGGCACACACACAAAAAACAAAGGTATTCATCTCAAACACTTTATCTCTCATGTCTCTTTGTTGCCATCATTTTGTTTCACTACTTCTTAGCCTACCAACTACAACAAGAAACATGATGCGCATATGGACTATGGTTACTATGTTCACTATACATATATATGATACTCTGATACACAGACAGGTAGGTTTGCAATAATTATTCTTCCCTTTATGCTTATACTAGCAAGACAAGAACATTTTTTATCTTCCGGAATAACCAGACCAGTGTTTCAACTGGAAATCTGACTTTGATGATCACTTTTGTCTCAAACTTGCAATCTTAGCTATACATGCATGCTAATTGCTGCCTATAACTTATGTTCCTAGAATTTTGGTTGTGTGTAGCTTATTTTATAATTTTTTAAAATAGAAAAATAGAACTTGTTCAATGTGAAAATTGTTCCACAAAGACACAGACAAATGCATATTAATGATCTGAGCTCTATCCTGAAACCCTATATAGATGCTCTTAAAGAAGTGAAGGCTGCAATATTTTGCCAATTAATAATAGGTAGATGAAAAAGCAGCGTTTTTGTAAGTGCCTATAAGAAGTTAGAAAATATGCGATAAATAAGCTACCATGCTCCTGAGATGACACATCCAAGCTGAAAAGTATTCTAGGCTTGATGGTGCATTTCCCAATATCAGTGTTACACTTCACCTAGACAAAACAATAATAACAAGCAACTTTCATTGTTTTCCAAAAACTAATGACGCTCCTATGGATCAAGAAAGGCCATCCATCCAATCTGTTTAGCAGAAAGGTCGAGGGGCTACTCCATGATCCTAGTCTCCATATTTATGTAGTGGTTGTAATCAGCTTTTGAGTTTGTTCGTTGATGTTAAGTAACTTCTTGTACCCAACAAAGTTTATCTAGCCCAAGCAGAAGGATGGAAATCCATCCCATCAAACACACTACCAAACTCCAATATTCTGCAATTCTTGCCAGCAAATGCCAAAAATGTGGCACTATTCCCCTCTTTAAAGATCATCACTCTATATATCAATCACCCCCTATTTTGGCAAAACAGATGCAACAAATTCTACACATAGATCATCATTCTACACCCAAATTCAGTAAAGCAATAAAATTCCAGTCAGCCATTAGTCTTGATAATGGGCTGCCGAGAGGAGCCAAATATCAACCCGATATCAGTTTTCCAAAAAAAATAAAAATTGAAGCTCTCTTTCAACTATTATGAATTATGGGAGTTTTGACTCTTAAGAAAAAATCAATTAAACAAAATCACACTTCCACAATCCAACCATTGGGTTTTTACACACTTCCTTCCCAGAGCTTTGTTTCAATTACTAAGAATTGTGTAAGCTTTAACTCAAAATTTGATTCAAGAGTATACAAGCTGCCATGATCTTAACATGGTTTTCTACAGAATTTCCTTCTAAACTCTCTTTCAATGATTAGGGGATGCTTGAGATTGGAACTCTTAACAAAAATTCAGCTAGTGAATTCAAGATTTCCTAACAACGCTGATTTTCTGTAGTTTCCTTTCAAATCTCTCTTTCAATGATAAGAGAGTGCTGAAACTTGAAACTCTTCAACAAAATTCCAATTGAAGTCTTTGTGACTTTTCAACCATTGTTTTTGTTTGCCTTCTACATGTTACACATGCTGGTTGGCAGTTATGCATTTTTTATGTTTCTTTTTGATGAGGCTCGCTTGTTCGACCCTATACATGTGATCTCATTATTAAGGTTTTGACTTTATGTTACTAGACGGTATCAACATCAATTCTTTTATTTGCTTGAAATTCTTGCTGAATTTAAGGAAACAAATACACTTTCCTTACTTTAATTATACCTTTCTCTTTATTACCTTAAAAATACAAATATGGTGTAAATTTGGCTGCATTAAGTCAAAATTTGAGAATTAGAGTTGATTCTCACTCAGATTTTGTATTAATGTTAGACTGGTATATTTCTTTTTAATGATATGAAAACATGCTTTTGATGCATTTGCAGCTTGTCCCCAACATCTAGGCAAACCAGCACAATATTGGACCTTTGCACACAACAAAATGGATCTATATTTGAAGGCAACGTTCTTGTCATATATGGACCTGCAACAAACAAAAACTCCAATGCGCAAAACAGAGCACAAATTGTGCACGTGGACCTTGTGGACTCCAATGGACAAATGACAATAACAATGAACATTAACAACAATCTAATAGACACATTCCTGCCACGTATCACAATTGGCTCCAGCATTCGAATCAACAACTTCTCAATCAAAAACAAAACACAATACGAAAGAGGTGATGCGGACTGTTGCATAGTCTTAACTGCTAAAAGTTCCATAGAAACTGTGCCTGTTGTTTGCAAGCAGCAAAAATTGACTCCCGACTTAACGATTTCTCAAATCATAGAAGCTGATTGCAATTACTCGGTTGGCTCATTTGGTGCCATATCAACAAAAGCCATCTTGAAGTCCATGTCAAGGATGGCGATATGCAGGAAGACATGCTGTACATTACTGATCATCCACATTTTACTTTCTTATTCATACTTAGTTAACATACTTTCACTATGCACTAATAATCTTTTTTTGGCAGGTTGTTATCCTAAACAACAACGCAAAAATGTGTGCAGCTTTGCAACAGATGTTTTCCACAGCGGACATGCCATTGATCCTTTTCAAAAATGTTGTACGAGTTGGTCCTAAGGGTACAAATGTCATGCACACAACACAGTCCACCTTTGTCCAAGAACTCAATGACCAATGTACAAAAGCCCATTTGCAAACACTAGCAAAATGCAATGTACAGGCAAGCACACAAATTTTTATTACTCTAATTTCACACTTGTATTACACAATACATCCAATTGTTCTACTGCTTTGCACAATACATAACACCTTCATTTCACTTGCAGGTTATTGCAGGTTATTGGGACATTGAAGGCAAAAAATTGTCCACTTACCACCTTATGAAGTTTGTTGCAGCAAATGTTATCGCACATTGTTATTTGACCCTCCCATTGATGCAGGTTCTGCCCACTGCACACACTGCAATAAAGCCACACAGCCCTCACATCGCCACAATTTGCTCTGCACATTATATAGCCAAGAGGGCAACATCAATTGCTGTCTACAAGGAAAGCTGCTTGAACAGCATTTGCCAGAAATTGCAGAAATAGCATATGAACAATACAGAGCAGACATTTCACCAACAGTTTTCTAATTGCGTAGATTCCAAATCCAAGGCAAATTTACATTGGCTGTGAACAACTGTATTGTTCAAATTGTTAAGGACTAGCTGCCTTGTAGTGTTGAACCTTGCATCATTTACTTCACATAGCACTTTCAGAAGGGTCAATGGCTTTCATCACTATTTAAACAACAAAACTTCTGTTCTACTTGATCTTCATGAAGAACCTGAGATGCATAAATATGTCAAATAATCTCGAACTTTAGTTAAGAAGCAATTACTGGAAACACTTTTTGCATTACTGTATGTGTATTTTGCAAAAGTAATCTGATAACTATATTGTGTTCAATTATCCATATCCTTTAAGCTGGTTGAAGGATTATTTGGGATTCATGGCTACATTTTTTTTATATTTTCTGGATTTTAAGTTCCATTACTCTCTGATTCCATGCAAATTAAATATCAGTGACTGTTCCATGGGAGGAATAAATAATAAAAAATGAATGTTCATGAAAGATTTTTCACAAACTATTAGAGTTTAAACTGTTACTTGTTTATGTTACATGTCATTGTATTTCATAGCTTATGTTTCCTGCGCATTCATTGTTTCCACAGCTTTTGTTGGGACAAAATTGTCACTTTTAGTCAGCTGACTGTTACTAGTCAATTTCCTGGTTGATTCATGCTATTGAGGATTGCAGGAAGCTCCCTAACAAAAGAAAATTGATTTTACTCACATTCATGAATAGGCAGGCAGGAAAAATTCTGTCAATTGAGAAACACTGTTTGCGGGTTATCCCAAGTAACAGCATTTCTTTGACCTTGGTGAACATTGACCATTAATTGGATGCAGCATTTTTCACTGCCTTTATTTGCTATGAAACTCACAGAGATATGATTTCCTGCTCTTTATAAAGGAATATAATGATCAGATGCCTTAAAACAGAGATTATGGGGTTGAATAAATATGGAAAATTCTTGTGCTCTAAAGTGTCAGGTTAGAGCAAATTAATTTGGCAGGATTTCTTCTGTACTAGGTTCTAGCTAAGGTCTTAACAGAATATCTTCGTGGCTTATGCATTTTGCTGTCTTAGAATGGATGTTTAAACTCATTGGCTGTTAGACTCGAATAATAAGAACCCGCAGGATTGAATCAATCATAATTCATTCTAGAGATGAAGTACAAGGCATCAATGCCCTTACATTGGACAACTAGACTCTATAATGGTATCCTTGGATTCTTTTGATTTCACCGTCCATTATGGTTGTCGGTATATTGTATTCAAAATACTCAAAGACAATAAAATTATATCCAAAGTTAACGGATAATTCTGTCATTCAGATTGCATGTCATAATTTAGGCTTTAGGTATCATTCTTAGAGAGATGATCAATGATGGTAATCTGCATTTGGAATAACTTGTTGGTTTGAAATACTTCACATGCATACACATGTGCTTTCTTGCAGGGACGCACTTGCACACTCTGTCAGATGACTATATATAAAGCCTCGATTTAAAGGTTATCATCCTCATATTGTAAAAACAAAAGCTTAAATATTTGCTTCTTTGGACTTTTGGGCAGCCACTTTGAATATCTGTGACTTGAGGATTTCACTTAACAAACTGAGGGTATTTCAATTTGCTCTTTTGAGCAGATATAAACTACATTATCTTTTTCTCGAGATCCTGTTCATGGAGGAAGCAAGGTCAGTTTTAAAATGCCAATTACAAGGTTCATGAATTCAGATTTCTACGGAGATCTAAGAGTCCGATCAAGATAAGATGGCTATGCAAGCATCAAATGTCAATCTGAACTATTTATCCACCTCTATCACACTCTGGCCTATTGGTAGTGTGTAAGTTTCTAACAGTCAAGATATTTTGTTTAGATCTTCCGAATTTCAAACTAATCAATCCAATATCTATCTAATTATTACATGAAGTCCATGCAAATTTTTATGCAAGCATATGAATTTTAATTTCCAAGCACCTGACACCATGCCTTGTCTACATGCAACTCGGTAAGTAGCTGATGATACACAAATTCAAATTACACATAGTTGGTCTGCAACACACAGATTGAAGATACGATACAAAACAAAACAAAACCAGAGCAGAACTGTTCTTGCACACTTTGGCAGGAACTTCGCTGTTCCGCAGCTCTTGTTTTAATTGTAATTCACATTTTATTTTGATTTTGAGTCATTAAAATAAAACCAACATAACAAATATAAAATAAAAACTTACCACATTATAAAAGACAAAACATAGGGAAATCGATTAAAATCCTTCATTATCTCCACCTAGGTTAGGAGTTTGCCTCTAAAACCTAACACCATCATTGCTTCATCGGACAACATCATAACATACTACATTTATGATTTCAGTTAACAGACGCTATAAACCTATCTCTTCTTGGTAAAGCCTATAGCCACAATGGTGGAGACCCTTCGGAGCACATACTTAAAATTTCAAACTATTAACCTTTAGCGAGAAAGCACACAATAACTACCGATCAATCTACTAGTCATGCCCAAAATAAAGTACTTTTATTAATGGTTAGAAAAACAAAATGAGAGAGACTCCCCATTTTTTCCAATATGAATTAAAAATGTAATGATATCCTTAAGTCTAAAAGTTACAGTTAAGAATAAATGTAAAATATAACTATTTAGCTTTCATATTTATTTCAATAAAATATAATTGTTAATCATCTAGCTTGAAGTGGTAAGCATACAATCCTTAACTCTAAATACTTTGGTCATTATAAGGATATCCATGTAACTTTGTAACAATAGAAAGATAATGTCGAATGAAGTCAAAGACATCGAACTGATCATTCGCATGAACTTGTTTTATTCTTAACCGGACAATTTCTATCCATTCACTCCATTACCATCCACCCTATTGTCTATCCAAACATTCAAGATGTATATTTGACCATATTTATATTAATTAATAAATCCGATCAATGCCACCATCCACTGGACTATATGTTTGAAATCGATGCCCATGACATTTAAGGACAATAATTTATGAAGCAAGAGACATATATGGACTCTCCCTGTTAACGTCCCTGTCTGTCGAGTTGGAAATTGTGGAAATATTGATCTATGTCGTTTCAACACATCGTTTCAGCTTAAACATTATCAAACACGTATGGTGCTTTGGTTTTTTCTGTCTTCTCAAATTATGAAAGTGAATGACAATAATTTATAGTTAAAACTTTTGATACTCCTTAGCTGCAGGATTTTAATTTCTAGTTATAATCGGGTGACCGGGTTGAGATGGAAGCTCACATATATGAAGGGTTATTTGAAAGATGCAGAGGTCAAGAGCAGGAACAATGAGCGAGTGAAAGTGTTTGGTGGGAGAAAATAACATTGCATGGGAAGCTGAAGATATCTTAGAAGAATGAAGAATGTGTTGTGAACTTGTGAGGTCTATATCTGCCATTTGATTTTAGGAAAATTTACCGTCACTGTCAACAAATTCACCTCTAACAATTCATCGTCAACAATTCACCGTCATGACAAATTCATCTAATTCATAGCGGTGAATTTTTCATGAGATGAATTTGTCATGACGATGAATTGTTGGAGGTGAATTTGTTGATGGCGAATTGTTGGCGGTGAATTTGCCTGAAGCCCTGCCATTCAATGCGCTTTCAGTCTAAGCAAGATAAAATATCAGTGCAAAATTGAAAAAAGGATTAAAGAGATTGAAGACAGTGAAAGTCATTTATGATAACTTCAGTCAGCTGCACGGCATCTTCAGGTGAGTACAGTCATTCTCCGATTATTGTCAGCACCAGAAGCAGAGAAATTTGTACAAAGATGAGGGCTCCAGTTTATTAGATGCAACATTTGTGAGAAGAAGAAAGTTGGGTTTATGCATGCCCAATTGCCAACAATATTGTTCAAGGCCTCACCTGTCTTCATCGGGCTCACACATGTTGCCAAAATCCCCAGGAGTCCACCTGTCCTTATGCTTTCTCTGTTGCTATTGACTATGCAAGAAAGATCCTAGAAACCAATGAAAATGGTCAAAGCACCACATATCTACTGTTGACATACACTAAGCTCTACCGTTTACATATTGATCATATACAACAAACAAGACAGACTCGAGACCATTCGTTCCTCTAATCCACATAATACATTTGGGGTCCATTAGCATAGAGTACTTCAGATTTCCAATTGTGACTACACAAACTTTTAAATCATCACTCAACTTCATTTGATGGGGATAGATGGGTTTGTAATTTCAAGTACATTTAAATACTTAAAAAAAAAACAAAATAGTTGGCAAAATAGAAGATAAAACAGATTTGATAGTATGGTTTTGTTAAGTTTTTAGAATATTTTTAAATTTGTTGCGGATGTTAGATGTATATCAAATGATTTGGTAGTGGTGGTTAAATTAGTCAATATTGACATCATACAACTTCAATTTATTGCGCATGTAATATCAATCTATCCTCACACTAGTTGTCTAATATAGAGGGAGATGATCTCACTTATTAGGGGCTACCTCAATTATATTAAAGTCACCTCACATGACCTAAGAAGTAGTTTGCAATGAATGATCAATCTAATACCATAGATGAGATCTTTCAACAACGTCATTGGGAGAACACATATTAATAACATCAAAAGAGCGATTTCTAATCATATTTTACATCACGTGGTAGCATACCAAACCCAAGGTAGAGAAAAATCAAAATTTTCTTAACTTGTCATTATTGATTCATAAGCCAACCCTTGCACATATCCAACATGTTTGGAATTTGAAGCCATATCTTTGTCATAGAATTGGGTGGGTACAGTGGTGGAATGATTTGCTATCAATTTCACTTCCTACTTTTTACACATTAATGAACACCAATTAGTGCTTTTCCACCACTATTCATATGGGTCTGCAACCTTGCAACTTTGTTGCACAACACTAAATTAGAAGTGTATCCATTTGAGCCTACTCTACAACTAGGAATGGTCAAACTTTATCCATGTTTAAATCGTTGATAATCATTTTTCCAAGGGAGTTCAAGTCAAGGCAATTCTTCACTAGCTTAAGACTAGGGATAGGATATCCAAGGAATTCTTTCAATCCTTGCAAGGTTGTCACATATATCAAAAATTCAAATGTATCAATGAAGATCAGTAAATCCTCATATAGAGGTACTTGACACTCTTCAAGTGTTTCTTTTCTATTATCAATATGTCTTCAAAGATCAAGACCTTGCACCTCAATAGGATCATGCTCTTCATCAATACATTAGTGTGGTTCCTTACTAGTTATCCACTTTGTAGTGGATGATGTGTGATAAAATTCTCATCCAAGCAAAATTTCATGAGATAGTGACAAATCTCTTGGATGTGATGGGTTTTATTGTGAATTCTATAAATCCTTTTGGGAAACTACTAGTAATGATATCTTTCATATTTACCTAGAATCTTATCATTCAAATTCTTTAAGTGATGGTTATGAATAAAGGTTCAATATTAATATGTTCATAACTAAGTATAGGGGTTTGGATATTTATAATTGGACATGATCACTCTTTTGAATGTCTCTAATAAAATAATTTGCAGAGCACTTGCTCTTTAGCTACATCGCTTGCTTTCTCTCAGTGTTTAACATGGAAAAATAGGTTTCATAAAAGTATATATGTTTTAGACAATATTATTGTTGTTTAGGAAGGTATAGAATGGGGGGTTGAAGAGAGAGGAGAGGGGTGGGCTAGGATTTCTCATTAGCAAGACATTTTCATCAAAATATACTTTTCCTAAGTCTATGATCATATTGAGTGGCCTTGCATTATTGCTATTCTTTAGGCATTAAGATTTGGGCCTAATTTCACACTTTGTTAAAAGGTTTTTTTTTATGCTTTAGCTTGTCTTACCATTAAAGATGCAGACTATTTCTCCTTTGGAATTTTCAAATCTATGATACAACTCATTTCTCTCTCTCTCTCTCTCTGTGTGTGTGTGTGTGTGTGTGTGTGTGTGTGCTTGTAGCTAAAGGCTTTGGAACTATTTAGTTAGAAATGTTGTCTCATAGAATTTAGTCAACTCTATCTTTCATCTCAATTATTCTCAATAGCTTGTTTGTGGTCATTTTGTTGATGATCTTTTTTGAATCTTCTAGAAGAGGAGAATAATGTCAAATGAACTTTGGAATGCATGGATACCTTTTGTTTAGCCTCGAGCTCAAGTATTCAATGGTAGAACAACTATTTCTACAAGCAATCCTTCCTCCACTTATCTACTTGGCTTAATTCTTGGTTGGAAGTGGATTGATTTTTGTGAGGTCTTTATATTTTTTAGGAATCTCATTTTCTTTTCAAGCTCCTTCTTCTCTTTGATAAGTGATTATTGAAACCTCTTTCCATAACTAAAAAAGTTTCAAATTTAAGCTATCGTATCAAAAGTTTAAAAAATTGGTGAGGGAGTTCTTATGGATTTCTTTAGAGTAGGGCAAAGGTTTTCATTTGTGAAATATTTTTAAACGAGTCATAGGATTTTTCCCATACCATGCTTTAGTCATGCCACTGATTGTTACCTTCTTTTATAACTCAATTTTGAATTTTTGTTTTGATAGTGTCAAGCATTTAATCAAGGAGTTCCATGATTAACTAGTGCATTACAAAGATATTTAACAACTTGGAAAGATGATGCACATAAGCATACTGAGATTGTTGTCAAATATAGATAGTGGTATTTTTATAAAACCTAAAATGCACTATTAGTGGAATTTGTGACCTCTAGGTGAATTAATTTTTAATGTAATGTTGAGCTAAACTATACAAAATTTTGAGGTTTGTAGACATTTTCATGGAAATTAATGCTATTTTCCTTTCTGCTTGATAAAAGGTATATATTTTAGTGGTATTGTTGAACATGCGCTCATAAAATTTTGAATTTGTTGTGACTTTTATATGAAAAGTTTTACTACCTTATAAACATTATGGTAGAAATTTTATGGTTGTTTATTTTTACATGTATAATGTATCATTTGTGAAAGGATTTGTACCCAATATTTTTGCATCTAAAAAATTTTGTGACTAGAAAATGCCACTTCAAATAGAAAAACATCATTGTGATCTTGTTTTCATCTTCTTGAGATTAGACTTTGATTCAATTTCAAATGTCAAGGACAAATCTTCAATTTTCTTAAATATTTTAAAGAAGATTTCCAAACAGTAATACTTGTAGATAATGTTTTGACATTAGTGAAGTATATAATGTTGTGTTGTGAATGTTAGAGCCATGTTACTAAGTGACATGAAGACACACATCATGTTATTTAGATACAATTTTATAGCTACATACATGTTTTAATATATTGTAGGGTATTGTGATGCATTAGTAAGTGCATTGACACATATTAATTATACTTATTGTATTATAATTAATTGCATGCTCTTTTGAGTTGTTTGTTTTGTGAATTTGGATATTAATTGATGATCATAACATATTGCATAATCTTTTGGAGTGTATAGTGAAGTTTAGGTTGGGGTTGTATTCTATCCTAGATGATATCTAGGAGGAAGTCTATATTTAGGGGAGAGGATGTCATGACTACCTATGTTAGTTCCCTTTTTGGTCTTATTTAATAAATATTTAATCATATATTATTTATATTGATTGAATATATGTTTTAATTGAATATGCTCTTTAAATGTGAATCTTATGTCATTGTGCAATTTTTATAAATTTCTTCAGTTGTTGTTATGAATTGGGATGATATGCATAGTCTTCAATTGAGTTTGTATAAAATATGTAGTTGTTTGATTAATGGATAGCATGTCAAGGAGAATGACATGGATTTTATTTATCCATCTCACCTTACCTAGTCCTTGACGTCAAGTTAGTGACCTTGTGACTATTGTGGGTATATTTGTTTGATTTTATTAACCCATCTTATTTAGTGCTGAGTAATAAGAAATGTGGCATCAAAACTTGTGAATATAACATCTAAATCAATAATGATTATGGATTCCCTTATGATAGACCCTTAAATTATCTTTGTTGAAGATTCAATTTATCATAAGTGTGCATTTTCTTGGTATGTGAAAAAGAATCATGTACTATTGTTTAGATGATTTTATGCTATTAAATTATTTGAAGAAAGAGAAAATAAATTTATTTATTTAATAATTAGATTTGAGAAATATTGTATTTTGTGAAAAATAATTAATTAATATTTTTGAGTGAGTTAGGAAACATATTATTATCAAAAGTTACAAACATCTTTTTTAAGATATTAGCTCATAATGAAAGTTTGAGTGTGAAAGGAGGGAAAAGGTTTGGGATATTTTATTTACTAGGTTTTTGGCTAATATTGAAAATGACACGTTATTTCATTATGGATTTTATGTTGGAGTTTAGGCCTTGATTTTGGGTGCCATTTTAGGTCGTGAATTTGGTTTTGGTAAACCGCACTTAATTTTTGGTTTGAGATGCTTCTATCTATTTGGTGCTTGAGATGTAGGTTTCATAATGTGTATTGTAGGTATCATCATGCTACCAAAATATCTCTAGATCTATATGTTGGTGTAATCTCTTGTAAAGGTTTGAGTTTGCAATTATATTGTAACTGTATTTGTGTTTCTAGAAATACAATTGGTTCAAGTTTTGAAGACTATTTTTTTTCTTGAAAATATTTTCTCAGTATAAACATTGTGTTATGTGGTGAATTATTTTTATAAATTTTTTCTCTCCTACTATTTGGTTGTATTTTATGCATTACTTTCCTCTTATATTAGTGTACAATCTGTTCCACTATCTTACTTTCATGCAATTCAACCTAGTCTACCTTATTCAAATTTAATTTCTCCTTCTAAACCAACACTTTAGAATATAGATGTCATCCTTCTAGCCAACACTCCAAACATATTAAGTTGAGTGACCAAGGACATGTATTTCAATGTCCATGCCAAGGTCATTAGTAGAGACATATAACAACTAGTATCAAGTGATATTTGTTGAATCATACATTAGAACTAGATGATTCAAAGTATAATAAAATATTGTCTTTACATTTTACTCTAGTTTAATTAGGGTAGTTGTATCTCCTTTATTGTTACTTTTTTAATGAAATTGTACTTCAACTTACTAGGGACAAGCCTAGTTCATCACTTCTCACCTTAAAGCAAGCCCTATTTTGACTCTTAGCACAATACTTTGATCAATATGTCAAGGTACGTTGACACTTTGAAATCAATATTAGTATAGGACAAAGTTGCAATAGAAGGATAAATCTACATAATGCAACTCATTTTGAAACTAGGCTACACAATGTAGCTTCATCTGCAATAATATAATTTTGAATAAAATTCTACCACTAACTTTTAATATCTAATTTATATTTTAGTTTTTTTGTAATTCATATTTTATTTTAAATTTGAGTCACTAAAATATAACCAACATAACAAATATAAAGTAAAAAATTGACACATTATAAAAGACAAAACATAGGGAAATCAATTAAAATCTTGCATTATCTTCACCTAGTTTAGGAGTTTGACTCTAGAACCTAACACCATCATTGCTTCATCTGACAACATCATAACATACTACATTTATGATTTCAGTTAGCAGTCGCTATAAACCTATCTCTTCTTGGTAAAGTCTAGCCAAAATGATGGAGACCCTTGGGAATAATTTAAATTATTAACCATTAAAGAAAAAAGTGCACAATAACTACTGATTGATCTACTAGCCATACCTAAAATAAAATACTTTTATTAATCATTAGAAAAACAAAATGAGAGACTCCCCATTTTTTCTAATATGAATTAAAAATGTAATAATATCCTTAAGTCTAAAAGTTAGTCATACGAATAAATTTAAAATTTAACTATTTAGCTTTCATATTTATTTCAATAAAATATAATTGTTAATAATAGTGTGAAGTGGTAATCATACAATCCTTAACTCTAAGTACTTTGGTCATTATAAGGATATCTATGTAACAATAGAATAATTAAATATTTAAATTTTTTATATTGATGAGTTTTTGACATACAAACGTTATCATAGTGTGAAGAGAAGGATAATGTTGAATGAAGTCAAGGCATCAAGCTGGTCATCTACATGGACTTGTTTTATTCATAATCGGTCAATTTATATCCATTCATTCCTTTACCATCCACCTTATTATCTATCCAACATTCAAGATGTTTTATTCATAACCAGACAATTTATATTCATTCATTCCATTACCGTTACCATCTACCCTATTATCTATCCAACATTCAAGATGCACATTACTATTACCATCTACCCTATTATCTATCCAACATTCAAGATGTATATTTGACCATATTTGAACGGACTATATTTTTGAAACAATAATTTATGAAGCAAGAGACATATATGGACTCTCCCTGTGAACGTCCCTGTCTGTCGAGTTGGAAATGTGGAAATATTGATCTATGTCGTTTCAACACATCGTTTCAGCTTAAACATTATCAAACACGTATGGTGCTTTGTTTTTTTCTGTCTTCTCAAATACAATAATTTATAGTTAAAACTTTTGATACCCTTTAGCTGCAGGATTTTAATTTTTAGTTATAATCGGGTGACCGGGTTGAGATGGAAGCTCACATATATGAAGGGTTATTTGAAAGATGCAGAGGTCAAGAGCAGGAACAATGAGCGAGTGAAAGTGTTTGGTGGGAGAAAATAACACTGCATGGGAAGCTGAAGATATTTTAGAAGAATGTGTTGTGAGGTCTATGGTATACGGCAAATTCACCGCCAGCAATTTATCGAGGGAATATTCACTGCCAACAATTCACCGTGGGAAAATTCACCGTCATGACAATTCATCGGGGGAAAAAATTAATTTTTGGCAGTTAATTTTCCGTGGCAGTGAATTGCTGGTGCCAGTGAATTTTCCGTCAGTGAATTGCTGGCGGTGAATTTTCCTAGAGCCGAGGTCTATATCTGCCATTCAGTTTTAGGAAAATTTACCGTAAACAAATTCATTGTGAATAATTCACTGTCATGACAAATTCATCTTGTGGAAAATTCACTGCCAACAATTCACCCGCAATTCATGGCAGTGAATTTTTCACGAGATAAATTTGTCATGACGATGAATTGTTGGAGGTGAATTTGTTGACGGTGAATTGTTGGCGGTAAATTTGCCTTAAGCCCTGCCATTCAATATGCTTTCAGTCTAAATGAGATAAAATATCAGTACAAAATTGAGAAAATGATTAAAGATATTGAAGACAGTGAAATTCATTTATGATAACTTCAGTCAGCTGCATGTCATCTTCAGGTGAGTACAGTCATTCTCAGATTATTATCAGCACCAGAAGCAAGAAATTTGTACAAAGTTGAGGGCTCTAGTTTATGAGATACAGCATTTGTGAGAAGAAGAAAGTTTGGTTTATGCATGCCCAATTGCCAACAACATTGTTCAAGGCCTCACCAGTCTTCATCGGGCTCACACATGTTGCCAAAAACCCCAACAGTCCACCTGTCCTTATGCTTTCTCTATTGCTATTGACTGTGCAAGAAAGATGCTAGAAAGCAATGAAAATGGTCTAAAGCACCACATATCTACTGTTGACATACACTAAGCTTTACCGTTTACACATTGATCACATACAACAAACAAGACAGACTCGAAACCATTCGTTCCTCTAATTCAACATAATACATCGGGGTCCATTAGCACGGAGTACTTTAGATTTCCAATTGTGACTACACAAACTTCTAAATCATCACTCAACTTCATTTGATAGGGATGGATTGGGTTTGTAATTTCAAGTACATTTAAATAATTTAAAAAAATATTCAAAATAGTTGGCAAAATAAAAGATAAAACAGATTTGATAGTATGGTTTCGTTAAGTTTTGAGAATATTTTAAATTTGTTGTGGATGTTAGATGTATATCAAATGATTTGGTAGTGGTAGTGAAATTAGTCAATATTAACATTATACATCCTCAATTTATTGCACATCAAGCTTTCTTCTCACTAGTTGTCTAATATAGAGGGAGATGATCACACTTATTAGGGGCTATCTCAATTATATTAAAGTCACCACACATGACCTAAGAAGTAGTTTGCAATGAATGATCAATCTAATGCCATAGATGAGATCTTTCAACAACTTCATTGGGGGAACACATATTAATAACATCAAAAGAGTGATTTCTAATCATATTTTGCATCAAGTGGTAGCATACCAAACCCACGGTAGAGACAAATCAAAATTTTCTTAACTTGTAATTGTCGACTCATAAGCCAACCCTTGCACATATCCAACATGTTTGGAATTTGAATCCACATCCTTGTCATGGAATTGGTTGGGTAAAGTGGTGGAATGATTTGCTATCAATTTCACTTCCTACTTTTTACACATCAATGGACACAACTAGTGCTTTTCCACCACTATTCATATGGGTCTGCAACCTTGCAACTTTGTGGCACAACACTAAATTAGAAGTGTATCCATTTGAGCCTACTCTACAACTAGGAATGGTCAAACTTCATCAACAGAAATAAATTGTTGATAATCATTTTTCCAAGGCAAGGCAATTCTTCACTAGCTTAAGACTAGGGATAGGATATCCAAGGAATTCTTTCAATCCTTGCAAGGTTGTGACATATATCAAAAGTTCAAATGCATCAACGAAGGTCAGTAAATCCTCACATAGCTACTTGACATTCTTCAAGTGTTTGTTTTCTATTATCAATATGTCTTCAAAGATCAAGACCCTTCACCTCAATAGGATCATGCTCTTCATCAATGCATTAGTGTGGTTCCTTACTAGTTCTCCACTTTGTAGTGGATAATGTGTGATCAAATTCTCATCTAAGCAAAATTTCATTAGATAGTGACAAAGCTCATGGATGTGATGGGTTTTCTTGTAAATTCTACAAATCAATTTGAGAAACTACTGGTAATGATGTCTTTCATATTTACCTAGAATCTTATCATTTAAATTCTCTAAGTGATGCTTATGAATAAAGGAAACATTAATATGTGCATAACTAAGTATAGGAATTTGGAGGATATTTATAATTAGACATGATCACTCTTTTGAATGTCTCTAATTAAATAATTTTTAGAGCACTTGCTCTTTAGCTACACCACTTGCTTTCTCTTAGTGTCTAACATGAAAAAATAGGTTTCATAAAAGTAGATACATTTTAGACAATATTATTGTTGTTTACGAAGGTGTAGAATGGTGGGTTGAAGGGAGAGGAGGGGGAGGAGCTAGGCTTTCTCATTAGCAAGATATTTTCATCAAGATCTACTTTTCCAAAGTCTATGATCATATTGAGTGGCCTTGCATTATTGCTATGCTTTAGACATTAAGATTTGGGCCTAATTTCACACTTTGTTCAAAGGTTTTTGTTGATGCTTTAGCTTGTCTTACCATTAATGATAGAAAATATTTCTTGGGAATTTTCAAATTCATACAACTCATTTTTTCTTTCTCTTTCTTTTTATGTGCTTGTAGCTAAAGGCTTTGGTTATTTAGTTAGAAATGTTATCTCATAAAATTTAGGCAAAACTATCTCTCATCTCAATTATTTTGAATAGCTTGTTGTGTTTTTTTGTTAATGATCATTTTTTACTCTTCTAGAAGAGGAGAATAATGTAAAATAGACTTTGGAATGTCTAGATACCTCTTTTTAGCCTCTAGATCAAGTATTCATTGGTAGAAAAATTATTGCTACAAGCAATCCTTCCTCCATTTTTCTACTTGGCTTATTGCTTGGTTGGAAGTGGATTGATTTTTGTGTGGTCTTTATATTTTTCAAGAATCTCATTTTCTTTTCAAGCTTCTTCTTTTGTTTGATAAATGATTATTGATCATCTTGAAAAGAAATTGATTTATTGGATCACTAAACCTCTTTCCATAACTAAAAAAGTTTCAAATTTAAGTTATCCTATCAAAAGTTTTAAAAAATGGTGAGGGAGTTCTTATGGATTTCTTTAGAGTAGGGAAAATATTTTTACTTTGTGAAGTATTTTTAAATGAGTCATAGGATTTTGTCCATACCATGCTTTAGTCATGCCACTTATTGCTACCTTCTTTTATAACTCGAGCTTGAAATTTTGTTTTGATAGTGTAAACCATAGATCTAAATTTATTTTATTGTGATATCTATAACATGCAACTTGCTTTGATGTCTAGAGCCTATGCTTTAAGGGAAGTGACACCAATAAACAACATTTATGATTTGTTAGGCTAGGATAGTTCTCCTTTATTCAAATCCCTATTACCAAGTCCATAGTATAGAACAATAATTAAAGATAATAGTTTACCATGCAATACGTTTAGAGTGTTGGTACAATGTCAATGCAATATTATGAAGCTTTGTTGTCTATAGATGCTTAATGCATACTAGATGATGGGTAGAGTATATTTAATGTACACTATAGTGTATTATTTAATTTTTCACATCTATTTACTTTAGTTAATCATAAAGAAATGCTTGAAATAGTAAAATAAAAGTTGTTATAACTAAATAACAATAAATATAGTTTTTATATAAATTAATTTCTAAGGTATGAAGAGGACAAAGGAGACAAACAATATCCCTAGTTTTTTGACAAGAGAAAAAAGTTTGACTAAATTTTGAAAAAAATGGAGCAATGGGGTATAATAGATTAGAAGTAGATTCTATGTATACTTATGTATATTTGTAGTAGAGACTACCAAAATATTGTCATGACCGTACTAACATGATACTAACCTAGTAATGAAGAAATAAAGCATGAAAAGTAAGAAAATAATGTATTGAATAGAAAAATAGATCTCATGTTTGGGATCATCCAATGTGATAGTGACCAAACAATTTTTTAATGTTTGAAAGTGATTTTTTTCATGCGGGTACTACTATGATTATAATGGTGATTTGGGTTACTACCATAATTAAATTTGTGTCGAGGTGGACAAAAATGTAATTTTATTTAGACTAGAGTGTTGATCTAGCAAATAGTCAATTATGCATCATAGTGAGGGAATTAAGGGTTAAAATTAGGCTCAATGCATATTAAAAGATACTAGAGGTGTGGAAACTAAAATGAGAGTGCAATAGATAGTACAAATTACAAAGTAGGTAAATTTTATTATACCCCCACTTAAGTGTTCTTCTATATTAGGGATAAAGTAAGCTAAAGCAAAATTTCACATCTAATATCTGAAATGAATGGTGGTGTACCACATGCCTTTGAATCTTCTCTCTTCTTCTAACATGCACTCCTTATTTGCAAGGAAAACATAAAATGAAAAAAAATCATATTTCATCATGGTAGAGTAAAAGAATGTAGAAAATAAACATAATATTATGTATTATTTAATTTTTTAGTGAGCTTGGGTAGGTGAGAGAAGAAGAAGGTGAAGTGCAAGAGGAACATAAAATCTTGGCATGGTCTAGATTGGATTTGGAACAAGAACATTGGAAAAATAAATTGGCACACGTGAAGTAAGAGTACAGGTAAATGTGAACATGAATAGGGGCCTCATCAAGCCCAAAATTAAACTAGGTGACATGGGGAAAGAACCAAAATAACTAGTTGTAGGGACCAAAAACTAGTTCTAGGACCACAAAAATAGGTATCTAGATATATGATCATGTGAATGGGAGAAAGTTTTCTCCCCTTAATTGGTTTTATGCTAGAGGATGTAATAAATTTAAGGATTTTCTAGTAGAAAGGAAGACATGCTAATGAGAAAGACGAGAGTGTTTAATAATATAAGGAATAATCAACATGGAAGATAAGTGAAGTGAAAAAGTAGAAGAATTCATAGGATACATGGAAATAGTCCACATTGAGGTACAAAAATAGTTGGAGACAATGAAAAACAAATACAAAGCGAAAAAAGATGAAAACTAGATAAAAATAATTCATTGTTATAGATGAATTCATGGTATATATCTTTAAAAAAATCTAGTAGGCGCATACAACAAGCTAAAGATGAAGAAGTTCAGTCCGTCTAAGATTCTTAGGAAATCTGATTCAGGGAATGCATATGAGGTTGAGTTATCATAATAACTTGGTATATCATCAATATTCAACATTACAAATCTCTATCAATACCATGAAGGTCAATCAAGTAACAACACCACAAAATTTTACTTCAAGAAGTGTATCTATACTACATCAATAATAGAATTAGATAGAGAAAATTTTGGATACAAAATTGGGTGCAACACCAAAAATAAACAATGTGAAGAATACCAGGTTAAATGGAATGGGAGATCAATAGAAGATTCATCATGTATTTCACATGTTGAGGCAAACTACTTTGGTTTTCCTCTAGCCCCAACAAAGTGAGGGACTCACTCACTTTTCAAACAATTTTACGTGATTATTGTAGGAGCATCCTAGGTCAAAAGGAAATCTTATATCAACAAAAAAAATATTTTATTTTGTCTCAGTTAGTAGGATGTTTGATACAATGTACCACATTTCCCCACATAATCTCATTTTAGCTCTTGAACAATGAATCAAAACTCTATAATATATCACACACATCATATCTATATTTAAGGTGATTTCAATCAATTTACAGTTAGTTATCATTCCTAAAGGTGACATTGGGTTCATAGTTCAAAATAATCAACACTCAATTCAATGTGAAAAACTTGTGACACCTTCATGTGACTTGCAGTGTTCAAATAAATATATCACAAGATAGTATGGGACTGAAGGAGCCTTCAATTGGAACCACATCTAATTTCATTAACACTTGGAGCTTCATCACTAGGATTTAGGATGACCTACATGTTTCACTTAACACTATGATTTGGAACCTTTTGTGGCCAACACTAACCATTCCTAATGCATGGGAATGCTATATAAACATAGGTCTTTGATTCATTTAGAAGTAAATGAGGGAGATTAGACAAATTAGAAGAGTGAGATTTTCAGCAATAACTTTAGAAGTAAAATATTTTAGGAGTTGAGTTTTCTAATAAGACATGTGTTCCATTTTGTATATCTTTGTATGAAATTATAATATGCATGTGGCAAGCCAGTGAAACACATTATAATCATTTTGTGATATTAATTCAATTTGAAATTGCTTTACTATTTTGTGTTAACTCTGCTATGTTAAATCTAAGTTGCACAGTCACAAAATCCTTCCTCTAGAGTCTCCATCTATGACTACATCATCAACTTGATCCTTGCAATATCAAATATACTCAATCCCTACGATATTGAATATCCTCAACTCTTAGTTTCTACTATATCATGGGCTCCCAAACATTTTACTACTAACATACTTAAAGGGTATTCAATACTTTGGAACCATGAATCCTGTCATCTTAACAAGATTTTATATTTTCCCTTCCTTGATCACTTTGGTATCGAGTATGTTGCATCACTTATCCTTGATCCTTCCTATCTTATCAGATACATCAAAACTCTCATCTTGGATTCTTCTTGCATCAAGTATCTCCAAACCTTGGTTTGTTGGTAGATGGTTAGCACTCCCCTCAGAATTCATGACATGGCTTAACCACCTCTTGTGGATCCGTTAACTTGGTGGTTGTATCGAGCATTAACAAGTCGATCTTTTGGTGTAATGATAACTGTGGGGCCAACAATTGGTATCAGAGCCATAGGTGTTGGGTTTGAATCCCCTCGGGTAACACTAAGGGGGAGATTGTTGGCAGATGGTAAGCACTCCCCTCGGGATCCATGACACGACTTAACTGCCTCTCATCGATTTGTTAACTCCGGTGGTTGTATTACTCATTAACAAGTCAATCTTTTGGTGCAACGACAACTGTGGGGCCAACATGGTCTCACCGATTCTTGCATTGAGTACCTTTGAATCATGATCCCCTATCCTTCATGTATAAGGTATCTTTGAATCTCAATCCCTAATTCCTTGCTATCCCATAGTTCTTTCTTCCTAGATTCATGAACCTTTTCTTGCCATCACATCCTAAGATCCTTGCATCTCATTCCTTAAACCCCCAACTTTAGGCCTTTGGAAATTTGAACATGCTAGCATACCAAATGAAAATCATTGGAATGAAACATTGACTCTTGATTCCCTAACCCCTCTTACAAATGCACCCTTTAGCATATGAATCCCCAATCCCTCTTGCAAATGCACCCTTTGACATGTGAATCCTTGGACCCTCATTTTCTCTTTCAAATGTACCCTTTGGCATGTGAATCCTTGGACCCTCATTTTCTCTTTCAAATGCACCCTTTGGCATGTGAATCTCACCCACCACCTATATGACCCAAAGATGCCATTAATGACATCAAACAAATATAATAAGATGGAGGGAAATTCTAAATGTCTATTAAGACATGTGGACCCATGCTAGAGCTTCAATCTCTATTGAAGGTAGAAAGATTCATTAGTTTGAATATTTTGTCATTCAATCAAAAAACCCTAACCCTAAACAAGGTATAGTTGAACATGTGTGTTCATCTATTAGATCTAAGGACAAAAAGCCTTAGGTTCCGAAGATTCATAGATTAAATGTTGTTGGTTTCCTAGATTTTAGAGGGCAAAGACCCTTTAAATTCTTTAGGATAGTTTCATAAAAAGATTACATGTACACTTGTAGTTTGCAGAATTTCAACATTATGAATATCTTAACATTTTGACTATATTTAGAATAATTTTGTAATCATTATGATCTTTATAATTACCAAATAATTCAAAAAAATCTTGATATCCATTTGAAGTACAAATACATTTGAATAAAATATTTAGTTCGAGCATGTGTATGACCCACTAAAATAGTTGGTTAATACAAATTGTTTTTCACAATAATCTCTCATTATCTCTTGCAAGGCCGTGCAATTACAATGTGTGTTGTGGTTGGCTCACACCGTACGATGGTGTAATTGAACCCTAATCTCCACAACTAACTTCCTTGCTCATCATTTTCAAATCATAATTTTGGTGCTCTTTTGGCCCTGCACGCTTTATCTATACTTTATTCACACGTAATTTGAGTGACATTTAGTTTGGCCCTGCTTTTAGTGAGCATAAAGTCGATAAAGGGTGAAGATAGCGACCAAACAAACCCCCACTATCACTACAAGAATAAAACGCATTTGGAAAGATTATTTCATGTTCTTCACTCTCCAAGGGTTGGTAGTTATGAGGACCTAACTTTTGATAAATAAAAAGTATTTAGAAATAGTCAAACAAAAACATCCAAACATGAGTTTAAATGTAAATAAATGAAAAATATTTTTTTAATTTTTTTATAAAGTATATGACATGATTGATTGAGATATTGTTAACATTAAATTAGGAATAAAAAAGTTTGAGGGAGGATAATTTAATAATGTGTGAATGCATTTTCGTCTTCATTATTTTTTTGTAAAAATGAAAAAGAAAATGGATCTTTTTGGTCTCATTTTCTAATTTTATTTTACTCTAGAATAACATGTTTGCATTATAATGTGAGTGTATTGTGGTTTGGCTACATCCAAAAGATCTGACGTATTTGTATTATTATGTAAACTTATGTCACAAATTCATGTAGTCCACAATATGATATCGAAGTAACTAGTGTGATTGTGTTTCTTGAAAAATACTTTACAAACCTATTTTGTCACATTTTAATCCCCATCTTTGTACACTTATGTAGCACACAATCAGTTAGATTAACAAGGCTTAAGGAAAAAACACATAGAGATAATATTCCCCTACCATGTATAGGATGGGAAAAAAGCTAAAGGATGTTTCATTTTGACTACCACCACTGAGAGAGAGCATTCAAGTTAGAAACCATGGTACACCACTAAGGTCGTATTGCACACCAAGAAAATAGGGTTTGAGCATAGGTCATCCCAAGGAGATCCTAAAGTTAGTATGTCCATTTTTTTTTCTCAACTTTTATATATATTATAAATTTTCAAAAGATGTTCAAAATATTTTAAATAGTGTAGGTCATTTTTTCTTATGATTTGGAAATCCACAAAAGTGACCCCACTTCTACATAAATGACATTGTTTATGTGAAAGTGAACAATTTCATTCTTAAGTAATCTATAGGACTAAGTGACACAAGAACAATGTGTTCATCTAACCCGATACACACATAAATTATCTAGAACATGTTAATAATATTCTTCATGCTCAGTCTTTTACTAAGTTTTTCATCATGATAAAGTACTAATGACATATTTGGTTTTTTCCATGGATGTAGATTGATCTTGAGATTTGAGAGTGGCCACATAATTTCTAGCTATAGAGCATATGAACTATTAGATCTCATAGATGTCAAGGTATAGTTGATAAACTTAGTGGTGATTGTGTAAATGAGAGGCTTCCCTACATTTAGTTATGATGTGTAGATGTTGACTAAACTAGTAGAGAGATAGGGCTCCAAGACTAGCACCTTTCATCTACCTACTACTTGAGGATATGTGTCAAATTTTAATATTTTTAGTTTGGAGCAAGTCGGTGGTGGAAAACTACTTGACCACTCATTAGTAGGATAGATAGTTGTATCAATATTGTATTGGGATGGTAGGATATGCACATTATGGACAGTCCTTATCATATATTATGGTTGAAGAAGAATCTAGGGGGTGTAAGTAGCTTCTATTAATCCCTACAAATCTATTCTTGCTAGGTGGCAAGAGATCCTCTAACTCATACAACATGATTCACCTATTGCAATAATGAAAATTGCATAACCTACAACTTCCTTATTGTATTTTTGCACTCATTTTGATATTCACATACTTAATATGTTTTAGGTCTATATTACACCTAAATTTGACCTCATTGATGATTATAAACTTGTAGTGACACCTTCCATGACCTTGGAATGCATTTTTTATTCCCCATAAATTAGGATCTTGTAGCATTAAATTCCAATTGCACCCCATTATGTAGTTTGTTGTTATCTTTATAAACCTAAAGCAACTAGTCTTGTTGATAATGGACCCCAAATTTCACCTAAACCTTCATGATCTAACCCAACTACAATTTTGGTGTTCCCAAACACTAAAACTTAGTCATAATACATGACCCTATACTTAAGTTAAATTTCCATAATTTTAACATATTATGTCATCATAGACTCAATCTTTCTCTCTCCACACATCTCCAAGGTGTTGTACAAGTGCATAATCAAGAATAGAAATATCTAAACACTATATTTTAGATATGGAGCTATGGAGTATTCTATTTGTCCTTAATTTTTGTTTGTGTTGTATTTTTTTCCTTTTTACTTTCATTCTTACACCTTATTTCTATTAATTTCCATCATCCCAAGCCATAAAACTCTCATCCAATCCTATCCAAATCTAATTTTTTTACCCCACTGATACTCTTATGATCTTCCATTCCTTCAACTCTTGTCATTGTTCCTTTGTGATCACTTGTTCTCATATCCCTTGTCATCCATAGCTTATACACACCACTCTTATATGTATGCATGTATGCATGTATATATGTATGTATGCATACATATGTATATACATGTTTGATGTATATATCTATATATATAAATACATACATACATATATGTGTATGTATATGTATTTATATATATGTGTGTGTGTGTATACATACATACATACATACATACATACATACATACATACATACATACATACATACATACATACATATACATATATATATACACACACACATACACACACATAGAAAAATAGCTAGCATGTTATTAATTGGTCTAATATTCAATGATGAGCCCTTGTGTCTTATTATTTTCATGGGGTTAAAAGGTAATTTCATCCAAAATCAAAGAACATAAATTTATATAAAAAAATAAAGGAAATAAAAGTAGATATACATTCATATTAGTGTTTGCATAATGCATTATATTCATCTTTCACAACTCCTTAGGTGAATTCCTCTTTATGATTCTTTCCCTTCCTCTTGATCCATTATATTATCTTTATAAGTTTGACTTGTTAAATGAAAATTACTTCATTCCCCTTTTTATCTTGCATGGACTTAGATGAGTTTTTTTATCTAGTGCATCCATCCATTCCCTTCATCTTCCCATCCATTTGTCACTTGTCTTTCCCTCTATTTTGATAATTAAGGACAACACATTGACTTGTTCCTTGAATTATTTGTGGAAAGCCTTACATATGTTTACTTATACCCTGCATTGCTTCCTCCTACCATATGCTTTCCCTTCCATCTCTATCACACCTACTTATCACACCTTATACATATAGTCAAAGATGGATTATAGTTTGAAAAATCCTTTTGTAATCTAGGTGCATGAACTTAGGGTGTTATTTTAGGATCAATTACTACATATTTAATGTACATCTTCTACATGTGCCCTTATCATGTCCTCTATCTATCCAATCCTATATATTTATTGTATTATGACCTTATTTTATCTATATTTCTTACTCTCATCATTTACACAATCTCATTATCATTATAAACCTCTTGACTAATTTATTCTCAATATCCTTCTCTTGGCTGTATCTCCCTTCATTCCCCTCTTACACCTTATTTCTATTTAACATAATACTATGGTTTTTCTATATCACATATAGGTTCCCTTCTTGACACCATCCTACCTTTTCCTCTCTCTATGTTCAATCATCATCATTCTCCTATAATTAGAGGCATAAACTTACTCTCTAGACTTGGGATATTACCTTAATTATATGTCCCATTATCCCTTATCACTATAAATTAGTCACCTATATCACTCTCTTACCCATTATGATAGTTGATAATTAATTCTTACATGTTGCATATGACCCATTTGGAGGCATCATGTCTCATAATTTTTACATTGTTGGATACATCATCTATATTTTTTCCTCTTTCATGCTACCGTATCCTATTGTCATCATCACATACACCTTGGTATATTACCTTTCTCTTGTTATCATTTACCTTAAATTGATTGGTTATCTATCCTATCACTAATTAGTTTAAGGGGGTTCAACATATTCTATATGCATCTTTTACATCATAATGGTATCAATACCATGAGCATTCATTCCTATCTTTGACCCTTTTATCTAAAGTGGGTGGTGACTAAATAGCATTTACCATTACCATATTACCAATTATCTTAGCCTTAGAACGATCTCTTTATTAGTAAGTGGTGACCACATCCAACCTTTGACATCATCACTTTTCTTTTTTGGGGGTAGCATCGCTTCATTTTACCATTTTACACCTAGCTTGGCATGGACTTATTTTGGGTGATAACCAAATGCAGCTAGTGGTAACCATACAATTGTCATCATTTATATTTAACTATTTAGGGTGGTAATTGCATATACCTAGGTGGTAACTACATGACCGTCATTATTATCATCAATATTAGTGACCAATTTAATTTTGTTCTAGCCTAACCTTATTATTTAGGTGGCAATCTCTAAATTATTATTGTCATGAGAACTATCATATTTATAGCATATCCTATCTATATTTTATCTTATCCTTTGCCAAGGTATTCTTTCTTTCACAAAATTTACAATCTCCTTTCATCCTTGATCTCATTGGGCCCCCTTTCCTTAATGCTACCACTTTATCCCACATGGATTATGGTGATTGCGTGTTTCCTCAACATCTAGTTTTTCATATTATATCATTGTTTTGTTTTAGTGTATTTTATTTATTTATTTATTCATGTTTACATGTTACCTATGTTAAATGTTTATTTTTGAATATGTATTGTTTCTATGATTAATATCTCATTGTCATTTTTTAATTTCCATATATCTTGTTTTATAAAAGGTTTTATATTTTTGAATTGACTACTTTGCCTTGATGTGGTGCATTGCAAGAATAGGTGCATGCAAAAATAAAATAATAATGAGTAATTGAAGAATTCTATCTTTTTTTAATGTATCCTTACATTGATGCAATGATATATTTACTATAGTTTTATCTTATCATTATTCTTCCCCTTAATGCCATCAAATTATGTAAGTGGGGGTAAAATGTAATAATATAAATTTCATACCCTACAACTTATTATATTTTTACACTCATTTTTATGTATGCTTACCTAGTATGTTCTAGGGTCATGTTACACAAGTATATTTGACATCCATGATCATCATAAGCTAGCAATGACACATTCCAATACTCTAGAACAACCTTAAAAAATTGTGTAGTAATTTAGATCTTCCAATCTTAAATGTTTGTTGTTCCCCCTTACACAGTTGGTTACCATTTGTATAAGCCTAGCACAATTGGGATTGATTATTTTGGATCCCAAATTTCACCCAAGCCTTCATGATATATCCTTTACTAAATTTTTGGCATTCTCAAACCATTAAAAGTAGTATATAACCCCCCACTTATCCCATTTTCCCCCATTCTTCCATGATTATACCATAATGCACTCAAGTTTTCTCTCTTCACACATTCACATCTCTAAGGTGCATAATTATGATTAGAAGACTAAAGAGATTGGATTTTGGATCTACCACTATAGAGTCTTCTCTTTATCCTTGAAAGGCATATATCTTGTAGTTTACCATTTATAATTTTATCCTAACACTCAATTTATCTTAATTCCCATCATCCCAAGCTATAAAATCTCTCATCTAATTCTCTCCAAATCTAAAAAAATTCCCCATTAAAACACTAGTGCTCTCTCATTTCTTCAACCATTCTCATTTTTCTTTTTTGATCACTTGTTTCTATCTCCTTTTTCATCCATCACTTGTGCACACTACGCTTTTTGTATTCATTTCCCCTATGTTTTTATCATCTTATATCTTTTGAACGCACCATTATACTAACCACTAGGTTTGAATACACACAATTACCATTTCATAGTGCTTTTGTGGACTAAGTTGGAATATAACCATAAGGGGGCTAACCAAGGTAGTATCCCATACAATTCTTACTATTTTTCATGTCTTCATAGCCCATATCATCATATTATACTTTTTTTGAAGGTTTCCAATTTTTTTTTTAATGGAAACATGCATAATACTTGAAGATGAAGGTTTGGTGAAAAAATTATAGTTTTTAAGTACAAGGACATATATGCCCCCTATTACTATTTGTACTCTATTTACATAGTTGGTGGTCATCTCTTGATCTATTTGGAATATCCAAAAGGAAAGAAGCCAAACAGATGAAGAAGATACTAAATGCTTAAACTAAAACCTCAGGTTAGGAGATTAATATTTTGAATTCTAAGATTTTTTCCTCACAACCCCCTTAGGAAGCAATAGGAAATCATAAGATTTTTAAATTTAAAACAAGGGAAACTCCCATGTACATATTTAGGACTCTCACTTGAAATGGGTCTTAGAACAAGCAATCTGTGGAACCCTTTAATTGAAAAGAATTCCAATAAAGTGGAAGCTTGGAAAGGTAAGTGGCTCTCTTTGGAAGGAGGAATAATTATGCTAAAAGCAGTAATATCAACTCTTATGATATATTTAATGTCATTTATAGCCCTCCATGTTGGAACAAATCAAAAAATAAAGCCAATTAATGAGAAGATTCTTTTGGCAAGGATCTTCAGATACATACAAGATTACACTTATAGCATGGAACAATATTTTTAAAGCAAAAGAGGAAGGTGGTGTTGGCCTAAGAAAACAAATATCTCAAAATAGAGCTTTAGGTGCCAAATTGGTTTGGAAAATATTTGAGTAACAATAATGAGAATGAGTAAAAATCCTTCAAAATAAGTATATAGACAACAATGGACCTTCAAGAATCCTATCAATTGAGAGGCTTCCACAAGGATCGAAAATATGAAACTTTATGAGTAACAGTAGATTAATAATAACATAATATCTAACTTGGGACATACATGACGAGCAAATGGATCTCTTTTGGGAAGACTCATGGGATGGATACATGTTCAGTGGATATTTTGGTGAACCTAGCACAAGGAAAAAAACACTCTAATCTAGAATTTGGGATCAAAAGTCAAATATTACATGGAATAAGTCTTTACAAAGGGCTTAATGCAATGGAAATGGAAAAAACTAGAAAATAAGAATATACCAGTAGTAAATCATTTTTTTAAGAAAAAATATTAAAGGGAAAGAATATAACAATCAAGAGAGGGAAAGATGTCATAAAATGGAATGGAGCCAAGAATGGACAATATAATTCAAAGGACCTATAGATATAAACTATTAGAAAATAACATAGAAAAAATTGAACTCCCAAAAGTTGTGGCATTCATATGGGTTGCCTTGCAAAGGAGGATATTGACAGCCCTAGCAGATAGATTTATCAAAATTGGATTCAATGGTTCCTCCTGGTGTCTCCTTTGTAGAAGTTGGGAACAAAATGTTGACCACTTCTTGTTGGAGTGTTCATTCTCACAAAAAACATGTTAGAAATGGTTATGTGCTAAACTGGGTTGGAGTTGAGCCCTCCCTTATGATGTATTGAACCTCTTCAAATCATGACCAATTCTCAAATTGAAAGCCCATTTCTCTTACTAATGGATAACTTTCCCTTCAACCCTTGTTTGGGAAATATGGAAGGAAAGGAACATAAGAATATTCCAAGAAAAAAAATCGCTATGACATCTTTCCTAAACAAATTGGAAGCAATAATAGTAGAAATAACAGGGTAGCCAATCAAACAAAAAATAATAATACAATGACAAAATGGAACAACAAAATGATGAAAGAAAGGGTGGCTCAGACTAAACCCTTCCTAGGTGCAAGGGGTTGATAGGGATTAGACTCGAATAACTCGATTCTTGGCAAAATGGAATCCTCGTAAAATGATTGGTATAAACTAAACTTTGACGACGCATCCAAAGACAATCCCAGGGTATCGAGAGCAAGATGCATAATCTGAGATTGGAAGGGATAGACCGTATGCAGTGTTTCAAACCTCTTTCCAAAGGAACAAAAAAATGAGGCTGAAATCTAGACACTCATCCTTGGATTTTGATTATGTCTAATGCATAAAATAAATGACTTAGAATAGGAGATTCGTCACTAACCATAAATGTAATAAGGCCTCAAATGATCCAAAATTGGAAGCTAAAGTCACATCTCAATGTAGCGTTAGAACTTATAGCCAAATTTAGTAACACTATTGTCAATCACACGTATAGAGGAAAACGTGGAAGCATATCCACCAACAAATATGGTGATCGATGGGACCCAAAACATTACACATGGGTTATTTAGCGGTGAAGTGGGCCAGGCCTAGAATTTGACAACCACCCCTACTTGTCATATGAAAATTTTGCGACGGTTTAATCACTTAAATGCCTGTCATTTGATGTTTTATAAAAAATATAAATTGTAAAAGTCAATTATCTATAACACAAATGTTAGTTCAATCCCAAATTCATCTATCTAAAATCACATTTAAATACCAATTTCAAACCTACCAAGAAATAATTATATAAAATTAAAACTAATTTGATCCTAAAATTCATCTATCTCAAAACATAAATTAGTTGTAAAAAACAATTACCTATAAGACAAACGTTGGATCTTGAAAAAAAATGAAAGCTCCCAATTACTTGTAATACAAATGTTGTATTTGAAAAAAAATGAAAATCCTCGTTATGTTATTATTCATATGGATAGCCTATATATATTAAAAAAAATGTAAAATTAGAAAAGATTGATAATTAGTAATAAATGTAAAAATCTTAGATTTATGTTAAAATTAAGAAGAAATTTCTAAATTCATATAAAAAATAAATCTTGTCTAAAAACTAAAAAACAATCATATTCTATTTTGAAATATTTTTGAATTAATATATTTTTTATAATAAATATTATAAATCATATATATTAGTATAAAGCAATGATAACTATTAGTAAAATTATCAAAATCTTAAATTTATTGTTAAAAATATTTTAAAAATTAGAAAGTACTATATTCTCTCTTAAAAAAATTATATTTTGAAAAGATTTTGAATTAATATATATGTATTATAAATCATATATATTAATATAAAGTAATGATAACTGTTAGTAAAAATGTCAAAATCTTAAATTTATTGTAAAAAATATTTTAAAAATTAGAAAGAATTCTATCTTTAAAATATTCCAAACTAAGTTCTATTTTTATAATAAATATTATATATATGCTTATAATAATTTTTTACGGTTTGATAATAATTTAAAGTGTCATATTTACGGTTATATAAAAATATAGCAAGTCAAATTGTACGGTCTAATAAATTTTAAAGTTGTAATATACAGTCTAAAATGCAAAATATGGTCACTTAGACCATCAAATTCCAGGCCTGCACTGGGCAATCATGATTTAGAAAGGGAATAATAAATCCACACCATTTGCGATAATATTGAAGGACAACTGGTAGATACAACATCATCAACTACCACATGTAAAATCCTAAAGAGGATTGCAAGGTTCAACCAGTTCCAGAAGAAAAAAGGAATCCACTTTGGATGTTGAAGGTAAAGTTTCCTTAATTAAAAAAAAAGCAATGATTTCTAATGTGAAAATATTTATTTCAAAGGATTTATGAGAAATCAATATTACATGTTGAATGTGAAGATTTAATAATTGAAATAGATGTTTCAATGTTGTACAAGAAACATAGGTTTACAAATTAATCATGTCGGTGGGAATTAGTTTATGAAGGATTTTTCAATTGATTCTTGTTTCATTAATTGTCTCCTTTTAAGAATGATACTCTTGTTGCAAATCTCTCATGGATGTCATAAGTAGCTGCTTCACCTGAGAGCTGATACATAGCCCATGCTACTTTAGTTTGGTCGGAAAGGATACAAAGTCCAAATTATTTTTCCATCTCAATGATCCATGCCTCTACTCTTGCTCTGATAGCCTTATCATCAAACTTAGGTGGTGCTACTCTTTTGAGATCTTTCCCCAATTCTTCCTCAATTCGACCTCAAGGGCCTTCTCTAGGACCATCATCTCCTTGATTGACTTCTGCATTCCTGCGGTCCCGGTCCTTGCGTGCCACTCAAACCTCTTGCCCTATGTGGTCCATGCGAGCCTCTTGCCTATTTAGAAGCTCTAGAATTTGTTCCAGCCTCTTGTTAGGTCCATTGTTTGACCCACTTCCACCCATCTCTTGCCTAGTGGTAACCATGTTGGCTTACACTCAACCTGCATCACATTTCACGTCTATCATAAATTAAATCTAGGTTCTACGAATCAACATTCTTATTGTACATATCATTACATACACATGCATATATCACTCATTCATTAAGGACATACACATTCATGCATAATGAACATATTTTGGAGTTCTTCGTTTGAACCCACCAAAAATATACCCTTATTTACAAAGGCTTCTTGTTACATTAATTGCTTTTCTCGTTATCAAAGAGAGGACACTCCTTTGGGTCCTCATTAGAATTTACATTAAGTTTTTCAAAAGAGGAGGGTTGAGCATGTAGGCTCTCCTTTTCCTCCTTAGTTAACAAGGGTGTGTTTGGTCCACACCCTAGAGGCGAATCTTTGATTGTAGAAAGCTTCTTAATCTTGGGTGTTCACTCCTCCTCAATCTTCTTGCCTCTCTCCAGCTTAAGTGGTGTGAGGGCTTGAGCTAGAGTCTCGCTATTGGGAATCTCAGGTTGAACCTCAGTCTTAGCATTTTCTTCCATTACGACTTTCTTATGTGAGGTCCTAACGGTTTTCCGTTTCTTTCATCCCGCCTTTGACCTTCCCATACCTGCATTCAATCCAGGTCCGGTCAATTCTTAGGACAACTAAATTTGGTCAAGGGTCAACTATCCCCTAGTCAAAACTATGGTAGACTCAAAAGGCCTAGAGTTGAACCTGGCTTTGATACAAACGTAATAACCCATTCTAAATTATTACTTAATTTATATTATTGCAAATGAAATATGAATATATTCAAATTAAAAAGGCATAAATAAGTAGCTATTGTAAATCATAGCAACATATGTTTGATTAAAATTGAGTCAAATATGTATATATATTCAATTTCAATGTCAATTACAATATTCTCACTGACTTGGCTCATAGGCCACAAAGTCATTACAATGTACAAATTTGACATCAAGGTTACATCATAGACCAAGATAGTCTTGTAAACATCCAAGGTTCCTCTTAATACTCGCTTCCACTGGTGGACGAGAACATGGTTGAAGCTCTTTATTTCCCAACCATGAAGCTTACGTTTCCTCGAAATTCTTCCAACTTGAAGAATACCTGACCCGGCATGAAAATTTTAGCAAGAGAACAATTTGCATGGTGGAATCTGGTGCATGCCCATACATCAACATGCATCTCTATCTATAAGTTAGAAAATAAAATGCAAGATCTATGCTAGGAATGGCAGAGAGTGTTATCATAGAGTCCATACATACATAATGGGCTAATTTGCTTGGCCAAGCATAAGAATAATGTTGCAACAACAAACGATAGGTTTTGGATAAAGCAAAAACCTATACTTTCTGAACTCCATTTCAACACCCATCCCAGAAGGTAACTTCCAACAAATCAAGTTATCTCATAGCAACTATCTACCCTCTAGTAGCATCTACCCTTAGGTGCTCTAGTCTATTAGGTGTTGTTTTATTCTATTTAAAATTCAAAAAATGAATCAAATGGAACTGATCAATACATTATCCATCCATTTCAAGCACATATTACATGATTGCATTCATCGTAATTTAGTATTCATTTAAGAATAAGAAAATAGGTAAGAAAAGAAGGTTTGTCACAAGTATGTGTATGTACGTAGACAAAGGTATACGTGCATACACATATATGTGCCAACTTAAGTTATAAATTTGTGCATACATTCTAAATTAAAAATCAATAGCTCAAATTTCTAGCATTCAAATAATGTTTTAGATTGAGATATAGTTTGTCGGTTTACAAGAAGTAAAGAATTTAAGAACACGTCCATTTGAACAGTTTCCCACAAACTGTTATGTCGTTTGTATCAACCATGCTATGATCGAAAACAATACTGTTATAACCATACAACTACTGTTTAATATAATGATGTTGTCTACAACTAACAATTATAGTTTATAACAAAACAATGTCATTTACAGCTTAACAACACTGTTTATAACAAAATGACACTATTTATAGCTAAACAATTATAGTTTATAACAAAACAATGTCATTTATAGCTTAACAACACTGCTTATAACAGAACAACACTGTTTACAACTAAACAATTACAGTTTATAACACAATGATGCCATTTAGAACAAAACAAACATTGTTTATAATAGAACGATGTTGTTTATGGCTAAACGATTATAGTTTATAACAAAACGATGTCATTTACAACAAAATAAATATTGCTTATAAGAGAACTATGTTGTTTGCAAAAGTTTATAGATTCAGTTCCATATCAACCAATGCTTCGTTCATTCGAGCCTCATTCAAAAACCATAGCTATTGATTACATTCATGGTTAAAGAATTTGATACAACATAACTTTCACTCTCATATTTAATTCAAAGATTCTATCATTCTAAGAACAATTGTATATAATAAGCATATAAAGGAAATAACCAAATGATTTCTTGGTAGTGATTCTTGAAAAATAAAAAGACTTGAACGATATGTTGGTCATTTTAACAAGAAATAATTTTACACATACACTGGGTACAACCTTCACATGTTTCAGGTTTTTATTTTTTATTTTAATATCAAATTATATTATTGTCGTTCTATGGAACAAATGACTGTGCTGTGCATTTTATCAGTGCATGGGGCCGAAGCCACACATGCTGACCCACAGCTTGGGTTGGAATCATCCAAGGACTCAAAAGATTATAATTCTCAGATAATGATGACTCACAAGCTAACCATGCCAATATAAGGATGGAGTGATATGTCGCTCAACCATTGTCCCTTATGGACGAGGCGACAAGAACAAAGAATCACTGTGACATAGAAACACACAACAATAGATAAAATTAATATCATTTATAAAGAATGGGGCGATAAACGCCCAACCATCGCTTAATGCGAGAGGCAATAAAATACATTATGGAAACACTTCGATCCTAGATCAAAGACAATGATTTTAGCACCCATATGGTGCGGATATCCCAAAGGGAATTTACTTACACAAAGTAAAACATAAGGTTTCGATGGAAATTTGATTGACTTTCCTTAGAGAAGGCAATAACAATTTATGGATCATTTCATGCCCTTCCACAGGCTATCGGCTTCACCGATAGCCATGTGAAGGCTATGCTTTTCACATGCAAGCAAAAAAATGACAATGGTGGTAACATCTAACTCATAGGGGGTTAAGTGATTTGGCTTCCATGTCGTTTAAGATGCATCCACAAAGTACGTGCGACAAAAATGGCTGACATAGCCTTGACAGGAGAAATAATAAAATTTTAAACCAAGAAATGGTATATCGAGTACATAATACAAGTTTAATATGGCTCAAAAGAAATGTCAATCTATGATCCAACATACATTACTCTCAAAGAAGCTAACTAAAAAACATAACAAATTCAAAGAAATTGCAATGAATACCTCTATTTGGGGTCAATTTCCTCTTAGCTTTTCTCAGGAAAATTGTTGAACTGCTTGTTTCCTTCAGTTTTTCTAATTCTATCATATCAAAAATGGTATCTTTTTCTACTTTTTCCTATGCGTCCCTCCAATATCCATTTCATTTCTTAATGGGCATTGATTTTAGCCGCCCCCATACTTTGAATTTTGAATATTTTCCATTAATTTGGTCTCAGATCATGACCTTACATGATTTTTCTCATGATTTCATTGAATTTCATAAACTCGATAGTGATAATTTCATTTCCAATTCAATTCTTAAGGAATATAAATTTATAAATATATGTATATGTATATATTATATATATTTATGTTTATGTTTATATATATAAATATTTGCACACGTTGTTTTTTCTTTAATTATATATATATATATATATACATACATATATATATATATGTGTGTGTGTGTATGTACACATATATATGTATGTATGTATATATATATATATATTTTCTTATAGATGTTTATACATTTCATATACCAACATTTAAATAAAAATAAACTTTTACTTTTTTTCAAGCATCAATATTTAAATGAAGTTGCTTTTTTGAATTACACACATTCATTTGTATGCTAAGTCATACTATCATTTTCTTTCAAATTCGAACACACATAGGATCAAGATAGACATTTAAATAAGAACTCACATGTATTTTCATTTCACAAGTCTACCTCTTCAATTATCAAATCATTTCTAGTCAGATTAATAAAATCTCCTATATAAATTTTCAAATGCAGTCATCAAGTCATTTGTGGTGTGTGCACCTTGTTAGAAACCAAGATTAGACATGCAAACTAGAAAAGCCTTCCATAGAAGAGAAAAAAATAAAAAGCAAGAGCTTTGCAAAAGATGTGCAAAATAATATTGTTTAGGAATTCATAATTACATGAGATGATTTGCTTTATAAAAAGAAAAGTATGCATAACCCTAATCTTATCTTGGGAAACAAGATAGCTCAACAAGATAAGAATGAAAATAATTAACCTAGGAATTAAAATATTACCTAAGTAAAGTTATGCAAGTTTAATTAAATATTAATTACACTAACACCCCCCATAAGTGCAACTTAGGGAGACTAAAAAAGCATGCACCTAAAACTAAGATGAACGCAAGAAAGCATGAATGGGTCCCGGAAACAAGGCTTGACCAGGTACCTATGTACAAATGTAATAATGAGGTAGAGAAGGAAAACCCAGTGGGACAAAACCCCCCTACAATGAGATGACTACTACAAAGAAGCACTGGAAGAACACTGTGGAGTAACACTGGAACCACAATCCAAAAAGCAAGGAAAAATACTTTTGCCTACAAGAAACCAAAGCAGAATCATAATAATGCGACAACAGACCCGATACCACGGAACATTGGAAAACTCACAAATTGGAACAACCCTAGAATCTATGAAGCAACAGTAGATGAAATGATGACAGAATCTGGAAACCATGTAGCTTGATGTCGATGCCAAACTAAGACTAAAACTCTTCCATAGGAACAAGTACCATAAAGACTCTGGCATATTAACCATAAAAGCATGGCCCTCAAACTGAGAAGGATTTGTTCAAACCAATGCAGATCAATAACCATAAACTCCCAATCTAAGGTGTGAACTGATGTGAATCTCATATGTGTCAAGCTAAGATAAGATGTGGCCAAAATAAACTAAGAAACCAGATAAAATCATTCGAGTTGCCATCAAAACAAGATGGAGATCAAAGTGCATGCACACTCTAATAAGATTATTATGCAAGAAACCCCCCTGATGAAACTTTATCTCAGTTCATTTATTACAATAACCCAATGATTGTAAAAGGAGAGAATGCTAAACATGCATAAACAAAAAATAAGATGATGTGGTACTGAAATGAAGTGAAAATATTCAAGTTTCACGCTCCCAACTGCCAAAACATCCAAGTAATCTCCAAAACACCCATCGGTACAAATCTGGAATAATGATAAACTTGGGACAGATACAGAAAAAAGTGCATGGACAGAAATGTAGAGCTCCTCAATACCTTTCCAATGCCGCAAAGAGGACGAAAATCGGAGATCGTGGCAAAAAGGTATGAGCTCGGAAGCCATAAATGAACATTTGACTTCAAACAGAAATAAATGCATCTAAACAAAAAAATACTAAAAAATAAACTGCACCACAAGAAAGTGCTCGGAACCAGCTTTTTGACGATATCTCATTTGCTTGATTTCGATACTGTATGCCCAAGTTATGCCAAAAAGAAAAAAAACTGCTCCTTGAAGGAAAATTGGGGTTAGGAGGGGGCAAAAAGGGTTGGTCGTACGATGATGTCATGCTGACGTCATCACTTCCTGAGCTTAAATTTGACGGCCTGGAGGCCGTCGGGGCAAAAAAGTGCCCCCCTATCGGAAAAATTTTGCGGCCACCGGTATATGCCCTATCTCCTCAGAATATTTCATTGTCAGGTGCCTAGGTTCAGGGCTCCTAGTCCATCATAGGACCGCAAGTGGGGGCTGGGTGTAGATCGCTCGGTCCCCCATATGATCGGAGCCAGCGCATAAGGGGCCCGTGGGTGGCGCGGTGGTGGCGGGCTGGTTTTGTACTGGAGGCGTTGGCGGGTGGATCGAAAACTCACCTTTTTAATTTTTTTTTTCAATTTTTTTGCCTTAGAAACGACTTTCTTCGAAATCAGCGAAACAAAAAGTGATCTTAAGGTTTTTGGCCACTGCAAAAGTGATGGTGACCTCCGTTTGTGCCCAAAGTGCCCCGAAAAATTCGCTACCCCCAGAGCTTGCAAAAAATCTCTGAGCTTGAAACCCTCATGGATTTGGAAAATGATGACCAAAATTTGCAAAATAAAAGTCAATCCTGACTTTTTCCAGCACTCTGAATCCAATGGTGAAGCCCGATCTGATCCAAAACGTTGCATAGATGAACTCAAGGCATGATACCCTCGAGGAGTCCCGAACGAACTCTGCAATGATTTTCTCAAAAATCTGAGAAGGGGCTACAAATCAAGGCTCTAATACCATGTTAGAAACCAAGATCTGAAATGCAAACTAGAGAAGCCTTCCACAAAAGAGAAAAACAGAAAAAGCAAGAGCTTTTCAAAAGATGTGCAAAATAATATTGTTCAGGAATTCATAATTACATGAGATGATTTACTTTATAAAAGCAAAGTATGCATAACCCTAATCTTATCTTGAGCAACAAGATAGCTCAACAAGATAAGAATAAGAATAATTAACCTAGGAATTAAAATATTACCTAAGTAAAGTTATGCAAGTGTAATTAAATATTAATTACACTAACACACCCAGATTCCATCAAGCTTACTATTTGATCCTGCTAAATTATCCTACTTCAACCTTGTTATCATCCTTCAACTTGTCGCCATGTAATTGCACACACTTGCACTTACAAAATTCATCAGTAACGTTCAATTCATGATAAAATATAAGATAATTCAAAAAGATCACATAATCAACTATGGTCAACTTCTTTCAATCTTTTCAAAAATATCAAAATTTTCATTCAACATATTGAATTTCGTCAATAATTCAATTTATCATATTATAATTAAAAATGCAATAAAATTGGGTTATGACACATAGTGAGGGAATGAAGGGTTATAAATGGGCTAAACACATATTAAAAAACACTTGGGGTGTGGACGCTAAAATGAGAGTGCAATATAGAGTACAAATTACAAAGTAGGCAAATTTTATTTTATATTTCCCCCCACTTAAGTAGTCTTCTATATTAGGGATAAAGTAAGCTAAAGTAAAATTTCATATATCTAAAATGAACGGTGGTGTGCCACATGCCTTTGCTTCTTCTCTCTTCTTCTAATATGCACTCCTTATTTGCAAGGAAAACATAAAAGGAAAATCAATCATTATTCATCATGGTAGAGTAAAAGAATATGGAAAATAAACATAATACTGTGTATATTTAATTTTTTAGTGAACTTGGATAGGTGAGAGAAGGAAAAGGTGAAGTGTAAGAGGAACATAAAATCTTGGCATAACCTAGATTGGATTTGGAATAAGAACATAGGAAAATAAATTGGCACATGTGAAATAAGAGTAGGTAAATGGGAACATGAATAGGGCCCCCATCAAACCCAAAATTAAACTAGGTAACATGGGGAAAGAACCAATATAACTAGTTGTATGGACCAAAAACTAGTTCAAGGACCACAAAACTAGGTATCTAGATATATTATCACAAGAATGGGTGAATGCTTTCTCCTCTTAATTTATTTTACGCTAGAGGATGTAGTCAATTTAAGGATTTTCCAGTAGAAAGGAATACATGCTAATGGGAAAGACGAGAGTGTTTAATAATATAAGGAAGTATCAACATGGAAGACAAGAGAAGTGCAAAAGTATAAGAATTCATAGGATACATGGAAATAGTCCACACTGAGGTACAAAAATAGTTGGAGACAATGAACAACAAATACGAAGGACAAGAAGATGAAAAACAAAGAAAAATAATTCATTGTTAGAGATGAATTTATGGTATATCTCAAAAAATTATAGTAGGCACATACAACAAGCTAAAGATGAATAAGTTCAGTCCATCTAAGATTCCTAGGAAATCTTTTTAAGGAATGCCTATGAGATTGAGTTACCATAAGAACATGGTATATCACCAATATTCAACAATAAAAATCTTTATCAATGCCATGGAGGTCAATCAACTAACAATACCATAAAAATTTTCTCTGACTTGTGTAGATACTACTTTAGCAATAGAATGAGAATATAGAAAATTTTGGATATAAAAATTGGGTGCAACACCATAAATAAATAATATGAAGAATACCTGGTTAAATGGAAAGGAAGATCAATAAAAGATTCATCATGGATTTAACATGTTGAGGTGAACTACCTTGGTTTTCCTCTAACCCCAACAAAGTGAGGGAATCACTTTTCAAACAACCCTACTTGTCTAATTTAGGAGCATCCTAGGATGAAAGGCAATCTTGCACCAACAAAAAAAAATCTTTTATTTTGTTTCAATCAATAGGATGTTTGATATAATGTATCCCATTTCACCACATACTCTCATTTGAGCTCATGATGATGAATCAAAAATTTGTAATAGATCACACACACCATATTTATACTTATGGGGATTTCAATCAATTTACAGATAGTTATTATTCCTAGAGGTGACATTGGGTTCATAGTTTAGAACAATCCACACTCAATTCGATATGCAAAGCTTGTGACACCTTCATGTGGCTTGTAGTGTTTAAATAAATATATCACAAGATAGTATGGAACAAAGGAACCTTAAATTGGAATCGCATCTAATTTCATTAACACTTGGAGCTTCATCACTAGGACTTAGGACAACCTATAGGTTTCACATAACATTATGATTTGGAACCTTTTGTGGCCAACACTGACCATTCCTAATGCATGGGATTGCTATATAAACACCTCTTGGATTCATTTAGAAGCAAATGAGGGAGATACAAATTAAAAGAGTGATATTTTTAGAAATAATTTTAGTAGAAAAATATTTTAGGAGTTGAGTTTTCTAATAAGATATGTGTTCCATTTTTATATCTTTGTATGACATTATAATATGCATGCGGTAAGTCGATGAGCCATATTGCGATCATTTTATGATATTGAATCAATGTGTAGTTGTTTTACTATTTTTTGTTAACTTTGCTATGTTAAATCTAAGTTACATAGTTAGACAATCATTCCTCTAGACTCTCCATCTATGATTGCATCATCAAATCGATCCTTGTAATATCAAATATACTCGATCCCTGTAATATTGAATATCCTCAACTCCTAACTTCCACTATATCATGGGCTCCCAAACATTTTACTACTAACATACCTAAAGGGTATTCAATATCTTGGAACCTTGAATCCAACCATATTAACACACTTTTATATTTTCTCTTCCTTGATCACTCTGGTATTGAGTATGTTGCATCCCTAATCCTCGACCCCTCCCATCTTATCATACATCAAAAATCTAATCTTGGCTTCTTCTTACATCGAGTATCTCCAAACCTTGGTATTGTTGATCCTTGCATTGAGTATCTTTGAATATCAATCAATCATGTCATGTCATTCCTTAAACCCCCAACTTTACACCTTTGGAAATCTTAGTACTAGCATACCAAGTGAAAATCATTGGAGCAACATCTTGACTCTTGATTCCTTGATCCCTCTTGCAAATGCACCCGTTAGCGTGTGAATCCTTGGTCCCTCTTGTAAATGCGCCCTTTGACATGTGAATCCTTGGACCCTCATTTTCTCTTTCAAATGCTCTCTTTAGCATGTGAATCGCACCCACCACCTATATGACCCAAATATGTCATCAATGACCTCAAATAAATTTAATAAGATGGAGGGAAATTATAAATGTCTATTAAGACATGTGGACCCATGTTAGGGCTTCAATCTCTATTGGAGGTAGACAAATTCATTAGTTTGAATTTTTGTCATTCACTAAAAAAAACTAACCCTAAACAAGGCATAGTTGAACACGTGTTCATCTATTAGATCTAAGGACAAAAAGCCTTAAGTTTTGGAGATTGATGGATTAAACATTGTTGGTTTTATAGATTTCAGAAGATAACAACGAAGTTTGGATTCTTAAAGATAGTATCATAAAAAGATTGCATGTACACTTCAAATTTAAAAGATTTCAAAATTATAAATATCTTAAAATTTTAACTTTAAAAAAAATATATTTGTAATAATTATCAAATATTTTATCTTAATATTCATTTAAGTACAAATACATTTGAATAAAATATTTAGTTCGAGCATGTGTATGACCCACTAAACATCAAATGATTAAAACTTCTAATGTCCTTTAAAAATGAGGATCCACTAAATTAGTTTGATAATACAAATTGTTTTTCACAATAATCTCTCATTATCTCTTGCAAGGCCGTGCAATTACAATGTGTGTTGTGTTTGGCTCACACCGTACTTTGTTGTAATTGAACCCTAATCTCCACAACTAACTTCCTTGCTAATCATTTTCAAATCATAATTTTGGTGCTCTTTTGGCCCTGCACGCTTTATCTATACTTTATTCACACGTAATTTGAGTGGTTCTGCCGACATTTAGTTTGGCCCGGCTTTTAGTGAGCATAAAGTCGATAAAGAGGGAAGATAGCGACCAAACAAACCCCAAATCACTACAAGAATAAAACACTATATGGAAGGATTTTTTCATGTTCTTCACTTCCCCAAGGGTTGGTAGTTATGAGGATCTAACTTTTGATAAATAAAAAGTACTTAGAAATAGTCAAACAAAAACATACATTTACATGAATTTAAATGTAAATAAATGAAAAATTAAAAAAACTTAAATTTATTTCTTTTAGCATATGACATGATTGATTGATGTATTGGAAAGTTAAATTGTGAATTAAAAATATTGAGCGATGAGATTTAATAATGTGTGAGTGTATTTTCATTTTCGTCATTTTTTAAAAAATGAGAAAGAAAATGGGTCTTTTTAGTCTCATTTTCTAGTTTTATTTTAGAATAATATATTTGCATTATAATGTGAGTATATTATGGTTTGGTTACACCCAAGATATGACAATTTGTGGGGTAAAAGCATAAAGTTGTGTCACACTTTCAACTAATTTATCAACACAATTGAATTTAAGTATTTTTAACTAAAAATCAATTTTGGTCAAACATATGATCTAGTAAGATTTATTCTAGCAAAGTTAGATACTTCCACAACTTTTTCAACTAAAATTGTTGGCTAAAAATATATGGAGCACCACTTTGGAGTCCAATTTACCAAAAAAATAAAATTATTTGAAAAGCTTGAAATTTCAATAACTCCTACTAATGTAAATAACATTTTTTTTAAGAATATAAAAATACCCTTTTGTAGATCCATAAGTGTAGGTTTCAAAAATATATTTATTTTAATAGTTTAATTATTATTTATATTTTATTTTTTATTTTTAACTAAAAGTAGGTTATCAACACAAAATATTAGGTTCATTACCATGCCAAGGAAAAATACTAAAACTTATTAAAAAATTTGGAAAAATATGACGCACTAGATAAAAGAATCTATTTCAAGATGGTATTTTTTTTTTCCATTTGAGATAAATATTTAATATGAAAGTTGATGTCTCATGAAAACAACTATTTTTTGATTCACACACATTTTAATATATATTTATCAAAATTGGAAAAAAAATAAAATCCATGCACTAAAGTTTCAAGTTATAAATACACACAAAAAAATTGAAAGAAAAAAAAAATATTATAAAAAGTTTGACATCTCATGCAACTTCATTTTTCAGCATTTTCTTTTATTCGTAAATATTGTTTATATTAAATTTCAGAAAATAATTTACATTTAGTCCAAATACTATCCAAAAAATTGAAACCCCATACCACCCAGCAATTAAAAAAACCCTGCAACCACCACACTAGACAAACCAACCCTACACCTATTACATACCCTGACACTACACCACCCCACACACAAACAACCAAAATAGATGAATTAACATTAGCCATGAAGCAAAGAACAACAATTCAATCCACCCATAACACACTGTCCACTATCAAAAAATCATGGAAGAGACAACGCTAATCCACCTCGCCCGACGACTCCAAAAAGAGGTAATGTTTAAGAAAGATTAGACCACACCTCGCTCGCTCTTGATGATGCCGAAGCTCCTCACCAGCAATGTCCATGATGAATGGATATAATTCCACCCTCTCTAGGAACTAGAGCATGCTGCAAGTCTCGTGGACGTGGAACCCCTACACCCGACATTGCAACAATCATGATGTCTATAGCTCCCTCCAATAGGTTTTCCCAAACCAATTTCCTCGCAATTAGCATCGCCATATCCCGTGACACTTCTAGGTCAAGAAGAGCATCAAGGAATTGAGCCACTATGTCGGCGTTCGTCCACCACCGCTTAGACAAACACATAAACTCCTCTCCCAACAAAACTTCCGCCGCACCTAAAACTAGCTCATCCCACACTTTAAACATTGACTTTAGACGCCCATGGTGAATCCTGCCGAAGAACACCCACAATTTCCTACCAGACAACAAACTAATGGGGGACTCCATCAATTCCATAGAAGAAAATGGTGAGCAAACATGTCCAAATGACCATTTAACCTTGAACAAACATCAACATCCCATCAACTCCACTTCCCATAGTATTCCATCCTTCGCCAGGCTGTCGCAATTATGAGGCCGAATGAACATCCAATATAGAGCCTCTGCCACCCTCCTGCATTAAATGACCGGTGTCACCCAACTCACCAGCACAAAATATTAGGTGGATTACCATGCCAAGGAAAATACTAAAACTTATTAAATATATGTAAATATATATATGATGCACTAGATAAAAGAATCTATTTCAAGATGGTATAATTTTTTTCCATTTTAGATAAATATTTAATATGAAAGTTGACGTCTGATGGAAACAAATTTTTTTGATTCACACATATTTTAATATTTATTTTAAAATATATATTTATCAAAATTGGAAAAAAAAATATCCACACTAAAGTTTCAAGTTATTAATACACACAAAATTTGAAAGAAAAAAAAATTACTATAAAAAGTTTGACATCTCATGCAACTTCATTTTTTAGTATTTTATCAACAACTAAATTATAGTGTTAATTTATTAAAAACTAGTTTAAAATTATTATTTTTTAAATACAAACATAAAATATACTAAAAAATACATATTTTACTAGTTTACATCATTTCAAAATTCAAAACATATATACCACTTTTTAGTGATTCAAGTTTAAAAGTTGGATCAATGTCAGTGGTTTCCTTTATAAAGTGTAACCCAACTTTGTGCTTTTGCTCTGTGTTATTATGTAAACTTATTTCTCAAATTCATGTAATCCACAATGTGATATCAAATTAGCTAGTGTGATTGTGATGCTTTCTAGTGTGATTGTGTTGCTTGAAAATTACTTTACAAAATTATTTTTGTCACTTTAACCACCATCTTTGTACACTTACACCATACACATTTAGTCAAATCAACAAGGCTTAAGACAAAATCACATAGAAATAATATTCCCCTACCATGTATAGGATGGGAAAAAAGCTAAAGGATGTTTCATTTTGACTACCAGTATTGAGACACAATATTCAAGTTAGACATCATGGTGCACCATTAAGGCCACATTGCACACCAAGAAAATAGGGTTTGATCATAGGTCATCCCAAGGAGACCCTAAAGTTAGTACGTCCAATTTTTTTCTCAATTTATATATGTATATAATTTTTTTTCAAAAGATGTTTGTGTAAGTCATTTTTTTCTTATGACTTGGGAATCCACAAATGTGACCCCACTTCCACATAAATGACCTCATCTATGTGAAAGTGAACAATTTCATGCTTAATTAATCTATAGGACTAAGTGACACAAGACCAAAAAGTTCATCTAACCCAATACACACATAAATTATCTACAACATGTCAATAATATTCATGCTTAATCTTTTATTAAGTTTTTCATCATGAAAAAGTACTAATGATATATTTGGATTTTTTCCATGGATATAGATTGATCTTGAGATTTGAGAGTGACCACATAATTGCTAGCTACAGAGCATATGAACTATTAAATCACATAGACTTCAAGGTATAGTTGATAAACTTAGTGGTGATTGTGTAAATGAGAGGGTTCCCTATATTTAGATATGACGTGTAGATGTTGATTAACCTAGTAGAGAGATAGGGCTCCAAGACTAACACCTTTCATCTACCTACTACTTGAGGATATGTGTCAAATTTTAATATTTTAGTTTGGAGCAAGTAGGTGGTGGAAAACTACTTGACCACTCATTAGTAGGATAGATAGTTGTATCAATATTGTACTAGGATGGTAGGATATGCACATTATGGAGAGTCATTATTAGATATTATGGTTGAAGAAGCATCTAGGGGTGTAAGTGGCTTCTATTAATCCCTATAAATCCATTCTTACTAGGTGGCAAGAGATCCCCTAACTCATACAACATGATTCACCTATTGTAATATTGAAAATTGCACCTTACAACTTCCTTATTGTATTTTTGGACTCATTTTGGTGTTCACATACTTAATATGTTTTAGGTCCATATTACACCTAAATTTGACTTCCTTGATGATTAGAAACTTGTAGTGATGCCTTCCATGACCTTAGAATGACGTTATAAATATTCCCTATAAATTAGAACTTGTAGCATCAAATTCCAATTGCATCTCATTATGTAGTTTGTTGGTATCTTTATAAACCTAGAGCAACTAGTCTTGTTAATAATATCTACCCCAAGTTTTACCTAAACCTTCATGAACTAACCCAACTACAATTTTGGTGTTCCCAAACACTAAAACTTAGTCATAATATAACCCCATACTTAAGTTAAATTTCCATAATTTTTACATATTATGCAATCATGCACTTAATCTTTCTCTCTCCACACATCTCCAAGATGTCATAAAAATGCATAATCAAGAATAGAAATCTGTAGACACTAGATTTTAGATATGGAGCTATGGAGTATTCAATTTGTCCTTGAATATTGTTTATGTTGTACTTTTCCCTTTTTAATTTCATTCTTACACCTTATTTCTATTAATTTCCATCACCCCAAGCCATAGAAACTCTCATCCAATCCTCTCCAAATGTAATTTTTTTACCCCATTGATACCCTTGTGATCTCCCATTCCTTCAACCCTTGGCATTGTTCCTTTGTGATCACTTTTTTCATATCCCTAGGCATCCATAGCTTATACACATCACTCTTATTTGTATGTGTGTATACATACATGTACATGCATACAAGTACACATACATAAATAAATAAATACATACATACATACATACATACATACATACATACATATATATATATATATATATATATATATATATATAAAGAATCTTCAAATACTTGAAAACTACTATAGACTATGGTTTGTGGTATCTAAGAAACAAAAACTTCAAATTGATAGCAATAACAAAATGCAAATTGGGTTTGAAGTGTTGATGACAAGAAGAGCATGAGTGGTGGCGCATTCTATCATGGAGATAGTCTTGTATCTTGGTTGAGCAAAAAGAAAGATTCGGTGCCCTTATCTATTGTAGAAGTGGAATATATTGCAATAATATCATGTTGAACTCAAGTACTTTGGATGAAACAAACCTTGAAGGATATGAAAGTTGAATATGATTAATCTATTTCAATTCTTTACATGACAATATAAGTGCAATCAATATTTCAAAGAATTTGGTAATGCACTCTAGGACAAAGCATATATCAATCAAGTATCATCTCTGAGAGAAAAGGTTGCAGATGAAGAAGCTAAATTAAATTATGTTGAGATAAAAGAACAGATCACAAATATCTTTACTAAACCCCTCCAAAGGAAGCATTTGAGCATCTTAGATAGAAGTTGGGAGTGATATCTCCCTCCTCTTAATTCATAAGAGGAAGTACAGGTTCAAGGGGAGCTAATCAATGCATCATTCATGAATCCCCAAAGTGATAATATTGAAGGATATAATAAAATCATCTAAATCTTCAAAATTTGTATAAAGGAGTCACTATTTTGCTGTGACTCCCTAACACAAATAACACAAATGATTTACAAAAAAGTGCAGTAAGATACAGTGGATATACTATCTAACATAGGGGGAGAGAAAGCCTAAATCAAATTGTCTTAAGAGTCCCTTTATCATTGATGTCAAAGGGGGAGAAATTAATGAAATGACAAATATAAGGGGAGATAGAGATGAAATGTATTATAATGCAATACAACTGTGATCTGGAACATCAAGCTATGGAAACAAAAATATGGAACTATAATGCAAATTTGTATTGGTCATTTATTTTTTTGCCATCAATGACAAAGGGGGAGATTATTGAATATGGTGTTGTCATTGATGTCAAAGTGTTGTTGATTGTCACTGATGTCAAATATATGTGAAAGTAGTATGTTAGTTGCACATGTTGCAGAATGTTAATGTTATCATTCTTGAAAAAGGACATGGGGATTCAGGATAAATATAGTATTGGTGGTTCCTATTTGTCTACTACCTTTATGGAAGTCTGGAAGTTTCTATGGTAGTTTTTTGAGGTTTGTTGTTCAAAAGTAGATTTTGCACTATACTAAACTGTCATTGTTTTTGGTACCACATTCTACCATTGGTAATTTTTATGGTTTTCGGTTTGAAATTTAAGTAAGTCTACACACGAAGTATCTTAATCTACAGTTTCAACAAATTTGAGTTACAGGGCTGCAAGATAGAAGTGACAAAGTGAAGTTTGTGTTTGTTGGTTTATTGGGTACAATCTCTGAGTGTTCACATTAGAGAAGGGAAGCATGTGCTAGCTGGAGGAAGCATATGAAGCTAAAATAGGACCAATTAAGATCATGGAAGGAAGCGCATGACATCATCTTACACTAGTGGCAACACATGTTTCATATCATCTTGAATTAAGGTTTATCCTTGGTCGACATGGTTAATTGTAGATGGTGTTAAAGGGTTCTAGGTTGACATGAGATGTTTTTGATTAGATAAGTAGGGAAGGGCCTTGATCGCATAGTTACAGTAACAAACCAAAAATAAGCAGAGAGAGGTGGGAAACAACACCACCAACTAACCCAAAAATAGCATGAGCATGCATGCCAATCTTTAAAATAGTAACCATTGTCCAACCATTATCAATCAAAAACATTAAGTTTTTACCAGCATACTTCAATCTATGAAGACCATTAGTTAAATTGACAGTATCCTAGGTGGTATTCCACCATAACCTATAGAAATTAACAGAATAGTCCTAGATATGATAAAAAGACAAAAAACTCATCAAAAAATAGTAGAGAAACAACACAAGCCATTAACTGGCTTTCTTTAACAGGTCCCCATACTCTCCCATGAGAGCAATGTATTCACACCAGTTAGGGCCTCTGTCCCGTCCAAATTCTTTAGGGTATGATGGAATGGATATATTGTGAATCATTTTGATGAAAGAATTGTAATAAGAGAGAGTGAAGTTGTGTGTGAAATGCATATGTAACATGATGTGTGAGTAGAGGAGAGATGTCAAGTGAGTTGAGTGAAATTGAGAGATCATCATAAGAGGCTAGATTTGGACAGTAGCTCTAAGAAGCTTTTCTCACCATAGTTTTTTCTTGTTGGGTTTCCATGTTGGGTTTCCACGTAAATTTGGTGTTCTCTTGTGTGGATGTGTTCATTACTTGCATTACCAATGATTATGTTTTCATAGTTTTATGAATGAGGTGATTTAAAGTAAAAAAATTTAAATATTGATTCACCCCCCTCTCGGTATTTGTGTCTAACAAGCTCATGCTCTATATTTACTTCTCCAAATTTATTGCAACCTTTTGTTACAAAATGTGAGGTTTCAAAATAGGGAGTTGGAGCTCTTATAATGCAAAATGAGCACTCCATAGAAATGATGAATAAAAATTTGAAATATTTAGTAAAGGGTTTCTCTATTTATGGCAAGGAGATTTTTTAGCAAAGTTTAGAGAGCATCTAATTTGTGTTATGTGTGGTTTAGATAGACAATAATAGCTTACAAATCTCCTTGGGTGAACATGACTTGAATACTAGGCAACAAAATGGGTAAGGAAACTCCTACCTCATGATATTGATATATAATATATGAAGGGAAAAAATAATGTACTTATTGATGCCTTTTCTAGAATTCCCACTCTTTGTTATACTTTATTTATAGTGATTAAGAAGTTTCAATCATGGTATAATATGCCAAGAATACCTTTGATGCTAACATATTAGATGGAAATGTGAAGGATGACAATTATGTTATAAAAAATGGTCTCAATTAAGATTTAAGGATAAAATCTCTTTAGTACCTAATTTGAGGATGAAACTAGAAGTTTTTAAAGCTTTTCATTATGTACCCATGGTGGGACATTGTGTATCCTACAAGATTTGCAAACATATAAGATAGAAATTCTCTCAGAGAAGCTTTTATGAGGATGATCTTAAATACATCAAGGAGTTCATCACTTGTCAAAAAAATAAAGTGAGTCATGTCTTTCCAACAAGTTTGCAACGTCCATTACTTATTCAAAAGTAATGTGGAGAAATTGTGTTCATGAAATTTATTATCTAAGCCTTATTGAGGTGACATATTTATTTCTCAAAGAGGTGTCTAGAATACATTATTTTCCTAAAAACATTAATAACGACATGGATAATAGACCTCTTGGCTCTTTCTTGCAAGATTTACTTTAATTCATGAGTACAAGATTCATTTTCAATATTATTGATCACACACAAATAGGTGGACAAGTTGAGATAGTGAGTATGTGGAAGGAACAATATTTAAGAAACTATACCACCAGTCAATAGATAACATGGATCAAATGGTTGCACCTTGGATATTGCCACTATAGTACCACTCATCATATGATCATTGTTATGTCTCCAACTAAGGTACTATATATTTATGATGGATTAACCTTAATTGATTTATTTTTCATAGTTAGTAGAGTGTTATTCATATGGGCACCATATGCAATCAATGTTAAAAGTGTGAATAAGTTAGGAAGAAAATCCATCATAAAGTATATAATTCATTACAAGAATCGGTGTCACTTGGAAAGAATACAAAATCCTAGAGCATCTAAATTCACAATTACTTGAGGGTAATTAATTTTGGAAGGGGTGGACTTGTCATCATGCCTTTCCTTCATCCCCACACCCCTATTTTCCCAATTGTTTTGGCTTAAGTAGGTTTCTATGATTTCTCTATTCCCTCAGTTCCCTATTGTCCAAAACCTCATTTTGTTGTACTTATCGATATTTTAGAATTTCCCATGTTGACATCTCTTTTCCTTTGTTTGTCTTATTTCCCTAATTCTTGTGTTCCTTGTGTTTTAGACCTTTTAACCTTTTTTTTCTTGGCATGTCTTGCCTTTGTTCCCTAGACCCCTACAAACCCACTTCTCAGTCTCATGTCTCCCATTGGTTCTCAACATTCCATTTCCCTCATTAGCCTCCCTCCAAATGGATTGATTGCTCCAACCCCTATAGTATAAAATCTACTTGCTCCTTAAAAATCCCGAAGCCCCAACTTTTGATATCTCATGGGCTCTTGGAATTTTTGCCACTAACATACCTAAAGTGTATTTAGTATCCTACAACCTCGAACTCCACCACCCTAGCAAAATTTTAGGTTTTTCCTTGATCACTCTAGTATGAAGTATGCTACATTCTTGATCCTTGGTTCTCACTTCTTCTTACATTGGGTATCTCCAAACCCCAATCCTCACTTCTTCCTACATCGAGTATTTTTGAATCCCAATTCCTTTTCCTTCTTGTATGGTTATCCTCAAATCTCAATCCCTACTTTCTTGCTATCCCATAGTTTCTTCTTCTAAGGACCATAGATCTTTGCTTCCCCTCACATCTTGTCATCTATGCACCTATTCCTTGAACTCTCAACTTTAGACCTTTAAAAATTTAATTTCAGAGTACCAATTGAAAATCATCTAATGACATCCGAACTCCTTATTCCCTAATCCCTCTTGTAAATGCACCCTTTGGTATGTGAGTCTTAGGACCTCTAGTGCCTGGTACAAATGAACCCTTTGACATGCATATCTGTAGACCCCCAACCCCTCTTGCAAATGTAGCCTTTACCATGTGAATCCTAGACCCTCAATCCCTTTTCTAGATGCACCTTTTGGCATGCAAATCTTTGGACCCCCACCATTCGAACTAAAAACCTTACCTACCACCTTGCATGACATAGGGATATCATTAACAACCTTAAATAAATGCAATAAGATGGAGAGAAAATTCCAAACCCCTATTAACATGTGTTGGCCCTATGTTAGGCCTTTAATGTGTATTTAAGGAAGGCAACTTCATTAGTTTACATATTTTGTCATTCAATCAAATAAACCCTAACCCTAAACAAGCATTGAGCACTTATATTCATCTATTAGATCTAATGATGAAAATCCTTTGTTTGTAGATATTAGTGGATGAAATGTCATTGGTTTCTTGTAGATGGAGGACAAGAACCCTTTGAATTTTTAAGGGTAGCTTCATATGAATGTTGCATCTACACTTCAAATTTGAAGGATTTTAGCATTTTTGAGTGCCTCAACATTTTGAATGTTTTTAGAATATATTTGTAATCATTGTAATGTTTGTAATTAACAAATATTTTATGAAATATTTGTAATCATTTGACACAAAAATGCATACTAGTTGAAATATTTTGTCTAAACATGTGTGTGTGAATGTGCCCTATTTGATAGGTGCAAATCTATTTTATCTATTCTGGATATTCAGATCTAAATATTTTCACATAAATTTCTAGTTGAGATCATCACATGGAATAATAAATAGATAGAACAAAGAATCATTGTACAATGATAAAATCAAGTTATTTCCCAACTTTTATGCAAAAATATATTATTTTTTATCGAATCATTCAACTAGAAAGAAACAAATTAAAAGAACCCAAAACAAAAATATACTATTTTCACCATTATAAATATTAAACATCAAATGATTAGAACTTTTAATCTCTTAGAATGAACAATTAAAAAATCAAGTTATTTCTTAAACTTCCATACAAAAATATATTATTTTTCAACAAATCATTCAATCAGAAGAAAACAAATAAAAAGAACTCAAAAAAAAAAAGACAATGTAAAATATACAATTTTCACCATTACATATATTAAACATCAAATGATTAGAGCTTTTAATCTCTTAGAATGAACAATTATAAAATCAAGTTATTTCCCAAACTTCTATACAAAAATATTTTTTTTTCAACATTCAACTAGAAAAAAACAAATCAAAAGAAATCAAAAGAAAAAAAAATATAAAATATACAATTTTCACCATTACATATATTAAACATCAATTGATTAGAACTTTTAACCTTTTTTAAAAACAAAGACCCCTAAAATAGATTGATAATACATATTGTTTGACCTTTTTTCATAATATAAAACTCTCAATATCTTTGTCCCAATCTCTTGAAAGGCCGAGAAATTACACCCAAGGTGTGATTGTCTCATCGCATTGGTGGGGTCAACAGTTGTTTTGTTGTTTGACAAACACAGTTTCAATTTTATTTCGTGTGTCCTATAAACTGACTAATCTTATGAACATAATTAAAAACATTCATTTAAACATTCATCATTTTCAAATGACAAATTTGGTGCTGTTTTGGCCCCGCACTCATATATGGCATTTGCAATTTGAGTGGTTGTGCCGACTTTTAGTGGCATAAAATCAAGAAAGATGGCCACCAAAACAAACCAGCAAGACAAGAATAAAACGCTATTTTGATTAGGTCATGGGTGGTTGTGGCCCATCTTTCGTAAAGCAAAGATTCCAACCGGCCAAAGTGCAGAAGTCACAAAAATGGAGAGAGGTATAGTTAGCTACTTAACGTCACATGCTTTATTTTTGGTTCTACGCGTGGAGGCGGCCCCATTTTCCTTTTTTGATTTTTAGGGAGCGTTTTTGTCACGCCTATCAAAGCTGGTCAAAACTATGAAAAGTTGCACACTTTTAACGTGGGAGAGAAGATCTACTTTTAGAGATGTTCTCTAAATATTTTGTCAATCTTTAGCCGCCTTCTACGTCGGGCCCATATTTGACGGTCCTATGGTTGTATTCAATTATTTTGTTTTAAAAAATATAATCAATTTTTTAAAAAAATTGTATTATGTGAAAGGGAAGATCAATTTTTTGAAGGGTTATAGTTGTATATATATATTTAATGTATATGTTTGTTTTTTAAATATGTTTAATAATTGGAAGACAATTATGAATGGATAATCGTTATTAAATATTTGTTTGACAGAGTTGACCAACAATTTTAGGTCTTGCTTACCTATCCTAATAGTATCTCCTTTTTATTAAGGAAGTTTAGTGGAACCACACACTTTCCATTTTATTTAAAATTATTATTTTTGTTTGGTTGTTTAGAGTATAAGTCAAATATAAGGTCATTGTCAATGGGCCCTCGCTTTGGTGGTGAAGTTGAATTGTTCTGAATGAGCCCACCAGGGATCAAGTCTTGCTGAGTGCAAGGCTCTGACATCATGAGGGATGAGGTCGGGATCGTACCCTGAGAGAATTTGGTGGAATGGAAACCCCTCAATCCTTGGTTCTTACTCGAAAAGGTTTAACCTCTGGATACCCCTCAGCCCTTGACAAAAATTATGACCACTTACTTTCCATTTCAATAATGTTATTATTTTTGGTTATTTAGGGCATATTTTGTGTGTTTGAATTTCAAACAAGCTAAATGTAAGGTCATTTAGACACCAATAATAGTATCCTTTATTTAGAATTATAAAGGAAAAATAATGTCCATGTAATTTAGCTTTAGTTTAGTCAAATGTATATAAATAAATATAAATTAGTTTAGGTAAACAAATACCAATTCATAATTGGTAATAATTGAATGTGGAAAGTAGAAACAAGAATAAGCATGTTTAGTTTGATAATTGAAGATTGCACAAAGGATGGAGAAATATTTGGATATGGTATGTCTTAGAATCACAAATGATTAGTAATAGATTAGTAATCACTTAGGAATTGGAATTCTTTTGTTGACTCTATGTAGGGATGAATCTTAGTATCAAGGACATATATATAACCACAAACTTGTCTTACACCTACAAACTCAAGCTATGTGGTCTATGTATTATTCTTCATTACTTTACTCAATATGTCTTAATTTCTTCTATGCTCTTTGATGTCCGTATGGGTTGGTGATATTGATGAATACCTTGGTAGGGCTATCATATAATTGAGATGTGGGGGCTCTACACCTTAATCAACCCTTTTGGAATTGAACAATGTCGAAAAAGGACACTCTTCAATCATACAAATGCTTATACAATGATTGTGCAATGACATGTTCCTTTTAATGCCCCAATTGAAGTGTGCAAATGCTAATGATTTCCCTCTTTCTTCTACAATTAGAACAAATGCATTGAATGCCTTTAAATATGAGGACATGGTAACATATCACACAAATTATGTTTAGTCAACCCTAAGAAGGGAAGGGTAAAGGTGGGAAGTTAATCAAAATTGAATTTTAAATTAAGGAAAGATAATTTTATAATTACAAGAACAACCCCTCAATCATGAACTAGTCTCTAGACAAGAAAGGGGCTAGATCATAGTGGATAGCATGTATATAAGAATAAGTAAAAACACGAGAGTAATAAATAACTAGATAGGGAAAATGTATAAGGGTGTGTGAACATGAGAAAGGAGATAAGTGGTAGGTGTATACAAAGATCTGTAACTAGTAGATGGATAACATAAGACAAGGGACCCAACTTTGCACAAGATTATGTCATTTTTCAATATATCTATGTTTCAAAATACTCCCCTCAAAATAAGCACAAAACTAAATGGGAAATGGCATGAGTATGTAAATTTTAAAATTACAAAAAAAAAGAGTTAAATTTATATTTAAAAATTATTATCAAGTCTTCTAATGGTGAAAATCGTATACTTCGTAGTTTTTCCTTTCATTTTGAATTATTTTGCTTAGTTTTATCTTTTATGCAATATAAATCAAACAAGTGACACATTTTTCAAGTAAAGTTCGACACATAACCCAAACCATTATTATCTTCATCTCGCCCTTGTTCCTAGGAACTAATTTCATTTATAGATCTATCATTTTGATTCCATAGGATAGATCTACACCTAAGGAAGTGGTCTAGGTCACTCTCACACTTGTGGAAATTCCCCTAATCTTTTAAATTTAATTTCAAACTCTAGCTCATTTGTTTTCCTTTGCCTAATTATTGTTTTTTGATTTCATACATGAAATGTTTCATTTGAAACTTGGGAATTTATATAAAAGAAATAACCGTAATTCTATTCAAACATCCAAAGATTAATTGAAGGGGAAATTCTTGCATACATCACAAACATAATTTTTTTATCTAGTGATATCAACATCACATCAACATTATATAGCATATTGCACAATTTCTTATCCTCAATCTTGTTAAAAATCAATGGCTCAACATCCTTGCTAAGGTTTAACACAAAGGAGGGACTATCCTTTTCATTTGCAAACTTGTAAGTACACAAACCAAGTTTTTTATGCAAATGTCACACTAAGAACTTCAAGGCTAGTTGAAAACAAACATCTCAAATTTAGTAAAGGAAAAATTTGTGGTCTTGGCTTATATATGCACTTGTGAGATTAATTGTGTAATGACTTTTATAGAAAAACAAAACTTGTACATATTATTATGCATTCATTTGACAAATCCTAAATCTCCACAACATTGATGAATCACTTTGGGGCATCTAGTAGAGTCATATTCCACATCGATCCAAGAGCTAACTAATTTCATTTATTATTTAAATTTCTAAGCACTAATTTTAGTATTTTTGTCACTCTCAACTAGTATTCCTATAATATATTATGTTAGTGACAATTAATCAACCATCCTTGGATATTGATGTGAAGAGGTAGTTAATTTCTATATATTTTTTGGTGAACTTAAACTTTGTTACACCTCTTAGGGTTTCCACCTATGGCTTATTTCATCACTATTAGGGTTTCAACTATAATTTTTTGATTGTATACCATTTATTCTAGATCCTATTAGGGTTTACACACACCTCCATTGTACCTCATTATTATATTATTATAACCCAACCTGGACTCAACCATTTCAATTTAAGTACTTTGAGTGATAATTCCATATGGATTTTCATAAGTTATTACCTCTCACTCTCATTATGATAAATACACACCTTGTTTATTTTGATGTATTCCTTCACCTTGCACCTTTTATCCTTTAGTCCTTAATATTCTAATGTTTTATTGTACACATGGAGATGTGTGTTCTAGAGAGATATTATTTCATCATGTGAATAATAGTTCCTCTTTTACAAAATTAGTGATTGTGCATCCTTCTCTTTTGGATACTATCATCTTGTTCACGAGCTTCACTTAGCCACCCTATTTCCTATGATTGGTGCTAGTAGTTCACAAATGATGATATGTTACTCTTTATTAAATTTCCCTCTCCTTTTGATTATGATGATGATGTATCATGCATAATGGATATTCCTAATGATACCTTACCTTGTACTACTCTACATGATGACATTGTTGCTTTAGGTGTAAAATTCTTGCAAGATGGTCCTCTGATGGTTCTAGTGATGTCTCACTAAATTAAAAATTTAATTCTTGCAAGTATAATTATATAAATGATGATACCTTGTTGAAAAGTGAATTTAGATTCAACTTTAGGGATAAAATATTTCATTATTTTGGTTCATCTTATTTTATCACCTATTCTTGGCCTTAGCACATGATTTCATAAAATATTGGCTTGTCGTAGCACCTTTCAAGATAGTTGGGATTTAGTTTTTTTTCTTTATATATATTTTTATCCTTATTCATCATCCCCATGGTTGTTGACATGGTTGATGACCATCAATGATAGCTAAATAGGTACCTAATTTCCTCACCTTCACCTACATTATTTTCCATACTTGATTCATAAAACTATCACATCACAAGACATACTCATAAAAAAATGTTTAGGGGTTAAAAGATTACATAAAATCCATCTATCTTTCTACCTTTTAATGTAAATATTCCCATTGCACCTAAATACACTAGTACTAAATCTCCAAAATCATATGTTGTCATTAATCAATTACAAAATATACAAGCTAAATATACCTTGTGTGTACATCATATTTTTTACAAATAAACATTAGAAAATAATTTTGAGAAGAGATGAGTCCAATTTAGCATTCCTTCAAAAATATTAAATTCCTTAATCAAATGGACATTAGGTCCTAACCTAACCATGATATTTCATTTGATGATGTAGAGCTTATGTTAAGATTGTGAATAAACACGAGCCACAGGATCAAACAATGAACAAAGACACCTTCCATGCAAGAAATCTGCAAACAATATGTGCAATATTCTTCAACAAGAAAAGCCTACAAAATGAACCTCAAGAATCTTCAAGGAAAACAAGAGTCCTCAAAGGTTGAGAATTCAAGAGAAAATCTCTAGAGAGATAATACAATGAGGATTGAGTTATTTATAGGAGCAACCCTAAATGGTAAAGGGATTAGATTAGGAAAAGTGTCAACATCACATGCTATGAGACATAATGATCTAATAATAGCTCACTTCGATTAACATAGAAAAACACTTAGTTAGCTTAATAAAGCAATCCTAAGTTTAGCTTAAGTGCATGAGAATAAATTAGACTAATAATCAATTAAAAATTAATTAATTATTAGCTAATGCATGATTACTCTAACACCCCCCCTTAAGATGAATTTAGGGAGTAGCTAAAAACCCTAAAAAGAGAATGCATGATCGGTCCCAACAAACAAGACCTGGTTAGGTACCCATGTACAAACAAAAGATCTCTCAAAACTAGAGAAAAAGGAAAAAAAACCTGTGGGAGAAAGCTCCTCTCCAAAAGAGAGAAAAAAGTGAATGAAGAACTAAAAAACCTCCAAATCAAGGTGTGAAGGACTAAGAAGCCTCCAACCAAAATAATGTCCCGAAAACAAGGAACATGTAGAACATCATTGAAGCACGAAGTAGTTGTAGACTACTGTCAAATGGTGACTGATATAGTGTCGAAATGAAGAACCTCCTCTGAAACAAATGATGATTAGGATCAAGATAACAAGAATCTACATGAGTTCCCTAATGACACTACTCAAATTAGATGACAAATCCAAAACATCTAGAAGTCAAAGATACAAATATTAAGATCAAAGAGACTATAATTTGCATGAGTTCCCCCAACGACACTACTTGAATCAGATGGAAAACAAAGGAAAAAATATGGAATTCAAAGATACAAGTGGTACATGAATCTACATGAGTGACCCAAACGAAACTACTCAACATGCAAGTCAAAAATGCAGGTACCGAATAGTCTAAAGAACTCTGATCATGAGAGAGACAATAATATGCATGAGTGTCCCTAACGACACTACTCAAATCATATGACAAACAAAGGAAAACATTTGGAGCTCAAAGATACAAATGACACATGAATTTGTATGAGTGACCAAAATGACACTACTCGACATGCAAGATGCAAGTTGAAAATACAAGTACCTAGTCTCTCTCATCAAATGAAAATGGAAGGTCGCCTCTAGAAATAGGAATGTAAGAATGTCCATATGGTAAATTCTCCAACTCACTGAAATGCATGTAACTAGCTGTTGATGTACATTGCATCTGAAAGTACATAGGAACAAGAACTAGATACATAGATCACTCCAAAGTGAAACCAAAGAAGCATTAGAACCAACAATAGAAACCCCCCCATAATGCTGAAAAGGGAGAGCCATGACAAGTAAAATGAAATTGTGTGAAATTAAGAAGTGCATGTAGGAGAAATAACCGGCAAATAAAAGGGTGTGCAAACTAAGGCACACACTCATGGGACAAGAATCACTAGGATTCACTATTGTCTTGGAAGGGACACTCACTTGACAAAGGTGTGATGGAAAACCAAAGGAAAACAACAACAACCCCATGACACTTTATATCATAGTGCGAATATAAAAGGAACAAAAGGATGTACAAAATCCCCACAAAATATACACCAAAATGGCACTTTATCTCAGTGCATCTACAAAAGAGAGTGTGCTTGAAAAAGATGACTACAATGCCCAAATAGGAAAAAAATATTGGAAATACATATAAAACAACAAAAAATGAGTCATCCCACACAAACAAAAAGTTTCTAGGAGCTAAGATGCCCAAGTAATTCACCAAAGTGTGAAAACACAAAACCTAAATAAAATGTACTTAGAGAGCAATCTAGAAAAAGTGCATGGATGGCTATGAAGAGCTCTAAAAGACTGTCCCAACACCGTTGGAATCGCAAAAAACAGAGAAACAGGTCAAAAGTTATGAGCTCAAGACTAAAAATAGCACCTCTAACTTCAACAGGTTGTAGAATGCACCGGTAGAAAAAATAAGTGATGAGACCCATACCATTGGAAAGTTGGTGGAACAAGCTTTTTGACAATATCTTATTTTCCCAAAAACAACATCATATGCCCAAGTAATGACAAAAAAAGGCCCCCTAGAGGCCAAAGAAGGGGACTTGGGGCCCCTGTCCTAGTTTGTACCACTGATGTCAACATGACATCATGCTAAAGTTAGCGGCATATTCTAAGAATATCCCTTGGGTGCCAAAAAAAATTGGCCCTTGGGAAAAAATGTTCACCAAAATATTCTTGCATGTACCCAGAATATTCCCTGCTTGTGCCACTACCAATAAGTTTGAGATTCGCTATAATAAATTAAAAATCCGATGCCCAAAAACTGGGAAATTGTAAAAAAAAATTGAAACCTACCGACAAATTGTTGAGGCGGCCCTAAAATTGTAACTACCACCGTCGACAGATTTGACTACCACTAACTAGCATTGAACACCCTGTGTGGCAGTACTAATAAGACAACCAAATGTCTTGTAAGGCCACCAACGACTTACAATACATTAGCCATGGGTAGATGGGGTCCACAAAAAAATTAATATGCCCTGCAATAAAAAATAAAACCTACGTGCTTTTGACATTTGAATTTTTTTCTCCTTTTTTTGTTTTTAAAACTTTGGATTTTTTTTTAATAAAAAACTGAAAATAAAAAAAAAACACCCTGTTTAATTAATTTATTTATTTTTTCTCAATCATCGTGCATAGGGGCCATACGAGCCCCTATACAATTTTTTTTGTCTAAAATGTTCTTGATGCCCAAATAGGGTGAATTATATATCAAAATTCTTGGAATTGGCCTCCTGAATCCAACGGTGAGGTCCTTTTCATGCCAAAATGCACCAAAAATGCAACTACCCTTCGGATCCAAAAAAAAACAATTGCTTCAAACCCTCATAGATCTGACATTTGGATTCCAAATCAAGCCAAACAAAAGCCAAACATGACTTTCTTGACACGTTTGAATCCAACGGTGAGGTTCTTTTCATGCCAAAATGCACCAAAAATTCACCCACCTCCAAAATTTGCAAAAAAACAAAGGGGATTCCAAATTTGAAGCCTGTAACCCTTGTTGAAGAAAAAAACCTCATAAATTGAGAAGGGGTTTGTTGAATTGAGGCTCTGATACCATGTTAAAATTATGAAAAACCACAAAACCACGAGCCATAGGATCAAACAATGAACAAAGCCACCTTCCATGCAAGAGATTGCAAACAATATGTGCAATATTTGTCAACAAGAAAAAGCTACAAGAGAACCTCAAGAATCTTCAAGGAAAACAACAGTCCTCAAAGGTTGAGATTTTGAGAGAAAATCTCTGGAGTGTCAATACAATGAGGGTTGAGTGCTTTATATGAGCAACCCTAAATGGTAAAGGGATTAGATCAGGACAAGTGTCAACATCACATGCGATGAGACATAATGATCTAATAATAACTCACTTTAGTTAACATAGAAAAACACTTAGTTAGCTTAATAAAGCATTCCTAAGTTTAGCTTAAGTGCATGAGAATAAATTAGACTAATAATCAATTAAATATTAATAAATTATTAGCTAGTGCATGATTACTCTAACAACTTCTACCTACCTCAATTATTAATGAATATTTATCTCTATGTATTATGGTGAATTTTAGACATGTACACATGTTGACTATGCCTTGGGGTTGATAATGGTTCTACTTCAAAAATATTTAATAAGGACTACTTGAAATTCATGAATGTGGATATAAAAAATTAGATAAATTTGATTAGACTATTAATTTTTTTTATATTATTAGCCACTAATCTATTGGCACTATTTGGCTACCCTTCATGACTATTCCAACTATGTATAGAGTCATGCATAGTCCAATTATAACATATAATTTCTTTATAGTGAACTACAAGATGCATGCATCCAAAATACATTATCTCTCTAAATACAATTTATGCATGAATATCCTTAATTATATGCACACATTCTCTTAAGAATGTTTTCTCAGTATCTTATGAACACATAATAATTGTCAAATTACAATATCAAAAAATTTTGAAATCTAAAAAGATCAATAACTCATGCATATACTAGAATGTACAAAGCTCAACACATATTATATTTTACAAAGTTTCATTGACAATATGATACAAGTGTAGAAAAAGGGTATAACTAAACAATGAAAGTGCATTGAAACTTAATGCATCCAAGTTCATTAACCATGATAAATTAAATAAAAATTGAAATAACCACAAAGAGATGCACAAATTGTAGCATAATATATACATGGAGAAACCCTTACGGGAAAAATATCCACATCCAAAGAGATCAATGTTGTATTAATCCTTTATCAATGAGCTACATCAATACATTTTATCCTTCTAAATTTTGGTATTACTTATTACTGTTAAAACCTACAAAACAACCCATCCAACCTCCTTTTCCAAGCTCCAATTAGTATAAGAATCACAAATAGAAACCATGAGATGGTTTTTGAAACCATTTACAAGACAAAAGGAGTTATGCAACTTAAATTGGTCGTAATCAAATTCCAATACCTTCCTTAGTCTAAAATGCCTCTAGTTAGTATTAGTAGATTCCTTACATGTTGTCATAGTGTCACAACCAAGAATATTTGACTACCCAAACTTTGACATGCAATTTATCCTCATTATCCAATACATTAGATACTTCATGAAAAGTGTCCAACACTATAATAAGGTTTGTCAAGATTCTAATGTAACCTCCCTCTTACATGCTCTCACACATCATAGAATCTATCATATGTAACCTCCATGAAGACTAGTTAAGATGCTCTTACACACCTTCCAATATGCTAACACATGGCCAAAATTGCCAAGACAAAAGTGGGATTCCTACATCCTCATGTGAGGATAAAATACACTATAATATTAAATTAATGCCACCTCCAAATGGAATGTTGATTTTTCCAAGTGGATACCAAATGTACTAAAGATGAAATAGCGATACAAAAAATATTGGATATAAACATTAGGATTTCAAGGTTGAGACACTTTATCCCAACAATAAGTATATCCAATGCTCATTTACAAAATCTAAAGTAATGATATGTAGCTACAACCCATCAAATATCCACAAGTACATAGGCAAAATACCTAAACCTCCACATAAGCACTACTAGTATAATAACCTAGCATATAGAAATACATCAAATGTAAACTTTGAGATAAATTCTCACTAATAAAAAACAACCCCATCCAAGTTCTTGGTACATATGGGGAAGGTAATTGAACCCACATATTGAAGGAATCCATTTTTCCCCAACCCTTAGCTTAGCTCAAAATGACAAATTAATAACTCAATAACCATGAAGTAACTAAAATTTAATCTATTGTTCTTATCTTATTTAGATTATTTTCATGTTTATTAGTATATACATACATAAGCATAAGTAATCATCCACAACATGGAAGTCTCATAAAACACGTAACTAATCAAATGCAACTAACTACATACACTTAAGACCATATGTAACACCTCCAAATGATTACTAGTCATATCTCATATTATAAAACCACTCGACCTTCAATGACAATACATCCTAATTAAATAAAACTATCTCGAAAGGTAGAATAACATGCATCTCATACTATATGTATTCCTAGTACATTAGCATAATCTCTTACCTTTCCCATACAAAACTAACTTATAGTCAATATGAAAAATAAGAACATAAACATTAATCAAACAAGAATATAAATTATAAGAATACACACAACATATTTAATCAAGGCACACATACACAAATAAAAGTAACACATACACAAACACTAAGTAACTATAAGTGAAAATGGTTGACTCACCTTGGTGTGCTAAGTTTTTTTACTAATATTTATCTTGGAAAATAATAATTTTTAATTTGAACTCATCTAAATATTTAATCTACTTTATTAAAATATTTTTAAATAAGAAAACTATTAAGCTAGGATGAGGAAAAATGAAATAATAGAGAATGCAAAAAAAGAAAACAAATTATAGAACATAATATAATGGACAAAAGAGAACTTGGAAAGTAGACCAAGAAGCTAATTATCCCATATGATAGTGTGCTTGCATTATCATCTAATACATGATTTGTCATTTATGTTGCATATTGTCATCTTAGGATGGTACAAAATGAAAGTTGGTTTTAAAAATTGATTGTGTTTACACATCAAGAGATAGAAGAACACAATAGAGTACATTGGTAATGTATAAAAGGACACATAAATGTAATAAAATATAATCTATCTCTACTCAAATCAAATCAAATAATTAGATTAGAGAAGAGAAAATCAAACCTTGATACATTTGATATCAATATATTTTCTAAGGCAAAAAAATGGGACTGCTTAGGAGCTTGCCACTAATATCAACCCCCTAGTTTAACCTTTCAAATTCCATACAAAGTTAATGAAATAAGGGAAAATATGATTAAGTGTATGCTTTTATTCTTTAGTGCATCTAGGATTTAAGAACATCAAAATAACCAATTTTTGGTGTGAATAAGGTATTTTACCTAACTAGTTCACTTAGTAGGTCGTATTCACATTTTAAGTTTACTTAAGTCCTAAAAATATTTCTAGAAGTATTATTTGACATTAGATATTATATTATATTATGTCATTTACTTCTTGTGCCCTAAGTAATTAAATATTAAAGTTGTATCATGACATAGGATTAAGACACTTGTCATGATCTTGTCCAATCCTATGTCTCACCTTGGCTATATAACCAAGGAGTTATCATTTGTAATTCAATCCATTGTGATCTATCATTTGCATACTTTGATAGAATTTAATTATTCTCTCACAACCTATCTATCTTGTACTTTCATAGAAGTTCCTAGATCTTGGGTACAACTATATTTTTTAGTCAAACCTTACATGGTGTAGAGTATTTTATACCAAATATTACATGATATGAGAACTTTAGATCTATAAGCCCCTTCTTAGATCTAGGAGATAATTAGGCTTAAAAAAAATTGAGTACACATTGAGGAAAAATTGACCTCACCATTGAGTCCAAAAGGCCCCAAAACCACTATTTTCATATAAAATACTCAATATTTTGGCAAATGGAAGTTTTTGGCCATTTTGAGGGTTTTGGAGAGGTCACATAAATTTCCTTTGTATGGATCCATACCATACAAAAATTCCATACAATGCAACTGTACCCTCAATAGGTCGCAACAGGGTATTGTCGACAAGAATCAACATATGTAGAATATTCCTTGCAACTCTACATCAGTCGTCACTTACCCTATATCATTCTTGGTATAAAATTGATTTTTTAAATTTGATTTTTATTAAGGATATTACAACACAATATTATAGCCCATGGTCACTGGAAGTGGAAGCCCCTAGACACACCCAACCCACTACGGGCTTAACTTGGGTAGTGTGTAGGAGCCGCCACCACTGGGTTTTACCAATCCACTGCCCATGGTGGCAACACTATTTTTAAAAAATTTCCAATGATCACAATCAATTTTTTTTTCCCTTAAGCCCTAATAGGGAATATTTTTTTAAACCAATATAACTTTTCACTAGAGTGCCAAATGTTTGCAAATGAGATATTGACAAAAAATTGGTTTTGAGTGCTTCATAGTGGTGCAAGCTATTTTTTTTCAATTTTTTTTGTAGGTGAATTTTATTGCTGATTGAAGTCAAATTTTACTTTTTGGACCTTTGAGATCATAAATTTTTACCCATTTATCTAATTTTTTTGATTCTTGTGGCAATGGAAAGGTATTAAGGAGCTCTAAATTTATATCTATTCTCTTTTCTAGAAGTATCTTTTATTCAAATTTGTGAGTATCTTCATTTTGGTTGATAACTTCGGCATATTGACACTTGGAGAAGATTTTTCCTTTTGAGAAGGCTTCATTGTCAGTCTAGATCATATTGAGAAATTATAATTTCATTTTGAGGATCTCACTCTGAGATATTATTGTATTTTTATATATTTGGTCTAGCTTGACATTATAAACTCTGGACAAAATTTTGGCCTTCTAATTGCATTACATATTTAAAGTGTCAACATTATATATATACTATTGGGGGGATCTCATGATTGAATATTGTGGGGTAATCTTGTATTTTTTTGTTAGTTGTAATCATGTCTCCTAATTCATGAAAAATTAAATGTGATTATTGTGGGAAGAAAAAACATACAATAGATGAATGCATGCGAAAGGAACTTGATAAGGTAACCTTTTGATCTTCATGAAATATTTACTTTGTGTTTCTAAAAATAGTTTCCAGATTCTTCTAAACTACAAGCATTAGATTCGATTTACAACACTCAAGAATCTTGTGAACACACAACATCATCTAGGGATGAACAATGTAGTCTAATGATACACATTGAGATCTCATCTCCTCCATCTACTATTTCTTTTGATGATACTTGTGTTGCTACATCCATGGATTCTTGTGACTCAATGCAATAGGATATATATTATCTTCTAGAGATGGCTACTTGGGATGAGTACTTGACATACATTGTAGGTTTATTTTTAGAGTCCCACATTTCATATTTGGGAGACACCATTGATTGCATGTATGTTTTCTCTTTCAAGGAGATGATTATTCTTTAGTTGTTGTGAGTGAACACTCTAACCCTCTTGTTCATTCTCCACATGATCATTAATCAGAATTTGACATGAGTATGGACACTTTTGAGTAGCATTTGGAGGAGACATATTTTCTTCAGAGAAGGTACTTTTGTCTTTGGATCCTATTCTCCATTCATCTCTACTAATTTTTTATTGTAATATTATTATTTAATTAGATTAACCTCTTTCCTCTAAGTTCATATTTCTTCTTATCTATATATTAAATTATTACGTTATTGAATTATTCTAACTTTTCTCTAAGAATTTTAACAATTTTAATTGTTCAATTAGTTGACCAATTTTGATTAAATAATTATCTTTAATTATTTAATCTCTAATCTTGTTCATAATTAAATAAATATTATTTATTTATTTAATTAACTAATTTCTAAATTCTTCTATAATTAAGTAAGTATTTTTTTTATTTAATTAATTATTCATATGGGTGCAAATTTTATTTATTTATTCCACTTAACTTTTTATTCTTCAATCTTTCCATTTTCACTCATCAATCAACTCTATCTCATTTTAGAATTTAAATATTTTTTAAATCATTAACTTTTCTCCATTTTAGAATTTAAAGCTTTTCTAAATCATTAACTTTTCTCCATTTTAGAATTTAAAGCTTTTCTAAATCATTAGATTTTCTCTATTTTAGAATTTAAATCTTTTTAAATCGTTAACTTTTCTCCATTTTAGAATTGAAATCTTTTCTAAATCATTAACTTTCTTCCACTTTAGAATATAAATCTTTTCTAAATCATTAACTTTCTTCCATTTTGAAAATTTCATCAGTTATAGAAAATTCACATGCACTATTATCCACCATTTTAATTAGATAATTCATCATTATCTCTTCTTGAAATGAAATGTAAACTTTCCCATTCTTTCCCATAATCTCATTTGTTGATTTTCTCTCCAATCTTGACCATCAATCAAGCTGGCATCTTCTATAAATTCAACCTTCATCCTCTTTCTAGTCTAACCATGAACTTCGAAATCTTGCAGTCATCATCACCTTGAGCTTATTGCGATTTGTGCACAACAAATTTTGAGAGCAACAATAATTATTTTTGCAAAGCGAGATTGAGAAGAACAATAGAGATAAATTGATAAAGGTGCTAGAAGGTATAAGATTTGCTTGTCTTCTTTGTATTTCTTGCATTCTTTTTATCATATTTCATTCATAGATTAGGATTGTTAGCTTAAATTTAATGGTTTTGTGGTTGTTGTTTATGATTTATGCTTTGATTTTGAGTCCTTACAACACTGCTAATTTTTTTTTTTTAAAGTATTATTCCAAATTACAATAATGTATTACTAGAAAAAAATTGAAATAATTTTTTTATGCGCTATCACATAGATAGATAGATAGATGATAAATAATTTATACTTTGGGTTATATGATAGTAAAAATAAAAAATCAACATTATCATGATTTTTATATAATGAATTTTTTTAATTTATATAAATATTTTTTAACTAACATATATATCTTTACAAAAATCAATCTAAAATATGTCAAGAGATATCCTTAATGAGACACCTATTCTATTTATATATGACAAATTGATTAAAAATAGGTATCTCGAAAAAGTTATCTCCCCACACATTTTAGATAGAATTTTGTGAAGATAGATATGCTAGTTTTTAGTTTGTTTCTCAATAATATCCAAAATAACAACATAAAAATTATCTAACTAATAATATAAATATAGAAATTTCATTGTTACACTATGCTAATACTATGTAAATTTGTTCTATTCATTTTTTGTATAGATAGATATACTAGTTTTTAATTTGTTCTAAAAAATATCCAAAATAACAACCTAAAAATTATTGACTAATAATATAATCTACAAATTTCACCATTACACTATGCTAATACTATGTAAATTTGTCTCTATTCATTTTTTTATAGATAGACATACTAGTTTTTAACTTGTTCTCAACAATATCCAAAAATAACAACATACAAATTATCTCCAAAATAACAACATAAAAATTAGCTGACTAATAATATAATCTACAAATTTCACCATTACACTCTGTTAATACTATGTAAATTTGTCTCTATTCAATTTTTGTATGGATAGATATGCTAATTTTTAATCTTTTACTCAACAATATCCAAAATAACAACATAAAAACACAAATTATCCAATCATAAACTAATAAAAAAATATATAAATTCACCATTACACTATGCTAAAACTAATATAAAAATATAAAATTCACCATTAAACTATACTAAAACTAATATAAAAATATAAAATTCACCATAACAATATGCTAAAACTATAGAAATTTGTTGTATGCGAAATAATATATTTGGATTTCTCTATTTGAAAATGAAGTCCATGACAACGAAGACGCTTATCTACCAAAAAAAATCCATTAAAAAGCACAAAAAGTCGGCAATGTGAAAATGCGGTGGGACAAAGTGTAGTGGAAACTTTTTACAAAGACTTTTAATACTTCCCGCACTCAATATTTAAAAAGGAAGAAAAAACAGGAGATTTTGTTGGCCTTTCACTCAAAATTTACTGTGACTTGACGGGAAGAAAAGCAGGGAAACAGCCCATAATTTACTCAAATCTACAGTGGATAGCTTGACCAGCAAAACTCCGTTGGAACTTGGCGTCACACGCTCCCCATAGAATATTTCCTGTAATGATGACGTGATGTTTGGACAAGAATTCAATTCTTTGGTCGGTTTGAAGTTAGCGGTTGTCCTTTGTCTTACCTGGAATGGAAAGCATGCCTTCTGCCAACCAAGTCCGCCATCTTCCGTTTAAATTTCCTATTTCTAACGGTAAAAGAAAAGCCGCTGCCTTTTCGGACTCCCAATTTCATATATATATATATATATTACCCCTTTTACATTCCGAGGCCTGTGTAGATGTGTTACAATAGTTTGAAGCTGAGGCTTTGATCAATTCCTGACAACTGTTCATTGTATATATCGTTTGTTTGCTGTTGTTTGTGGAGCTTGACATACCTGCGTGCCTCGACAGTGGTGGAAAATGGTGGTGAAGACAGGAGCGAAGTCGTCGACTGAAAGAACGCCTCTGAGAAGGCTTTCGAGCCTTGAAAAGAAGGGTGGCCGAAAGAGTCCGGGTGCGAGGATTGTTAAAGAATTGAAGGGCTTAGACGCGGACAAGGCAGTGACACCCCATTACCAGCGGCCGACCGCCAATTCATCCAACCAGGCTCGGGTACAATTCAAACCTTTAACTCATAGTCCTTCTCCTCATTTTACTAAGGGTAGAAGGTTTTCTTTAGGATTAGAATCTCCCGATGCTTGTAAATATGTTAGGAAAAGCTCTTTGTTGGGGTCTAGAACTAGTGAGAAGAGTCCTGTGAAAATTAATCGGTTGAAGTCCTCTAAGTCCCTTGAGAAAACTCCGGTGAAAATTCATGCTTTGAAACCTTCTAAGGCCTTTGATAAAACTCCCGGGTCGGTTAAACTCAAAACCCCAAATAGTGATTTGTGTTGTAAGCCATTGTATGTGGCCAGGGATACCTGCTCTTCCAATTGTAAACATGTTGTTAAGGGTGGGGACTTGACAATTTCACCTGAACCTAGATGCCCATATCATTATTGTTCGCTCAACCATCTGGATCGTGTGGAGCCCCCCTCTGTCAAGCAGTTTTTGGCTTCTAGGAGGCGTTTGCTGAGGACTCAGAAGAGCTTCAAGTGGGTTGGCCTCACACCAGTGCCAAAAGGGTCAGGTGTGGGTAGAGATAGTGTGGCTGACAGAGGGCATGGTGTGGAGACAGATATTGTGATTGACATAGGGCATGATGTGGACACAGATAGTGTGGTTGACACAGGGCAGGGATTTTGTGTGGTCGGTGAAGGAGATAATAGAAGTGAAGAAGATGCTGTAGAGGTTGGGAACAAATCGGATGATGATCCTAGGCCGGAAGATTGTCAAATTGTGAACTGTGATGATTATGATGATGATGGATTGCTGTTTGAATCTGGTGACAGCCATGGAAATGTTGAGATACCGATTGATGAAATTTCAATGGATGAATCAGAAGACAAGATGGAGGTTGAGGAATCTGAGGAATTGTTTGCAGGGGATGAGGATGCTGAGATTGATAAACAGGAGATTGATATTGAGGCAATTGACCATGACATGGCAGGCAACTCCTATGATTATGATCAGCTTGCAGAAAGCTTGGTGGTTGCTTCTGATGTTAAGGTGAGGGCTGATGAATCTATGGAAGTGTCTGCCGAGGACAATGATGGTAAAGATGATGATTGGTATCTTGATGTTGAGGCATTTGTTTATGTTCAAATTACAGAAAGCTTAGTAGATAGCAATGATGTTAATGTGAGGGCTGAGGAATCTCTGGAACTATTTGAAGAGGATACAGATGTAAAAGATGATAATCATGGTGTTGATGTTGTGGCATCTTGCAATGATATAGCAATCAATTGTCATGATTGTGGTCAAACTGAAGAAATACCGCATTTTATTCAGGTAAATGAACTTGAATCTGAATTTTGCAGTCAGATAGAATCCGATGGCCTTCTGGAGGTACCGTTATCTGAAGTCAATTCTTGTCTTCAAGACAAAGTGAAAGAAGAAGATAACTGTAATTTGCTAAGCATTGATGCTGAACCCATTTCTGAAGTATGTACTAATGATCCCATAGAGCAGTTTGTTGTCTGTGAGGATGATTCTGATCAATCTGAAGAAACTGAACTGCAGTGTTATATTCCACTAAGTCATGGAACTGAATGCAGCAGTCCTACAGAACCTGATTGCACACAAGGTGTATCATTATCTCTGGAAAATAAAAATCTCGAAGATGTTGCGGAAGAAGAATATGACTGCAAATCAGGAAGCTTGGAGGGTTTATTTGTTTCTGGCATTTGTGCGAATGATCAGATAGAGCTGCCAGTTGGTTGCAATGATGATTATGATAGAATTGAGGATCCTGAACCACGGTGTTTTATTCAGGTAAATGTTTTTGCATCTGAATGCAACAGTTCTACAGAACCTGATGGTCTACCAGATGCATCTCTGTCTGAAGTAAATTCATCCCTTAAAGGTGAAGTCAAAGAAGAAGATGAGTGCATTTCAGGAAGCTCTGAGTGTGGGTCTGTTTCTGATGATTCTGATCAATCTGAAAAAACTGAATTGAAGTGTTATATTCCGGTAAACCATGGAACTGAATGTAGTAGTCCTTCAGAACCTGATCACACACCAGGTGTATCTTGCTTTCTGGAAAATAAATATGTCGAAGATGTTGTGGAAGAAGAATATGACTACAGTTCTGGAAGTGTAGAGGGTTTATTTGTTTCTGAAGTTTGTCCGAATGATCATGTGGAGCTGTCAGTTGGTTGCAAGGATGATTATGATCAAATTGAGAATCCTGAACCACGGTGTTTTATTCAGGTAAATGTTGATGGACCCGAATGCAACAGTTCTACAGAACCTGATGATCTACGAGATGCATCTTTGTCTGAAGCAAATTCATATGTTAAAGGCGATGTTGAAGAAGATGAGTGCATTTTGGAAAGCTCCGAGTGCGGGTCTGTTGCTGATGATTCTGATCAATCTAAAGAAACTGGACTGCAGTGTTATATTCCGGTAAATCATGGAACTGAATGCAGCAATCCTATAGAACCTGATTTCACACCAGGTGTATCTTGCTCTGTGGAAAATAAATATCTCGAAGATGTTGTGGAAGAAGAATATGACTGCAGTTCAGGAAGCGTGGAGGGTTTATTTGTTTCTGAAGTTTGTCCATGTGATCACGTAGAGCTGTCAGTTGGCTGCAAGGATGATTATGATCAAATTGACAATCCCAAACCACAGTGTTTTATTGAGGTAAATGTTTTTGGACCTGAATGCAACAGTTCTACAGAACCTGATGATCTACCAGATGCAACTTTGTCCGAAGCAAATTCATCCCTAGGTGAAGTTAAAGAAGAAGATGGGTGCCTTTCAGGAAGCTCTGAGTGTGGGTCTGTTTCTGATGTTAGTGCTTATGCTCTTGGAACTGACTGCGGCAGTCAGACAGAATCTAATGGTCTACCCAATGTGCCATTCTCTGAAGTAATTTCATTCCCCAAAGATGAGGCAAAAGAAGAACATGACCATGTTTCAGGAAATGCTGGGGCTGAAACAGCATCCAAAGTCAATACTGGTGGTCAAACAAAACAGTTTGTTGGCTGGGAAGATGACCAAGGTGCTAATGGCAGATCAGGTAATGAAATTGCTGATCTTGATAGCAACAGATGTGGTGAGGTTGATTCTTCTTGCTCTGGAGATGGCAACCTAAACTGTCATATTCAGGTTGGCACTTTTAGTGTCCAATGCAGGAGTAATACAGAGGTTGACAGTCCACAAAAATTTCCAGTTATTGAATCCAGTGAGGGTCCCAAGCAAGTGATAAAAGAGGAGTGCATTGATAGTACAGGAAGCATGTTGGATGGATTTGACGATGACTACAATCTCACAAGCCTGTTTGCGGAATGCAAGGATGATAGTAGCTGGGAAAGTGAATCAAATTTTCCCATACAATTCAGCATTCCTACAGATGTTGAACTCCCATTAGACAAATCTCCAGAGTTTAGTATAAGTTCTAAATTTGATGAAGGTGAGGATGTCCATACTTTAGCTGGTGGAGAGGATGGTTGTGCTATTGAAACTAATGGCGATGATTTTGAAGAGCAATATTTAGAATCTGAGAACAAAACAAATGAGCTCACTAGAACAGGTAATGATTTTGATGATGATCACACCAGGGATCCTGAGCCATCCAATGAAATAAGAGAAGAACTCTTTGATATTCCTAGGAACCCTCTGATTCGATCAGTTTCAGAGAGTGAGAGCCTCAAATGTGGACTCAAAGGATATAAAATCATTTCAGAAGAGAACAAAATCAAGCCTTATCGTCTCAAATTCAGGCAGGGACGTGTCTATCCTTTTGATAATCAAAATTCAGAAGCTGAAAAGGTTGATTTGAGGCATCAGATGACTGATGAAAGAAGAGAAGCACATGAGTGGATGCTGGATTATGCTCTCACAAACATAGTAGAAAAACTCTCTCCTTTCAGGCAAAGAAAGGTAGAACTGCTTGTAGAGGCTTTTGAGACTGTCACGCCACTTTCCAAGTGTGAAACTAATGACTTGCCACATGCTACAAGAGCTTTTACTTGCTCAAGACCTATTCAAGCATGTAACTAAGATTTTGAAGGGAGGCTTAGATGTTTTTCCCTCACAGAAACTGTTTTTGGCAAGCTGATAGTAGTGAGCATTTAGCCTGCACAGGGCTGATCTCTCCCTGAAGTTTATGATCATAGTTAATAAAATATTAATAACTATGTCAATATGTTGATGTGTTTAGATTTTGGGTTGCTATTTTCATATGGAGTAATAAGTTCTTCCTATTGAATACCATGAGGAGGGAGCTAATCATTTTGTCAACTTAAGTTGAACTGGTCTGGTTTTCAGCAGCCAAATATGTTGGTTCTCAAGAAAACCCTTGAAGAGACAAATTCCTCATGAACTGGGGAACGCATAGTGAGTTGATTATTTGTTTCTAAATATTAAGTGGCTGTTTGTGTGCAATATGTCTTTAGTGTAAAGGGAGGATGACGAAAGTTATCTGTAATCGCTCTGTTTTCTAGTGTTGCTCTATCAAAAAAATAAAGAAGACAAACATGTCTAATGTAACTGGAGCCGAGGCCTTTCTATATAGAAACTGTTGTACTTTAATAGGAATATTATGTAATATATGTTCCTGTATTTTTGTTGTGTTTATTTTATAATATTTTCATGGTTTGTTGATGCTATTTTTAAAATGTCATTGTAAATTCACAGAAGTTGAGACGTCAAATTCTGTTTAATGGCTGCATGCTTTTTACTCCATTAATAAACATATCTAAGAGGAGAAGATTTTTTTGATCTTGATAAGCAATAGCATTTTAGAATTGGTAAATATGTTGATGCTATTTTAAAAATGTCATGTATGCTCTCAGAAGTTAAGATGTCAAATGGTGTTTAATGGCTGCATGCTTTTTAACACCTTTGGCTTTTTACTCCATTAGTTTTTGTAAACATATCTCATAGGAGAAGATTTTTGGATCTTGATAAGCAGTTGCATTTTAGAATTGGCAAATATGTGTAACAAGTTTAGGAGGCGGGCTGTAGAAGCATTTCTGATTCTTCATTGCACTTTACTGTAAGATTCCACAACCTTTAAGCTTTCATCCTTAAGTTGTGAATCACTGATTTCTGCAATATTTGAAAGAATCTTATAAAGAGTTTAGAGGACAAGGAAAAAGAGAGATTCCAATATTGATGAGAAATTCAAGGTAGAGATTTCTGAAGAATGAGAGGACAGGAGTAGGATGTCTATGAAAATTTAAGATAACACATTTAGTGCACAATAAAGTAAATCTATGAAGATTTAAGATAACACATTTAGTGCACAACAAAGTAAAAGATAAGTTAGAATGTATTTTAGGCGATACACTTTGAGATGTCCTCAAACCAATTTTGGTCTAAAGGATCTAGAAGTCAGTGTCATCATCATCCCCATATGGCATCTTAGTCTGGAAGAACAATTTTTTTTAGACAACAGGAATTGGGTATTCCCCCTATAAACTGCAGTGCACCTAGTAAACTTTTTTCAAATGATCGATGATGGTAGTCTAGAAGAAAAATTACCACCATAATTGATCTAATAGATACATATTTTAGAAGTATTTTGTAGGCCTGATAATCTGGCAGTTAATATTTAAGACGATACAGAACAGTATATCTTTCAAGGCGAGAATAGAGCAAGAAGCAATAAATGGACCTAAAATCTGTGGGAAGAATATATGACAGCGAACTGCGAATGATCACATATAGTTGACTGGGGCATATATGGTGAGTAATACCAGTTGCTGTCATCACCTGGCATAAAACGCATTCGAGGATATCTGATGATGACCCTTTCAATCAAGAAAGGGGAATCACTGAGCAACGGTTATAAAGAAAGACAACTCCTACCAAAAAAATAAAGCATTTCAAAAGGTAAGGAAATCTCGATTTACGAAGGAAATGACAACGAGATATGTGAACATAAACAAAAAGGCCGTTTAACCTTTAGGTGGAAAGCACAACTGATAAGGTTTCCAGAATTTTGAAAATAAAAGGAATTGGAAGACTCTTACATGCCAACAACTTTAAGAACAAGTTGAAACAAGATCTTTTTGTGGAGGACCTATTCATTAGAGAAATAGATAGACAATTAGGATGGCGATTAAAATATAAACATGTAAAATAAGTAAATTTAATTTAATAAAATATTTGCAAAAATATTAACTAAAGAGGACCACTATATAATTTGGTGTTTATAAAAATGGTTGGAATATTAGGGGAGAGGAGCTTATAGTGGAGCAACCTAACTTCACATTTCTCAATTTCCTACCTGAAAATTTTAAATCAGTCCCAATTTTGTACAACGGTTTATTTGACAACTCACTTGCTTAAAAAATTCAATTTTAGGGTCACATCATCAAATATGATGCCACATCAGCATGCTTTTTGTTGAGGTATCCAAAAAGGCTAAAAAAAAAAGTGAGACCGATAGTGGTGCACTAAGTCATGTTTTATTGGTGTGTCAATGTGGCATCACATGATTTATTAGTTTGTGTTCTTTATAGATAAAAAGTGTTTTGCAATTGGATATTAAGGTGCTCCATTGTGGGACCCACTGAGGACTACTTCTATCCCCACTATTGGGGCCCACCCCACTATGGGCCCCTCTCCCCTAGTCATATATAGAAATCTCAAATCTACAATTTTAATTAGATTAATAACTTGATATTCGCCCAATTTATAATCAATGATAAACACAAATGATATTTGGACTCTATAAACAACTCCATTTGGGAGAATCTATTGGCTTGCTATGTAGACCATCTAGATGTTAGAGATTGAAGGTTAGACAATTAAGCAAGAAATTTGTAGGCTTGAAAGTTAAAATGGGAAAAATGGAATTAGATATAACATCTCTCATAAGGCAAAATGGAAAAGATCAACAATTTGAACATTAGAATTGTCAACAATTGTTACTAATTTTCAAAAATTTGAAGACAATAAAAAAAAATGTTTAAACCCTATTAGTATATTTGGAAGAGTGAAACAATTTATTTATCTATCATTCTTCTGTATATATCTCAAGAGAGGTCTAGAAGCTACTCCCAAAATATTAATTAGATTAATAACTTGATATTCGCCCAATTTATAATCAATGATAAACACAAATGATATTTGGACTCTATAAACAACTCCATTTGGGAGAATCTATTGGCTTGCTATGTAGACCATCTAGATGTTAGAGATTGAAGGTTAGACAATTAAGCAAGAAATTTGTAGGCTTGAAAGTTAAAATGGGAAAAATGGAATTAGATATAACATCTCTCATAAGGCAAAATGGAAAAGATCAACAATTTGAACATTAGAATTGTCAACAATTGTTACTAATTTTCAAAAATTTGAAGACAATAAAAAAAAATGTTTAAACCCTATTAGTATATTTGAAAGAGTGAAACAATTTATTTATCTATCATTCTTCCGTATATATCTCAAGAGAGGTCTAGAAGCTACTCCCAAAATATTACAAGGAAAAGGGCCTAAACACATGCATTTAAAATATGACTTGAATTGTTATTATGTGGAATCTCAAAACATTAATCTATGTTTTAAGTATTTTTTTTGGGTGATTTGTCTTCTTTTGTTTTGACTCTAGGTCTGTGAGCCAAATCAATTCGTATTTGACTTTCTTTTCTCTTTGGCATTGATATAATATTCTTCAAACACCTAATTAGCTCATGCATAAATCACTTTTAACTTCATTAGTTCTTACATGTAAATTTAGGAAGAATAATTTTTAATTGCTATAAAACATTGTCATATATTCATAAGAGATAATAACTTACAATAAGGTAATTAAATATTTTGCTTTGGGTAATTTTTTTGAAAAATTATATCTGAGCAATAATATAAATAAAATTTTAAATTTGCTTTTATATTGAAAGTGGCAATTCAAGACATCAATCTTTTTTAAAATTTTAAAATATAGAAAAATAAGTTCTTTTAGGCCATGAATAACAATTAAAAAGTATAGAGACAATTGAACAAAAATAGTGACAAAAAGACCAAAAAGATGTACCAAACCAAAGAGAGAGTTTGAGGAAGGTTTTCTCCATTCCTTAAATATAGCTTTGATCGTCTGGTTGTAGTGCTCCATGTTGGTAGTGTCCAACTCTAGATTTTCATATGCAATATCTTATAGAATAGAAAGGAAACTAGCCAAGGTTTTCATATTTTTCTTGTTGGTCTTTGTCATGTCACTCATCTTCTTCTCCATGTCCAACATCTTAGCACTCATAGCCTCAATTTGGGTAGTGTTCTACGAGAAAAGGTCACATTTGGCCTTTAGAGCATCCTTCTTAACGTCAACCCCCAAGGAATCAATAGACTCATCAAAATATGACACATTCTCTCCTCAAAGAGACTATTGCCCTCATTATTGTCCAGAGATGATCAAGAGTTATCTCCTTCGAAGAATTGCTTTCCAAAGTATCATATAGGCTTTCCTTGTCTTGTTGCTTGTCCCCAAACTTGCTAGAGATATCGATATCTTTATAGTTGAACATGGTTGGGCCCCAACCAACTAGGTAGATTTGCAAACCCTAGGGATTTTTTCATACATGGCCCTATCCATATCCTTCATTTCACTAATTTGATTGACTTCCTCTTTATACTCCTAACAAGGGTAGATTTTTTTATAATTTTACTCCATACTCTCACCTTTCCTTTTCCAAGACAACTTACACTTGGTCAACCTTCCCAACTTCCTCACCCAAACCCACTTTTAGCCTTTGACTTAGGAGTTTCATGTTACACATCCTTAGGAGAAGGGCAAGTATCAGTGTCATCACATTCCACATGCATTTTTCCTTTACACAGGGGGTAGCAAGAGTGGTGTCAACCAAGCAGGCCTTGATAGGTTTTGCTAGATAGAGGGCTAGATGAAAGTGATAAAGGCGAAATATAAGGCCTTGGTGAAGCAGAATAGATAATAGGTTAGGTTTTTATCGAACTTAGCTTTGGCCTCCTTGATAGAACTCTCAAGAGATTTGAGCAAAAAGAACAAAAAACTTAATAGAATTTTTTGTCTTAAGTGATTTAACAAAAGATAGTGATAGGTGTAGTAACATTTAAAACTCCCTTCAAGAGTTAAATATTTATCAACACTGAATACACCTAATCCTAGGGAGGAGGCAATGCTTCCCTATTATACTCATTCTGGTGTTTGAAAAGTTCCTTTCCTTCATTAAAAAATCTCTTCATAGATTCCATGTCTTGAACCTTGCTCTACTCTCAAACATTTAAGCCCTAACATTTTAGGCCTATGGCCACTCCTATGACTTCTTTGTCAACCTCAAACCCCTGCAACCCACTTGCACATTCCTTTTGTGTCATGACTCAGTAAATTGGATGGAAAGGGTTTGATCAAACCCGTTAAGCAACTCCATGTAAGACTCTATTCCTCGTCAACAATTTACCAAATTGTATTGTCTTTTTTAACTTCTTCACAAGAAACGGGCTTGGTTTGAATTGTATTGCCACCCATGGTTTCCAGTTACTCCAACACTGCTAAGTAGGAAAGAGGGAAGTAGTCAATGCTAATTTTTGGGTTCCAATATGGTTGAGGATTTTTCTAGAGTTATGCAAGTTGAAATAAATTTGGTTCCTTCAAAATCTCTTCCCACACATATTGTCTCCTAGGCCACGATCCCATTAGCTATAATTAATTGGCACCACTCTTAGAATCACACAATAAAAATGTGTGACTTTGGATATGGCGACCAGTTCTCACACCACCATCAAATCTAGAGTTGTGATAGAAAGGAGGGCTATTCAAAGCCACATGAGGGTGAAATTTCATGAATTTATTCACATGGCAAGTTGTCGCCAAAGTTGTAATGTTAGCAAAGTGGAGGTCTTGTTAGAGTTAACACCATGAAGAGGCCAACATGATAAAGTGGAGGTCTTGTTAATGAATATTATTGGTCCTAACAGTCCTTGGTACAATGCCATCAATGTATATCTCCAAAACTAAACCATTCCCCTAGATATGCCATCCACAAAACATAAACCCCTTATTTAATACACCTCATGTTACACCATAATGTTGGTGAGGCTTAAGATCTCTCTTTCTTTTAAACATATTTCTTTGTAAATAAGTTTTCTTTACTTCTCACCTCCTTGGCCTCACACAACTCTCTCTATGAACCAAAAAAGGCACTCTATGTAGTTCTCATAATCACATAGAGTATATCATAAGAATTCCTAGAGCTCCAAAGTTTAATAAATTACAAATGGAGTACAAGTATTCCTTTATAATCCTCCTTATTGGAAAGAGATACTCCATATTTAATGATACATCATAGAAAATATATTAGATCTATATCTCTTTTTTTTTTTAAATAGAGAGGGTAAAAATTTATTTCATCCAAAAAATCAGCAGTACAAAACAATCAGGGTCCAAAAAGGCACCCAAAGAGGAAACCAAGAAACCCAAGACCCAGAAGTAGTCCCAAAAAATAGAACACGCGATAGGACCACCCAACAGACTCAAGCATGGAGCTCAATTGTAGAATATTCCTAACTATAGAGGCAAGTTGCCAATTAAACCCATCCAACTTCTTCTTAGTCAACAAATTGATCATGATTTGAGAATCAGATTCACATATAATTTGGTGCCACCCAAGAGCACAAGCTCTCTTTATAGCTACCAAAATTACCAAACCTTCCATGAGGTTGTTGGTTTGTTGCCCCTTATGAATTGAAAAGAAGAAAATGTCCCTACAAGAACTATCTCTTCCAATACCACCAATACCAACATGCCTCTAGGATTGCCCCTTGAAGAGCCATCCATATTGATCTTTAAAACGTCCTCTGGAGGAGGGGACCAACCACCATCTCTTTGAACCTTCTTTTTGGCCCAATGATCCCTTTGAACACAAAGGAGTTAGACACCAGACCAATCATGCCCAAATTATTCACAATCTCTTCATCCCCCCTCTCCAAAGGAAGGGATACTTCACACTTGGCTTCCACAGTCTCTTGGATCATGTTGAAAACCCTCTACCAAACTTGTTGAATCATTAGCTTACCTCCACAAAAATCCTACAATTCCTTTCAAGCCAAATCTCCCAAAGGATGAAAGTGGGACCAATATTCCAAACAATTTGGAGGAAAGAAGCATGTGTCAGAGGCCTGCCCAGACTACTCCAAAATTCAATCAATGAAGAAGCATGAACATAGGGATGTTTCTAGATACCCCACCAAAGGTTCCAAATAAGCATAACACAAGGCCATCAGAAGAATAAGTGGGACAAATCCTCACAACATCAGCCACAAAGAACACATACAAATGGTCCCTAGAAACCCTTCTTATGAAGATTATCCCAAGTCAAACATCTATTCTAGGCAAGCATCCACAAGAAGCAATTACACTTGGGCCAAGAAAAAATATTCCAGAAAATTTTCCACCAAGATACTTCCACCCCCTGTACTTTCAATAAATCAACTCTTGATAGCCGCTAGCCACTGTGTATACCCCCTTAGGGTCAAGGCTCGACCCCAGAATATCCCTCTCCCTTATTGCGCTACACTCATTACTGGCTAGAACATTTCTCATCTCAACATGATCCTCTTTCGAACCCCAAACCAACCATTCACTAGGGTCCTTCCATCTAGACACTTCCACCTACCCACAAAAATAAATAGATTTGAAATCAATAACTTGGGACCATCCAACCTCTAAGAAACAATGACAAAGATCATGTAGATTAGGATTCCTGGTCATGAATGGGGAAAAACCATCCCAAGAGTCAAACCAAAAGAGAGCATTAGATCCCCTGTTGCAAATCTAGAACAAACCATCCTTGATCAGCTTAGCTCCTTTCTTAAGAGCTTCCCAATCATAGAGTGTTTACCCAAAAGTGAAAACCAAGGCACCTCCTCCTTCACCACCCCCTTTAGATATTTGTTAGAAATAATCCTAGCCAAAACATGATCTTGTTCAATGCACCATCTCTAGTATAGCTTGGAAGATAAAGCCAAACCATAAAGGATGGCCTACCACAACAGAAGGCCTCTAAGCTTTTTCGGCTTGCAAACAGTCTCCCATTTCAAAGAATCCACTTCAAGGATGCCAAGCAACAAGCCCATAAAAATTGCCTAGCAAGAGAGTCCAAATCCTTAATAAAACTTGAAGGAGAAACCTATAACATACACCTTTAGTTGGGAAGAGCTAGTACCATCGAATTTAGAAGCAACACCCAGCCCACAAAAGATAACCACCTATGAGTCCAATGCTTCACCTTTGGACAAAACTTGTCTAAAATATTTTTCCAAGAACCTAGACTGGGCAAGATACCAGTGAAAAGAGGAATGCCAAGATAGATCAAAGGAAACTACCAAATCTGAAATCTAAGGATACGTGCAATCCGTTGTTGAATAGGCACAAGAGTATTAAAGAAGAAAATAGAAGATTTACCTCCATTAATCCACTGTCTTGAAGTTGCATGGTAAAAATCCAAAGCCTTGCAGAAATTAGAAGTCTCTATGATCTTAGCCATACCCATCAGAGCAATATCATCAACAAATTGCAAATGTGACTGAGGAGGAAAGTCATTACCTTAGTTCCACCCTTGGATAAAACCCTTATTGACATGACTCTTAATAACTCTCCCTAGACCCTCAACTAGGAGAATAAATAAGGAGACAGAGGATCCCCTTGACAAAGACCTCTAGATTCCCCAAACAAGGGGGATGGCTCCCTATTAACCAACACATAGAAGGAAGTGGTTGTGATATAGCTCATCACCCATGTGACCCACTCCTTAGCAAAACTAACATCCCCAAGCACTTTTTGCAGAAAGGACCATTTGACCTTGTCATAGACATTTGTCATGTCTAGTTTAATGAACATATATTTTTCTTTTGAGGCCGCCATAGAGTGGATAGTTTTAGCTTTAATAACCTCTCCATCCAAGATTTTCTTTTCAACCACAAAGCCTCCCTGTTCCTCTAAGACCAACCTGCTAATCCACCGCTTAAGTCTCTTCGCCATCAACTTAGGAAAAATATTATAGACCACATTATAAAGGGCTATGGGCCTGAACAAACTCAACCTATCCACCCCATCACACTTGGGAATGAGGGCAAGAAAAGGAGAGTTCAAAGCCTTCAATTGATAGGACAGGGTTGGATGAGACAATCACTGTCCCATGCTCTGGGTCACTCCTAGGCAAACCCCTTTTGGTGTTACTCTCCACCTTCTTAACCTATAGGTCCTAAAGCTTGTTAGGCACCCCTGGTCCTCCTGGCCAACCCTACTATCATCTGCATACACCTAACCAAGTCAACCTTGGTGCTTACTCCTCTATTCTCTCCTTAGCCCTTAATCTTCCTAAAGGCCTGCTTACTCTCCAAACCTCACTAACTTGCTGCAGGGGGCGTGTGGTATCTTCTAAGGCTTCAAAACCATCCCACTGTGGTCCTTGATCAAACACAAAGCTTCATTTCTTCATCGCTACCACCAAACCCTATCCTAGGGTTTAGGAAGGGCTACTAGCCCTTGAGCCCCTATTAGGTCTCTTAACCCGAGAGAAAAGGCTAAAACTCCTTCTTGCTTGATGAACACCACAAACTTCCAAAAAGAACCTTGGATCAATTTCCTAGCTCTCTAAGGTTTTTGGGGTTTTGGGCCTTCACAGGCCGTACACAGGGGTAACCCTGATTTTGAGAGATTTAGGGCTTTTTAAGTCACTTCTTGTGCACACAGTGAACAGACTGCTTCTTTCAGCCACCAAATGGACTAGTGAAGACCCCTGATTCTTGCCAAGCCTTTGTAAGGCCTCCTTCAACTTCCACACACCTTGAGTTGCCAGAAGGTGAACACCCTTGCAACGTTAGTGACTGTTTTGCACTGTCTTTCCTAACCGGGCATAGCCAGCTCGCCTAGGAATAGACCTTTTGCATACTTCTTGGACTTCTATAGACCCCTACTCCTAATATATGTACAGTCATGGAGTTTAGCTTCATTCCCAACAAGCCCGTACTCAAAGTACAATGGCAATGCAAGCTAAAACCCCATTGTTCTACAATTTACCAGTCAAAACTACAAATGAAGGAAGAACACAATATTTACAAGAACCCTTGAAAACGAATAACTAGTTAGCTACTATTCCAAACAATGCTTCAAAGACAATCACACTACATGCTAAACCTTCCAAGATCCTTGATCAATTCATTATTTTGCTGAATCAGAAACAAGAACAAGAAACATAAATTGCACACAAAACTGTCCCTGTTCTCTTGATCACAAGCTAATTACAACTTCAACATTCATTCCAACCCCATTTCCAACTCGAGGTTCACCTTTTAAAAGCTTCCAAGGTAGTTAACAATCCTAGGTCGGCCTTCTAATGAGCAACCAACAAGAGTTGAAAAACCCGTTGTGTTTTCCAACTTTTCCCAAACGTTGCCAACCTAGACGAAATGAGGAACTACTCTCAACTATCCTTTTCACTTCTCATTACACTGATCACAATAGATCAAGTTTTATTCAAAATCCATAAATGCTAAGCAAATGGTCCACATGACCTTGAAGTATTAAAACTCAAAATTGCTTCCTAGGCTTCCAAAATTGCCTAGTGTTTCCCAATGTTACCTTGGTGCTCCTACACCATTCTCCCCCTCTCATCCCAAACACTAAGGAATGGAAGGAGAGACCAATGCCAGGTCAATGCCAAACTTCTTGAACTGATCTTCTTGTACCCATGTAGCTTCAGACTCATGCTTGTTCTTCCACTTGATAAGGTGCTCCATGTACACCTTGTTCCTTGTAGACTTTTGTACTCTTGACTCCAAGATCTGCTCTTCCTGAGGCTTCTCTTGATTAGGTAGGGGGACATTACTAATGTCCTTGAAGATCTCCTGACTGTTTTGAACCTCATCACTTACTGTTCCCTTATACTTGAGCAAATCAGCTATGTTGAAAACTGGTGAGATTCCTAGATCTGTAGGTAACTCTACCTTGTATGCATTCTTGCCATACTTTGCCAATATCTTGCATGGACCCACTCTCTTCATCTGCAACTTGGTTGACATTCCCTTCTACAACCTTGACTTGTTAAGGTGCACCATGACATAGTCTCCAACTTGAAATTGCACATCCTTCCTTGTTAAATTTGCCTTCTCTTTCAACTTGTGAGTAGCCTCAGTGGCTGTCTTCTTCACCTGCTCCTGAATCTCCTTCATGGTCTGACTGAAATCTTCTGCATGTCCACTTCTTTGCTCCATAGTTCCAAGGTCTCTAAGCTCACATATCCCTCTTGGGTGCATCCCATACACAACCTCAAATGACCTCTTCCCTGTGGTCCAGTTGACACTGTCATTATAAGCATACTCAGCTTGGGAGATAACCATATCCCATGTCTGTCCATATTCTTTAGTTAAGCACCTTAGAAGATTACCTAGCACCCTATTAACCACCTCTGTTTAACCATCGGTCTGAGGATGGTAAGCTGATCCAAATGATAGATTTGTACCCAATTTACTCCATAGAGTCTTCCAAAAGTGACTCATGAACTTCACATCTTTGTCTAAAACAATGCTCAAAGGTAGTCCATGGATCCTTACTACCTCCTTGAAGAAAAGATGAGCTATGTAACTAGCATCATGAGTAGTTTTGCAAGGGATAAAATGACTCATCTTGCTAAATTTGTCCACTACAACATAAACACTATCAAAATCGGTCTTGGGTCTTAGGAAGGCCTACTACAAAATCCATGCTCACACACTCCCATGGTCTATTAGGAATGGGTAGGGGTTGATATAAACCAGCATTACTAGCTCCTCCCTTAGCTTTCATACACACAACACATTGTTCCACATACTTTCTAACATCTCTTGCCAACTTAGGCCAGTAATAGAATCTTTACACTAGTTCTAAAGTCTTATTTATGCCAAAATGCCCACTAAGACTACCATTATGCTTTTCCTGAATCAGGTTTTCCCTCATTGACCCTCTTGGAACACATAACTGATTTCCCTTAAACAATAACCCATTTTGCAATGTATACTCAGAGTATTGGCTATGGAAATGGTTCTCAAAGTTAGAACATACCTTATAGACCTCTAAAAATTCTTCATCTTCTCCATATAGATCCTTGAAACTCTCTATGCCAATGCTCTTGATTTGTATCTCTTGCACTGTCAACAATCTCCTGCTCAATGCATCTACTACTTTGTTTAGCTGTCCCTTCTTGTGCTTGATGGTGAAGGTAAAAGCTTGGATGTATTCCATCCATTTCAAATGCCTATTACTCAACTTCTCTTGAGTGTTGATAAAACTGAGTGCCTGATTATCAGTAAAGACTACAAAATCCTTGGGTAGAAGATAATGCCTCCATTTCCTAAGTGACTGAACCAAAGCATAAAGTTCTAAGTCATAGGTTGAATACTTCTTCTTTGCTTCATTGAGCTTCTCACTAAAGAAGGCTATAGGCTGCCCTCTTGACTGCCTCCTCCTCACTTTAACCATCCACTAGCATCACATTCCTTGTTGACAACTTGTCAAAACTAGGTAATAAAGGAATAGGTTGAGTTGCCTCTTGAACGGATTTCTCCAAACCCTTTCTCGACTTCTTAAGTCCCACAAACTTGGTTTCAAACACCCTTGATTGTATCTAGAAGCGTGCATACTTTCTGCAAGTTTCTTGAATTTTCTATAAATTGGAACAATCCGCTGAAAACTTCGCCTGTCCTGTGGTTGGTGTAGGCTGGTTTGGGATAGCTTCCCACGCTTGCTTGAATCCATCTTCAAGCTGATCCTTTGGATGCCTAAAACCCAAATAGAATAGCTCTTGCTTAAAGACTCACGATTCGCCCTGATTAAGTTGCCGCTTCTCTTCTTGCAACCTTCTAAGAACTTGCTCCACATGTTTCAAAATGTATTACGTTGTCTTACTATATAGGATACCATTAAGATACCGCTACCACAAATATCCTGGCAAATCGCGGCACTTCATTCCTTAGGCATAAGCCCAGCGTCTTCTTCGAGAACGTCAGAGACCGAAATAAAATCCTCCTCATATAACCCATCATTTGTCTTAAATGTTGTCTTCCACTCATCACCATCCTTAATTCTGATATGATGGTATCCACTCTTAAGATCCAACTTTGTGAAGAACTGAGCGCCTCCAAGACAATCCATCAAGTCTTCAATTCTAGGAATAGGGAACCTATACCTAATTGTGATTCTATTTATTGCTCTAGAATCAATGCATAACCTCCATTTACCTCCCTTCTTTGTTTCCAAAACCACTGGTACTGCACATGGGTTGATGCTCTTTTGAATCAATCCTTGATCCAACAATTCTTGCACTTGCCTAGCTACCTCTAGATTATGATCTGGTGTAAGTTTATAAGCTGCTTTGTTAGGCAATGAGGCTCCAGGTATGAAGTCAATTTGATGACTTATGGCTCTCTTTGGTGGTAGAGTTGCAGGTGTACCATCACTAACTATACTCTTGTACCTATCAAGCAACTTTTGGACTGCTTCCGGTAAGACTGTCTTTTCAGCCTTATCTTCCTCTTTATGTTGTAACATAACCACATATCCTTCACTCCCTTGATGTAAGTTGTTAAGGAACTCTTTACCATTGCTCAACATGATGTTTGGTGTCTTTGACTGTCCTTCATCTTCTTCTGACAGTGACTGCAACTTAAAAGTCTTCCCATCCTTCTTGAATGAGATGGTGTTCTCTTTCCCATCATACATCACACTTCTGTCATACTGCCATGGTCTGGCCAGTAGTAGATGGCATGCATCCATGGGTAAAACATCACAAACTAACTTTTCTTTATATCCTCCAATGGAAAACTCCACCGTTACTTGCTCATTCACTAAAAAACTCTGCCCTTTGTTTAGCCATGTGACCTTGTAAGGGTTAGTATGGGGTACCTTTTCCAATTTTAGTTTCATTACTACCTCCTCTGAGATTATGTTATCTATTGAACCTGAATCTACTATGACCTTGCACACTTTTCCAAGTATCTTGCATCTTACTCTAAATAGAGCTCTTCTCTATTTTGGTTCTTCTTTAACCGGTTGTCTGATCAAAACCCTGTTGAACATCAGATTCTCTCCTACCTTTGATTCAATATGACTGACCTCAGATGCCTTAGGACTCATGGTGTCCTCTTGTGCATAAGCCACTCTCTTTTCATTGCTTGATGAAGATGCTTTCTCCAGGCACCTATAAGCAGGATGACCTATTTGATTACAATGATAACACTTCATGTTTGCAAAATAAGAATTGCTTCTACCTGCTCCTCTTCCTTTGTTTGAACCTCCTTGAGGTCCTCTACCCCTGTTGTATCCTCCTCTTGTAGATGTTTCACCTCCATGCTCTGTGAGTTTTGACTCTCCTTGGTTTCTTTGGTCATTGCCTCTACCTTGGTAGCTACCACGCTATCCTCTTTGATCTCTTTGATCTCTGCCTTTGCCTCTGCCCTTAGAAGTTTGATCTTGCTTCCTCTTGTTCCTTTCCTCAATCTTGATAGCCAATTGGTAACACTGATGTACTGTCTTAGGACTCAAAAGAGCCATCTCCTCTTGGATGTTCCATTTCAAACCGTTAAGGTATCTAGCTACCTTAAGACTTTCATCCTCTGTAACATTGGACCTCATACAAAGTTTTTGAAACTCTTCAGTATAAGTGTTCACATCTTGGTCTCTTTGCCTTAAGCTTTGCCTCTTCTTGTGTAACTGAATCTCATAGTCATCTAGCATATATGCCTCTCTCACTTTGGAAACCATTCCTTTCCAAGTTGAAATAGGCTGCTTACCTTATTTTTCCCTCTCTATCTGAATGAACTTCCACCATGTCAAGGCAGAACCTCTTAGTCTTGACTTGGCCACCTTTACCTTCTGTGCTTCAGTGACTCCATCACATTCAAAATGGTTTTCCATTCCCTCTATCCAATCCATGACTAGATCAGCTTCCATTTTCCCACTAAATAGCGGTATGCCTTCAAGTGCTTTTCCACTCAAGGCCTTCAATGCTATTCAAAGAAATGCTCTTCTTCGGAGACAGTCGAGTTCAAAGGGTCTTCCTTCCTCTACACAGCCTCTTCTTTCGCCATTATCCCTTCCTTCCGATTGTGCACTCCTCATTGCTTACGACCAAAGTTGGGCTATTCTTTCCCTCAATAGTTTATTGTCTTCCTCCTACTCTTCAACTATCTTGGCCAGTTCTGCATTTTTCACCATGATGGAAGAATCACTAGACTCAACCTCAGACATACAAGATTCTTTCCCAAATCTTTAACTGGCTCTGATACCAATCTGACAGAGCTAGGGTTGGATGAGACAATCACTATCCCATGCTCTGGGTCTCACCCTGGCGAAACCTTTGGTGTTACTCTCCACCTTCTTGGTTGCTTTATAAGATTCCTCGGCTTTTAGGCGCCCTGGTCCTCTGGCCAACCTACTATCATCGCATACCGCACAACCAGCGGTCGGCGCCGGGTGCAAGCTTTACTCCTTTATTCTCTCATTGGTACCTTAATCTTCCCTGCGGCCTGCCACTCTCCAAACCTCACTAGCTAGCCAGGGGCGCGAGGTATCTTCTAAGGCTTCCAAACCATCCTTTCAGCGTACCTTGATCAAAACCTGCTTCATTTTCTTGTTACGCTTCACCACCAAGCTATCCTAGGGTTTGGAATAGCTATAGCCCTTGAGCCCTGTGGGTCTTTTCTTAACACAGAAATTTCGGCTTCTTTCCTTGATGGGCACCACAAAGGAGCACTAGATCAATTTCCACTATCCTCCAAAGGCTTTTGCGGGTTTGGGCCGCGGGTAGAACTTGTGCGATTTTGAGAAGATTGCGAAAGGCTTTTAAGTGCTTCTTGTGCACCTGATAGACAATCTGCTTCTTTCATCCACAAATGGACTGATGAGGCCCGGTTGTACCGACAGCTTTGTAGGGCCTCCTTCAGCTTCCACACCTGCGGTTTCCGAAGGTGAACACCGCTTACAGCGTTCCAGTGGTGATTTTGCAGCATCTTTCCCCTAACCGGGCATAGCCAAGCTTGCCTAGGAAGAGACCTTTAACATACTTCTTGGACTTCTACAGACCCCTACTCCTAATAAATGTACATTCATGGAGTTTACCTTCATTCCCAACAAGCCCGTACTCAAAGTACAGTGGCAATGCAGGCTAAAACCCCATTGTTCATTTACCAGGTCAAAGTATAGGCCGAGGAGAACGGAGTGTTGCGGAAGACCGCCTGAAAGCGATAGCAGTTAGCTGTCCCAAACAATGCTTCCCAAGAGACAATCACTGCATTTCGGATCCTTGATCATTTCATTTATTTTGCTGAATCAGGGAAACAAGAACAAGAAACATAAATTGCACATAACATTGTCCTTGTTCTCTTGATCACAAGCTAATTACAACTTCAACATTCATTCCAACCCCATTTCCAGCTCGAGGTTCACCTTTTAAAATCTTCCAAGGTAGTTAACAATCCTAGGTCAGCCTTCTAATGAGCAACCAACAAGAGTTGAAAAACCCGCTGTGTTTTCCAACTTTTCCCAAACGTTGCCAACCTAGACGAAATGAGGAACTACTCTCAACTATCCTTTTCACTTCTCATTACACTGATCACAATAGATCAAGTTTTATTCAAAATCCATAAATGCTAAGCAAATGGTCCACATGACCTTGAAGTATTAAAACTCAAAATTGCTTCCTAGGCTTCCAAAATTGCCTAGTGTTTCCCAATGTTACCTTGGTGCTCCTGCACCATCAACATTTGTTTGTTCATTTGGGATTCACACACCACCTCTAATAAATCCAAGTTTATGATATCCCAAAATTCCTGAAAGAATTCTATTGGAAACACGTCAAGACTAGGAGCCTTCCCTTTCTTCATCTGAAAAAAAGTAGTTTCCAATTCCTCCAGAGAAATAAAACTCAAAAGGTTCTTATTCATCCGCCTAGAGACCAAAGAGGGAATATAGGAAATGACATGATTTTCCTCCTCCCTCACATTAGGGGAGTCCTCCTTGAATAAAATGAAAAATTATTGAGAGGCCTCACTAAAAATATCCCATTGAGCAGTCAAATGATCACCCCTAGAATTCACAAGATATGGGATTGAATTACCATGTCTCCTGGCCTTCATAGTGTTGAAGAAAAAAGTAATGTTTCTATCCCATTCCTGCAACCACTCAACCTGCGCTTTCTATTTCCAATAAATCTCCTCCCATAGCTCACACTCCTCCATATCTTTCAAAGCCTTCGACTCCTCCATGAGAGAATCCTCAAAAAGGCCATGTTCCCTAATCCTACAAGTATGTTCAACATCCAAACTAGCTTGAGTAGTAGCCTTAGCATGAAAGATATTGCCAGAACATTGCCTATTCCACCTTTTGAGTTGATACTTCACAAATTGTAGTTGCTTGACAAAAGAATACATTTCCATACCTAAAGCAAGTCTACCATGGTGCCACCACTCAACTATATGGTCCTGCAGGGAGGGATCCCGCAACCACATAAGTTGAAACTTGAAAGAGGGATTACGAGAAACACTAACCAATGAAGTAGAAAGATTAATTGGCTAATGGTCACAACCCCTTCAATCCAAAATCTTTGAGCTAGTAGTCCAAGATCCGCCAATCTAGAAACAAGAAACTAGAAATCTATCAAGCCTTTCAACAATGCAATCCTTTCCACACCTCCTATTATTCCAAGTAAATTGACCATCTGCAAGTTTTGTGTCCACCAAGTTTAAGGAGGAAATATTCTCTCTAAGAATATAGGCAGACAACTCCAACCTCAACATCCCTCCCCTTTTCTCCTCCAACTTATTAATAGCATTAAAATATCCAACAACAATCCAAGGATATAGAGGAGAAATCTTTGAAAAAACCGAATATGAGACCATAGGCATTGCTTACCAGGCATGTCAGTTGGGGCATAGATATTAGATAAGCGTATAGTCTCTCCTAACTGTAGACTCAAAGCGACCACAAAAATAGAGAATTTATTGGCAATCCACCAAAGAGGGAAAATATTTAGTGGGTTCTATAAGCAAGCCACACCCCCAACATTACCTTGTGCACCAATACACTGACCTTGGCCTCATCGTCAAAGTTTTGGCACTAAACTACTCATACGCTCCATAGAAAGCTTAGTTTCCTAAATAAATAACATTGTGTGAGGGGAAAAATCATTAGATGTTAAAATGAGAAAAACGTGCTTAAAACGAGAATCTAAGCTAAGATAAAACACATTAATCTAAGATCTAATCCTACACATACAAAATGAAAATAACCTATTGGAACACACATTAAGAAATCTATGATTATTGAATTGAATGTAAACAAAAAGAACAATGTTACCATCCTGTATTGGAGTGTATTCACCTAATGTTGGATTGTTCTTATCACCGCAAAGCCTCCATAGTTTGTGAAAAGCTTGATGAATGATGCTTGATGTTGGTTGACCGAAGGAATGATGAAGCTCTATCAATGGTGATCTTGACAACACTTCGTTGCATATGGTATGTTGATTCTCTAATCCTTTTTTGTGAGGAAAGAGGTTTGTTATATAGAAAAAGAGATTCTGAATCGAGGATCAAGATTCAACAATGTTGGATCAAGATCAATGGTTGAATGTGTCCAGAGGATTTAGACATGAGAAGATTGTGCAATGTAGATTGCACAATTTGTGTGATTGAGGAATAGATTGATTAGTTAGGATTTAGATTGATTAGTCAAGAATTGATGGTTGAGTTAGCAAATTGGATTCCTCAATCAACAATCGTAATTTACTCAATTAGAAAGTGGGTGAGGAATATGAATTAATTGATTTAATTAATTAATTCCTTTTTGGAGTTGAACGTGCAAATCATGTTTGACTTTTGTAAACAAAGTTGCATTAGGTTGATTTGATTTTTGATAAATGATTTGAATAATTTGATTTATTTATTCAAATTTTGGAGGGAAAGTGTTGTAATTAAATTATTATGATTTAATAATTCAATTAACTTAGAGGAATAAGGTGAATTAGTGATGTAATCAAATAATTAGCATTGTTTGACTAATAAGGATGAAATAAGATTAGATTAGGACCTTATTAAAAATAAATGTAATTTATTTAGTTTGTCGAAATGATGAAATGTGAATTAATCAAATAATGTCATATTATCCAATTAATAATAGAATTAGGGTTTTGGACTTTATTAAATAAATGAAATTTATTTAATTTGTTGAGAATGATGAAAAAGTGAATTAATTAAAAAATGTTGTATTATTCAATTAACAGTAGAAATTAGGGTTTTGGATGTTGTCAATGTGAAAATGCAGTGTTGTTTGATGATAATGATGTCGACATGCTCTCGGACCTTGCAGGATGATTCCAAGATGTTGGGAGCTGATTCGATGATTCTGAGATGTTTTGAGACATTTCGTGAATGTTTTGAGTTGTTTTGGGAATGTTCTGAGATGTTTTAGGATGATTCTGAGATGTTCCGAGACATTTTGGGAATGTTCCAATATGTTTCAAGATGATTCTGAGATGTTCTAAGATGTTTCAAGAATGTTCTGATGCATTATGAAATGATTTTGAGTTGTTCTGAGATGATTTTGAGATGTTATGAGACATTACAGGATGATTCTGAGACATTATGGGATGATTCCAAGATGTTTCAAGACATTACGAGATTTTATGGGATGATTCTGAGATGTTTTGAGACATTACGAGATGTTGTTTGATGTTGTTTAGGGTGTGTGATAGGTGTTAGGTCAATTTTACATGTCTACAAACATATCGGGCGAATGACTTCGCACCAAATCATGAACAAATTTTTGTCTAGGGCCATTATTCAATCCCCTCACATTCCATGAGAGAATAATCATCTTTGAGAGTTAGAAAAGTGAGAGTCAAGAGTTTTGACAGACCCTAACTCAACCAATGTTTCACCCATCATCTTAATTTTCTCCAAATCCTTCTTTCTCCTAACCTTGGAGGGTTTCTCATTAACCCCTTTCTTTGGATTTCTCTAAAGAAGCCCTAGGGGAAGAGAAGCATTATTCCCTTTCTTTGAATCATAGACCATTTTCTCCAGAAGGGAGGTGTTCTCAACCTCAAGCCTTTCCATAACACCAGGTGTCACAGGACCAGCTAGAACCACAATGTTTAGATCCGTATCCATTTGAGCAATTTTCATACCACCCTCCTACATGTTCTAAAAATAATCTAACTTAGAACCCTCTTGAACCTCCTCCAATACACCCTATTCCCAAACCATCATATCGGGGATCGCCTCCTATTGAGTAAGATCATCCAATACTTCAACATGATTGAAAACTTCCTCCTCCTGTTGCTCATTGAAAGTTCTTTTCTAACCCTATTTCCTGTTATGGGGCTTGATAGGAATAAATCATTCTTTATCTGCCACTTCTCTTGGAATAGGAGCCTTGCCCTTATCCTCCTTGGAAGGATTACGTGGTGGCTGGTTTAGATGGGGCTCTAAAGAGCATATCCTAGGAAATTTCTTTTACAAATGGTCATACTCATGACATAACCGACAATGAAAGGGTAGAGCCTCATAATCAAGTTGTCACACCCATGGACAAGAGCCCACACAAATTTGTAAAGAATCTAGAAGAGGGTTACTCAAATCTATTTCAACACAATTTCGTTTGCAAAAGTAAGTACCTTCTTGTCTTGTGTTTGATTAGAAGGGCCCATCGGCTTCCCAAGAAACAAAGCAAACATATACAGTATGGTGTTCCACCAAAATTAAAATGGGAAACAAGGGAGGTGCACCCAAATAGGAACATGATTCAGAAGCTCCTTCGGGGGGTTGAATCTAGTATGCCATGGCTTAATGAACAAGCCAATCTAGTTATGAAAATAAGGTCCCCTTAAAGACTTTGTTGCGATCAACCATGCAATTGAACATGACCACAAAAAGGTTGTTGGCCATCAACATCACCTCTATTTCACCCTTAGTGTTCCATGTCTGTCTAGCCCATGACTCCAAAAAAGGAGGGAGACTCACATCCCCACGAACTTGCATAATAGAGCATGCTTCAAATAATTCTCAATGTCATATGCAATTGACTCAAGTTGAATCACTAGGACATGCCTATCCTGGATCCTCTCCAAACATCCATTAGTTTTTAGGATACGAGGGCCTCTAGACGAAGTCATTCCCTCTACCCTGGAAACCTTATATAAAAAATTATCACCAACATGAAGCTTTGACAAAGACAAAGAATTCACATGCAAGGATGCTCAAAAATCCATATTCTATTTAAAGTAAATCGCTTCACCTGAATCCATAAACAACAGAGATGGAGACAAGGAATCCTACTTATGTCTCCCCAAAAACCTATCACCTTTTACAGGAACCAAGCAGTAGAAGACACACACAAATAAAAAAAAACCCCAACGAAACCCCTCGAAATGCAAAAAAACCCACCCCAAGCTTTAAGACTCCCCCTACACACCAATCACTCACCTCTCACCCACATGCAACAAAACAAGTATACATGCAAGCCGCAGGCATGCATTTCATTCACCCTCACGCACACCATTCTTCATTAGATATATATCTCTTCAATCCTTACACTCTTCTGTAATATTTTGAATGACCTTTTTACCTTGGTTTTAGTACCTTCAAGCTATAAGAACATGTAACATTACTAGTCATTGTGACCAATGTCATAGTATAGGTTAACTACACTTGATTTGGATATAGATTCGAAGCATATTTAAACCACTAAGCATCAATCTCAATAAGATATTCAATGTAAACAAAGTGAAGAAGCCATTAAAACTAACATATTAAAACAAGAAATCTTAACAAACATCTACTCTAAGACTATGAAACTTTTCCTATTGGGGGAGTGGTGTCGCATTGATGTGGAATGACGACCCTTTCCCAATCCCTTGTATAATGAACTTGTTTCAATCAATTTTATTGAAGAAAATCGATGAAACTAATGAGGGATATATGAGAAACATGATGAAATTAATTTAACATGATAAAAGCTAAGATGATTGATGTAAGTGTATGCAAAGCTATGCTAAATGTATTCAAGATTTGAAAGATTAAAGCCCTAGTTTCAAAATATACTAAATGGATGCAACTAAGTTACCATGGAAGCTATTAATCGATTCTCTAAGCTAATAATGCATGTAAATTAACCTAAAATTCCTTTAAAACATAAAACATGGATGCAAGATGAGAGTGATTTTCAACAGCATAAGTTTTCTCTAAAAAGGTGGATGCCTATTCAATAGATGCAAGGACTATCTATAGAATAGACAAAAAGAAACCGATGGTCAAGATGGAAAGAATCAATTAGTGGTCAGGACAGAAGGGAGATGGAGGCATGGATCATGGATTCCCATCAAGGGTTGAGAATGCAAGTTTATATTTAATCTACGGATCACAATCATGCAAAGAAGCACACTTTCAAAACTTGCTCAAGGAGTTTGTTGAAAGTTTGTTATAAGAAAGAATATTCCTTTTTTCAAATGAGTGAAGAGGGGAAGAATATTCCATGTGAATATTCCCTTTTTGGAGGAATGTGTAAAGGAGGAATATTCCCTTGCAAGTGGGAGAGTTCGAATTAATTAGTAATTTGATAATTAAAACCAGGTTTCAATTATGTAAATTAAGGGAATTTAGGATATCCATTAAATAATTAACAAAATGACATTTAATTAAATAACGAAGATTATTTAATTTAAATGGGAGGATTCAGGGTGTTAAAAATAAATATTTTGATTTATTCAATTTAACAGGATTAGCATGAAAGGGGTAGGAATTAACCTGATCAGATTGATCAGATTAATAGATGAAAATGATGTATTTAATTAAATAGCTAGGCTAATTTAATCAAAGAAGTGAAAAGAGGATGGATTTTAGAATGAAACAATGTTAATACATCAGATTTGAGTGTGTGATCTATCATTTAGGACATTTTTAAGTGTCTACATTTTCCCCCTCTTTGAAGCGAGGTACCTGTTATATTGGTTCAAAGACTGACACGTTTTCGGGTTAAAACTGCTGCTCAAATAAATAAAAAATAAATCTGATTTTTGGATGCCCCACTGGAAGGAATAAGCCGGTTCCCTGCCCCCTTGAGAGATCAAGCGAAAATTTCGAATTTTGGGTTGATCTCTCGACAAAGGTAAAATATACTTGTTTAGGTGCCAAAACATTCCTTGAGACATAAAAAAGGCCTCATAGACACAAAAAATGACACAAAATAGGTTGTGAAGTGCGGAAATAGGTAAAACAGGTCAAAACCCTAGCTTTTGGTTCAAATTAGGCCAAAAACCCTAATTTTTTGGCTTAAACAGGTGAAAAGGTGGCACTTTCAATTCATTTGTGCATTCAACCTTTAGCAATTTTGTGCATTTTGAGCTCTAACACCTTAGTGAGATGGCTCGCCGTGTGCCTCCACTTCACCTTTTTGAGCAGTTTCGAGAGTACCAACGCTGAGTAGACATAGGACCACGGGTATGTTATTCAAAAAATTTCTCAATTTTTTGCATTTGGTGCATTTAATAACGTGTCAAAACTAGGTCTTTAGGAGTGTCGCTATATAGTGATGCACAAAAGGCATCGAAAGTGTCACTATTGATTTTTTAGCGACACACTTGCTATATAGTGGCGCACTAGGGTTTTTCATTCAGGCGACACAATTGATTAGGAGGTTGCGATTGTAAAATAGTGATACATTAGGTTTTTTAGTTTAGCATCGCTCACTTGCGGTGGGTGACACACATTGCAAACATCGACGCATCATGATTTTTAGCCATAGTGATGCGTGCAAATGTCAATTCACAATTGAGTATTGTGAGATGCATCAACAAATTGGCGACACAATCCCAAAATTTATATGACACACCCTTAAAATAGTGATGTTATTGATTTCAGTGATACAATTGATGTTTCAAGATGTAGACTCATAGATTTTGATTAGTTTTCTAACTTTTAGGAAAATTGATGTTGTGTGTGCGATGCATGCAGGAGGATCTATTGCCTTTGATGTTGCAAGAGCATCGTTCTAATATTTTGGTAGTGGTGCGAGACTTCAATGAATAGGAGGTGGAGTAGCAAGGGATGTTGGGATTATGTTTCATCGCTTTCTTGCTAGAGTTCTAGACCCACTTGGCCATGATGGAGACGCTTATTGAGAGGTGGCACAACGAGACCTCTTCTTTCCACTTGCCCACTAGTGAGGCTACCATCACACTTGAGGACGTGTGGCGGATTCTGTGGCTTCCCATCCATGGGTAGAGTGTTATTTATGACACAAAGGCTGGGAGGGATGCGTGTTGTTCACTGTTGCGGTTTGACAACATCATATTGGCCAGTTTGCAGATAGATCTTGATTTGTACAAAGCTCGAGTTCCCATATTCATATTCTCGACAAAGGTAAAATATACAGGTGCCAAAACATTCCTTGAGACATAAAAAAGGCCTCATAGACACAAAAAATGACATAGGTTGCTAGGTAAAACAGGTCAAAACCCTAGCTTTTGGTTCAAATTAGGCCAAAAACCCTAATTTTTTGGCTTAAACAGGTGAAAAGGTGGCACTTTCAATTCATTTGTGCATTCAACCTTTAGCAATTTTGTGCATTTTGAGCTCTAACACCTTAGCGAGATGGCTCGCCGTGTGCCTCCACTTCACCTTTTTTAGCAGTTTCGAGAGTACCAACGCTGAGCAGACATAGGACCACGGGTATGTTATTCAAAAAATTCTCAATTTTTTGCATTTGGTGCATTTAATAACGTGTCAAAACTAGGTCTTTAGGAGCGTCGCTATATAGTGATGCACAAAAGGCATCGAAAGTGTCACTATTGATTTTTTAGCGACACACTTGCTATATAGTGGTGCACTAGGGTTTTTCATTCAGGCGACACAATTGATTAGGAGGTTGCGATTGTAAAATAGTGATACATTAGGCTTTTTAGTTTAGCATCGCTCACTTGCGGTGGGTGACACACATTGCAAACATCGACGCATCATGATTTTTAGCCATAGTGATGCGTGCAAATGTCAATTCACAATTGAGTATTGTGAGATGCATCAACAAATTGGCGACACAATCCCAAAATTTATATGACACACCCTTAAAATAGTGATGTTATTGATTTCAGTGATACAATTGATGTTTCAAGATGTAGACTCATAGATTTTGATTAGTTTTCTAACTTTTAGGAAAATTGATGTTGTGTGTGCGATGCATGCAGGAGGATCTATTGCCTTTGATGTTGCAAGAGCATCGTTCTAATATTTTGGTAGTGGTGCGAGACTTCAATGAATAGGAGGTGGAGTAGCAAGGGATGTTGGGATTATGTTTCATCGCTTTCTTGCTAGAGTTCTAGACCCACTTGGCCATGATGGAGACGCTTATTGAGAGGTGGCACAACGAGACCTCTTCTTTCCACTTGCCCACTAGTGAGGCTACCATCACACTTGAGGACGTGTGGCGGATTCTGTGGCTTCCCATCCATGGGTAGAGTGTTATTTATGACACAAAGGCTGGGAGGGATGCGTGTTGTTCACTGTTGCGGTTTGACAACATCATATTGGCCAGTTTGCAGATAGATCTTGATTTGTACAAAGCTCGAGTTCCCATATTCATATTGTTCATTGTTGCACTCATTGCTAGCGTGATTTCCCCCAACTGATGGGGGAGAGGTTTCAATCCAAGTTGGGGGTTTGCATGGAACGAGATGATTAGACGGACCACTATGTATGCATGGGGGCTTCTTCTACTTGCTTCGTTATACCATGATATGCACCAGTAAATTTACTGTGAGGGCAGGAGCATCGAGGCAGGTGTGACACTGCTTCATATTTGGGCATATGAGCACATTGCAGTTTTGAGGCCACTAGTTGTTTTGGTAGACATTCATGAGGACGATCTCATTGTATTCAAATACAGGGTCCCTATGACATTACAACATATCGACCTGACATGTCTAGGCTATTAGCGATGGGTCATTGATGACATGACCATATATAGATGGAGGTCATGGATGCAAGTTCTGGCTTGGTACGACGATCAACAATAATTGTACTTTTCTCGCCAGACCCGCTATATCTGGAGGGGAAAGATCACACCATGATAGAGCGGTACCTTCCAGACTGCGTTACAAGGCAACTTGGGGAGGTACAGGACGTGCCTCCCGATGATACATAACCATTTTTTCCAGATCTTAGAGAGGTCCAACGGGGAGCTTAGATTGACCCCGTTGTGGTGGTCGATGAGTTCTGACAACTTGTTGCATAGCCTTGGGCCTATGATCAGGGCTTACCAGATGTAGGCACAACGCCAGGATATGATACATGGTTTAGACCACCTGTGTGGTTGATAGACCCAATGGGGGGATACCCCAAAGGCAAAGGCAGAGTCAAAGGCCGAGATGGAGACGGGGATGGGGTTGAGCTAGAGGGTAGCAATAGCCAAAGCAGGATAGGGCACAAGTGCTTGGGGATGGAGAGCAACCTAAGTAGGATTAGGGTCACCAAGACCCAGGACATTAGGATGGCCGATAGGATGGCCAATAGGTTGGATAGGTTCTGGGGGCACCGCCGCCTCCTCCACCACCTCCATAGCCAGATCAACAGTTATAGGTTCGGGTACAGGCTCTCATAGCCGAGAGAGAGATTAGCTATGACAACAGCTACAGGATATGACTGCCGAGAGAGATAGGGAGATTCGGTTGTGACAATAATTGGACCTACAACTAGCCCAAGAGATTGGGTGACATCAATAGCTCGAGGCCATCACAACGACATCTTAGGGATAGACAATCTCAACATGCATGTATGGAGAGGCAGTCGTAGACGTTGTGTATTATCAGATGCACTACCATCGAGATGTCCCTAGAGAAATGCGACAACTTGATTTCTCTCATAGGAGCAAGGCACTAGTTAGGGTTGAGGATCAATCGTCAGTTAGACAATCTGGGGAGTCGACAGCCACCAGGGCTAGCTGTCTCATAGACACTTTTTTTATTACTTTCCCTATCATTTATATAGATACACATTCATAGGCTCATTTTTTATAGCATCATGTATATTGTACTTTTGATTGATATACAAAATGATTCAGATTATTGTACCATGACATTAATTTTTTGATATATACACGAAGGGATTCAAATCTATGATGTGATGTGCTTTTATTTCATGTTTTATGGATGTATGGATGCATATGATATGCTATTATTGTTACCTATTTTTCACTTTACGTTCAATAGGTAGAGCTGAATGAAGTTCAGCTATTATAGGTACAAGAAATTTTCAAATTTTGCTGATAAAGTGTTCATTGATCATCATTGAAATCATCTTACAAATGTGACATAAGTTTATTATGCAAATGTTTAAAACAAAAAAATTAAGAGAAATTTGCATAATGATATTTTTATTCATTTTGTGAAATGCTGAATCTCGCACAAGCCGCGAGAGTAACTGAGTTTGTTTCTGACAATCAAGAGATGAATACTAAATCTAAATGGACAGACTACACTGCTGAAAATAACATAAACGTAAAAAAGAGAAGCAATTCATCATTGCCTGTAATGATGAATCACTTCGTTGGTGCTTCTAGTCGTCGTGCCTCCAAGCAGCTGCAGCCTCGCTTCATCGCTCCGTGTACCTGCAAAATCGTTAAGGAAATGGTATTAGAGTTATACTCTAAGCAATGGTGAATTACTTTCTGCATGACGCCTATGCTACAGACAGAAATATAATTTGCATTAAACCAAGCATTCATCAGATAATTGAAAAAGATCGAGCGGAAAGACATAATTCAATGGAAGCTTTCAGCTTCTTATATTTTGCTGACATGTTTGTTAATTTCAATGTGCAGGAACAGGTTTATCATATTCGAGTTCATTTCATCATATATGTGGAGTAAAACGGGCTCCCACAAGGGTTGAGCCCGGCATATCAGGTTTTCAATTATAGAGCAAGAAAGGATTACTATACTATAATATCAAATGATAAAAATAGTCTAAATCAGCATGATGGAACTGATTGAGCAATTATCTTTTGCTCACAAATCAAGGAACAGTAAAGTAGCATGGCAGTTGAGTATTGATTACATTTATCAACTCTCGTTTTAGCTCTGTCTCTCATTCACATTCACATTGTGATAAGACATTGAGCTCCTTTTCATTACAGGATAAACAGAGCATTCAACATTTTGTTTTGTTTCTTACACCATCAAGTGCATGCACAGTTTACAAAAGACTCAAGATAATGTTGATTCATACATTGAGCTGGGTAAATGAAAGTATTACATTCATAAGTAGGAGTGCTATTCTAGAAAATGCATGATACCTCGAAACTTTTGTTTGAGTCAAAGATGAGAAAACAGCAGAAAAGTACAATACTTATTAATTTGCTGAATGTGATGGTGAAAACACATTCGATGGTACACACAGTAAGAGAAAAGAGTCATAACTTATCACAGTGCATAGCACAGATTGCTAGAGAATATGTGATAATGATTACAAATAAGAGCATCCTTGTTAGTAACTTTGGAGGACAGTGAGAAGTTTGAACTGGTAGAGCAGCAACGAAGTATGCAAAATGAGAGATATCAAAACTAGTTTTCATCATGAATCATCATTGTTTTTGAATTTCTATGTGTTAATATAATGATTGAGCATTCAGATCAGTTTTAGACTTTCATTTTTATGAGACAGCAAAGAGAGAAAGGAATTTTCTCTTTCAGTCAAATTCCTAAAGTGAGAAAGCATCAACAATAGAAGAATGGCTCAATATCAAGACAATCTTGTGCATTTTAAATCTTCTTATCAGTTACGAAAAATGTTGAGGATCTGTCTCATTGAAACAGTGTTGTATTTGATTTTTTCTGATGAGACAAGCTGTACAGGCTTGCAGTGTGTAAGGAAGTATATTTTACAAGGAATGGAAAGGTTAAATCTTCTTCATCTATAGTCAGTAGCAAGAAGCAATGTACAAAATTCTTTATTGTGGTCTTGAGGCTCATCAAGAGGAATTTTTCAGGTGTGCTTTGCCATACAAACACAACTACAGCTATGAAGGTTTTGCTCTTTAAAAAGAAACAGGAAATATGATGAGACAAAAATACCCAGATCTAATATCATTCATGGCGGCCTGGGGAAGTATTCATATAACAGTCTCTATTTAGTAATAAGGATTCTTTTAAAGAATACAAGATTTATTGTCACCTATATCAAGTTTCCCTCTGTGCAATAAGATACAATGAAAGAAATACAGGTGCAGGGTAACAAATCAAATACATTGCATATACCCAGATGGAAATAATATTAGCCACGGCCTGGAGAGGTATTTTTACACATACCCAGATTGGGTTTCAAGGAGGATATTACAAATTCTTCAGGGTTTGCTTCGAAGTGCAAGAAATGCTATAAAAGACTGTCATGGGTACCCAGTTCAAAAAAGTTACAGATTATGGAAGACGAATAGTAAAGATTTTCAGGTTGGAAGGAGCATTTTGTTTATACCCAGAACGAGCTCAAGATACAGAAGGTTTCTCACTTTTATTTTTGCATTTGAATGGAACTCAAGGGAACTGTACACAAAGGATTTTTGGCCTACCAGATATATATACATCAACAGAAAATAAAGCAAGCATATATGGAGAACTGGGGTTTTAATAAAATTTCTAATGATAGCTATAAAATAATGGAGGCTGAGCTTTTCTTTTTTCATAAATAAAATCAAGGAAGGTCAAGTAAATTATATAGAAAGAAAATGATGCGCAGGTCCCAGACTCAAATGTTTTTACCTCACGGCCTGGAAAGAGTTTTGGGACGGTTTTTCTTTCCTTTCTTTTGCAGTATATAGCCGTTTTCAGCTATTCAAGGCTCGAACCAGAACTCTCTGTGACCCAGAACTCAGGAAAATGCTCTTCAAAATGAGAGAGATGCCCAGATTTGTAAAATGAAACATCTACCATACTTCTTTCTACAAGAAATCGGGTATTTGGCTTCAAAAATGGCTCTCAGACCTTCGACACCAGCAAACCATGGCGACGCGACTTGGTCTCTCTTCCAAAATGCAAAATGTGAAATGTGGAAATAATTAGGGTTTGAATTTGGCTCACCCTAAATCCGACTAATGATGGTTTTTCTTTTATTTTATTTAGACTTCGTTTCAAAGTAAAATTCTTACATGATTTCGCCCTTGGTGTTGACTTAAAGTCGAAAATCTAATTATGAAAAAGGGGCCGTGACCTTTTTAAGTCTTTTGATTTTGCATATCTAGAGTTTAACTCTATATTGCATGGATTTAGGTAGTGCCAATCCTTGGCTAAATATTAAAGATACTAATATGATTCTTTAATATTTAGCATACAATAAAAGGTAGGTTAAATGAGTGTTAAATATTAAAATAATCATCAAGTGGTTATTTTTAATATTTAAATTAAAAGATTGCCTTTTCAAATAAATCCGTGTAAAAGATGTAAGTGAGGGCCAACTGAAGATTGTTATCAATTTGAAGACTGAAATCATGCACATTTTGCTTCAAGTTTCACTCCAGTTTACGAAATATTATCTTCATACACGATACAGAGATAGAGTTTCAGTTCCCATGGGCGAATTGGTAAAAACGAGGCAGTTTTACATGCTTTAAACCACTTTTTCAGGGAATTGTAGTTCAGTTGGAATAGTGCATGTATCAGTTATGACTTGGCAATGAGTTTGAGCTTAATTGGACTTATTTTTGCATGGTTTAGGGCCTCCTTTTCAGAGATATTTTCTTCTACTCGGATTTGACTTTGGAGTTATCACTCTTTCTTGGAGTTGGACTTTCAGTTCTTTTTGCATGCCTTTTGGGAAAGGTTTTTGTATATATTGAAAAACTTAATTGTTTTTCATTCTAGTTCTTGTTTTCTGCCTTTGCCTTCAGCAAAGAAGACTATCTTGTAACTCAGCATTTATTTACAGATTAATACAGCAGTGTTTTTTACAGGTTCAGATCGTGTTATTGCAGAGAATTCCTTCAAGTTTCAGTATTTTAGAATTTGCCTTCAAGTTTCAAGCATCTTTGTCATGTGGGATTGATCGAAGTAATTATTGTGTTGCAGTTTTTGAAACCTTTAAATATTTATGTCTCCTTAGTGAATTTGTATGCATCCAGGTTTAAATCCACTGGTTAAACATTGTGTTAATCGATAATCAAACAGTCTAGTTGTGGAAATCATATTTCCCTTCTGTGATTGTTTCTTTAATAGCCTTTGTTTAAAATATTCAAGTGTTTAAACTTCCAGATCTAGTTGTGCGAATGAAAATAGTGAGTAATTGTTCTGTGAGTTAAGTCTGCAAGTTGGATTCTTCGGTGCATCACCATAAATTAACAGTTTCATAGTTTAGAATTCAGACTTAGTCTTTCTACCTCTTTCCCAGCCATTAGGGGATTTTTATCAGGGAACCAGCCCTCTCTGGAGATTGATTCTCAGTTTTAGGCAACCCACAGGCCTGAGAATCATTCCATGTTTCAACAGATTGCTGAATTTAACTATTCAAGTGTTCAGGTGCAATCTGAATTGACAACAATTATATTTATGCAATGTTATGATTATGTATGGATGCAATGTGATGGATGCACTACTTTTATTTATGTGTTATGTGATATGTGATGATGTAATGCTTATGATATGCGATGTTATGAGATGAATGCAATGTAATGGATGTGCTTCTCTTCTTTTTCAGTATCTTTCTATGATATGTTATGAAATGGATGATATGAGGTGTAGATGATATGAGATCTGCTAGATGCATTTGAAGACATTCAGATATCTCATACATACAAAGAGGGTAATAAATTGGTTGATGTTTTAGCTAATTTGGCATGTGACTACTAGGATATGATTATCATTAAAAGTAATGATGACTTGGCCCGCTACCCACATCTTCAAGAAATTTGGAATACAGAGCATTCTAGTTGAATCATATGCCTTCCCTAAATAATTGGTTATCTCTTGTTTGAAAATCTAGGTGGTGAAGTGTTTTGTATCCTTAAAGTTGTCGCAATCTAGAGTTGGATGCAGATTGGTTTACAATTTTTGGCCAAACTGGACACTGAAATAATTTTTTTTAACTAAATCTTCACTTTCGGGCACCTATAGCGGCTAAACTGTGAGGAATTTAAAGATGATGCAAAATAGAGTTTTGTGAGATTTTGTCTTTAGATTCTAAATATATTTTTTTCAATATTTTTAGAATTAGATTGCACTTCATTTTCCATCTCCCTCAAAAACTTTTTTTCTTTCAGAAAACAACATTTTTAAAAAGTGACGCTCACCGTATAGCGTATAACTTTTTTTCGTGAAGGATAAAATTCTAATTCTTTTGAGTTTAGATTTGTAACTCCAATATATAGTGCTTCCACTTAGTTAGATAGTCTTTTATTGAATATTTTTTCTTTAATAAAGTTTCGAAGTCAAACCAATTACAATTCAGACATGGCGCAACCGTATAATGCGTAACTTTTTTTGTATGTATCAAAATTCAATTTTTATTTTTCTATTGGATCAAGGACTTGAATATCTGGTGCACTCATATTTTTCAAAAAAATTTTTTGATAATCTACTATTTTTCCACATGTGTAGAATAGAGAGCTTGATTTTGAGTGAAAAACCTACATTCAGTAGAAATAAAAAATAAATATAATAATCAAATTAATTTTTATTAAAATTATAATTTTTTGGAAGCTTATAATAAGAACTACATACTTAAAAATTATTATTTTTAAATGAATTCATTTGATCCCCCAAAAGGTAAATCAAAAGTGGTTTTTTATTAGCATTTTCATAGGTGTAAAGGAGACTCCATTATAGGTATGGTTTAAAACTAGCGAGGATCTATCCAAGGGGGCTTGGTATAAAGTGGTTTGATCAAACTCTCTTCAATTGGAATCATTTAAATGGAAAATTTTAAGGCTTAAATCATTATATTTTCTAAAAATTTGTGATTTCAGCAAAAATCAGGATCTCCCAGAAATTGTAAACCACTATTGTGGCAGCACCCTACATCCACCTTTAAGTTGTAAGGTTTATGTGATATGTGTTTTCTTTTGAAGCACATGGACCATTCAAACTTAACAAATCATGATGGGGTTGATGTTTAGTTGGACTTACGGTCACCTCTCAAGGTTCACATACGTATGTATGATGATGTTGGTATTCGTGTGGAGAGTAAAGGATGATCAAATTTGGATCTCCTATACCCTTGGTGTCAACAATATTTTTTTATGTTCCTCTAGATACATTCTCTGGTTTAAATCTTGGGTTGTAGCTTTGATCTTCTCCCACACCAAGGAATAGTCAACCATCTCAATCTCCTTCAATGGGTTCCACTTCGAATACCAAGAAAGCAACTACTACTTCAGTCATTGTGAAGAGGGGACGTCCAATTCAATCCGCATGGAGTTTTCAAAATTCTAAGAAGCTGGTTCATTAGGATTAGTAGTCAGTTCTTGAAGTTTTTTGTCTCAGTATTTTTAGCGTTCTCTACTTCTTATTAGTAGACTTTATGGAAAGATTCTCTGTATGCAATTGGGGTTTTTTGGGTAGTGTGGTTTTAGGATATGGATGTTGAATTATATGTCAGATTGGCTTTAGGTGTTAGTTTCAGATTATGGTCTCCTTTTAAACTATTTTCAGCATTGATCAAAGATTACTTGTAATATTTCAAACTCTTATTATATATATAGGCACTTGTGCCTTTTGCCTAAAAAATAAAAAATGCAGGAGTTGTAGACGACATTACCTCTTGGATGCAAAACTCATGTCATTGTTAAGTTCTTCTTAAACATTTATCCTCTACAACTAATCTTTCAAAAATATTGGCTAAGTGGGTTATGTTACTAATAGTTTGACCTTAAATTTATCTCTCAAAAAGAAATAAAAAGACAAGTTAAGGATGACTAGTTAGCTAAGCTTCACCATATTCTTTTCCTAATATTTATTCTTTTACAAATGAACACATTATTTGCACACAAAATGATACTACATGGAATATGTATTACAATAAATTGAGATGTAGAATTGGCTCTAGAGTAGGAATGATCCTAATTCCACCCTTCAGCAAGCCACTTCCTCTCTCCTTTCATCTATATTTTCCATGTACAAGAAACATAGTTGAGTATGAAGCCCTTATTATTGGCTTATGTGATGCTTTGTCACTAAACATAAAACACATTCAAATATATGGTTGCTCTCAATTAATAATAAATCAAATTATAGGCTCTTACTAGGCTAAATAGGATAAACTATCTCAATATCATAATTTATCCTTATCATTACTAAACGACTTTTCTTCATTCACTATTGACAAGCTTGTGTGCACACTGCAAAAAAAATAACAAAGAGTACATCAGTAACTCATCATCATCATATATCAAAAACAAAAAACATCAAATAAATCTCATTCTACATAAACATACACATGCATGTAAACACAAATATCATTTGTATATCTTGTGATGTAGTGGCAAAATTTGTTAATGGCATGGAAAATGAAAAAAACTCTCTTTCTGTGGTTGTATAAATTTTGTGGGTTCAAGTTTTTATTGATGAAATAAATTGCATATTTTCTCCCTTCTTCATCTTCTTGACCTAAATCTGCTTCTATGACATCATTTGAAATGTCAGGATAGATGCAAAAAAGTAGTTTCTAGTTAGGACCTCTTAAAATAGTAGTGGAGGTTAGTTTTTCATTGATTAGTTCAAACATTTTTTGACATTCTTTGATCCAAACAACTTCAACATCTTTCCAAAGAAGAGAAAACATCGGTGTTGCAACTTTATTGATTTTTTTTGTAAACCTTTCGTAGTAAGCCCTCATGACCCAAAAAAATTCTAATATCAATTTATGTTTTGGGGGGTTCTAGTTGCATTATGACTTCAATTCTCTTTGGATCCATTTTGATCCCTTCATCAAAAATATGATGATCAAGCACTATACATTGATCAAATATTAAGAGGCATTTCTTGTAGCTCAAAGATAATTGGTGTTCTTCCATCTTTGAAAAAAATTATTCAAATTTTGGAGCACCTCTTCAACTGTACTCATGTGGATGGTATCACATAGATAAATAGATGATGATAATAAAAAAAGAAAAAGCAATATTATCATGAGTTTTATATAACAACTTATTTTTTTAATATAAATAATTTTTAACTAGCATATATATCTTTGCAAAAATCAATCTAAAATATTTCAAGAAATATCTTGCTCAAGACACTGTTCCATTTATATATAACAAATTGATTAAAAAATAGATGTCTCAAGATAGTTATCTCCCCACATATTTTAGATAAACTTTGTCACACGCTAATCCATAATTTACCTACTCAAAATGTCCAGCAAAAATCACGTATTTATTCAGCACAATGTACGTACAAACATGCATTCTGCTGACTAGATAGAAAGTACGTGATTTTTGCAGTCAAAGTACGTGATTTTTGCTGTAAATTATATGTTCTGCCAACAAAGTCCGCCATTTTACGTTTAAATTTCCTATATATACCCCTTTTCGGACTGTTTTGTATATGTCGTTTGTTTGGCTGTTGTTTGTGAAGCTTGACAGCTCTTTGTTGGGGTCTAGAGAACTACTGAGAAGGCCCCCTCTGTCAAGCAGTTTTTGGCTTCTAGAAGGCGTTTGCTGAGGACTCAGAAGAGCTTCAGGTGGGTTGGCCTCACACCAGTGCCCGAAGGGTTCGGTGTGGGCACAGATAGTGTGGCTGACAGAGGGCATGGTGTGGAGACAGATATTGTGGAAGCAAATTCATCCCTTAAAAGTGAAGTGCAAGAAGAAGATGGGTGCCTATCAGGAAGCTCTGAGTGTGTGTCTGTTTCTGATGTTAGTGCTTATGATCTCATAGAGCAGTCTGCTAGCTGCCAGGACGTGTACGATCAAAGTGAGGATAGCAAACAACAATGCTTTATTTTGATAAATGCTCTTGGAACTCACTGCAGCAGTCAGACAGATTCTAATGGTCTACCCAATGTGCCATTCGCTGCAGTAAATTCATGCTCCAAAGATGAGACAATAGAAGAACATGACCATGTTTCAGGAAGTGCTAGGGCTGAAACAGCATCCAAAGTCAATACTGATGGTCATACAAAACGGTTTGTTAGCTGGGAGGATGATCAAGGTGCTAATGGCAGATCAGGTAATGAAATTTCTGATCTTGATAGCAACAAATGTGGTAAGGTTGATTCCTCTTGCTCTGGAGATGGAAACATAAACTGTCATATTGGCACTTTTAGTGTGCAATTCAGCAGTAATACAGAGGTTGACAGTCCACAAATAATTTCAGTTATTGAATCCAGTGAGGGCCCCAGGCTAGTGATAAAAGAGGAGTGCATTGATATTACAGGAAACATATTGGATGGATTTGACGATGACTACAATCTCACAAGCCTGTTTGCGGAATGCAAGGATGATAGTAGCAGGGAAAGTGACTCAAATTTTCCCAGACAATTCAACATTCCTACAGATGTTGAAAGCCCATTAGACAAATCTCCATTTGAGTTCAGTATAAGTTCAGAAGCTGAAAAGGTTGATTTGAGGCATCAGATGGCTGAGGAAAGAAGAGAACTGCTTGTAGAGGCTTTTGAGACTGTCACGCCACTTTCCAAGTGTGAAATTAATGACTTTCCACATGCTACAAGAGCTTCTACTTGCTCAACACCTATTCAAGCATGTAACTAAGATATTGAAGGGAGGCTTAGATGCTTTTCCCTCACAGAAACTGTTTTTGGCAAGCTGATAGTAGTGACCATTTAGCCTGCACAGGGCTGATCTCTCCCTGAAATTTATGATCATAGTTAATAAAATATTAATAACTATGTCAATATGTTTATGTGTTTAGATTTTGGGTTGCTATTTTCATATGGAGTAATAAGTTCTTGCCATTTTCATAGTGCTAGTTGATTATTTATTTCTAAATATGAAGTAGTTGTTTGTGTGCAATATGTCTTGAGTGTAAAGGGAGGTGCTACATTTTGAGACATCCTCAAACCAATTTTAGTCTAAAAGGATTTAGAAGTCATTGTCATCATCATCCTGATATGGCATCTTTGTCTGGAAGAACACTTACCACCATAATTGATCTAGATACATATTTTAGACGTATTTTCTATGCCTGATAATTTGGTAGTTAATATTTAAGATGATACAGAACAGCATATCTTTCAAGGCAAGAATAGAGCAAGAATATATGACAGCGAACTACGAATGATGTCATGTCCCCTTCTAGTTGACATCTCTCGGAGCACAGGATTAGCCTATCATGCGACCCTCGTAGGCTGATGGATTGTATAGAGGGTCTAGTTGGAGTTGGCTCAGCTTTAGTTGGCAGTTCTTGATCAATTGGCTTTCGTTCGGGCTCATTCGGACACTTCTTGCAGAAGTTGCTATTTTTAGCAGTATGGATGGATTAGGTTCAGAATCACTTCATTGATCGTCAGCTTCAGACGGCTCGTGTATTGGATGAATAACGAGAGAGATATTAATATTTGATTGAATTAATTAAATATTAATTAATTGGAGATTATAATATAAAGTTATAATATTTCATTATAACTTAAGTGATTTTGGATAAAGGGGTCGCCCATCATCAGAAAAGGGCCAGTTGGTGATTTAATTTATAATAAAATATTTGGCTGGAGACTATTGAATGTAATAAAATAAAAAGTGCGAATTTTTAATGCTTCCCTATTATTGAGGAAATCGCACTTTTCAAGTGTATAAGCCATTTGCCTTGGGAATCGAGCGATTATGCATATTGAGTTATTGAAAATTGATCAAGTTTGGTCTGAGCAAGAAGCTTTAGGGTTTCAGTCTCGAATTCATTGGGGAACGAGCCATCTCCATTGAAAGCAGTTCAGAGGGTGTGAGATATCACCTGATCTATTGCCAGTTGAGAAATTTCTTCATCCAGAAGAAATTACAGAGCTTCACAGAGGTTTATTTCATCAGGGTTTTTGGATAGCAAATTATGCATTCAGGCGCCAACTTCCATAAGATCTGGAGATTTATCAAAAGGCCGTGTTTCATTTGTTGCTGCTGTTGTTCCTACCATTTGGCGCATGAAGAAAGGTCTTAATCATCTCAGCCGTACCACCTCCAGAAGATCATCTTTGGCTGAAATTTCTAGGTTCTTCAATAAAAAATCATTGCTTTTTATATTGCATGTTAGTGGATCTAAATTGTAATCATCTCAAGAGGAATAATAAAGCGTCTGGCATCTATATTCTCAATAGTTTTCTTAGTTTACAGAGTTGTATGAATTTTATAGAATTTATTCTTATTTCTTGCAAAATCGCAATATTGCTGTTTATGCCCAAAAACACAAAAAAAACCAAAACTTCAGAAAAACAAACAAAAAAACAGTTAGAATTCAGATTTTGGATATGGTGAGAATTAGTTCTCACATCGCACATAATTTTTGGGCTCCAAATGGTTGAGGATTTTTCTATAGTTTCTAGGTGGAAATGTGGTTCCTTCAAAATATCTTCCCACATATATTGAGGCCACAATATCGGCTAAATTAATTGGTAACTCCCAGGTGTGATTTTGGATATGGGGATTAGTTCTATCGCCATCAAATCTAGAGTTGCCAAGGAAGGCTACAAAGCCAGGGGTGAAGATTCATGTAGTTATCCACATGGCAAGTTCACCGCCAAAGTTTGCCATTTCAGCAAAGTGGAGGTCTTGCTAGAGTTAACACCATGAAAAGGCTGACATGATAATTTTTTGTGTTGCCACATTGTATTAGAGGAGAGTTTCGATAGTTGAGCATCCCAACTTCACGCTTCTCAAAATCTTAAGTGAAAATTTTAAAAAATTCTCATTTTTTTACCGCAGCTTGCTTGGCAACGCCCCTACTTATAACTAAGGTTTCAGCGCCACATCAGCATGTTTTTGTTGAGGTGTCCAAAAAGGTCCAAAAAAAAAAGTGAGAACAATACTTGTGCACTAAATCATGTTTAATTGGTGCGCTAATGTGGCATCACATGATTTGTTGCTTTTTAGATCTAAGGAATACATATTATTCAATTATTGGTAGTTATCATCACCACTAACAACTTTAAAGTCACAACTATTGGTTCAATATTGTTAAAAATAGTGGGCATTAAATCAACAAATGTCATAACAACTATTGGAACATGCTCAACTACTGGGTCCTTTCCCCTAGCCAACTTGAGAAAATTATAGGTGGTGTCCATATGATAAGTTCATTCACCTCTTGTGATATTCATGGTTTGAAAAACATTTATAAGAAGATATCCAAGATAGTAATTCTTGCTCAACCAACATAAATGCTTATCTTCTCTTAAAAGTTGATATCTTGGAGAGATCATGTTTTAGAGAGGGGAATAATGAGGAGGGGATATTCTTTTTATCTCTTCAATAGTGTGAAGACTCCAATTGTAAACCCAAATTGGCAAGAGCATCCACAACCATGTTCCCTTCGTGGTAGGTGTGTAGAATCTCAAAGCTTTGAAGATTATTGATGAGGCCTTTGATGTCCCATATAATATCCACTAAGTTCCAAGTAGGGGTGACATGCAAGACTAAGGCATCAATAATCAGGTTAGAATATCCTTTAATATTTAGGCATTGGATACCAAGCTCAAGAGCCAACTTAATCCCCCAAAAATATGCAAGGTCTTATGCTTCAAATTCTTATCTAGTAATATGGTTTATTAGACTAATTTGAAAGCATCTTAGGGTGAACAAATCTATAATATTTGCAACATCAACTAATTGAGTATAATCATCATTTCATTTGTACATCAATGTACATATAGTATGGCAATAAATACATACATACATACATGTATTGATCTGCCTTAAGATCTTAGGTTGTAAGTCTAATAATTCCTTAGATATTTGAGCCAAGGAAAAGCAATGAAACTATAAAATTATGGCAAGTAATTTTCAAATTGTGATAAATAAAACTAAAATGCATAGTTTTCTTAGGAAAATTAGTAAAATTATACATGTGAGGATAGCCTCATGGATGAATTAAGTGAGTTACAATCCTTTAAATACATAAGCTAGGAAAGAAATGTCAAATCATATACCTTTGTATGTGTAGAACATGCATATAAATTCTACAAATACCAATATTCAAAGATATTTGATACTAAAAAGAAAAAGAAAAAAAATGTTTACAATATAAGGAATGTAATTGGATGAAATAGTGTGACTTTGCCTCTATTTATACACCAACATATAACTTAAGGAAAGTTCAATCCAATGAAACACTAATTCCAATATATTGGTAAAGGTAACTTAAATATGGAGACTCATTAACACTTATAGCTAACCAACACATGTAGGCCATGTGCACAAGGTACAAGCCCAATTAATATGCACATAACCTAAAGATTTTCTACAAGCATCAATATTCATTACGACTCGACAAAATGAATTTTAACACATCCCCTAAGATTCAATTAAAAGGGGCAAAGAGGATGGTATTTTAGCCAATCCTTTAGAAAAGAGAGAAATCAATACCCCCTAACAACAAGTTCCAACAACTTGAACAACTTTAATTATCTTTAAAAATCTATATATATCTGTGTAAATCTCAAGGTAAGCAATGTTTGAACCTTCAAAAAATCATCATGATTCGTAGCTATGATAGTTCACATGGTAACCATGGGAATCCAACTCCTATAGGAGTAATAAATAATTTTATCACAATGGAATTGTCATGAAACAATCCCCTTTCTCCAACCATCTCCCCCAAATGATTGAATATCACATGTTAGATTAGTATAATGAGTTAGTGCAACCTTATTAGAAATAGTGGGTGTCATACTCATCAATACATTCTCAACTAAATGTACCAAAACCTAATTATTATCATCTTACGAAGAGTCCTCAAATGGAAAAATGCATTCTAAACAAGCAAAGCAATCCTCTTTTAAATACAACTAGAGCTAAAGAATGGTGAACATATGTTGAAGTAACTCGTGAATCTAAATAGTAATTTGGTCACTCCAAGCTACTAACATAATGATAAAACTCAAAAAATTGTAGCATTTAGACTTGTGAGATTAAAATGTGATTGCAAGTCAAATAACATGGTCAACTAATGTGTATAAAGAAAAAGAAACACGACGAAGCAAAACACCATATCCATGTGATCAATGAAGAAAGCCCACAAATATCTCTTAATTGTAAAATTCATGTTCAAGGAAACAAATCATGATCCATAATGATTATAAATATCCAAAAATCAATTCTTTTCAAATATTTCTCTTCATACATATAACTTGCAACACCCTCCCAAACTAACTTTTGAAAGCAAAGATGAAATCAACATACTAGCATGCAACGACCCACACACGCAAGGATTCCTATCCATTAAATGTATTTTAAAGACAACATCATTGATGAGAGCCAAATTTCGTAGAGATGGCATTATTATCTTGATTATTGGTTCCATCAACCAAAAACCACATCCATGGTTGGTTGAATGAAGAGGATTAACATAAACCCTAAATATGGAATAATCATGTGTTGGATCATATTATTTGATATATTAACACACAAATATATTCTTTCTAATGCCTCAATTAATACAATGTATCTAGTTACACTTCAATTCCCATATTTATTAACTTCTTGATCCAAAATGGGATGATATGTAAAATTTATCTCATACTTCCCTTATGTCTTGAAATTTAGCTTCTTCATTTGCAACTTCTAACAAGTAGCCTTGTACAAATTCTTTCCATGATAAATCCATGACTACAGTCCAGATATTGTCTCTCAAATCAAACCTCCACAATCTTTTCTCAATCCATGCATAATTTCATTCAAACTTCCTAGAGAAAAACTTGACTACATGTAGACAACCAATTAAATGTTAATTTGGGGAACTCACCAAAGTATGTTTCATATGAGGGATTGTTAAACTCTCTTTCTATCCATGCTTCAAGCTTCACTTTAACCTCAAAAAGAAAACTCTTAAACAAATTGTATAAATTCTTGTTCAAACCATTCTTCAATATCTTCTAATATAAAACAATCCATACACTAACAACTCTATTAACAAAATTACAACTCCTACTTCATCAATTTCAAACAAAATTTACAACTTATAACAACACTAAACATGAGACATATTAACTAACTTATCTTTATAAAAATTAGCCCCATTTACTAGGAGTACTCATATTTTCCCTAATATTGGATGCACTTGACAAATACTACTAAAATTTCTCCAAATTCTATCAATATTTACAAAACAACCCTTATGGAACAAACAACTCACACTCACTTAACCACCAAATTTAGCTAAGATATCTCAATTTCTTTTGAGATCAACACATACTTTTCATAAATCCCTTATACAACCTATGATCTCCATTTGTATATAAAAAACTTTGCTCAATATTTTCATAGTTATGACAATCTTTAACCAGAAACAGAACAACAAAAGCCATATATTTTTGAAATCCAAAATGAGGAACTTGAATTCTCTTCCTTTGTGTCAAACTTCCGAAACGGACAACTAGTACATTTTCAAGTGTGCATTGAGATCCTTGAAATCTTTTCCAAAATTTCAAAGCTGACAACCAATACATCCTAACTACTAGGGCTGTAAAAAGATCAGAGCCCCCACAAAACAGAAATCTTTGGAAAACCAAAGAAAAACTCATTTTTCAAGGACACAGAAAAACGAGCCAACTAAACAGTTTCCAATTACTTTAAACATCAATCCATGAGTTTTGAGAATGCTAATAAATAGGCAGTTCTCCCTTTAGAGCCCGCACAAGTCTCTGCCGTCGTGGAGTCCACATTGAGGAAAATGATGTAGAAGATATTCAGTAAAAAAAAAAGGTGGTGGATTACATTGAATCTTCTTATGATGGCATATTAGAATGGGTCTATCACTTCAAAAGTAGATTTAGAAGTCCCTTTGACAAGATGAATGAATGGTGAATATGAATTGATTGGAAAGAGTTGCGCCATAGTTTGGCCTATACAAGGGCATGTGCAATCACTATTTGGGCACCTATCAAAAAGAGTAACAGTGGTCAGTGCCTTCCAAAAGTGATAATTGCAAGACCATGCAAAGGAAGTTATTCAAGGTCCAAAGTTTGCAGGTAACACCTTCGTGCATGCGCATTGGTATACCTTGGGCCTGTAGTCCAGGGTGTTAATCTCACCTTATGGATATATGGTGGAAACTTTGGCAACTGTCATAACCCATTCCTCTTGCATAACTCAATGCAAATATTAAATTGAGGAAGATAAATTAATAAGAAAATTAATTTATGCTTCTTGAATATTAAATGTTTGGAAATAAAAATAATTATATAAAATATAATAATAAAAATATTAAGTCAAGATAAGTTTTGCATGTCCGAGAAAACGTCAAGCTTGCATGAGAAATTAAGACCACAATAATGGAAAAAGCAACGGTTAACTAATTAATTGATATTAATGAATCGGGCAAAATGGAGGAGGCATATATGCTATTTAGGAATCCTCATTTAGGGGCATGTTAAAAAGAGGCGTTACACCCATTTCGAGAAGGAGGGAGTTGAGCATTGGGTGAAAGAAAATCAAGCGTTTCATTCAGAGATCGTATGATTCATCATAAACCCAACTACCCATAAAATTATCACGAGAAGGGAAAGGTCCATTACAACCATCGACTTCTGCCAGGCATTAGGCACATCTTTGGATAAAAGCTTTACCCTGATCGATGGGAAATTCTCATTCCAGGTGAGTTAAAAAGCTCTAGGATGACTGATTTACAGTCGTCTTTACATATGCATGTATCATCTCTCCTTACTTTGAAATGCATCGTGTTCTAGACTTAGTTTGGATGACTTTTATCTCTTTTCTTGCAAGTATTTGGCAGCTTAAATTGCCTTGTTCGGTGCTGAGCCATTGGTGGGTAGATAGACTGGAACCCTTCTCTTATCAGTGTGAGTGTCATGAAGAAACACCAAAAGTTGCGTGCTTCCATTAGATAATCCTGACTGAGAATACATTGTTGAATGACGCCCAAACCATGTTTCTTGATGCAAGTAAGAAGCCTTGCTGTTCTTCTCTGACGATCTAGCGTCTTCACTTATTGAATGCATTTGTCTAGAAGTTTTTAATGCCCTTTAACAACCATTTCGTGCATAAACCGCAATATTTGCATTCCATGAGATGACATCTTTGAGGCATTCTGTCAAACAGTTCACATACCTCGACTATGCTTAGGTACCCCGTTTGCATGGATGTCTATCAGCATGAACATTATAACGCAAGCCAATTTTTAAGAATGGTTCATTTAGCATCATCGGATTTCTTCAAGAACGTTGTCCCTGTTTAAAATGATGGGAATGGCTCACATCTCTCAGACCGATTTCCCTTGCAAATGGTTTTCGCGCCCTGCCATATTTTTCATGTATTGCAAGCATAGCTGATTATGATATTGCTATCAGGATTCAACTGTGTAGTTTTCGAGTCAAATTCATTGACCCGTGTTTCATGAGTAGTGGTTCACAAGAACCCATCTCTCATGATAATGAATGATTCACTTAGCACTCATTGCATCTAGGTGATGCTCACAAGGTGAAGCACTGGGCCTTCCCGGGAGGTCACCCATCCCAGTACTACTCCAACTCAAGCATGCTTAACCAAGGAGTTTTCCCCAAGGTTAAGCCCACTTAGCTTGCAGCCCCATTTGCAAAACCTTCAGCAAGTGTTGTGCCTTAAAAACCATTAATTATAGAGCCCCTTTAGCTCATCAATTGATAAGGAGGAGGTATTTTCCACAGCGTGTCAAATTAGATATTGCTATCAAGATTCAACCGTGTAGTTTTCGAGTCAAACTCATTGACCCATATTTCATGAGTAGTGGTTCACAAGAACCTATCTTTGATGATAATGAATGATTCACTTAGCACTTATTGCATCTAGGTGATGTTCACAGAGGTGAAGCATTGGGCCTTCTTAGGAGGTCACCCATCCCAATACTACTCCAACTCAAGCATACTTAACCAAGGAGTTTTCCCCAAGGTTAAGCCCACTTAGCTTGTAACCCCATTTGCAAAACCTTCAGCAAGTGTTGTGCCTTATGAATCATTCATTACAGAGCCACTTTAGCTCATCAATTGATAAGGAGGTATTTTACATGGTGTGTCAAATTATGATATTGCTATTAGGATTCAACCATGTAATTTTCGAGTCAAACTCATTGACCAGTGTTTCATGAATGTTCACAAGAACCCATCTCTCATGATAATGAATAATTCACTTAGTACTCATTGCATCTAGGTGATGCTCCTAGAGGTGAAGCATTGAGCCTTCTCAAGAGGTCACCCATCCCAGTACTACTCCAACTCAAGCACGCTAAACCAAGGAGTTTTCCCAAGGTTAAGCCCACTTAATTTGCAACTCCATTTATAAAACCTTCAGTAAGTATTGTGCTTTATGAAGCATTCATTATAGAGTCCCTTTAGTTCATTAATTGATAACTACAATCATGAAGTGGGGAAAAACCTTCAACAAGTATTGTGCCTTATGAACCATTCATTATAGCATAGCCGATTATTTACATTAACGATATAACTAGAATCATGAAGTGGGGAATACAAGTTTAGAGGCTATAATACCCGGATAACTAAAACTATCGACAACCTTGAGAAATACAAATAGTAACAGGGGTCATACCATGAACTGAAACTTGCCTATACATTTGTCGGTGTAGTATGACGCCCTCGAATGGCAATAACGAAGCACGGCTGTCTAAAGAGTCTTCAAATGTATTCAGAAGCTTCCATCATCAAGATATATACTAGACTGAATCCATATTGTAGATATCCTCCATTCGATGCGATCCTTGACACGATGTCTATTTGAGTTAATCTGTCTAATTTATCGCGTGCTCTTCTATGTTTCCTGATTTTTATGTTCCTTTGCTCCCCCTCATTGTATCAGACTCATTAAGTCGATGCCTTATCGTCTGATTGTTATGCGAGACTTAGAATAAGAGAGAGTAATTCATACTCTGTTTTCTCTCATATTTGATTAAAAACCTTATTCCTAGCCCTTAACAAGGGTACAGGCCGAAAAGATGCTAGTAAGGTATGCGGTTTACGTACTGCTTTCATCTCTTAGTTTGGGGTTGCATGCTTATATTTATCTCCTTAATTTAACTCCAATACAGTTTTGTGAAAAGATTTCTGGATGTAAAAATTGGCACAAATTTTTTAATCTAGAAAAAATTTCGCAATATTATTATGAACTATGGAAACTTCATGAATTTAATCCAATACAATTTTTCTATAGAAAGGGAGGATTGATTAATAAGGAGACCCATATGTGAGAACCATATTTAATGGCAGTTAGTGATAGGTCTAAGTCCGATGGTTGAGTCGAATGAATATGGATGAGACTGTTAGGTCGTGTACTCAAAACTCTTAGAACCATTATGATGATATTGTTGTCAAACACAACATCTACCCATATCCTAAGTAGAGACAATATTAAGATGGTATAATTAGTGTAATGACCAATACATAAATCCTATAGTTTAGGATAAAATCTATGATAGATTTTCTTTTTTTGTTATTCCATTGTCCCTTTCATGGTATATATATATATATATATAGATATATTCATTGCACTAGTCGTTAGATTTCATCCTTGAAGTTTTTAGTTGACGGTGTATAAACCATTGAATTATTTAAACATTGGGTATCGATATACCCATACCATCATGTGAGCACTGATAGCTTGGGGACAATGCTAAGATGTTTCAACTAGATAAGAGTTGACCCAAACAAATCAGACGGTTCCTAAATTCTTGACTCAACTATATGTTGTCTTTATCCTTAATGTATTCCTTTTGACAACTCATGATGCAAGGACTATTTAAACCTAATGATGTTATTCAACGTTGAATTACACAAACAAGTTATTGTTTGAACATAAATAATTTGAAGGAGAGTGATTCCTCAATAGATGGAGGATATTCAACTAAATTCCCTAAAAAGATAGAGAGACGTAGGTTCTAGACACTAAGTTCTTTATGGTAAATGAGCATGTATTCCTTTAGATTCACAATGAATAAATATATATAAATATTACAATTTAAATAGGAATCATTAAAGGATGCTCTAAAATTGCATGAAATCTATTCCATGAATTGAAAATAACGTTGTGAATAATTTCTCCCTCAATTCCAACTCATATGGAGTAGTAGGTGATTGAATATAGACATGTATGATTTGATGGGAATAGGTAGAAACCTTAATCTCAAACCTTCTCTATGCTTGTAAATGTTGCAATTGGTTATGTATGCATGGTTGCATTCTTAAATCAATACTAAGATGTATGGGTAAATTTATTTTTCAAAATGTGTACTCATAAATAAATATAAGAACATTCATGATTATATATGTATATAAATACATACACGAGTTATACCTTCTTTATTTTATATTGCTTATTTTACCTCCATTCTTACACTTGTATCTAAGTTAATATTGGATCCACTACATTTCTTGATATGCACTTATGAAAATATTATTGAAATTTTTACATGCATGTAGACATGGTAGCATACTTGTTCTAGCAAACATTTTTCTTGTTTCTTTTTAAGAAATGATGGACCAAACAATGTAAAAGATGATTTGGAATGTAACCTACATGCTTGACTATGTATGAGCACAAACATCTAGCTTGATGTCATTTTTTGTGCTATTTATGTGATAATCATGGTATGATTAGATGTTGATTTGTCTTACATCACATATTCCATTACTCTCGTTCAATATTGCATTGCTAGTTTTTATTGTACTAGGTCGGGTATTCTTCGATGGACTGAAGAATTCCAGGGAAGTGTTTCACTTTGTGGTAGGGCGAAAACACGCTCCCACAATGTTCTCTCCCTCGAGATGTTCAAAGGAGTTTTAGAGGTCGCAAGGATCCTATCAGGAAGGCTCAAGTTTTTGTATTTTCTATTGACCAAGAGGACCATTGTAAGGGAAATACTCCCATATGTAATGCCTTGTAAATGACACTTGTAGTTCAAAATTATTAATTTAATATAATTCTTTATCTTGTTCTTGTGTAATGGACACGTTTCATCCTCATATGTGTGATGATACATGTAATTTGTGAATTTATTTGTGTTAAATCTATGGAGGTTATTACAGCAACGAACTTGCCATGTGAATTTAACTCCATGAAATTCCACCCTCATATGACTTTTGAATATCCTTCCTTTCTATCACAATTCTAGATTTGATGGTGGTGTGAGAATTGATCCCCATATCCAAAATCACACATTTTAATTGTGTGATTCTGAGGGTGGTGCTAAAATTAGTTATACTTGATAGGATTGTGGCCTAGGAGGCAATATGTGTGGGAAGAGATAAATTGAAGGAACCAAATTTATTTCAACATACGAAACTCTAGAATAATCATCAACCATATTTGGAGCACAAAAATTAGCATTTACTCCTTCCCTCTTTCCTAATTAACAGTGCTTAAGTTGGAAACCATGGGAGGCAATACAGTTCAAACAAGCATGTTTCTTGTGAAGAAGTTAAAATAGACAATACAATTCGGTAAATTTTTAGAGGAGGAATAGTGTCTTACATGGAGCTGCTTAATGGGTTTGACAAACCCTTTCCATCCAATTTACGAAGTCATGGCACAAAATGAATGTGAAGGTGGGTGGCAAGGATTTGAGGTAAAACAAAGAAGTCATAGGAGTGGTCATAGGCCTAAAATGTAAGGGCTTAAAAGTTTTAAAGTAGAGTAAGGTTCGAGTGACCAAAATTATGAAGATATTTTTTAATGAAGGAAAGGAACTTGTTAAACACCAAAATGGGTATAATAGAGAAGCATTGCCTCCTTCTTGGATCAGGTGTGTCAACTGGTTGTTGATTAAATATTTTACTCTTGAAGGGAGTTTTAAATGTTACTACACCTATCACTTTCCTTTGTTCAAACACTTAAGGCACAAAATTCTACTAATTTTTTCACTCTTTCTGCGCAGCTCCCTTGAGAATTCTATCAAGTAGGCCAAAGCTAAGATCAATAAAACCCTAAACTATTATCAATTTTGCTTCACCAAGTCCTTATATTTCACCTTTATCAATTTTATCTATCCTTCTATCTAGAAAAACCTATCAAGGCATGCTTGGTTGACACCACTCCTACTACCCTCCTGTGAAAAGGAAAAGTGTATGTGGAAAGTGATGACACTGATACTTACCCTTCTCCTAAGGATGTGTATTGTGAATCTCCCAAGTCAAAGGATAAAAGTGGGTTTGGGGTGAGGAAGTTGGGAAGGCCAAGAGTAAGCAACCTAGGAAAAGGAAAATCGAGAGTATGGAGGAAAAGTCTAAAAATATCTACCCTTGTTAGGAGTATAAAGAGGAAGTCAATCAAATTAGTGAAATGAAGGATATGGGTAGGGCTATGTAGGGAAAAATCCCATAGGGTTCACAAATCTACCCAACTAGTTGGGGCCCTTGACCATGTGACTATAAAGATATCAATTTATCTAACATGTTTGGGGGGTGAAACATAAAAATGTGATGAACCTTGGGTTTAATGTTCATAACCTAGGGTATGCCCCACAATTTTTAAGATTTGATTAGGAGGGAGATCAACAAGGGATAATGGATTGACTTTCAACCTTGAAATGGTGAGCCAATCAAACTTGGATCTCCCTTCTTTAGGGGTCTAGGAATGATCTAAAATTTATTCGAAATGATAAAACTAATTGAATTGTAAGGCGACATATATAAAATGCATATTTTGAAAGTATAGAGACTGTAACAACACTTTGTAGGAAAATCTGGGAGATAGAGGGCATGTACTTGTCACCAAAAGTTTCAATTATAGATTGTGTAAAGGGATTGATTCGCCCCTAGGTGAATATGTCTTTGATTAGGCTTTTAAAAACACTTTTTACAATCCTTTGGTGTTAGATCTGAGATGTTATTTTCCACCTACAAGTTTGTTGAAATGTCATAAATAAATTTTGTAACTTAGTTTTCGTAGGTTGATGACAATGATGACAATAAATGCAACAATGCTAAATTTCTCTTCAATCCTTCTTCAACCTATAACCTACACATACACAAAGAGGGAAAATTGTTGTGCCATTTAGGGGCTTGCCTCAGTCAACCCCCATGAATAGTGTTCCCAAATTCACAATGGCAATGTCAATGATGAAAAAATTAATAAAAAGGAAATGATGAATGAACAAATGTTGCAACTCACCACCCTTCAATGGATTCCTTGGAGCATTGAAGGCACACACATCACTCCAAGGGTTTGGATCTTGTTTGATAGATTTGCTTGAATGCTTGAATGCATGAAGACCTACAACACTTGTTAGCCTTCACAAAACATAAACATGAACACACATAAATTTTGACATGATGTTGGATCTTGATTTGCTGCTATAAATAACTAATAATGCTTCTCTTGAATGCTCAATTAGGCTCTTGACAATAATATTTTCTCAATAGGATTGCTTCATAAAGTGTGTTCTCCTTTCAAATGATAAAATAACTATGTATTTATAGGTGTTTATCCAATTTCTCAAAAAATAGATTCCAAAAGCTAACACTTACAATTTAAATTTTGGGCTTTAAAATGCCACAAAAAACATTTGAATTTGGGTCCTGGCTCATAAAGGGAACCCATTCACCTATGGGAAAATGGGTCTTGGCCCAAATTTCCAAGACACACATGATCCAAGGTAATTTAATTATTAAATTCATTTATTTAATGTTTGTTTCCCTTTTAGAAAACAAAAAGAATAAGGCTTTGGAATGCATAATTTGGTAAATTAGAAGCTTAATTAAGTCCAATAAATTAAGGGACCAAAACATAATGTGAAATTGTAAAGACATACAATTTTCTACACAACATGGACAAAGAAATCCTAGAGGGTACTTTGGAGAGCAAGTCTTTCGAGGAGATAACTCATGATCACACACCCCCTCCGCCCCACCATGAAATATGAGAGCAATATTCTCTTTGAGGAGAGAATGTGTCATATTTTGGTGATGATTCTATTGATTCCCTGGGGGTTGATGTTAAGAAGGATGCTCTAGAGGCCAAATGTGACCTTTTCTCATAGAACAGTACCCAAATTGAGGCTAAGTGCTAAGATGTTGGACATGTGGAGAAAAGTATGAGTGACATGACAAAGACCAACAAGAAAAATATGAAAAAATTGGCCAATTTTATTTCTATTTTGCAAGATATTTAATGGAAAAAGTTGGAGTTGGACACCACCAACATGGAGCAACCAAATGATCGAAACTATTTTTGAGGAATGGGGAAAACCTTCCTCATAATTGTTTCTTTGGTTTGGTTTACATCTTTTTGGTCTTTTGTCGCTATTTTTTTTAGTTGTCTCTATGGTGTGTAATTGTTGTTCATGGCCTATGAAGACTTGTTTTGCTATGTTTAAAAAAAATTAAAACTGTTGATGTAAGGGTTGATACTTTGACTTGCCACTTTTAATATAAAAAATAAATAAAAATAAAATTTTGTTTATATTATTGTTGAGATATTTTTTCAAAGATATTTTTATAATTATCTAATTTTTCTTTTAAAAGAATACCCAAAACAAGATACTTAATTGCCTTATTGTAAGTTATTATCTCTTAAGGCTATATGATAATCTTTTATAACATTTAAGAATCATTCTTCCTAAATTTATGTGTATGAACTAATGAAGTTAAAAGTGATTGATGCATGAGTTGATTAGGTTTTTGAAGAGTATTATATCAATGGCAAAGAAAAAAGAGTCAACTACGAATTGATTTGGCTCACAAACCTAGATCCAAAGCAAGACAAGACATCACCACTTGAGATACAAAACTTAAAACATAGATTAATGCTTTGAGAAATTCCACATAATAACAATTCAAGTCGTATTTTCTAAATACGTGTGTTTAGGCCTTTTCCTTCTAATACTTTGGAAGTAGCTTCTAGACCTCTCTTGAGGGATATATGAATTAATGATAAATAAATAAATTGTTTCACACTTCCAAATACATCATTTTAGAGGCTTAGATACTAATAGGGTCCATACCTTTTTTTTATTGTCTTGAAATTTTCAAAAATTAATAACACAATTGTTGACAATCGTAATGTTCAAATTGATGATCTTATCCACTTTGCCTTTTAAGAGAGGTTATATATCTAGTTCCATTTTTCTCACTTTAACTTTCAAGCCCATAAATTTCTTGCTTAGTTGTTTAACCTTCAATCTCTAACTCGTAGATGTTGGTCTCCATAGAAAAACGGTCTCCCAAATGAACTCTATTAATGTTTATCATTGATTATAAATTTGAGCGAATATGAGAAATTAATCTAATTAAAATCGTGGATTAAAGGTTTCCATATATGACTAATTTTCCAACCATTTTTATAAAGACCATTTTATTTAGCGGCCCTTAGCTAATAGTTTTGTAAATATGTTATTAAATTAAATTTATTTATTTTATATCATTTTATTTTGACCGCCATCCTAATTCTCTATGTATTTCGCTATACTAAAGACATATTGCACACAAACAACTACTTAAGATTTAGAAATAAATAATCAATTCACTATGAAAATGTCAGGAACTTATTCCTCCATATGAATATAGCAACCCAAAATTTAAACACATCAACATATTGACATAGTTATTAATATTTTATTAACTATGAGCATAAACTTAGGGAGAGATTAGTGCAGGCCAAATGCTCACTGCTATCAGCTTTCCAAAACCAGTTTCTATGAGGGAAAAACATATAAGCCTCCCTTCAATATCTTAGTTACATGCTTGAATATTATCATGAGTTTTATATAACAACTTATTTTTTTAATATAAATAATTTTTAACTAGCATATATATATCTTTACAAAAATCAATCTAAAATATGTCAAGAAATATATTTCTCAAGACACTATTTCATTTATATATAACAAATTGATTAAAAAATAGATGTCTCAAGAAAATTATCTTCTCATATATTTTAGATAATTTTTTGTAAAGATAGATATGCTAGTTTTTTTTTCCTTCAGTAATATCAAAAATAACAATATAAAAATTATCCAATTAATAATATAAATCTGCAAATTTCACCATTATACTGTACTAATACTATATAAATTTGTCGTATTCATTTTTGTAAAGATAGATATATTTTATTTTTTACTCAACAACATCAAAAATAACAACATAAAAACACAAATTATAAGATAGACTAAGAATACAAAATATAAATTTCACTGCTAAAATTATATAAATTTGTAGTATGCTAAATAATATATTTGGATTTGTCTATTTGAAAATGAAGTCCACGAAAACAAAGATGCCTATCTACCTAAAATAATTCAAAAATCGACAATATGAAAATGGGAAACTTTGTCACACGCTCCCATAATTTACTCAAAACGACCAGCAAAAATCACGTATTTATTCAGCACAATGTACGTACAAACGTGCATTCTGCTGACTAGATAGAAAGTACGTGATTTTTGCTGTAAATTATACGTTCTGCCAACAAAGTCCGCAATTTTCCGTTTAAATTTCCTATATATTACCCCTTTTCGGACTGTTTTGTATATGTCGTTTGTTTGGCTGTTGTTTGTGAAGCTTGACAGTGGTGGAAGATGGTGGTGAAGAAGGCTGTCGTTTGTTTGGGGTCTAGAACTACTGAGAAGGCCCCCTCTGTCAAGCAGTTTTTGGCTTCTAGAAGGCGTTTGCTGAGGATTCAGAAGAGCTTCATGTGGGCTGGCCTCACACCAGTGCCCGAAGGATCCGGTGTGGGCACAGATGGTGTGGCTGACAGAGGGCATGGTGTGGAAACAGATATTGTGGAAGCAAATTCATCGCTTAAAAGTGAAGTGCAAGAAGAAGATGGGTGCCTATCAGGAAGCTCTGAGTGTGGGTCTGTTTCTGATGTTAGTGCTTATGATCTCATAGAGCAGTCTGCTAGCTGCCAGGACGTGTACGATCAAAGTGAGGATACCAAACAACAATGCTTTATTTTGATAAATGCTCTTGGAACTCACTGCAGCAGTCAGACAGATTCTAATGGTCTACCCAATGTGCCATTCTCTGAACTAAATTCATGCTCCAAAGATGAGGCAATAGAAGAACATGACCATGTTTCAGGAAGTGCTAGGGCTGAAACAGCATCCAAAGTCAATACTGATGGTCATACAAAACGGTTTGTTAGCTGGGAGGATGATCAAGGTGCTAATGGCAGATCAGGTAATGAAATTTCTGATCTTGATAGCAACAAATGTGGTGAGGTTGATTCCTCTTGCTCTGGAGATGGCAACATAAACTGTCATATTGGCACTTTTAGTGTGCAATTCAGCAGTAATACAGAGGTTGACAGTGCACAAAAAATTTCAGTTATTGAATCCAGTGAGGGCCCCAGGCAAGTGATAAAAGAGGAGTGCATTGATATTACAGGAAACATATTGGATGGATTTGACGATGACTACAATCTCACAAGCCTGTTTGCGGAATGCAAGGATGATAGTAGCAGGGAAAGTGACTCAAATTTTCCCAGACAATTCAACATTCCTACAGATGTTGAAAGCCCATTAGACAAATCTCCATTTGAGTACAGTATAAGTTCAGAAGCTGAAAAGGTTGATTTGAGGCATCAGATGACTGAGGAAAGAAGAGAAGCACATGAGTGGATGTTGGATTATGCTCTCACAAACATAGTAAAAAAATTCTCTCCTTTCAGGCAAAGAAAGGTACAACTGCTTGTAGAGGCTTTTGGAGACTGTCACGTCACTTTCCATGTGTGAAACTAATGACTTGCCACATGATACAAGAGATTTTACTTGCTCAAGACCTATTCAAGCAATTAACTAAGATATTGAAGGGAGGCTTAGATGTTTTTCCCTCACAGAAACTGTTTTTGACAAGCTGATAGTAGTGACCATTTAGCCTGCTGAGGGCTGATCTCTCCCTGAAGTTTATGATCATAATTAATAAAATATTAATAACTATGTAAATATGTTGATGTGTTTAGATTTTGGGTTGCTATTTTCATATTGAGTAATAAGTTCTTGCCATTTTCATAGTGCTAGTTGATTATTTATTTCTAAATATGAAGTAGTTGTTTGTGTGCAATATGTCTTTAGTGTAAAGGGAGGATGACAAAAGATATCTATAACCGCTTTGTTTTCTAGTGTTGCTCTATCAAAAAAACAATAAATAAAATGAAGATAAACATGTCTAATGTAACTGGAGTCGAGGCCTTTCTAATATATAGAAATGTTATACTTTAATAGGAATATTATGTAATATATGTTCATGTATTTTGTTTTGTGTTTATTTTATAATATTTTCATGGTTTGTTGATGATGTTTTCAAAATGTCGTTGTATACTCAGAGAAGTTGAGACGTCAAATTCTATTTAATGGCTGCATGCTTTTTAACACCTTTGGCTTTTTACTCCATTAATTTTCGTAAACATATCTAAGAGGATAATTTCTTTTAGAATTGATAAATATGTGTGACAAGTTTAGGAGGCAGGCTGTAAAAGCATTTTAAAATTCTTCAATGCACTTTTGTGTAAGATTCCACAATCTTTCTTTAAAACTTTCATCCTTAAGTTGTGAATCACTGATTTCTGCAATATTTGAAAGAATCTTATAAAGAGTTTAGAGGACAAGGAAAAAGATAGATTCCAATATTGATGAGAAATTCAAGGTAGAATCTTTTGAAGAGAAGAAGGACAGGAGTAGGATGTTTATGAAGATTTAAGATGACACATTTAGTGCACAACAAAGTAAAAGGTAAGTTGAATATATTTTAGGTGATAGACTTAGAGAGGTCCTCAAACCAATTTTAGTCTAAAAGGAAAAGAAGTCAATGTCATCATCATTTTGATATGGTATCTATGGTATCTTTGTCTGAAAGAACACGTACCACCATAATTAATCTAGATATATATTTTAGACATATTTTCTAGGCTTGATAATTTGGTAGTTAATATTTACTAGCATATATATATTTATTAATAATATATATAAAAAACGACGAGAGATATCCTTCTTAAGGCACCTATTAAATAATCAATTCTTCACATAATAGAAATGCAATAAGCACCTTGAGAAGGATATCTCTCAATGTTTTTAATATATATTATTAATAAATATATATATTCTAGTAGCATTCGCAACACAACATGAAAGACAAAATTAATTAGGGCTAGAATTGGGGTAGGGTTAGGGTTAAGGTTAGAGATAGAATTAGGATTGGTGTTGGGGTTAGCATTAGGATTAGGGTTATGATTACGGTTAGGGTGAAGGTTAGCATCAAGATTAAGGTTAAGGTTAGGATTAGATATAGAGTTAGGATGAAGGGTAGGGTTAGGGTTAGAGATAGAATTAGGTTTATGGTTAGGATTAGGATTAGAATCGAGATTAGGGTTATGGTTAGGGTTAAATACATAATTATGATTAGGGTTGGAGTTAGTTTTAGTATTACTATATTAGTTACTTTTACAATTAGTGTTGGAGTTTGCATCACGATTAGGGTTAAGGTTAGGATTAGAAATAGAATTAGGATGAAAGGTAGACTTAATGATTAGAGATAGAATAAGGATTGGAGATATAATTAGGATCAAGAGTAGGCTTAGGGTTAGAGATAGAATTAGGGTTATGGTGAGGATTGCAATTAGGATCAGGATTAGGTTTATGGTTAGGGTTAGAGATAGAATGAGGATTAATATTAGAGATACAATTAGGATCAGGGTTAAGGTTAGAGATAGAATTATGATTAGGGTTAGGATTAGGAGTAGGGTTAGGGTTAGAGATAGAGTTAGGGTTGTTATGAGGATTAGGATTAGGATTATAGTTAGGTTTAAGGTTACGGTTATGATTAAGGGTAGGATTAGAGATAAAAAAGGGTTAGGGTTAGGGTTATGATTATGATTAGGGTTTGGGTTTTGAGTTGAGATAAAATAAAGGTTAGGCTTAGGCTAAGGGTTAAGGTTATTGTTTACATTTAGATATAGAATTATGGTTAGGTTTAATAGGTTTAGGATTGTGTTTAGGTTGAAGGTTAGGATAAAAGTTAGGGTTACAATTAGAATTAGTGTTAGTTTTATAATTAGGGAAAGGGTTGCTGTTAGAATTAGGGTTACAAAAAGATTTAGCATTAGTGTTAGGGTTAGATTTAGGGACAGGGTTAGCGTTAGGGTTAAGGTTAGGGTTAGAGTTAGAGTTAGAGATAGAGTAAGGGTTAGGGTTATGGTTACAATTATTATTATTAGATTTAGAAACATGCTCAATATCTCCTCCTAGAACGCAAGCGCGAAAGTTGGGGGTTTTGGTCGTGGACAAAAGAAGAAAACAACTGAAGTGAAAATGAAGAATTTCACTCTTTTTTTTTGCTTTTAACGTGCTATAACGCGAGCGTGTTATAACGTGCTTGCATTATAGCATTTTGAAACTTTTTTTATAAATTGGCCATGAAATTGCTACCCAACTTCATGCACCCGCCCAGGGATGGTTTCAACCGTAGGAGGGAAGATATGCCTAATTTTCTTGACATGGCGAAAGAGGATTCCTTAACCCTTTTCAAACTCTTTAAGTCGGTCTTCCATGAAATGAATTTTACCAATGTCAAGGTTAGAGTGATGGTTAACAATTCTAATGAGCCTTCTACCTCAATGGTTCCAAATGTTCAGGCTCAGGTTAACAAGGTCCAGACCGAGGTAAATCATCTTCAAGATTGAGACTCTGAAAATGATTGTTGATGAGATGATGAATATGAAAAATTCTTATGAGCCAAGAATTGTTGCTCTCGTAGAGAAATTGGATTGTGTTTATCAAACGTTGGAGAAGGTTAGTGAGGTGTGCAAGCATGCAATGTGTAATGAAGCTGAAGGTTTGTGTCTTTTGAACAAGAGAGCCAAGAAGTGGCTGGGGGATGACTCCGGTATGAAAAATGTTATGGTTGGAGTTGGTGATCTTCCTAGAGCCCAACATAAAGTGGCGGGTGAGACAGGTCCTTCTACTAGAACTCGTAATAAAACCAAGATGAATGCTAATGCTGGAATTCCTGTTGAAGAGGTTGTTGAAATTATGAATGTTCATCAAAAGATCATCGAGGCTGATTTGGAAGAGGTGGACATCCCGAAAAACCTCTAGTCACATGTTTTTTGTGCCTCTTTCTAGCTGTTGTTTTGCTTCTTTTTGGATGCTTTCTCTATTTTTGATCATTTGTTGAAGTAGTGTTTCGTTTTGTAAAGGGTCTCAGGTCGCTTCAAAACATGTTTTACCTATAATCAAAAACAACATAAAAACACAAATTATAAGATAGACTAATAATAAAAAATATAAATTTCACTATTAAAACTATATAAATTTGTAGTATGTGAAATAATATATTTGGATTTGTCTAATTGAAAATGAATTCCATGAAAAAAAATATTCCTATCTACCTAAAATAATTCATTAAAAGACACAAAAATCGACAATGTGAAAATAGAGTGGAACAAAGTATAGTGGAAACTTTTTATACAGACTTCTAATCCTTCCCACACTCAATATTTAGAAAGGAGAAAAATGCGAGATTTTCTTGACAATTTTGACTGTATTGAAGCAAAAATCACCCACAGCCAACAAAATCTCGCATTTTTCTTCCTTTCTAAATATTGAGTGCGAGAAGGATTAGGGATACTTTGTCATGGGCTTCCATAATTTACTCAAAATGACTAGAAAAAATCACGTACATTGACTATATTTATTCAGCAAAATGTACATTTGACTATTGTAGTCAAATGTGTTTGCTAGATAGACAATACATGATTTTTGCAATCAAAGTACGTGATTTTTTTTGTAAATTATGTGTAGTTTCCCCGGTTTTCTTCCCGTCAAGTCAAGTTAAATTTGGAGTGAACGGCCAACAAAATATTTCTTTTTGAATATTTCTTGTAATGATGACGTGATGTTTGCACAAGAATTCAATTCTTTGGTCAGCTTGAAGTTTGGAATGGAAAGTATGCATTCAAAACAAAGTCTACCATTACAAGAAAAGTCACTGCCTTTTCAGACTCCCAATTTCATTTATATATATATATATATATATATATATATATTACCCCTTTTACATTTCCAGGCTTGGGTATATTTGTTACAATAGTTTGATCAATTTCTGATAACATATTTTTATATGTCATTTATTTAGTTGTTTGTGAAGCTTGACAAAAGACGGTGGTGAAGACAAGAGCAAAGTTGTCGACTGAAAGAGTGCCTTTGAGAAGGCTTTCTAGCCTTGAAAAGAGTTCAGGTTACAAACTTCCTATCTCTGTAAAACTTCCTCTCATCTACCATAAGCCATAATCCCTTGCCAAAACTATTCCTTATCCCTGACCCTAAACCCTAAATCCTAAACCATAAACCCAATCTGAATCATAACTCTAACCCTAATTAAACCCTCATTGTAACCATAAGATTTATCCTAGAACCCTAATTGTATTGTAGTGATAGCCCTACTTAAACTTCAACACCAATTGACTTGTTACCATAGCCCTAGTTACCTAACCCTTACTTAACACTGACCCAAATTGAACTGTGATGCTAACCATAATTGAACACTAACCCTAACTATATTCTAACTCTAACCATAACCCTAATGAAACTTGAACCTTAGTTCAACCAGGTAGCCCTTATTAAAAGCTAACTCTAATCGTAATCCTAACCTTGACCCTTACTAAACCCTTAGTGTTAGTGTTATAATTACTATTAATATTGGTGTTAGCATTAGAGTTAGGGGTAGGGTTAGAATTAGTGTTAATGTTAAAATCAATGTTATTGTAAGAATTAATGTTAGTGTTAAAACAATTAATAGTATTGTTAGAATTAGTGTTAGTGTTAAAATAGTGTTATTGTTAGAATTTTATATACATTTATATGGTTCTAGGAGCTAGGGTTAGAGTTAGAATTAGTGTTAGTGTTATAATTACTATTAACGTTATATATCTTTAATAAAGTTAAGGTTATATATGGTAAAGTTAGAATTAGAGTTAGGGGTAGGATTAAATCAATCATAATGACATAATTATAGCATAATAAAAATAGGCTACATAGTATAGTGTTATAGACATGAGCCTTGAAGGAAGTATGAGAAGTTTATCTTCTCAAATTGATATTTTTCTTACAAAATTAACAACCTTTCTATTCATCATGATTCATTGTATGGTTCTAAAAAGATTGTAAAGAATTATTATAAATGTTATCTCGGAAATATTCTATATCTATAACATAAGACCATATTATTTTCTTACAACAATTTAGTTAATATATGAGTATCTGTCATATTCAAAGAAAAATATCAATATATAGAAAGAGAGAGAGGTGGAAAAATACTACAACCTATATAACAATAATATACTTTTTTTACCACATTTTCAAAACAATCTTTACTAATTTATTTACAATTATTTTTGTAATAAGCCTACAATTCCATATTGTATTAATGTATAATTTATTCAACCAAGTTAATTTAATTTACATGCTAATATTTTCTTTATGTAATATAACATGATTATATTTTAATCATGAAAAAAATTAAATTGTTTCATTTAATCACAAATTTATTTCTTTCAACAACCAATATAATATACACAGTTTTTTCTTTTTCTTTTGTCTATAAAATGGTTCTAAAATTAGGTGGATCGTGCCCACATACGTTTGTTTTAGGAAGTGAAAAGTTTTACTTAAATCCTATTAAATATAATTATGCTTAATATAAACCTTAAAGTATTTTGTAATTGAATTCTATTGAACTTCTACTCGATTTAAATCAATGAATCACAATACCTACAATATGACGATGACAACATGAGTTGTCAAAAAAATGCAAGATGAACTACTCAATTTCAATCAATGCATCACAATACCTACAATATGACAATGACAACATGAGTTGTCAAAAAAATGCAATAAGAAAGAAAATGATTATGAAGGGATTGAAATGAAGATGTGCTTAATTCCACATCGAATTTGATGAGGAACATTTCAACCGTATCTTTTGACGATGCTCACCACTTTGGGTACATTGATGGGCTTAGAAATTGTGGCAGATAGTTTATTTATCATGACAAAAATATTATTAATAAATAAATCTTTTATCCCTTGATGTAAGGGATTCATTATGGGAGTTCTATAATATACCTGAGGTCCAATTCCTAACTAAAATGGAGCTTAGCGGTCGACAACAGTCGGATGCTGAGGCTAGGGTTCCTCCTGAACCAAGCCTAGGCGGGAAGGAAACACTAGGGAATTTCGCCGGACCTCCAAATAGCAAACGATAGAGTGGTGATTATGTGGTGGGAGCTTGTTTTGCACACTTTGTGCAGCCATCAGGCGACAAGGATGGCGGCGTGAGTAGAAGGGGCGAGGGAAGGAAGATCGAGCAAACAACTCCAGGGCGGTGAGTAGAGAACTACCTTGAGCAGGGTGAAGGCTTTGTAGAGCCGATTGCCAGACTGAATGGAGGGGGAAGTCAGGCAAGGGATGTGAAATTTTGTTTGGAGCCTCCCCAGCAGAAGTCCGAGAAACCAAATGATGATATCAAGGCAAGGAAACCGACGGTTTTTTTGCAAGAAGAGTTTGAGGCGGAGGTTTTGCACAATGTTGTTGTTTTCTCTCATCTAGGACTAATAGGATGATTCAGGGTTTTTTGGCCCCAGCTTTGTGATTTGCATAAATGGATTTTTGAGCATTGGGAACCCATTGTTGATGGTTGTATCCATATTTATCTAGCTGCAAGAGGCTTTTTTACAGCGGTGTTTGAATCTATGGATGATAGAAATAAAGTTTTGTGTGAATACTTCTAGAGTTGGGAGGAGAAATATGCTCTGTCCTTGAAGTCCTGGCATCCAGCTTTTAACCTTGCATCAAAGACCTTTGATAAAGTCCCTATGTGGGTAAGACTCCCAAACTTACCTCTCCATCTTTTGAATCTTGCTTAGAGGTCATCAGAAATTTTTTAGGGGATTTTTTGATGGTTGATGAGGTTTCTTCTAATCTTTTACACTCCATCTATGCCTGGATTTTGGTGGAGATGAATGTATTAAAGCCACTTCTAGAAGAGATCTCAATTAAAACCACTAAAGGATGTTGGGTACAACCCTTAGACTATGAAGGGGTTCCATTTCGCTACAGGAGATGCTTCCAAACTGGCCATATTGTTGCACAATGTGCAAAACCTATATGGACTAAACTAGCTACTTGGTGGTAGGATGTCTCACGTAGGCATTATGTAGTTGAAAAGAAGAGGGGAAATATGGAACAACAGGCTAAGGATACTTCTGAGATGGTGGGTAAACCTGAGTTGCCTTAGACAAACAAGGATGTAGACCCGTTGGAGGGGATAGGCCCAATTGCAGTTCTCAATATGAAAGATGTTGATAAAGGAATTGCTTTTCAAAGGAAAGCAGCAAAAAATCAACATGGAGCTAAAACGTCAGAATGTAAGGAGAAATCAGGCCTAGTGAAGATGAAGGATAAAGGGGTAAGTGGAAGGGGGGAGGAAGGGCAGAATGGGAAACCATCGGAGGAAGAACCTTGGATGCAACATGAAGCAACCGAGGATTGGCAGAGGGTAGAGGTTGAAATGGTGAAAGTTGGGCTTGCAATGAAGGGAAGGGTTTGGTAGAAGGAGGATGGATGGAAAATCGTCAAGGGGAGGAAAGACAAGCTTTTGAAAAGGAAAAGCTTTGCAATGGTCATCTGGTCTTAGAAAAAGATAAGGCCAAGGGGAGGAGCAAAGCTGTGGATACACTAGAAGTTTCTGTTTCAGAGTCTTTTGGTTGTATTGATTTTCTGTGGTGTTTGTTGTATTGGTATGGTGTCCTTCAGTTGTTTCAATTCTGGGGAGAGCCAGGAATTATGCTATAATCTCTTTTTAAATTTAATAAAATAAACAATTATTACCAACCAAAATATATATATATATATATAATGGGCATTAAATAAAAAAATTATATCATAACTATTGGAAGATGATCGAGTATTGGATCCTTTCCCTTATTAGATTAATTTGTTAAATTCTTGATTGATTGTGATATTAGTTATCAAAAAGAAAATTCTACAAGAATACTGGGATGTTACATAAAGTCTTAATGCCTCTTTATATGCCTTTTAGTTATTTTTCAATATTCTTTTTATTTGAATTTTTTGTTCTAGTTGTCTTTTGATTAGACTTTTATTAACTTTTTATTTGTCTCTATTGAACCTATGTTGGATAAAAGGCATCAAGTATGATCTATGCTATTATTTTATTTGTTGACTTTATTAAGATAAGACCTTTTGAAAATATTTTAACTTATTTTAATTTAAAAATAAAAATTAACTACTTCCAAGATGAATAATAATTAATTCACAAGTACTATAACTATAAATTAAAACAATCCCTGATAAATAAAGAATTTCAACTATATTATATTAATTAAATTGATTTTTAAGAAATGAAGTGATAAAACAAATCAAAAAAAACTTTAAATATTAATAATTTACATAATTTTAAACACATTTAAATTATTTTAAATTAATAATAAAAATGAGTTACTTCCAAAATGAACAATAACTAATTCACAAGTAACAATTTTAATAACCATAAATTAAAATAATTCTTGATAAATGAAATATTTCCAACTATATTATACTAATTTAATAGATCTTTTAGAAATGAATTGAAAAAATAAATCAAAACAAAAATTTTAAAATTAATAATTTCCATAATTTCAAAAATATTTTAACTTATTTACAGGCCAGAATTTCCGAAACCCTTACAGGCGATTTTTTTTAAATCAGACAAATGCAAACCAATCTCTCTACGCCTGCTACTTCGATCTATTCACAATAAATCAACAATTTCCATAATTTTAAAAATATTTTAACTTATTTACAGGCCAAAATTTTGCAAACCCTTATAGGCCAACTTTTTTTAAATCGGAATAAAGCAAACCAATCTCCTATGCCTGCTACTTCAATCCATTCATAGTAAACAAAAGGTGGATCTGAAAATATCAGGGACTTCTTTCATCGGAGGGTTGTAGAAATCCTCAGCCCGAGCTTGCTGTGAAGGTAAGCGTAGATGCCATTTTTTATTGCAGAAACTATGACCTTTGTAAAGCTCACGAAGGAGGTTTATTCAGGTCTGACAAGGAAATAAAGATTTTTCCGAGGAAGGAGATCTCAAAAGAGAACATTAAAGCAGACGAAATAACCATTCCCCAACTCTAGCTTATATTATCCTGAATATACATAATGATGGTGAGAGAGATCATTACTGTTATGGTGAATGAAAAATAATACCAATTGGAGAAGCTTTGAATGCTTCTCTTTCCCTTTTCACTTGTGTACTCGAATTGATTTGCTCCTAGCTGCACCAATGGTCATCATTAATTACTATTATTGTCAAAGCTACATCACATACTAAGTTGTGTATGTTCGAGTGATAGTTGAACTTTTTTCTGACGCAAGCAAAGCCACTGCAAATATTTTAAAACTCCATTTCCCTAAATACATTCTGAAAAGTGGAACAAAATTTCACTCAAAATTCAATCTTAGAAATATTTTGGAGGAGATATTGTTGGTTTTGGTTAATTTCTTTTGTTTAAAAATAGGGCAAAGAAACCTAAAATTAGAAAAAAAAAAGGCATTTTGTTTCGCTAAAGATTTTGTGTAGAGAATGCAAGTTGATATACCCTTAAAAGGAAAGAAGCATTAAGGAGATCCATATCCTTACATTTATCTACATCTTGAGAAGATTATTTGGCATGAAACAAACAAATCTGCTCATAGATGTAGAAGTAAGGACATACACATAACAAAGATAATAAGACAAAGGAGAACTTAGTAAAACTTGAACATTACTAAAACTCAAGCCCATCTATCAGATTTATAGATAAAGATGCATTAAATTCATTACAAACTATACTATGGTGGTTAGCTATGAAATTTAGTATGGGCAGTTGAAACATAACTCAATGTGAATAAAATGCTTGGTCGGTTTGGTTGGCTATAGTGTAGCTTGGTTGGCTAGAGATGGAAAAAGTGTCCTATTGATCTGTGCTAACAGAACTTTCTACATCTTGGCTGGTATGTGCCATAAGTGTTAAAAAGGTGAAGGACAACTGAGAGGGGGGTTGAATCAGTTGTCACACAAATTCAAATTCAAAACTTCAACACTTGTCAATCCCACAACCACACTATTATGTTATTAAGTATGAACATGAAATGTAGATAACAGAAAGTAAAATCAACATAGTGAACACCATATTTTTACATGGAAACCCCAATGAGGGAAAAACCACGGTGAGGATTAACTCACAATATAAAGAGATTATAAAACTGAATATAGAGGCTCACTGCCCAGAAGATAACTCACTGTCCAAATACAAAGGCTCGCTGCCTACAAAAAAGACTCACTGTCTAGATACAAAAGCTCACTGCTTACAAGGGAGGTTCACTGCCTACAAAAAGATTCACAAAACAAAAATGGGCTTCACAACCAAAATGAACTGAGAAAAGTGCACCTAACAAGTGCTAATTATGCAATTCCAGTGATGCTCAATAGACTAACTTGATACACTTCATAATTTTTTCTCTTCTTCACTTTTTCATTTACTACTGCTTCATTAATCACACACACACACACACACTTCAAAAACTATTTGATCTATCCACAAGCATCAATTAGGTTGGCCTAATTAGATGCATTTCTTTGCTTACCAAAAATACCAACCTATCAACTTCAAGTATTCACAAAATCTTCCCAAATGGCAATTCAAACGCTTAATATGCTACATCATGTCGGCATAGACCTAAGATAGGTCGCACATATATCTATATAACAAAATTAATTCACCATATCACAACTAATCTAAGAAGTCAACCAGAAATAGACTTCATTGCAAAAAGTAATTAACAGAATAATGTCAATATGTCGTATGAGCATCGGAGCACAAGAAATTATGAACATACATGCCTTCAACAATCATAAACAGTTTCCCAAAACCACAAGCATCAACTACCAACTGTGGAGGATTGCGGACTAGAATACCAGAGAGTGCAGCTTTAGTACCGATTTGTACCGATTCATATATCGGACCAAAATACCGGATCAAGCACTGACTTAGACTTGCAAACGCAACATGGTGACATCAATGACAACACAAAACTATAGAGATAATCATTATTCTTTTTTCTTCCAGCCATCCAAAAACTTTCAAACATTCAACCTTTCAACAACAATTCAACTTTTCTCTACAGTTTTTGGAAGAACGAAGAAGAATGATGATCTCTATCATTTTGTGTTGTCATTGATGTCACCATGTTGTGTATGCAAGTCTAATTCAATGCTTGATCTGATATTTTGGTATGATATCTGAACCGGTACGAACTGGTACTGAAGCTGCACTCTTCAGTATTCTAGTCTGCAATCCTCCGCAGTTGGTAGTTGATGCTTGCGATTTTGGGAAATTGTTTATGATTGCTGAAGGCATGTACATGTTCAAAGTTTCTCATGCTTTGGTTCTTGTATGGCGTATTGGCATTATTCTGTTAATTATTTTTTGCAATGAAGTTTATTTCTGGCCGACTTCTTGGATTAGTTGTGATATGGTGAATTAATTTTGTTATGCGGATATATGTGCGACCTATCTTAGGTCTATGTTGACATGATGTAGCATATTAAGCATTTGAATTTCCATTTGGGAAGATTTTGTGAATACTTTAAGCCGACAGGTTGGTATTTTTGTTAAGCAAAGAAATGCATCTAATTAGGCCAACCTCATTGATGCTTGCGGATAGATCGATATATATATTGAATAGTTTTTGAAGTGTGTGTGTGTGTGATTGATGAAGCAATAGTAAATGCAAAAGTGAAGAAGAGAAAAAATGATGAAGTGTGTCAAGTCAGACTATTGAGCATCACCAGAACTGCATCAACACTTGTTAGGTGCAATTTTTCAGTTCATTTTGGTTGTAAAGCCCATTTTTGTTTTGTGAATCTTTTTGTAGGCAATGAGCCTCCCTTGTAAGTAGTGAGCTTTTGTATGTGGATAGTGAGTCATTTTTTAGGTAGTGATCCTTTGTATTTGGACAATGAGTCCTCTTTTGGGCAATGAGCTCTTGGCAGTGAGCCTCTATATTTAGTTTTATAATCTCTTTATATTGTGAGTTAATCCTCATTGTGGTTTTTCCTCATTGAGTTTTCCACATAAAAATCTAGTGTTGATTGTGTTAATTTTACTTTTTGTTATTTGCATTTCATGTTCATACTTAATAACAGAATAGTGTGGTTATGGGATTGAAAAGTGTTGAAGTTTTGAATTTGAATTTGTGTGACAACTGATTCACCCCCCCTCTCAATTTTTCTGCACCATTTTAACAATTGGTATCAAAGTTGGTCACAAGTTCAAACCCCTCGCTTGTGTTGGAGGGGATTGTTGTAAGATGGTGTGTCCCTTGGTCTTCCTTGCAACACAGTGCTTGGGTTTGTGACATGGTCTAACTGCCTCCTATGGATCTTAACCGACACTTGTGTTGAGCATTGACAAGTTGACCTTTTGGTGTAACGGCAAGGCCAACAATAAGTGTCGGTGGATAATTAATTTACCTACCAACATCCCCCCATAAATTAATTATGCTAATTATTTTTAGATATCCCCCTATAATTTAGAAAAGATGGGTCCCAACCTAAAGCCTTGTTAGGTACCCATGTACAATCATTTATTTACTAATATAATGATGGACATAAAATATTCAAATTCTGTCTTTGAGAAATCTTCTTTGCAAATTCCTTTATCAACTTGTATGCCAATCGATCTTTTGATCTACAATCTTTGAATTCAATTTCTTCATTTTTGGAAAGTAACCTTCCTCATGCTAAGTTACACTTTTACTGCAAAATTTTAAATTTCATCTTGTTGTCGATTATGACAATTGAATATGGTGTCTTCATGCACCTTCACCTCCAGTTGATTTTTAAATCACTTGAAACATAGATGTTCCCTTTCTGTAAACTCATTAGTTCTATAATTTTCCAAATTTTGCAGTGTCTTTCAAGACAATGATTTCCTTTGAATCAAGTTATATCTCACCTTTATTGAACATTCAAACTATCTTCAAGATCTGTGGACCTATTTCCAACTATCACCAATTGTTGCAGTAATCCTTCAAACCTTTACTTTTCAAATATTCAATACTTCAAACTAGAAGTACTCTCACTATCTATAGCTTTCCATTTTCCTTGTTGTCTTACAAGATTATGACATTTTAAACCTTCAAACCTTGATTGATTACTATCATCTTTCACATATGAACATCTATACTTGAATAACCTTTTGAACATACCTATAATCTTTTTGCCAATTTGATCCAAAACTCCATCCACAATTCATTTGCATACATCCTATCATAGATTCACTTTTTTATTTTTATTCCAACATATTTTTTCAGAATAATTCCTCAAACCACATATTGTACATGGATGTAAATCCCAACATGTATATTTTGTATGATCTTTTCTATTACAATGAGAACACTGAATACATTGCATTCCTTTATCGAATTTTCTTGAACTCATAAAACCATTTCCTTTACTTGTGACATATCCAAGACCTTCATATTTTGGCCTTAGAACTGGTTCTATCGGCTCTTTCATTCCTTGTCCATACTCCCCTAGTCCTTTTCCTTTATAACCCCTTTTTTTCATTATTTTCAAACCAACATTCTTTTCATCACAATTAACATGATTTTCAAACACATTATCATCTTTATCTTTACATTCTTCATCATAAATATCTTTAGCTATATCACACAAATAAATTGATTCATCAGTTGGACTACACAAGTCTTCAATATCACACGAAGTATCACATGCTAATGGCTTTGACTTTTGACATTCATTCTCTTCTTTCAATTTTATTATTTCTTCCTTCTGTAAAGTATTTTCCTCATCTAACATCTTAATCTTTTCTTTCAAATGTTCATTATTCTTTTCAACTTCATCAAACAACTTTAATTTTTCTTCTAATTCTTTATTTTTCTCTTGAACTTTGTCTAATTCCTTTTTTAAGATAATCAATTTCACATAGATATTCATATCCTCTTTTTTCAATCTCCTTTAATTTTGTTATCAATTTTGAATTGCATTCCTTAACATTCATCAATTCTTCTTGCAAATTATTTTTTTCTTTCTTCACACGTTTACCAACTTTTCCCATTGAAACAAGAGATTTTAACTCACCTTACTTTTACCTTCACTATGATTCTACTACAATAACTTGTATATCCTTATTCCTTTGATGATTGATTTGGAAACTTCATACACCGACACTCCTTTGGTTGTGATGTACTTGACCTTTACCTTCCTTTTAATATGATTTTCTCCTTATTCAAAATATCTTTCAAACTATAAGCTAAATCTTCAAAAAATACATTACCTCTACTTGAGACTTTTCAAATTACAAATTTACTTCTTCATAAAATAGTTAACACTTATGACAAATATGACTATGGTGACTCTCTTCTTTAAGCACTAGTGGCATCTTACTTGTTGTGGATACTTTTGAAGAATTGTGATCTTTGTGGCAGCAATAAATAATAATATGATCTACAAACTATCTATGCAAACTTCCTCCTTTCTTAAACAACATTATCAAAAAATGGATTACTAACACACTTTGTCTTCTTGCTCTAACACCATTCAGGCAAACACACACAATCAATCTTTTTATAACAAAATAGCAGTTACCTTTCTTTCCTAGAGATGGTGACTTGACAAAACCTCGTAAAACTACAACTTTTTGAATTTCATGCATATTCTTCACTTCATGGCTGGTACTTTCGTAATCATTGTGACTTTGGCGACAACAAAACCAACATCCTTTTATGTGGACTGATGTTACAAGCCATATTTTCTTTTCAGCAGATTGCAAAACAAAAATTAATCTCCTTTTATGAATAGTCTTTCCAAAACTATGATGATTTGTGTGACAACTCAAAACAGTACGATTTATTCTTGACCAACAACTTCCACTTTAACTTCTTAATACTAGTGATCTACCTTTGTCTCTGCACCTTATTTGACTGGCTCGCGAGCTTCTTTCTCCTTAAGATATGCGCCTCCTTTATTCTTGCTTCACTCATCGATCTCTTTGTGGGTTGGTGACTTAACTATCTTCCGTGGCAACTTGTGGCTCCATAATCTCCAAAACTATGATGTATCCTCTATAGCAATGGCTTAGATTCCTCAGCAAACTTATCTTAGGCGCCTGAATGACTTCCTCAACAAACAATGATCACTTGTGGGCTTTGTAATCCTCCTCACTGGCTCGGATAAGCTTGGCATAGCATCTTCGATATGACAGATCACATGATCTCTATATCCCAATTCAGAATAATAGGTAACCATGAGCCAATAGATTAGACTAACCATAGAATAAAAAGTCAAAACGAAACAAGTTCAAGGCTTCTATGCTTGGTCACCTTCAAATGCTCCTCCCAACAGAACTACGAACTCCTTTAGCAGCTTGAATTTGGCATAGTGATTATTCCTTTGGGGGTGGCTTGCATCGGCTATCTCCTTTTCAGCAATCTATACCATTTCCGAGCAGTGATCTGCCTTTGTATGGTTGGTGCTCCCTTTGCAGGCCTTAACAACTGTCGCTTTCTCCAACACTCTACAACTCTATTTTTCCTTCTGTAGTCCACATAGATCTCTTCTTTGATGTGGCGAGATTACTCCTTAAATCGATGCCTAGCTTCTTCTTGGAACAGCGACAAATTTCAAACCTGTGATCAACAAAATCATATGGTTCCGACAGGTGCTATGATAAACTTGTCACCAAACTTGGATCTTCAACCTCATTCTAATGCCAATTTATAGGAGTAAGGACATACACAGAACAAAGACTGTAATAAAACACAGGATAACTCAATAAAACTTGAGCTCTGCTAAAAATCAGGCTCGTCCATCAGATTTATAGATAAAGATGCATTAAATTCATTACAAACTGTAGTATGGTAGTTAGCTATGAAATTTACTATGGGCAGTTGAAACAGAACTCAATGTGAATAAAATGCTTGGTCAGTTTGGTCGGCTACGGTGTAGCTTGGTCAGTTGGAAATGGAGGAAGTGTCCTACTGATCTGTTCCGACAAAACTTTCTACATCTTGGCTGGTTTATGTTGTAAGTGCTGGTGGATAAATAATTTACCTACCAACAACAGAAACAACAGTCATATTGATTAGGAAGGCCAAAAATAGAGCAAATGCACTCTCTATAAATAAATATCTGCATGTTGTTTTGCATTTGTAATTATAAGAAAACAGATAGGTGATTAACTCAGTTGCAATAAATCTTTGTTTGTGGAATTCACTTCATAAGGTCTACTTACATTGATTCCTAAAACAAAAGTGGGAATTTTCCTTAATAGAATGGGTGTTGAATGGAGAAATATATTGTGCCTAACCATCAAACAAACTGCGTATTCAGTTGGGGACTTGCCAAAAAAATTAAATTTGTTTACATGGAAAAATGCACTATGGCTTATGGCATAACAAGGGCACCAATGAGAGAGATTGCAAGACCAGTTGTACAAGCAAAGGAACATGTTGGTTGTCCTTGACCATACTTTGTGTGGTGCAACAATGATGTTGAGGCCCTCAATATCAAACCATTTCCATTGCTTTGCAAATTGTAATTCTACTTTATAGATTGTGAGAACCAGATGACATTTTGTATTCATCCTCCTCTTGCAGAAGAAGGTTCAACTCGGTTCATTGGGTTCTTTCCGTAAGCTCTCCCTTTTAAATTTGTCTTTGTGTGCGGAGATGAGAAAGTAATTGTAACTGCTCTTCATAAAAAGGTTCATGCAAAAGGAATCTCTTACAGCCATTACAAAGGCCTTCTATTTGTTGTTACTCTCTTTCATGGATTTGTAACGAATATCAATCACCTTCTTTAGGTGAAATGTGAATATCAATCCATACACTGTCATCGACGATGCTTTGAAATGGTTCATATGCAAGGTAATGGATAATATTGGTCAAGAAGCTATACGTATGGTAATATTACCTATGTAGCTAGGATTCGTTAGCTTACCTACCCTAGTATATTTCATTCCAGGTAATTTATCATACAATCTTCTTCTAGGATGACCGTGGATACATGCTATAGGTGAAATCTCGTCTACCTTACATCAATATATCAAATTAATTATTAATAATAAAGTATTTACAATACAAGCTAAACCCTAATGCCTTTAAATATTGTCAAAAGGTTGATGTTGGTTGTTTGACAAATCTTTCTCCTGATCTTGAGAGTTTAATTCCTTCACCATTTCCAAAGCATGTTACACTACTATTGACCCATATCCTTGTTGATGGTTCTATCTTGGTTTCTTCACATGTTTCTAATGCATGTCCTAGTGATGAATGGAGTTTATTAAAATTTACACAATCCTTTGTTGGAGAATATCAAGTGAACCCAACTCCCTTTGACATTCCAAAAATATCATTAACATTTCCTATAGAAGATGCAATGCCATCTAATATTGGAGATGATAAAAATGATAAATGTGATTATACTTATTATATTGACTATGCCACTAATGGTGATCTCCCTTCTTTTGAGTTACAATCACATTACGGGTTAGGATTCAATATTTTTTCTAAAAAGGCTATAATGGTAATGGTTATGGTCTAAGGAGAAAGGTATCAAGATCCTCTTAGAGCCTAATCCATATAACTCTAATGCAAGTATTGGCTATTATCCTTCTCGATCTAAACTAAAACCTTTGTTAAATGTAAATATGATTTCTTTAGATTCTCCTTCACTTCCTCTTATTCATCTTGAACTTATTATTGACAATGTAGATTCATCTATACCTCATCTAGATGTCGTTTCTACACAAGTAGTTCTAGAAAAATTTCTAGGGGTATATTCTAATTTATCTTCCTATCATCATGATCATAGATTTCCTTATTGATTGAATCCTTAAGAATATTTTGGTAAGTCCATCATAAATTTAGATAAATAAAATTCCCTTTCTAATACTGATACGGATTTTAAAATCCTTGATCCTTCAAATTGTAGTACCCTTGTTTTGGAAGATACTATTGATGTCCCTATGGATCCTTCCTTTCTATATAAAATAATTCAAAATAGGAAATGTCTCTCTTGAATAACATGAATCACATGGAGTTATCTTACATTTTTTTCTTAATATCTTTGCTTGGTCATAGCAGGATATGCTTTTTATAGACCCTTCAATTATGGTCCATAACATAGCGTTATATCCCAATTCCCATCCTATTAAAAAGAAAATTTGTAAGATGCATCCTAAGGTTTCCTTAATGGTCAATATTGAGACAGAAAAGATTCTTAAAGTTGCCTTTATTTATCTTATTGACTATTCACCTTAGACATTGAATATTGTTTTTGTTTCCAAAACCAATGACTGTGTTCATGTATGCATCAAATTTTGTGATTTAAACAAAGCGTCTCTTAAGTATGACTTTTAATCCTATTATTGATATGATTATAAAATTGATAGCTAGTTGAACATATTAATCTCTTTTATTGATGGATTCTCAAGATATAATTAGATCCTTATTAACCTAAGAGATCAATTTAAGACAAATTTCATTGCCCCTTAGAGTACCTTTTATTATGTAATCATTTCATTTGAATTAAAGAATGCTAGTGCAAATTACTAATGGGCGATGATTGTCTTTTAATGACTTCATCCATCAAATCCTTGAGGATTATTTTGATGATATCTTAGCTAAGTCCATAACTCACCAAGATTATGCTAATAATCTCTATATTATCTTTGAACAAATCCAAATCTTCAAAATGAGACTAAATCTCCTTAAGTACATCTTTGGTGTTGATAGTGGTAAACTTTTGGGGTAAATATCATCTCTCACCATGGAATAGAAGTTCATACTAATAAGATAAAAGATATTATAAACATGCCTCCACCTCAAAAAATCTCAACTTCGTAGTCTTCAAGGGAAGATCGAGGCCATAAGAAAATTTATTTCTTAATCAGTTGATCGTACCCTCCCCTTTATGCACCTTCTTAGGAAAGATATATAATTTCAATGGAATGAGAATTGCCAAAAAGCTTTTGACTCCATCAAAATTTATTTGGCTAATCCTCCTATTTTGATGCATGTTGTACAAGGTTGACCTTTCCTCCTTTATACAACCACTTCATCTCATGCTTTAAGAAACTTATTGGCTCAACAAGATGATGAAGGTAAGAAAAGGACCATATATCATATTAGTAGGATCCTACTTGATTATGAAAGAAGGTATTCTATTTTGGAGAAACAATATCTTACCCTCATCTTTGTAATGTAGGAGTTGTAGATGACATTACCTCTTGGATGCAAAACTCATGTCACTGTTAAATTCTTCTTAAACATTTATCCTCTACAACTAATCTTTCAAAAAGATTGGCTAAGTGGGTTATGTTACTAATAGTTTGACTTTAAATTTATCTCTCAAAAAGAAATAAAAGGACAAGTTAAGGCCGACTAGTTAGCTAATGCCCCTTCACCATATTATTTTCCTAATATTTATTCTTTTCCAAATGAACACATTATTTACACACAAAATGATATTTTTAGATTTATTATACATTAGCTAATAATTAATTAATCTTTAATTGATTATTAGTCTAATTTATTCTCACACACTTAAGATAAACTTAGGATTCCTTTATTAATTGAGTTAGCATTAAATCATTAAGATAAACTTAGGATTCCTTTATTAATTGAGTTAGCATTAAATTATTATGTCTCATCTCATGTGATGTTGACACTTGTCATGATCTGATCCCTTTCTCATTTATGGATTTGCTCTTATAAGAATTTGTGAGGCCTACCCCTATGATACATCTAGTATTTAGACTATTTTGAGTTGTGGTTATTGATTATCCTTAGAGATACTCTTGATGACAGGATACTTAGACATTTGAGTTCTTATGATGATTTGACTATGGTATTTAGACTTTCATGTTCTTATGATGATTTGATTATGATGTTACATGCTTAGTTAGATGGCTATGATGGGTGACCTAAATTTATGCTAGTTATTGTGGTTGTTCAATTTGAATTTTGAAATGATGAACAAATGAAATAGGTGTTGTGAATAAACCATGTTATAATTTGATAAATTTGAAAATTAAGGTAAAAAGAATTAGATATGATATATGGTTAGTGTTTGTTCCAGTTATGATATGAGATATATATGCTATGTGAAATTATGCAATTTGATTATATGAAATGATGATTCAATTGTTTTGATATATTATTTATTTGGATGGAAGCTTGTGTATATGAAATGGTGATTCAAATGTTTTGATATATGATTTATTGGATGGATTAACGTGTACATCGAGTGTGTAGGTACACTTTCCATGGCCAATGGAAATTGGAGGTGACCTTTGGGAACCCTAAGTAAATTTACCAGTGAAGCCGAGCTATAGTCCATATGGAGGGACTATAGTTCCATTTTGTAATGTATTTTCTTTGTGATGTTATTTGTGCATGTTTGTAAAATGGTTTCAATTTCCATGTCAATCCATTTAAGTGGTGAGTTGTTCACCCAAGTGGACAAACTCGGATTTGATCTTTAGGGCACTTTTTGAGGGTTGAAAAGTTGAGTTTTTTAAGTGTTTTTATTGATTTAAGGTCTCTAGGTCAAGTACCTATGGGTTAGGTACCTTTTCAGCCTATAATTTTGAGTTAGTTTCATGATTGGGCACCCTTTTTGAGGCCTTAAAGAGGTTTGGCGAAAATAAGGTTTTGAGAAATGGGATGGGGACTAGTCCCTTTCCACTCCCACTTCTCTATGTTGTCTTGGAAGTCACCCAAGTTCTCACACATGTGAGAGCACACATGGGTGAATGTGCTTGGGAGGGTGAATGGGTGAGTGACAAGTGTCACTTCCCCATTCAAAGGAAATTCAAACTTGAAATTCTATAAGAAAAGCTAAGAACAAGGGTTTTGGGGGTTATCTTTTGCATTTTTTGGTTTTGGACTTGAATTTTTTTGGGAGATCTTGGATTTGGCTTGGGGAGACAGAAAGCAAGCTTGGAGGAGGTGGAGTTGTGCTCATCCTCATCACTTTCTTCCAAAGCTTAGATTAAGGTAGGATCACCAAACCCTTTTGCTTCTTATGTTTTCAAAATTGTATGCTATGTACATGTAATTGTGTTTGAAATTCTTTCCCTTAAGTGTTGTTTTCTTTTTTTTATTTTCCTTGTATGAGTGTTGTTGGGAAAAAGGGTTGTAATGGGATAGGCTCACCCAAATTTGGGAAGAGCATCCCAAGTTTGGGGATGGTTGGAGTAGGAACCTCCATGTGGGCAAGTTATTCCTCCTTTAAAAGGAGAGGTTAATAAGAGGGTATGAGTACCCATATGTTGTGTGAAATGTGAATGATGGTTGGGTTGGATAAGGAAATGAGAAAGAAGGGTTATAATGAAGGGTTGAAAAAAAACTTGGTGATTGTTATTCATGGTGTTTGCTTTTGAGTCCCCAAAATGGAGTGTGTAGTCCACGGTCCTCCATTCCCCGTCTTGGGTTCATAATGAACTCTTTGTTATGTGAAAATCCCCTTGGGTGGGTGTGTATAAATTTATGTGTGTATTTTGTGTGTTAAACATATTTGGCTTGTATGATTGTACCCGATCCCCAAGGTGCCTCCTAGCTCGGGGGTGGTTGGTTTTCCAACCAAAGGTTGGGAGGTGAGCTTCCCCATTGGCCTCTAGAGAAAAGTTTGTGTGTATTTTGTAGATTGGAAGGAGCTTAAAAAGTTATTGGAATGACTATGTATCGTATGGAAAATATTAGTGTATGTCATAGCCATGAAAGGTTGTTGTAAAGAGCATGTGTGAAGTCATTTTACTCATAATATTCTTTTGTTTAATGTGAGTCATTTTGTATGTAAGATAAGATATTATGTAAATGCTTATAGTTTATTTTATGTTGTCCTTTAAAAGGAAAAGAGGAAGTTGTAATCATACTTTGGGAAATGTTTATTATTTTGCTTGGTCCATCAACTATTGGTTTTGTTTAGTATATTGTATGAGAAGAGAACTCAAAACTTTATTGGTATATAAAAAAATAAAAATAAAGAAAAATAAAAATAGACAACAATATGCATGAAAGTGATTTCCTATCAATATATTGAGAAAAATGGCTACTGTTTTAAATGATTACCTATTACTTTACTTACAGTAGGATGGAACAATGTTGTTAGAATGTGATGAATGAAGAATATTTTCAGACAAAGTTGTATACAACTAGTGTTGTCATTTTGGAAGTAATCTATGAACAGAAAAATTAGCGTAGATATTTTCCTTATAGTATTTTTTTTTATGCCTAAACTGTATTTATTTTGTGATACTACAATACTACATGAACACTTTGCTAAAAATGGGAAAGTACTATTTTGTGGAAGAGAAAGAATCTCTAGTAAGTTACTAGGCTTACAAAAGGAGTAAAATTATTCATGTTGCTAGAATGGACAGGTAAAGAGATAAAGAAAGAGCTAAAATAATTCTTGCATTTACACTGGGAAGATTTCATTTAATCAATAAGAATATAGGATTAGATTGTTGATTCAATCTCCAGAAGAGAAACAAAGAGGTCCATGTTTCCTTGAATCGTCCCAAGCTATATGCTGTTAGGAAACTGCACAAGATTTAGAGTACCAGGAAACAAAATATTAGTATACAGGTTGCAGATCACGGTAGGGTTATAACTAGAACTTGAAAGAAAAGAAAAGAAAAGAACCAAAAAAAAAAACAATATATGTATATAACAACATTTTGCAGTAGCATAAAATCTGTGTAGTTTTATAGAAGAATAATGCAGAGTTGGTAATTATTTTATACTTGTCTTCCCTATTACACCTAAGCGAATGCGTTATAAAAGAAATAGACAATAGAAATTATATATAGTACCCGAGCCAACGAAAATAAAATAAAATGAAATGAAAACAAACAAAGGGGATACACATAGCTAATAGCCAGTAAGACGGCTCAAGCTTACAACCAAGAACATAGACGCCTTTATCCTCACCTGCGTGCCATTATCTGGACATTCCCTCATGGTTGTAACAGCTATGTCGCCTAGTAATCGATTTTGTTTCGGAACAATGAAAAGTATGGTAGACAGTAGGGTTTCGCTTTTCTCAGACTCATAATGTTATGCATTCGCTGACCTAAAATCTCTCAATAAAAATCGGTGCCTGAACCACTCTTTTCAAAATGGATGTGAAATAATATGAGATGTGGTTATTAGAAAACTGTCACGAGGTGATTCCACCAACGAGCAGTTGTATAGATAGCATTCGTACTTGGTATGTTGCATAGATCTCTTTCTTTTTACGCCATTCACTTGGCTGAGTGGACCTCTTGCATACTACTATTATGGCCTGGGCAATTCTCTTTTATAGCTATTGCAACTCATCCTGATGTTGAGTTAGTCAAACTTTCTACCTCACCCAATGACCATCACTTGCAGACAACGTTATGCATTTGTCACTATCATTATAATGCCCAGCTCAAAATCTCCTTTACCATAGGATATAACTATATACCTGACTCACAGTAACTCTGGTTCCATATCATTTCAAATCAAATAGAGTAAAAAAAAGTATTACGACTCTTACACGTCAGTCTTAATGTTATTCAAATATAGTAAAAAGTGTGTTATGACTCTTACACGTCAGTCTTAATGTTATTAGGTAGTGTTGATGGTGTTTTTATGCACTTCTCAACACAGGCAGTGCGTAGGAGCACTACCTCTCTTGAAAGACAATCTCCCACAATCGAGTTGCAGAACACTATCCCAAGGTCTCTCGGATGTCAGGTTATGACAGTGCTCAGATACCTCAGTAGTTTGACGTGATTTGCTGGAATCACAAGGCGGTCTTACAGAAATACAAAGTGTGAACACAAAGCATGAAGTTGGATCTTGGAATGGAGTTCTTAGGATAAAAGCTATTATGAGTTGGCTGTAGGTTCAAACAACAATCTTGAACTCCACTTAATTGTTGGATTTGGCTTTACAATGTGCAATGAACCTTAGCATAGGTCAGTTTCTAAAAAAAGGGGAAAAGAGCGAAAGGGAAGAAAAGTTCCTAAGTCTGAAGCTTGTTATGAATAGTGACAATGGAGTTCCTGTAATGGACAATTCCTTGAAACAATATCCCACTTAACCAGAGATTTCACAATATCATGGAAATTGTGCTATCTTCTAAGGGCTGCAGATATTTCATCCTTCATCCACCACATACATGCATGAATTAAAGACAAATGTTTAGGGCAACTTTACAATCAAGTCCAGGCTAACTTTGCACAGCTATTTACCTTCAGCAAACAGCAAAAAGTATGGACTAAGGTATCATCAACAAGGCAGGAATTTTCACAATCACCCAACAGCATTCCTAAGATTTATCCAAATAAAGTAAACAGCTAACTAGACAGCCATAAGATCTAAGCTAAACATGTAATATTGGAGAATGAATCATGTCACATGGGAGAAATCAAGAAAATACACTAAGTAAATGATATTTCTTATAAATTTCAGCAGCATGTCTTTACAACAACTCAACTCTCCTTTTTCAAATGAGGGGAGTGCTCTATTTATAGTTTTCCAAAAGTTAAATGAATGGCCAAGATTCATTACAAAATAGGGTTTCACCTACCCCTAAATAGATTTACAATTTAAAATACATTTTCGTCATTTCCCTATTTCGTCTTCTAGTGGGTGACACTATAGCTTTTTCGTCCTGTAGCTAATTATTGTTTTATTTTTGCTGTAGCTACTCCTCAGGGAGGTCTTCTTCTTTGGCTGGGCTGTCCTCTTGCTCCTCAGAAGCTGCGCGCTCAATGTACTTGAGGATGACGGTCTGGAGCTTGTCTATTTCAAGGATCTCACATCTTAACGCCTGGTAACTCCATTCCTTAGCGTTCTCTTCCAGCCGCTTCCAATCCTCGTCATACTTCGAGCCTTGGTCTCTGAATAGCTCTGATCGGTCGAAGGCGCGGGCAGCAAATTAGGAACTCCGTTGTAATTTCTCTGACTGTCCCGCCCTTCATCTTTTCCTCAAAGTATGGTTTGACCTTCTCAGCATCCATTTGCACTGTGGGCATATCATAACCCGTCATCAACTTGAGATACTCGACGCATTCTGCCCGGATTTCTTTAATCCACTCAATATCTGGATCCACCTTGTTGAGGATCTGCTCCAACCTTTCTTTCCGATTGACAAGGTCTCTGTGCCACACATCCACTAGCCAATGATCTTTTTTCTTCAGTTCTAGCTTCTCCTCCCACGTGTCCTCAGGCATCTAAAGGATGGCTTCAATTCTCGGGAGGGTGGAGTCATATGTGGCAGGGAAATTGGTGCAGAGCCTCCTTGTACTCTCCAGGGATTGGATCAGGTCCAAGAACTTGTTGGCTGTCCGCACAGCCTGGCTGATTCCCATGTTTCCGACGTATATGACCTGTCTGAACCAATCCTCAGTAGTTTTCTCCAAGTTTTTCCTTCTCTCCATCTTGTCTATCTGTTCTTTGGAGAGCAACTGTGGCGTGGTTGCGGAGGTAGTGGGCAGGTCATCCACTGAGGACCATTGCTGTATGTAGTCGGTTAGGGCAGCAACCTGCGCTTTAAGCTCATCTTTGGAGACCTTGTCCTGCTTTATCAGGTGCACTACTGTGGCCACCGACTCCTCAAGGTGCCCAACCTTTTGCTCTCTGGTTGCTGTCCCTAGGTCAATGGTGGGGATATTGTAACTTACCCCTACTTGGCCAACAGTAGGTGTTGCAATTTGTGCTGATCGAGAGCCAGAGGCATCCATCGTTATCCTGGATCAGACCTTGGGCTTCTCCTTCTTTGTTGTGTTCAGGGATCGAGCCAAGATGGCCTCCAATCTCGCCCTTGGGTCCTTCAGGACAGGGGTCGTCTTCTCAAGTTGTTTCTCCAACCAATCGGGCATAACAGGCTTATCTTTGGGTGCGTCATGGTTGCCCTCACCCTTCTCAGTCAGAGGCAAGACTTCTACCTCCTTCTCCTTTTGGGGTTCTTCCTTCTCTTTCGTAGCATCCTCTTCCTCTTCGTCGGAGTCGCGAATAAACACGAGGTGTTTAACGGGCAGCTTGGTGGATAATTGTTGGGTGGGATCTTCTTCTTTTGCTGCCTCCTCTTCTTTCTTCTCTTCAGCAACCTTGGCCTCCGGGCCCCTGTCAACATGGGTCTCAGCCTTAGATAAATCCTTTTGCGGCTGCTCTTCTGGTGGCTGCCCCTCTTCACCATGTGGTGACTTTTTGGCTTCCTCCCCAACGTTCTTCAGCTGCTGCGCCATCTCCTCCTCAAGGTCCTCATCAAATGTTTGGATGATCTCCTTGGCACCCGAGCCATTCTCCTCATCTCCGCTCTCAGACGAGCCTGTCTCTTCCCCCTCATAGACCACCTTGTTGATGATTCGATGCTCGTACTCGGGGTGCTCATGATATTCATTGGCCTCCTCCTCCATAGACCTTGAGGCTTCCTGCTCTCGCTTCTCCAACTCTTTTGATATTTGCATTGTGGATTCCATGGCTGGTGGCCCCGTTGGCAGTTGTGAAGGCTGAGTCGTTGCGAGGACTTGGGCGAGGGCCGCTTGGAGAGCTGGATTCATCAATATTTGGGAAAGCTCAAGGGGGAGGTTTTGCATATGTCTCATAAGGGCCTCGGGCATAACAGAAGTGGGAAGAGGCGATGTTATTGTTGCCAGAGGGAGGGAGGTAATTGGAGACATGGTAGCAGAGGAAGGAGGAGTGGTCACGCCAGAGGAGGAATCAATGATGACTATTGACTTAGCCGGGGGCGAAGGGCAAGATGGACAGAAATGTCCACCGCCGGTGGAGATGCGGCGACCATAGCTTGGGAGGCGGATGGTGCAATAGGAGGGGCAAGGAGAGCCAAGGCAGGCTGCGATTCTATCGTAGCCACCGTCTGCTTGAGCCTTTTGGGAGATGATCCTCCCGTTTCTTTCTTTACTTGCTCCTTGGGGTCCACAGACTGTGTTCTCTATGTTCCCTTTCTCTTCTGGGACCTGGTGATTGGAGGAGACTGGGAGGTCCCACCAGTCGACGTAGTGGCAGCAACGTCTTCTGTGGAACTTGGTTCGCTCTTGAGCCCTTCATAGGTGAGAACCACCCCTTGTTGCTTCAGATAGGCCACCTGTCCATCGACCCACTCCCTGGTACGGGTTATGATTGGCTGGGTTATGGTGTCTAGGTCATCGACCTCTTGTTTGTCCCAGTCAATCGATGGAATTGGCAGGTTGGCGACCGCAGGGTACCTTGGGTGCATGATTGTAGACTCATCTTCCTCAACCTGATCCGACACTGCGAATGGCTGCACTCTTCTTAGGAATAGCACCGTCATGCGCATATAGTGCCTGGCGAGCACCTCCTTGTCATCTTTGCAGTCGGCCCAAAAGTCTTCAATGTGGCATTGGTGGGCATATGCCGGACCCAGTGCTTTTCTGACATGGCCATGTAGATCCATCCGTGAGCGGGTAATGTACCAGTCAAGATTATATTCCTTGAGTTCCTTCTCAGAATTGCTAGCACATTAAGAAGTTTGTAGTCGATACAGGCCCTGGCCGAGGGTCATGGGGTAGGAGATCCCCGCTATGTGTTTATTGCTGAATATGGCCTGGATGTGTTGGAGCTGTCGAGAAAGCTCCAAGAGGATGATCATGTCATTTGGATACCGTGGCAACCTGTTTGGCCGTTCCATGAAACCCTGAGCCCGGATGTAGGTAAACTTGGGGAACTGGATGAATAGGAAGGCATATTCCTTCAGGAGCGCCCTGGCGCTGTGGGAGACCCTCCTTTCGAAGTCTCCGATGATTAATCTGATGATATGGCCAGTGAAGGCGTCATTGACCTGGCAGTACTCCTTGAAATTGCGATATTGGAGTTGAGGGTATTTGTCGAATGGCTTAAGCCCTTGCTTGTGCCCCTGATCGAGTGCTACAAACAGCCCGCTATATTGTCTTTGACCTGCTAGGGAATATACCAGGTAGGAGGTCATGTAGAACTTAGAGCTCTTCTTGACGTTGACAAACTGCTCATGGAAGCAGTTGCTAATGATGCCTCCCCAGTCGAATGAGACCTTGGTGTTAACGTCCTCATTCCCCCGCAGGATCTGCTCAATGTAATAGGCCATCCATTCTTAGAAGTAGGCGGTTGCTGGGAGACCCATGACCCTGCTCAGCATAGTTACCAGGTCGTGGTAGTCTTCGTGGAAATCGCTACGGAAGAGTTCGTGGGGAACCTTCGCAGCGTTGCCCTGTTTCTCCTTAAGCCAATAAAGGTTGATAGACTTCTTGCATCCTGATGGACTAGCATCCCACGCTGCCTGGCATTGTTCTAACGTGGGGACCTCCATATGTGGGAACGTGGGAATGTGAAATATTTTGGTAATCCCCTCTAGCGACATGTCCGCGAGGATGTTTCCCTCCTTATCCACAATTGTTCTAGTGTCTATTTGATAGGCTTCGCGGCAAGCCATCACTAGTTCGGGTGCTATGAGCGCGGGAGGGAAACCGGCAGCCTTGGCGATTCCACTCTGCCATATTAGTCTAGCGTTCTTTGTCGTAGGGTTGACCTTGACCCTCTGAGTGAATTCATCTATGTCCACCTGACCAATGTTGGTATCTGAAATTTTCTTCCAGTCTGTTGAGACCTTTGAGTGGAGCGGCTCGCCCTGAAACTGAAACTTCATCTGATCTTTATCTTCTTTTCCCCGAGGGGTCCTTCCTGACTTTTTGCCCTTGTCCTTTTCGGTGGAGGCCCCTGAAGTTCCTGCAGCTGATTCCATATATCCTGCAAGCAAGGGCAAAGTCAGTGCAACAAAACATTAAAGCATTCATGTTAGTCCATATTTTGAGCATAACATCTAAATAATCAATTAAGTATATCATAAATTTTATTCCTAGATGTTATCGATCTTCGTTTCAGGGCATTTGGACAATCCAGGCCTGAAGGGTTGGACTTCCCTGGCAGGAATGCTGCCTGGAAGGGAAAACGCAGCCGAAAGCCTTCAGAGACCCATCTTGGCCAAATCTTAGTGTTTTAGGAGGCCCATGATGGAAAACAGCACAATTTAGGACGTGGGTCGAAGTCAGATTCTGGATTTGAGCTTGTTTGGATTGACCTAAGGGGGACTGGAGATTTCAAGCCGGGAAGCCGTCAGGAGATGGCCGTTGGCAACGGCAGACAGCAGGCAGAAATCCAGGGGAGGAAGTCCGAGGGCTGGGGTCTGGGAGGCCAAAGGACGGCCGGCATGAGGTCTGTCAACTAGGCCCGGTGACACTTGGCGTGGCAGGGCCAGTAGGCCGGGAAGACGCGACTCACTGGCCGCCGTGAGATTTTGGCTGATTTCGAGTGACGGTGGCGGCGAGTGGAAGCCCGGGACCCGAAGGGCGGGAAGCCGGCAGGGGCTTGACGTGAAGGACGGCGGAGCCGTCACGGAGTTTTGACAACAGAACTCCAGACGGTCAGGCCCGGAAGGTCCCATGGCACCGAAGAATAACCGCAAAGCCAGTCGGCAAGTGGAGGCCCGGGTTCCGGCAACCGGGCGGACGAGAGAGAATTTCCATTTAAAAAACAGCGGCGGGCAAGGGGAGGACTTCCGAGGGCGGAAGTCCGACCACCGGGGCCCGGCGCTCGGGCAGACGGAGTGGAAATCCCGACGGTAGGAAGCAACGGCCCTCCGCGAACGGAAGTCTGAGAGCCGGACTCCAGGGACGCAGCAGCCGCGGATGGGAAACAACCAGCGAGCGGCGATGAAAAGATTGGATTCCGGGGACTGGGAGGCATCAGCAAGTTTGCCGGAAGACAGCGCAACGGGAACGGAGAAAATGGCAGGGAAGCCCGCCGTCCGGGGCCCGAGGGCAACATGATAGACAATTTTAATCTCCCAAGGGTTCCAAAAAGACCAAGGCGAAAGCGGAGCCTAGAGGGCGGGCGCCGGGCGACCCACGCCGTTCGGAGAAGGCGGACCTACGAGGGAACTCCAAAGGTGGAACCCCAAGGGTCCGGGCCCGGGATGAGCGAAGGGCGCGAGCCAAATTTCAAGTCATAACAGTGGAGTAGACGCCGGGATCCAAGAGTCGGGGAAGCAAGGCGTTGTGGCAGTCGAAAACGTGGCGAAAGCCCAGCGGAAGTCCGAGGGGGGAAACCCGACCAACCGGGTTCGGCGAGGAGAATTTCCGCTCGCAAGTGTTTTGAGGTTTGAATTTCGGCGGCGAAGGCGGGTTTCGAGCCCAAGAGGGACATTTTCCTTGCGCGAAGAATAGTCGCGGCAGGGAGAGGTCCCGATTTGGCAAGGAGGTCATTCTGGGGGTTTTACAAATTTTTCGCCACATGGGTTTGGTGCGCGAATTAGTGTTCTTCGATTTCATGCCACCCTAACTATTTGTTCAATTTATTTAAATCCTTCAAAATCATGAAAAAGACGGGAGTGCAAACGAGGATGGCCTACCTCAAATACGCCGAGCGGGAAGATGCGGAATCCACCGAGAATCGACGGAGTGATGCGGATGTAGATGATCGTGATGCTGCTGATCGCGGTGGGCTCCAGATGCTTGGCTTGTCAATTCGCTCCAATTCAGATTGTGAAAATGACCTCGGCGGGTTGGGCATTTTATACCCCAACCGCCATTAATACTCGCAATAAATGATGGTACGGCCACGAGAAAGTTGGTAGATTTGAATTTAGGTCGGCGGCGGCGGCAGAGACTCCGGGACTTGGCGGTCGGGAGGACGTGAGGTGACGGCCGCCATGAGATTTTCGGCAATGATCGGGCGATGGCAGCGGCAAATAGCTCGGGTCCCGGAGCGCGGAAGGTCGGCAAGGATCTGCCGTCGAAGGATTTTCGTGCCGCTTAACGGCGACGACGAGGAGATCCTCGGGGCCCGAAGGTCGGGAAGCTGGTAGGGTTCCGCCGTGGAGGACGACGGAACCGTCACGGAGTTCCAAGAATGGAACTTCGAACAGCCGGGTCCGGAAGGTCCCTCGGCAGGCAGCGAACCCGGGATGGAAGTCTGAAAGCGGACTTCCAGGGATCGGGGCCCAAAGGGGGAAGCGCCGCCCCGAAAGATTTTTTGATGAGTTTTAAACGGAGGGCGGCAGAGCGGGCCCTGAGGGGCAGGCGGGCGGACGCCCGGAGAACGCCGCGAAAGATGGCAAATGCAAAGGGGAAGCCCGATAAGGGATCCCCGGACGCCCGGACCTGGAGGGGCCTAGGGCCGTTCTAGAGCCAAAAAGCCAGAGGAAACCCACGAGGCCCCGGAGGGCAGCAAAAGACCAAAAGCGGAGGCATGGTCGATTTATGATGAAACCTTGGAGCAACAACGACCATGCGGAACATCAAAAAAGAGGGGCATGCAAAACGAGGCAGCCCCAAAAGACCCGGCGAGGCGAAAGAAAAGAGGGTCCCCGTTCCGAACGGGGCGTGTGTGCTAAGGGCACAACAAATGGCTACTCTGCTGGAGAATGCTCTGGAGCGTTCTAGGGATAAATATTCATTTAGGACCCAGAATCTCTGGTTTCGCAGACCAGGAGTGGCTTCTGAAGGTGAATCCGGGAGAACGAGATCCTTAATTAGGTCAGCTTACAGGACATCTCAGAAGTGTGTGTAGTGAATTCATTCATTTCTTTAGGATAGTGACTAGGGTTACCAATTCAATCGAGTGAGCTACGTAAATCGCCTAACACCAAAAGTAACCTGGACATTGCCCCGCTGCCAGTCAGACGTCCATAGCCCCGATGGAGTTGCCGCTACAATCTCATGGATATTGCTCTACTGTCGGCCGGGCATCCATAGCCCCGGTAGATTTATCCGAACACCCATACGGTCATTTATTTCCTTTTTCAGAATTTCTTTTTTCACTTTTTTGCTTTGATATTTCATTTCTCTTTTACCATTTAGTTCGACCGGGTAAGCATTGAAGCCTAGAATAGGTTTGAGACTGCAGTGGTCACTGGAGTAGAATTAATATTTTTCACTCACTAGGGTGTCATAACAACCATAGTACGGTCCTTTAAAATTTATCATTATGTAATTTTTGCAAGATCCGAGATGTGGGTAAGAAGATCCAGTTAAGGGTCAAGTTCTAAGCAGAGTTCAAACAAGGGAATCATTTGCGGACAGCTTTCAAAGATTGATAATCTAGAGTGAATGTTTAGCCAGAGAACACAAAGAACAGACAGCAAAGTGAACCATTCGTCAAGCAAGCATGGCCACCGCAAAGGAGCAAGAAACCTCTTTTGAAACAAAACTGCCGGGAGGGAGAAAATAAAAAGTGACGCAAACAAAACGCGAACAAGCAAGAAAGCAACTACTCTAACCTATGCACAAGTATTTACAACGAAGAGCTCGAAGGAGCTCAAGCCTAGAAGTAATGCTTCAAGTGCTGCCCGTTGACTGGCAACGGGACGTTTTCACCGATTAAGATCTTTAGGCGGAAGGCATTATCTCCCAAAATCTCAGCTATCTGAAAGGGGCCAAGCCAGAGCTTGTCAAATTTGTTGTGTCCCCCTTTCTTCTCATGGGCCTTGTCCCAATATAGGACCAGATCTGCAATTCTAAAAGCCTTGATTTTGGCTCGGCGATCGAACCATCTCTTAACTACGCCCTGATGTTTGGCGAAATTTTCTATTGCACGATTTCGGACTTCCTCTAAGTGCAGGAGCTCAGCTAACCGAGCTTCCCTACGATCTCCTCCCTTATAAAAATCGTTGATGAACTGAAGAGTAGGAATCTTCAGATGGATGGGGAATATAGGCTCTAGGCCATAGACAAGGTGGAACGGGGAATCGCCAAGGGTAGCCTTGTGGTGGGTGCGATTAGCCCAGAGGGCGAAGCGGAGCTGGGTATGCCAGTCCTTGGGATTCCTATCTAGCAGCTTTTTGATCACGGTAATTAGATTTTTATTCGTGGATTCGGCAAAGCCATTGCCCTGGGGGTAGTAATTAGATGAAAATTTAAGGGCTATCCCATAGTCAAACGCCTAGCTAGCAAATTTTAATGAAGCAAATGCAGGTCCATTATCACATACCAAAGCATAGGGACAACCAAAACGATTTAAAATGAAACTTTTCAAGAAATCGGTAACTACTTCAGTTGTGCATTGCTTACATACTATTACTTCCGTCCATCTAGTACAATAATCAGTAGCGGTAAGAATGTACCTGTATCCCGCAAATGATGGAGGGCTTATCGGACCGATGAAGTCGAGACCCCATTGCGCAAAAGGCCTTACCTCCAGCACAGGTTGCAGTGGGACAACAACATTCCTTTCTCTGGTGGCAGCGGTCTGGCACGTGTGACATGAACGAACATGGCAATGGGCATCCTTGAAGACAGTTGGCCAATAATACCCCGCTCTCAATATTTGATGTGTCGTGGAGGAACCAGAACCGTGGCGCGTGCCAAATTTATTGTGAAATTCATTCAAGACGCGTTCTACTTCTTCCTTGCCAAGGCATCTCAAATAAATGCATTCATGATTCTTCTTGTAGAGGATGGAACTTTGCAACATGTAACCATTACTTTTCAATCTCAGGGCCCGCTTTTGGACTCCCTGCAGGTGCGGCAGACACTTATGGTTCAACAAATAATAAACGACATCTTGATACCATTCTCCCGGGGAGACATCTTCAAGCTGGTACTGTTGTACCGTGAGTTCAAGTCCAGCCTCTGCTGCTGTTTCGACAATTGTGCGAGTGAGGGCCTGCCCTCTCACCAGTTTCATCGGTTGGATCTCCATATCATATTCTTGTAGCAAGGTGACCCACTTAGCCCTTCGTTCGCCCAACTCATTTTGCATGAGTAGTGTCTTCACGGCTGGGTCGGGGACAATGGTGAACACCTTGTTGCATAGAATGTAGTGTCTAAATTTCTTCACTCCTCTGACGAGAGCGTACGCCTGCTTTTCTATGTTGTGGTAACGCAATTCAACATCTTTAAGGGGAGCACTCATAAAGGTGATCAGATGCTCATTTCCTTCATCGTCCTTTTGGGTCAACATGCTAGCACAAGAATGCTCTAAAGCAAATGAGTAAATGTAAAATGGCTTCAGATAATCTAGGCTAACTAACACGGGGGCCTCAGCAATGGCCCGTTTGATCTCTTCAAAGGATTGTTTAGCGTCAGGTGTCCATTCAACTTTGGCGTCTTGTTTGAGCATGGCATTGAGAGGTTTGATAATTTCTGCGAAACCTGTGATGAATTTCTGGACGAAGTTGATCTTTCCAAAGAAAGATTTTAATTTCTTCTTACTGCCTGGGGGCTAAATCTTGAGTAAAGATTCGATGCGCTCAGGATCAATGGAGATTCCTTGCTTCGAAATGATGTGCCCGAGCAACCTGCCTTCAGTCACTCCGAAAATGCACTTCTTGGGGTTTAGGGAAGCCCCAAACTCTCTGCATCTCTGAAATACTTTGCATAAGTCAGAGACGTGGTCGCTTCGCCTTTTAGAAAATATAGTTAAATCATCCATGTAGATGATTATGCACTTGCTAATTAGGTCCTTAAAGGCGATATCCATGGCGCGTTGGAAAGTGGCGCCGGCATTAATGAGCCCGAAAGGCATTCTCCTGTATGCGAACGTCCCCCACTTAGTGGTGAACGCCGTTTTCTAACGATCCTCATATTGTACCATAACCTGATTATACCCGGAGTATCCGTCGAGGAAAGACATCATATGGGAGCCGTTGACAATTTGCAGCACTTCATCCAGCGAAGGTACCAGATAGTTGTCTTTCTCCAAGGCACGGTTTAGATTGCGTAAATCCACACACAACCTAATATCTCCATTCTTTTTTCTGACCGGGACCAAGTTGGCCACCCATGTGGAATGCCTGACGAGAAAAATGATTCTAGCTGAGAGCAACTTCTGCACCTCCTTGTAAACGACAGGCTCTAGCAAGGCATTGATAGGGCGCTGCCTCTAGCGGAACGACCTCATTTCCGTCTTAAGAGGGATAGTGTGAGTAATGACAGAAGTGTCATAAGTTTTCAGATCTTCGTAGCTCCATGCCACCACATCATGGTATCTTCGCAACGCACCCATGATTCCTCTTTTTTCCTCAGGCGTGCACACTTTGCCAATAAAAATATTCTTGGTCTTCTCGGCTGTCCCAAGGTTGTGTGCATTGCACTGGTTGCTGATGGCCTCCTTTTTTGTTTGTTGATCTTGATCTCTGATCTGATCCAGGTCGAATATGTGTTCCAGCTGAACCATGCCTCTGGGAATTGTGTTGGTTTTGAGGTTGATGACCCCCTCTATATCCAGTTCAGCCTCTTGTGGATCAGCTTCGTCAATTATTTGAGCTGCGAAGACGTCAGAACTTGTGATGAACTGAAGGATATGCTTGTCGTCATTGAAGACTTTCATGTGGGTGACATTATCCGGGACTGATGGCGTGGATGTTAACTCAATCATGAATTTCTTGAGCCCAGATAAAGAGAGGGGTTGTAGAGTACTAGCTGCTTGAGCTAAGGCATCGGCTGTACGATTCTGAGCACGAGGGATCAATTGTATGTTGAATGCGTCTAGGCCCTCTAATAGATCCCAAACCCTGTGCCTATAATTGGTGAGTCTCCGATCATGATAGGAATACAACTTCCTGACTTGTTTAACTACGAGTGCGGAATCCCCGAAGACTTGCAGCACTTTCACATTTTTCTTCAAGGCCATGAGAAGGCCAAGGACTAGGGCCTCGTATTCTGCTACGTTGTTAGTGCAATGAAACTACAATCGGTGGGCAGGGAGAAATGTTTTATCTGTTGGGATGATGAGTTTGAATCCAGCTCCCGCTCCTTGCCTCGACTTCGATCCGTCAAATCAGAGCGTCCAGCACGTGGAGGATTCCTTGTCTTCATGTCTTATCGAACTTTCGTTCCCTTTTGACTAGACGGCGGGCCTAGCGATCTTAGGGGAGTTTTCCGGTTCGGGGCAATGATCAATAGGCGATTCTGCTGGTGTCTTCTTTAGCGTTTCTGTCTGAGGAGCAGCCGCTTTTCTAACATGCTCCACTGCTGCTTGGCACAGACAACAATCAAATTCAGAGTGAGCAGCATTGTGGACCCTGCACCAGTTTGGCAATAAGAGATCCTAGAAATTGATTCGAGCTCCTAGGCTGAGCTAATCCTTTGCGCACTTCTCCATGAACTCCTGGAATCCATTGAGTAGTCTCCAGTTGTCATCCTTATCTGGTTCATCATCAGCTTCTACCAACACTCCTATGTGTGGGGGCATTCGTGGGGAATCGACCGAGGGACTACACAACACCAGCAATACTTCATCTGCACGTTCTTCCTGAAGCTCAAGCTCATTTTGGTAGGCAAAAAGGTGATAATTCCCTAATTCGGTCTCGGCGAACAACACCTCGCTGAGATTATTATATTCCGTGATCATATACTTCATACGGGGTTCACGGTCAATGCGGATCTGATTTGGCAGCCCCTTCCACGGCAACCACATGTGAGAAAGGTCTGTGGCGGTGTATCCATTCAGTGTCTTGGTGAATTCCCTTCCCAGAATGATTCCATATGCATCGGGAATATCAGCCACTTGAATATCAATGACCTGTTGTATCCGTGGGTCTACGGCGATCTGTATCGGGATACGGTTTATTTCACCCACGATGTTGATCTCTGTTTTGTCCAGCTGGGTCACATTTCTCTTCGACGGCATGGGAGTGATGCCAAGAGCTTTGCATACTGTCAAGGGCATGACGTTGGCAGACGCGCTTGAATCGAGCAAGCAGTTGTGTAGATTCTTCCCAAAGATCCTAATGGTTGTCAGGAAATGAGGAGTTTTCGGTCTCCCTTGGAGGATGCCCACAGGTGTGTCCATTTGAGCTATCTGACCTTTATTCCTATCACTGCCCATATCCTTGGCTTGCTTAAATTGCTGGTCCTTAGAAAACTACCCTGTAGCCCTTTCCGGCTCATTTTCAACTTGCTTACTTGCTGACTGATTCACAGGAACATCCCTCCTTTTCCAGGCATTATTCTGTATTTCTGGTTCTTTCCTAAGCTCTTCAAAGGTTACCCTTCTAGCTGGGGTTTCTTGTGTCGTATTAGAGCATGGAGTCCCGTTCAGAACCCGGAAGAAAGCGTGCCTCACGGCAGGAACTTTGAGTAATTCGAAGGCAGACAAACTGATTTTTACCTTCTTGAACTCTTCTGCCGCATATTCACCCATTTGCTCGATTTCGGAGCTAAAAGCTTGGCCTATGGGAGAACTAGGGGTTTGGACCTTTGTTTGACTAGACGGATTTTGAGGTTGGCCTTGAGGCTGATTTTGCGACTGGTTTTGAGACTGGTTCTTGTTGAGGTATTGGGCAGGTATATGAGGAAGCCCAGGGTTATTGCTGGCATTTGAATCAGGCGGAGTGGCGAAATTGTTTGGTGGGGTAGAAGTTGTAAAGGGTCCACTGGCTTGCCTATTCCTAAGGAAGTATGGACTCGACCGTTGATGGAACATGTGGACTTCATCTACAAATGGTTCTTCTTCATCTACCGGACCATTATCTACTGAATCAAAGAGCTGAGCCAAAGTTTGTTCATTACTTACCTCTTGCGCTTTCTCATCCTCAATAGGAGTAGGCTCGACTTCAGGCTCGTTGCGGTCACCTCGCGAAAACGGTGCCTGATTGACCACCAGACATGAGGAATCATAGGGCTCAGATGGGACGATGTCCCTGCAGTTGGCATTGTCGACTGCATTTTGTACCTCCACCTGGAAGATTTCAGCAGCTATCTGGAACTCGGGACAATCTAGCTCGGAATGTCTGCTGGTTTTGTGAAGTCGACACCATCCGGACAAAGCTGCTTCGGCAAGATACACGTCGCTGGATGTTTTGTCGTTGCTTTCCGGTTGATCGAATGGCGTGGGGACACCACCATTGTTGGGCCTGGTGTTCCATGTATGATTCTGCCTCTGAGAGGGTCTCCTTTCTGCATTCTGATTGGCGTTTTGCCCCCTCTCATAATTCTGTTCGGAGGAGGTGCCTACTTCCCGATTATCTCTGTTGTCCCTATTCTCTCGGCTGTCCCGATTGAGATTGGCCTGGAAATTACGCTGGGAAGCCTACAACTGATTATTCTGATTCTTTAGATGTGTCATCTCCGTGGACATTTTCTTGATCATCTCAGTCAGCTCCTCTAGCTTGTCTTTCTCAGTCGCGCCTCCAGGCGACGGGGCCAGATTTTGGAGAAAAGCGGGCGGGGCCGCCGGCTGATTTTGGTAGGCTGGAGGAAAGTCTGGTCCCGACAGGTACAATGGTGCCTGGGGCTGTTGAGAATACGCCTGTTGTTGCGGAGCAATTTGGGAATAGTTGTACTGCTGCTGGGGCTGCAAATAGGAAGACGCGGGAGGTGCATAATTCAACGGCTGTCCCAGATGTGGCACCATAGGCAATTGGGTACCTACCTGGTTCATAAGAGGGGTTTGATGAGCAAACGTCTGATTAAGCCCCTAAATCTGTATTGGGTGGGCTACTGGCCCCAAAGATGGCAGCGGGCCGGAGATATTCTGCCCCAAGTCCGCACTAGCGACAACAGCTTCTACATAGGCGGCCAGTAGGGTAGCGGGCGGTGGGCGCATCCTTTTCACCAAGGCCAATGTGAGGTTGTATAGTGCCGCATAGTAGACCGAGAGAGCAGCCGCATCATTATGGAGGTACGGATCCTTAAGCCTCATGTGAGCCCGATGGAAGCAGTCATTGAAGGAACCGATAGGTTCGTTGACCTCCCTTCTAACGGACATGAACTGTTGGTAAAGGTCTGAAGGGTTGATGGGGATCTTGTATTTCTGCAGAAAGACATTCTTCATCAGGTTCCATGAGGTGATGGATCCCCTCGGCAGATTAATGTACCAATAGAAGGCTTCTTCCCCTAATGAATGCGGAAAAAGGTGGCACGCAACATCCTCGTGGTCCACTTGCATTTCGGTGATAGTCGTCTCGAATATTTTGATATGCTCTTCAACTGTCCTTTGCATATCGCATAGATGAAACTTTGAACAAAAGCCCTCCGGATTCTTGGGCATATCATTGTAGATCGCAAAGTGTATTAGCGAAGGGTTATGTGCTAGCCAAGCCATGGGGGGAGGTGAAGGTAGCGTTTGCTGTTGAGAAACGGGGATTTGGGGCTGTATTTGCAATACAACAGCAATATGGGGCTGCCCTTGAGCTATGGCTGTCGCGATGGTGCCTTGGGCCGGAAGGGCCGGGAGAGGAGCAAACCCATGGCTGCCGGGGATAAGAGGTGCAAAGGGAGTTTGGGATGGTTGGGTGGAAGATGAAGGCCAGCCAAGTGAAGGTGAGGGTGTGATGGAGGCAGATGGAGTGGAGGAAGAGGAAAAGGCAACGTTACTTCCTTGAGTTCGCTTGGCCCTCGTGGGAGGCTGCAATTCTTCAAATTCTCCCTTGTTTAGTGTTGATCGTAGAACTCTTTGGAACCTTTCCGGGGAGAATGATCTGATTCGATCCAGCTTCGCTTAATCCCGTAACTTAATATTTCGAGCGTGGCCCTCTTTCTAGCACCAGTTCTGTTGATGGTGTTTTTATGCACTTCTCAACACAGGGAGTGTGTAGGAGCACTACCTCTCTTGAAAGACAATCTCCAACAATCGAGTTGCAGAACACTATCCCAAGGTCTCTCGGATGTCAGGTCATGATAGTGCTCAGATACCTCAGTAGTTTGATGTGATTTGCTGGAATCACAAGGCGGTCTTACAGAAATACAAAGTGTGAACACAAAGCATGAAGTTGGATCTTGGAATGGAGTTCTTAGGATAAAAGCTATTATGAATTGGTTGTAGGTTCAAACAGCAATCTTCAACTCCACTTAATTGTTGGATTTGGCTTTACAATGTGCAATGAACCTTAGCATAGGTCAGTTTCTAAAAAAAGGGGAAAATAGCGAAAGGGAAGAAAAGTTCCTAAGTCTGAAGCTTGCCATGAATAGTGACAATGGAGTTCCTGTAATGGATAATTCCTTGAAACAATATTCCACTTAACCAGAGATTTCACAGTATCATGGAAATTGTGCTATCTTCTAAGGGCTGCAGATATTTCATCCTTCATCCACCACATACATGCATGAATTAAAGACAAATGTTTAGGGCAGCTTTACAATCAAGTCCAGGCTAACTTTGCACAGCTATTTACCTTCAGCAAACAGCAAAAAGTATGGACTAAGGGATCATCAACAAGGCAGGAATTTTCACAATCACCTAACAGCATTCCTAAGATTTATCCAAATAAAGTAAACAACTAACTAAACAGCCATAAGATCTAAGCTAAACATGTAATATTGGAGAATAAATCATGTCACATGGGAGAAATAAAGAAAATACACCAAGTCAATGATATTTCTTATAAATTTCAGCAGCATGTCTTTACAACAACTCAACTCTCCTTTTGCAAATAAGGGGAGTGCTCTATTTATAGTTTTCCAAAAGTTAAATGAATGGCCAAGATTCATTACAAAATAGGGTTTCACCTACCCCCAAATAGATTTACAATTTAAAATACATTTTCGTTATTTCCCTATTTTGTCTTCTAGTGGGTGACACTATAGCTTTTTCGTCCTGTAGCTAATTGTTGTTTTCTTTTTGCTATAGCTACTCCTCAGGGAGGTCTTCTTCTTTGGCTGGGCTATCTTCTTGCTCCTCGGAAGCTGCGCGCTCAATGTACTTGAGGATGATGGCTTGGAGCTTGTCTATTTCAAGGATCTCGCATCTTAACGCCTGGTAACTCCATTCCTTAGCGTTCTCTTCCAGCTGCTTCCAATCCTCGTCATACTTCGAGCCTTGGTCTCTGAATAGCTCTGATCGGTCGAAGGCGCGGGCAACAAAACCTAGGAACTCCGTTGTAATTTCTCCGGCTGTCCCGCCCTTCATCTTTTCCTCAAAGTATGGTTTGACCTTCTCGGCATCCATTTGCACTGTGGGCATATCATAACCCGTCATCAGCTTGAGATACTCGGCGCATTCCGCCCAGATTTCCTTAATCCACTCAATATCCAGATCCACCTTATTGAGAATCTGCTCCAACCTTTCTTTCCGATTGACGAGGTCTCTGCGCCACACATCCACTAGCCAATGATCTTCTTTCTTCAGTTCTAGCTTCTCCTCCCACGTGTCATCAGGCATCTGAAGGATGGCTTCAATTCTCGGGAGGGTGGAGTCATATGTGGCAGGAAAATTGGTGCAGAGCCTCCTTGTACTCTCCAGGGATTGGATCAGGTCCAAGAACTTGTTGGCTGTCCGCACAGCCCGGCTGATTCCCATGTTTCCGACGTATGTGACCTGTCGGAACCAATCCTCAGTAGTTTTCTCCAAAAAAATTCTTCTCTCCATCTTGTCTATCTGTTCTTTGGAGAGCAACTGTGGCGTGGCTGCGGAGGTAGTGGGCAGGTCGTCCACTGAGGACCATTGCTGTATGTAGTCGGTTAGGGTAGCAACCTGCACTTTAAGCTCATCTTTGGAGACCTTGTCCTGCTTTATCAGGTGCACTACTATGGCCACCGACTCTTCAAGGTACCCAACCTTTTACTCTCTGGTTGCTATCTCTAGGTCAATGGTGGAGATATTGTAACTTACCCCTGCCTGGCCAATAGTAGGTGTTGCAATTTGTGCTAATCAGGAGCCAGAGGCATCCATCGTTATCCTGGATCAGACCTTGGGCTTCTTATCCTTCTTTGTTGTGCTCAAGGATCGAGCCAAGATGGCCTCCAATCTCGCCTTTGGGTCCTTCATGACAGGGGTCGTCTTCTTAAGTTGTTTCTCCAACCAATCGGGCATAACAGGCTTATCTTTGGGTGCGTCATGGCTGCCCTCACCCTTCTCAGTCAGAGGCAAGACTTCTGCCTCCTCCTTTTGGGGTTCTTCCTTCTCTTTCGTAGCATCCTCCTCCTCTTCGTCGGAGTCGCGAATAAACACGAGGTGTTTAACGGGCAGCTTAGTGGATAATTATCGGGTGGGATCTTCTTCTTTCGTTGCCTCCTCTTCTTTCTTCTCTTCAGCAGCCTTGGCCTCCGGGCCCATGTCAACATGGGTCTCAGCCTCAGATAAATCCTTTTGCGGCTGTTCTTCTAGTGGCTGCCCCTCTTCACCATGTGGTGACTTTTCGGCTTCCTCCCCAACATTCTTCAGCTGCTACGCCATCTCCTCCTCAAGGTCCTCATCAAATGTTTGGATAATCTCCTTGGCACCCGAGCCATCCTCCTCATCTCCGCTCTTGGAAGATCCTGTCTCTTCCCCCTCATAGACCACCTTGTCGATGGTTCGATGCTCGTACTCGGGGTGCTCATGATATTCATCGGCCTCCTCCTCCATAGACCTTGAGGCTTCCTGCTCTCGCTTCTCCAACTCTTTTGATATTTGCATTGTGGCTTCCATGGCTGGTGGCCCCGTTGGCGGTTGTGAAGGCTGCGCCGTCGCGAGGATTTGGGCGAGGGCCGCTTGGAGAGCTGGATTCATCAATATTTGGGAAAGCTCAGGGGAGAGGTTTTGCATATGTCTCGTAAGGGCCTCGGGCATAACGGCAGTGGGAAGAGGAGATGTTATTGTTGCAAGAGGGAGGGAGGTAATTGGAGACAAGGTAGCAAAGGAAGGAGTGGTCACACCAGAGGAGGAATCAATGATGACTACTGGCCCAGCCGGGGACGAAGGGGCAAGATGGACAGAAATGTCCACCGCCGGCAGAGATGCGGCGACCATAGCTTGGGAGGCGGACGGTGCAACAGCAGGGGCAGGGAGAGCCAAGGGAGGCTGCGATTCTGTCGTAGCCACCGTCTGCTTGAGCCTTTTGGGAGATGATCCTCTCGTTTCTTTCTTTGCTTGCTCCTTGGGGTCCGTAGACTGTGATGTCTCTGTTCCCTTTCTCTTCTGGGACCTGGTGACTGGAGGAGACTGGGAGGTCCCACCAGTCGACGTGGTGGCAGCAACGTCTTCTGTGGCACTTGGTTCGCTCTTGAGCCCTTCATAGGTGAGAACCACCCCTTGTTGCTTCAGATAGGCCACCTATCCATCGACCCACTCCCTGGTACGGGTTATGATTGGCTGGGTTATGGTGTCCAGGTCATCGACCTCTTGTTCGTCTCAATCAATCGACGGAATTGGCAGGTTGGCGACCGCAGGGTACCTTGGGTGCATGATTGTAGACTCATCTTCCTCAACCTGATCCGGCACTGCAAATGGCTGCACTCTTCTTAGGAATAGCACCGTCATGTGCATATAGTGTCTGGCGAGCACCTCCTTGTCATCTTTGCAATCGGCCCAAAAGTCTTCAATGTGGTATTGGTGGGCATATGCCGGTCCCAGTGCTTTTTTGACATGGCCATGTGGATCCATCCGCGGGTGGGTAATGTACCAGTCAAGATTATATTCCTTGAGTTCCTTCTCAGAATTGCTAGCACATTGAAAAGTTTGTAGTCGGTACACGCCCTGGCCGAGGGTCATGGGGTAGGAGATCCCCGCTATGTGTTTATTGTTGAATATGGCCTGGATGTGTTGGAGCTGTCGAGAAAGCTCCAGGAGGATGATCCTGTCATTTGGGTACCGCGGCAACCTGTTTGGCCGTTCTGTGAAACCCTGAGCCCGGATGTAGGTAAACTTGGGGAACTGGATGAACAGGAAGGCATATTCCTTCAGGAGCGCCCTGGCGCTGTGGGAGACCCTCCTTTCGAAGTCTCCGGCGATTAATCTGATGATATGGCCGGTGAAGGCGTCATTACCCGGAAGTACTCCTTAAAATTGCGGTATTGGAGTTGAGGGTATTTGTCGAATGGCTTAAGCCCTCGCTTGTGCCCCTGATCGGGCGCTACAAACAGCCCACTATATTGTCTTTGACTTGCTAGGGAATATACTAGGTAGGAGGTCATGTAGAACTTAGAGCTCTTCTTGACATTGACAAACTACTCATGGAAGCAGTTGCTAATGATGCCTCCCCATTCGAATGAGACCTTGGTGTTAACATCCTCATTCCCCCGCATGATCTGCTCAATGTAATAGGCCATCCATTCTTGGAAGTAGGCGGCTGCTGGGAGACCCATGACCTTGCTCAGCATAGTTACCAGGTCGTGGTAGTCTTCGTGGAAATCGCTACGGAAGTGTTCGTGGGGAACCTTCGCAGCGCTGCCCCGTTTCTCCTTAAGCCAATAGAGGTTGATAGACTTCTTGCATCCTGATGGACTAACATCCCACACTGCCTGGAATTGTTCTAACGTGGGGACCTCCATATGTGGGAACGTGGGAATGTGAAATGTTTTGGTAATCTCCTCTGGCGACATGTTCGCGAGGATGTTTCCCTCCTTATCCACAATTGTTCTAGTGTCTGTTTGATAGGCTTCTCGGCAAGCCATCACTAGTTCGGGTGCTATGAGCGCGGGAGGGAAACCGGCAGCCTTGGCGATTCCACTCTGCCGTATTAGTCTGGCATTCTTTGTCGTAGGGTTGACCTTGACCCTCTGAGTGAATTCGTCTATGTCCACCTGACCAATGTTGGTATCTGAAATTTCCTTCCAGTTTGTTGAGACCTTAGAGTCGAACGGCTCGCCCTACAACTGAAACTTCATCTGATCTTTATCTTCTTTTCCCCGAGGGGTCCTTCCTGACTTTTTGCCCTTGTCCTTTTCGGTGGAGGCCCCTGAAGTTCCTGCAGCTGATTCCATATATCCTGTAAGCAAGGGCAAAGTCAGTGCAGCAAAACATTAAAGCGTTCATGTTAGTCCATATTTTGAGCATAACATCTAAATAGTCAATCAAGTATATCATAAATTCTATTCCTAAATGTTATCGATCTTCGTTTCAGGGCATTTGGACAATCCGGGCCCGGAGGGCTGGACTTCCCTGGTAGGAATGTTGTCTAGAAGGGAAAACGTAGTCGAAAGCCCCCGGAGACCCATCTTGGCCAAATCTTAGTGTTTTAGGAGGCCCATGATGGAGAACAGCACAATTTAGGACGTGGGTCGAAGTCAGATTCTGGATTTGAGCTTGTTTGAATCGACCTAAGGGGGACCAGAGATTTCAAGCCGGGAAGCCATCAGGAGACAGCCGTTGGCAACAGCAGACAACAGGCGGAAATCCGGGGGAGGAAGTCTGAGGGTCAGGGTTCGGGAGGCCAAAGGACGGCCGGCATGAGGTCTGTCAACTAGGCCTGGCGACACTTGGCGTGGCGGGGCCCGTAGGCCGGGAATACGCAACTCGCCGGCCGCCGTGAGATTTTGGCTGATTTCGAGCGACGGCGGGGGCGAGTGGAAGCCCGGGACCCGAAGGGCGGGAAGCCGACAGGGGCTCGCCGTGAAGGACGGTGAAACCGTCATGAAGTTTCGACAACGGAACTCCGGACGGTCGGGCCCGGAAGGTCCCACGGCACCGAAGAATAACCGCAAAGCCAGTCGGCAAGTGGAGGCCCGGGTTCCGGCAATTGGGCGGATGGGAGAGAATTTCCATTTAAAAAACAGCGGCGGGCAAGAGGAGGACTTTCGAGGGCGGAAGTCCGACTACCAGGGCCTGGCGCTCGGGCAGACGGAGTGGAAATCCTGACGGCAGGAAGCAACGGCCTTCCGCGAACGGAAGTCCGAGAGCCAAACTCCGGGGACGTGGTAGCCATGGATGGGAAACAACCAGCGAGCGGCGATGAAAAGGTCAGATTCCGGGGACCGGGAGGCATCGGCAAGTTTGCCGGAAGACAGCGCAGCAGGAACGGAGAAAATGGCAGGGAAGCCCGCCGTCCGGGGCCCGAGGGCAACATGATAGACAATTTTAATCTCCCAAGGGTTCCAAAAAGACCAAGGCGAAAGCGGAGCCCGGAGGGCAGGGCGCCGGGCGACTCACGCCATTCGGAGAAGGCGGACCTACGAGGGAACTCCGAAGGCGGAACCCCGAGGGTCCGGGCTCGGGATGACCGAAGGGCGCAAGCCAAATTTCAAGTCATAACGGCGGAGTAGACGCCGGGGAGGCAAGGCGTTGCGCAGTCGAAAATGTGGCGAAAGCCCATCGGAAGTCCGAGGGGGGAAACCCGACCAACCGGGTCCGGCGAGGAGAATTTTCGCTCGCAAGTGTTTTGAGGTTTGAATTCTGGCGACGAAGGCGGGTTTCGGGCCCGAGAGGGACATTTTCCCTACGCGAAGAACAGTCGCGGTAGGGAGAGGTCCCGATTTGGCAAGGAGGTCATTCTGGGGGTTTTGCGAATTTTTCGCCACATGGGTTTGGTGCGCGAATTGGTGTTCTTTGATTTCATGCCACCCTAACTATTTGTTCAATTTCTTTAAATCCTTCAAAATTACGAAAAAGACGGGAGGGCAAACAGGGATGGCCTACCTCGAATACGCCGAGCGGGAAGATGAGGAATCCACCAGGAATCGACGGAGTGATGCGGACGTAGATGATCGTGACGCTGTTGATCGCAGTGGGCTCCAGATGCTTGGCTTGTCAATTCGCTCCAATTCAGATTGTGAAAATGACCTCGGCGGGTTGGGCATTTTATACCCCAACCGCCATTAATACTTGCAATAAATGATGGTACGGCCGCAGGAAAGTTGGTACATTTGAATTTAGGTCGGCGACGGCGACGGAGACTCCAGGACCTGGCGGCCGGGAGGACATGAGGTGACGGCCGCCACGAGGTTTTCGGCAATGATCGGGCGACGGCGGCGGCGAACAGCTCGGGTCCCGGAGTGCGGAAGGTCGGCAAGGATCTGCCGTCGAAGGATTTTCGTGTCGCTTAATGGCGACGGCGAGGAGATCCTCGGGGCCCGAAGGTCGGGAAGCTGGCAGGGTTCCGCCGTGGAGGACGGCGGAACCGTCACGGAGTTCCGGGAACGGAACTCCGAACAACCGGGTCCGGAAGGTCCCTCGGTAGGTAGCAGACCTGGGACGGAAGTCCGAAAGCGGACTTCCAGGGACCGGGGCCCGAAGGGGGAAGCGCCGCCCCGAAAGATTTTTTGACGAGTTTTAAATGGAGGGCGGCAGAGCGGGCCTCGAGGGGCGGGCGGACGCCTGGAGAACGCCGCGAAGGACAGAAAATGCAAAGGGGAAGCCCGATAAGGGAACCCCGGACGCCCGGGCCCGGAGGGGCCCAGGGTCGTTCCAGAGCCAAAAAGCCAGAGGGAACCCGCGAGGCCCCGGAGGGCAGCAAAAGACCAAAAGCAGAGGCATGGTCGATTTATGATGAAACCTTGGAGCAACATCGACCATGAGGAACATCAAAAAAGAGGGGCACGCAAAATGAGGTGGCCCCAAAAGACCCAGCGAGGCGAAATAAAAGAGGGTCCCCGTTCCGAACGGGGCATGTGTGTTAAGGGCACAACAGGTAGTATTATTTTTTTTAGCGAACATCTATCATTCTCTTGCGTTTGGGCCATCATTATTCCTCTTAATTTTAATTTCCCTCTCTTTGAACCTAGAATGCATAATATTGTGCGACTTCCATAATATTGCATATGTTCATATATCTAAAAACGTAGGAAAACATTCCACGGTAGATCCTCCATGTTTTCATGCCGTCCACTATGAGAATTCAATCTTTGATTCTAAAATTCATCATGGATATAATTTCCCTTCTTTAAAGGAGAGGTGAACATGTCTCCATATTCCTTAAAGATAATCTAATAAGTTAAATAAGACTTTAAGCAAGGGTAAAGATTAGTGTTTAAGAGAAAATTCTTTAAAAGAAGGTTAATCCTCCTCTTTATTCGTATTATCCTTTCCTTTTTCTTCAAGGGAAAAGTATTAATATGTAATATGTAAATGAAGTAATAAATAATTATTGGTATTTAAACAAATTAATAGTATGTAATTGTAAAGGGATTTAAAAAGTATTTATGGGTATAAGTTACTCTTTAATTCTATAGCTTTTAAATCTATACTAGAGTATATATAATTATAATTAAATTAATAATGATTAAATAATGATAATTATAATAAATTAATTAAAATGGAAATTTAATAATTAACTTGAAAATAATAATTATTTTAGTTTCCCTCATTTTTGAAAATTCGAGGTGAATATTTAATGCGGATTTCAACAATGTCGTCAAGATGGTTTTATGGGTAGGATTTACAAGTAAAATAATGTTTTGTCACTAATCCTTGCTTTTATTTAGTAACTCACTCATACTCCAATGTTGGACCCCGATCTCTCTCATGATCGCTTGAGGGTATGTATAATGGCCTTTGCACATACCCGACTATCTAAATACTCAATCCTCGCCTTTAAGTGATGTGTTGTTGATCTCATTTCAAGGGAAACATCATCAGATGTGTGTAAGACATCGTCATGTTGTGCTTCGTTAGTGTAACAATAGAAAGTTTACATGTAAAAAAAAAAAATTAATTAATTGTGTTTTGTCTTAGAGTAAATTTTGGGCATTACATAATTCAACCCTCATTGTAATTACTCTTGAGAAATATCTGGAGCTTTCATATCTTCTTGAAAGTCACTTTTGTATCTTTTTCTTGTTGAAGAATATTACATATTTTATTTGCAGATCTCTTGCATGGAAGGTGTATTTGTTTGTTGTTTGATCCTTTGGCTTGTGGTTTTGTGCTTGTTTCACAATTCTAACATGGTATCAGAGTGTGGATTCAGTGAACCCCTTCTCGATTTATGAGGTTTTTTTCTTCAACAAGGGTTGCAGACTTCAAATCTTAATCCCCTTTGCTTTCTTTGCAAATTTTGTAGGTGGGTTTTTTTTACTCATTTTTGTGTGAAAAGGACCTCACTGTTGGATCCAAAGCTATTGAGAAAGTCAAATGTCTTTTTTTTGCCTGATTTTGATTTTGTTTGTCAAATTTGTGAAGGTTTGAAGAAAGAACTTTTTTGCCAGATCGAGAGGGTGCCTGATTTTTTTGGGTGTTTTGAGCTCAAACGGACATCACCATTGCGTCCAAAGTGGCCAAAAACCTTAAGATTGACTACCAAATCATCAAAATCCAGGCAGTTGGCATCTGAGGCCAAAAAAAATTTTCCAAGGGAGTCGTACGACCTCCCCAGCACGTGATCCGAGAAAAATATTTTACAAGTCGGTATGATTTTTTAAATTTCTTCTTTTTTTTTGAGAATTTTTTAAAAAAATCATTGAAAAGCAAAAGAATTTAAATTTTTATGGGGGGACGGATTAGTCAAATCTAAAAAAATTTAAAGAGGGGCGCCTTTTTGTTTGTACCTGGGCGCATTCATTCCTTGGGTACCCGTAGGTACCTGCTTGTGCAAGCCTGCGGGCCCCTCCCTAGACGCCAGCGGCAGTTTCCATTTGCTGACTGGTGGTGTTTTTCCACCAGCGGCCTTTTTCAAGATTCTGACGGAATCTTTCTTTATTTCGTCGGTCAACTTCGAAATCTTTCTTTATTTCATTGGCCAACTTCAAAATCAGTGACAACTCATTTATTAGAGAAAATATTTCGTTTTGGCCAAAATATTTCGTCAATCGACATGTTTTGCAGGGGACCATTTTTTTTCCAAGCGAAGGGAATATTCTGTGGAATATTTTGTTGACGTCATGATGATGTCGGCGATATGAACGACTATACCTTGGCCCCTTTGACCCCCTTTGTGCCTTAAAAGGGGTTTTTTTTCGTTCGGCCATAACTTGGGCATATGATATCGTTTCTCAGCAAACGAGATATCGTCGAAAAACTAATTTTTCCAAATTTTTATTGGTGTGGGTCTCATCACTTTATTTATTTTTGGTGTATTCTATAGCCTATTGAATTCAAAGGAGCTATTTTCAGTCTCGAGCTCGTATCTTTTGACCAGTTTCTCCATTTTTCATGATTCCAGCGGCGTTGGAACTATCTTTTAAAGAGCTTTTCAGTTCCATCCATGCAATTTTTTCATATTTCACTGTAGGTATATTTTATTCAGTTTTTTGTGTTTTCACACTCTAGTGAATTACTTGGACATATTAGCTCCTGGGAACTTCTCGTTTGCATGGGATGCTTCATTTTTTGTTGTTCTTCATCTATTTCCAATCTTGTTTCTTTTTTTGATATTTTGAGCTTCCATTGTAAGCACTTATGATTTTGTAAATGCACTGAGATAAAGTGCCTCTGTATTGCACATATATTATGGGATCTTGCACATCACTTTGTGCCTTATTGTACTCGCACTATGTTATAAAGTTCCATGGGGGTTGATTTTTTCCTTTGTTTTTCCTTCATACCTTTCTCATGCATATGTGACTTTTGTTTTCACATCCTTTATATTTGCTTGTACTTTCATGACTGCACCTTTAGATGTTCTTGGTTCCTCTTCATGCACTCCTTTCAGGCATTCAATTTTAGTGTACCTATCACACCTCTTCCTTTTCAGCATTATGGGGTGGTTTCTATTGTTGGTGCTAATGCTTCCTTGGTTTCGTGTTGGAGTGAGCTATGTATACAGTATGTGTTCCTATGTACTAGGAAGATGCAGCGACTAGTTACCCATGCATTTTGGTGAGATGGAGCACTTACCATATGGAAACTCTTGCATTCCTATCTCTGGAGGTGACCTTCCATTTTCTCATGATCAGTTCTTTAGACTTTCGGTACCTTTGCCATCTATATCTTTGAGTTCCAGGTGTTTTCCTTTGTTTTCCATTTGATTTGAGTAGTGTCGTTGGGGGCACTCGTACAGATTCTTGTCTTCTTGATCCTAATCATCATATGTTTCAGAGGAGGTTCTTCTTTTAGCATTTTAGCAGTCATTCTTCGATAGTGTTTGTAGCTTTTTCATGCTTTTGTGGTGTTCTACATGTTCCTATTTTTTAAGATGTCTTGTTTGGAGGCTTCTTTAGTCCTTCACTTGGCTTTCATCTCTTTTTGGAGTAAAGTTTTTCCCATAAGGTTTACTCTATCTCTCCACATTATAGAGATCTTTTGTTTGTACATGGGTACCTTATTTGGCCTTATTTGTTGGGACCCATCATGCATTCTTTTTAGGGTTTTTAGCTACTCCCTAAGTTCATCTTAAGGGGGGTGTTTGAGTTATCATACATTAGCTAATAATTAATTCATTTTTAATTGATTATTAGTCTAATTTAATTTATTCTCACACACTTAAACTAAACTTAGGATTGTTTTATATTAATTGAGTTAATATTAGATCATTATGTCTCATCTCATATGATGTTGACACTTGTCATGATTTGATCTCTTTCTCATTTAGAGCTTTTCTCTTATAAGCATTCAACCCTCATTGTAATTACTCTCAGGAAATATCTAGAGCTTTCATATCTTCTTGAAAGTCTCTTTTGTAGCTTTTTCTTGTTGAAGAATATTGCATATTTTGTTTGCAAATCTCTTGCATGGAAGGTGTATTTGTTTGTTGTTTGATCCTGTGGCTCGTGGTTTTGTGTTTGTTTCACAATTCTAACAGATACTACATGGAATATGTATTTCAATGGATTGAGATGTAGAATTGGCTCTAGAGCAGGAATGATCCTAATTCCACCCTTTAGCAAGCCACTTCCTCTCTCCTTTCATCTATATTTCCCATGTACAAGAAACATAGTTGAGTATTAAGCCCTTATAGTTGGTTATGTGATGCTTTGTCACTAAACATAAAACACATTCAAATATATGGTGGCTCTCAATTAATAATAAATCAAATTATAGGCTCTTACTAGGCTAAATAGGATAAACTATCTCAATATCGTAATTTAGCCTTATCATTACTAAACAACTTTTCTTCATTCACTATTGACAATCTTGTGTGCACAATGCAAAAACAATAACAAAGTGTACGATAGTAACTCATAATCATCATATATCAAAAACAAAAAATATCAAATAAATCTCATTCTCCATAAAACTACACATGCATGTAAACACAAACATCATTTGTATATCTTGTGATGTAGTGGCAAAATTTGTTGATGGCATGGACAATGGCAATAAACTCTCTTTCAAAATAACAACATAAAAATAGATATGCTAGTTTTTTTTTTCCTCAATAATATCCAAAATAACAATATAAAAATTATTCGACTAATAATATAAATCTACAAATTTCACCATTATACTATGCTAATACTATATAAATTTGTCGTATTCAATTTTTGTAAAGATAGATATGCTATTTTTTTATTTTTTACTCAACAACATCCAAAATAACAACATAAAAACACAAATTATAAGATAGACTAATAATACAAAATATAAATTTCACTACCGAAACTATATAAATTTGTAGTATGTGAAATAATATATTTGAATTTGTCTACTTGAAAATGAAGTCCACGAAAACAAAGATGCGTATCTACCTAAAATAATTCAAAAATCGACAATATGAAAATGGGAAACTTTGTCACACGCTTCCATAATTTACTTAAAATGACCAGCAAAAATCACGTACTTTGATTGTATTTATTCAGCATAATGTACGTGCTTTCTGCTGACTAGATAGAAAGTACGTGATTTTTGTAGTCAAAGTACGTGATTTTTGCTGTAAATTGTACGTTCTGCCAACAAAGTCCGCCATTTTCCGTTTAAATTTCCTATATATCATCCCTTTTCGGACTGTTTTGTACATGTCGTGTGTTTGGCTGCTGTTTGTGAAGCTTGACAGTGGTGGAAGTTGGTGGCGAAGATGGCTGTCGTTTGTTTGGCCGTTGTTTGCTTGGGTGTTGTTTGGTTGTTGTTTGTGAAGCTTGGCTCTTTGTTGGGGTCTAGAACTACTGAGAAGGCCCCCTCTGTCAAGCAGTTTTTGGCTTCTAGAAGGCGTTTGCTGAGGATTCAGAAGAGCTTCATGTGGGTTGGCCTCACACCAGTGCCCGAAGGATCCGGTGTGGGCACAGATGGTGTGGCTGACAGAGGGCATGGTGTGGAGACAGATATTGTGGAAGCAAATTCATCCCTTAAAGGTGAAGTGCAAGAAGAAGATGGGTGCCTATCAGGAAGCTCTGAGTGTGGGTCTGTTTCTGATGTTAGTGCTTATGATCTCATAGAGCAGTCTGCTAGCTGCCAGGACGTGTACAATCAAGGTGAGGATACCAAACAACAATGCTTTACTTTGATAAATGCTCTTGGAACTGACTGCAGCAGTCAGACAGATTCTAATGGTCTACCCAATGTGCCATTCTCTGCAGTAAATTCATGCTCCAAAGATGAGACAATACAAGAACATGACCATGTTTCAGGAAGTGCTAGGGCTGAAACAGCATCCAAAGTCAATACTGATGGTCATACAAAACGGTTTGTTAGCTGGGAGGATGATCAAGGTGCTAATGGCAGATCAGGTAATGAAATTTCTGATCTTGATAGCAACAAATGTGGTGAGGTTGATTCCTCTTGCTCTGGAGATGGCAACATAAACTGTCATATTGGTACTTTTAGTGTGCAATTCAGCAGTAATACAGAGGTTGACAGTCCACAACAATTTTCAGTTATTGAATCCAGTGAGGGCCCCAGGCAAGTGATAAAAGAGGAGTGCATTGATATTACAGGAAACATATTGGATGGATTTGACGATGACTACAATCTCACAAGCCTGTTTGCGGAATGCAAGGATGATAGTAGCAGGGAAAGTGACTCAAATTTTCCCAGACAATTCAACATTCCTACAGATGTTGAAAGCCCATTAGACAAATCTCCATTTGAGTTCAGTATAAGTTCAGAAGCTGAAAAGGTTGATTTGAGGCATCAGATGACTGAGGAAAGAAGAGAAGCACATGACTGGATGCTGGATTATGCTCTCACAAACACAGTAAAAAAACTCTCTCCTTTCAGGCAAAGAAAGGTACAACTGCTTGTAGAGGCTTTTGAGACTGTCACGCCACTTTCGGAGTGTGAAACTAATGACTTGCCACATGCTACAAGAGCTTTTACTTGCTCAACACCTATTCAAGCATGTAACTAACATATTGAAGGGAGGCTTAGATGTTTTTCCCTCACAGAAACTGTTTTTGGCAAGCTGATAGTAGTGAGCATTTAGCCTGCACAGGGCTGATCTCTCCCTGAAGTTTATTATCATAGTTAATAAAATATTACTAACTATGTCATTATGTTTATGTGTTTAGATTTTGGGTTGCTATTTTCATATGGAGTAATAAGTTCTTGCCATTTTCATAGTGAGTTTGATTATTTACTTATAAATTTTATGTAGTTGTTTGTGTGCAATATGTCTTTAGTGTAAAGGGAGGTGATATATTGCCTCCCAGGCCACAATCCCATCGGCTATATTTAATCGGTACCACTCTCAGAATCACACAATAAAAATGTGTGATTTTGGACATGGGGATTAGTTCTCACATCGCCACCAAATCTAGAGCTACGATAGCAAGGAAGGATATTCAAAGCCACACGAGGGTGAAAATTTTTGTAGTTATTCACATGGCAAGTTCACCGCCAAAGTTGCCATTTCAGCAAAGTGGAGGTCTTGTTAGAGTTAACATCATGAAAAGGTTGACATGATAATTTTTCGTGTTGTCACATCGTCCGATAGTTGAGCACCCTAACTTCGCACTTCTCAGAATCTTAAGTGGAAATTTCAAAAAATTCTCAATTTTTTACATCAGCTTGCTGGGCAATGCCCCTGCTTATAACTAAGATTTCAGCGCCACATCAGCATGTTTTTTGTTGAGATGTTCAAAAAGGTCCAAAAAAAAAAGTGAGAACGATACTTGTGCACTAAATCATGTTTAATTGGCGCGTCAATGTGGCATCACATGATTTGTTGCTTTTTAGATCTAAGGAATACATATTATTCAATTATTGGTAGTTATCATCACCACTAACAACTTTAAAGTCACAACTATTGGTTCAATATTGTTAAAAATATTGGGCATTAAATCAACAAATGCTATAACAACTATTGGGAACATGCTCAACTATTAGGTCCTTTCCCCTAGCCAACTTGACAAAATTATAGGTGGTGTCCATACAAATAAGTCCATTCACCTCTTGTGATATTCATGGTTTGAAAAACATTTATAAGAAGATATCCAAGATAGTAATTCTTGTTCAACCAACATTAATGCTTATCTTCTCTGAAAATTTGATATCTTGGAAAGATCATGTTTTAGAGAGGGAAATAATCAGGAGAGGATATTCTTTTCATCTCTTCAGTACTGTGAAGACTCCAATTGTAAACCCAAATTGGCAAGAGCATCCACAACCATGTTCCCTTCGTGGTAGATGTGTAGAATCTCAAAGCTTTGAAGATTATTGATGAGGCCTTTGATGTCCCGTATAATATCCACTATGTTCCAGTTAGGGGTGACATGCCAAACTAAGGCATCAATAATTAGGTTAGGATATCCTTTTAATATTTAGGCATTGGATACCAAGCTCAAGAGCCAACTTAATCCCCCAAAAATCTGCAAGGGCTTCTACTTCAATTTCTTATCTAGTAATATGGTTTATTAGACTAATTTGAAAGCATCTTAGGGTGAACAAATCTATAAGATTTGCAACATCAACTAATTGAGTATGATCATCACTTCATTTGTACATCAATGTACATATAGTATGCCAATACACACATACATACATACATACATTTATTCATCTACCTTAAGACCTTAGGTTGTAAGTCTAATAATTCCTTAGATATTCGAGCCAAGGAAAAGCAATGGAACTATAAAATTATGGCAAGTAATTTTCAAATTGTGATAATAAGACTAAAATGCTTAGTTTTCTTCGGAAAATTAGTAAAATTATACATGAGGATAGCCTCATGGATCAATTAAGTTACAATCCTTTAAATACATAAGCTAGGCAAGAAATGTCAAACCATATACCTTTGTATTTGTAGAACATACATAGAAATTCTACAAATACCAATATTCAAAGATATTTGATACTAAAAAGAAAAAGAAAAAAATGTAATATAAGGAATGTAATTGGATGAAATAGTGTGACATTGCCTCTATACACCAACATATAACTTAAGGATTTGTTCAATCCAATGAAACACTAATTCCAATATATTGGTAAAGGTAACTTAAATATGGAGACCCATTAGCACTTATAGCTAAATAACACATGTAGGCTATGTGCACAAGGTACAAGCCCAATTAATATGCACATAACCTAAAGATTTGTTATAAGCATCAATATATCATTGTGTTTCGACAAAATGAATTTTAACACATCCCCTAAGATTCAATTAAAAGGGGCAAAGAGGATGGTATTTTAGCCAATCCTTTAGAAAAGAGAGAAATCAATACCCCCCCTAACAATAAGTTCCAACAACTTGAACAACTTTAATAATCTTTAAAAATCTATATCTATCTGTGTAAATCTCAAGGTAAGCAATGTTTGAACCTTTAAAAAATCATCATGATCCATAGCTATAATATTTCACACGGTAACCATGGGAATCCAACTCCTATAGGAGTAATAAATAATTTTCACAATGGAACTATCATGAGGAAATCCCCTTTCTCCAACCATCTCCTCCAAATGATTGAATATCACATGTTAGATTAGTATAATGAGTTAGTGCAACTTTATTAGAAATAGTGGGTGTCATACTCATCAATACATTCTTAACTAAATGTACCAAAACCTAATTATCATCATCTTACGAAGAGTCCTCAAATGGAAAAAAGCATTCGAAACAAGCAAAGCAATCCTCTTTTAAATACAACTAAAGCTAAAGAATGATGAACATATGTTGAAGTAGCTCGTGAATCTAAATAGTAATTTGGTCACTTCAATCTACTAACATAATGATAAAACTCAAAAAATTGTAGCATTTAGACTTGTGAGATTAAAACGTGATTGCAAGTCAAATAACATGGTCAACTAATGTGTATGAAGAAAAAGAAACACGGTGAAGCAAAACACCATATCCATGTCATCAATGAAGAATGCCCACAAATATCTCTTAATCCTAAAATTCATGTTCAAGGAAAAAAATTATGATCCATAATGATTATAAATATCCAAAAATCAATTCTTTTCAAATAAAAGATCTCCAAGAAAGGAAAGAAAATATTTCTCTTCATACATATAACTTGCAACACCCTCCCAAACTAAAATTTGAAAGCAAAGATGAAATCAACATACTAGCATGCAATGACCCACACACACAAGGATTCCTATCCATTAAATGCATTTTAAAGACAACATCATTGATGAGAGCCAAATTTCATAGAGATGGCATTATTATCTTGATTATTGGTTCCATCAACCAAAAACCACATCCATGGTTGGTTGAATGAAGAGGATTAACATAAACCCTAAATATGGAATAATCATGTGTTGGATCATATTATTTGATATATTAACACACAAATATATTCTTTCTAATGCCTCAATTAATACAATGTATCTAGTTACACTTCAATTCCCATATTTATTAACTTCTTGATCCAAAATGGGATGATATGTAAAATTTATCTCATACTTCCCTTATGTCTTGAAATTTAGCTTCTTCATTTGCAACTTCTAACAAGTAGCCTTTGTAAAAATTCTTTCCATGATTACAGTCCAGATATTGTCTCTCAAATCAAACCTCCACAATCTTTGCTCAATCCATGCATAATTTCATTCAAACTTCCTAGAGAAAAACTTGACTACATGTAGACAACCAATTAAATGTTAATTTGGGGAACTCACCAAAGTATGTTTCATATGAGGGATTGTTAAAAACTCTCTTTCTATCCATGCTTCAAGCTTCACTTTAACCTCAAAAAGAAAACTCTTAAACAAATTGTATAAATTCTTGTTCAAACCATTCTTCAATATCTTCTAACATAAAACAATACATACACTAACAACTCTATTAACAAAATTACAACTCCTACTTCATCAATTTCAAACAAAATTTACAACTTATAACAACACTAAACATGAGACATAACTAACTAATCTTTATAAAAATTAGCCCCATTTACCAGTAGTACTCATATTTTCCTTGATATTGGATGCACTTGACAAATACTACTAAAATTTCTTCAAACTCTATCAATATTTACAAAACAACCCTTATTGAACAAACAACTCAGACTCACTTAACCACCAAATTTAGCTAACACATACTTTTTATAATTGCCTTATACAACCTATGATCTCCATTTGTATATAAAAAGATTTGGTCAATATTTTCATAGTTATGACAATCTTTAACCAGAAACAAAACAACAAAAGCCATAGATTTTTAAAATCCAAAATGAGGAACTTGAATTCTCTTCCTTTGTGTCAAACTTTTGAAACAGACAACTAATACATTATCAAGTGTGCATTGAGATCCATGAAATTTTTTCCAAAATTTCAAAGCAGACAACCAATACATCCTAACTACTAGGGCTGTGAAAAGATCAGAGCCCCCACAAAACATAAATCTTTGGAAAACCAAAGAAAAACTCATTTTTCAAGGACACATTTTAACAAGCCAACTAAACAGTTTCCAATTACTTAAAACATCAATCCATGAGTTTTGAGAATGCTAATAAATGGGAAGTTCTCCTTTTAAATCCCTTACAAGTCTCTGCCTTCGTCTAGAGTCTGTCAACATTGAGAAAAATGATGTAGAAGATATTCAGTAAAAAAAAGGTGGTGGGATTACATTGAATCTTCTCATGATGGCATATTAGAATGGGACATCACTTCAAAAGTAGATTTAGAAGTCCCTTTTACAAGATGAATGAATGGTGAATATGAATTGATTGGAAAGAGTTGCGCCATAGTTTGGCCTATACAAGGGCATGTGCAATCACTATTTGGGCACCTATCAAAAAGAGTAATAATGGTCAGTGCCCGTAGTCCAGGGTGTTAATCTCTTTAACACCCCAATACTCTTTATCTTTAATGCTTTGGTTGGAATCAATAGTGTAGTTGAGATCAACATTCTAATTTGAGTGGAAATTGTGATAGTATTTTGGTAAAGTAATTTTTTTTATTCGCAATAGCATTTTTTGAAAAAAAAATGGGTTTTTTTGAATTTTTTTATTTTCATTCATGCTTCAAAGCAATATTGTTTATATATATAAAATTGCTTTTGATGTGTCTATTTATATCTACACATGCTTAAGGATAAAGGTAGAGAGATTCATTATTGTATTAGAAGATGGTTGAGTTTTAATAGTAGTGAAATATTTTACTATGCTCGGTTTTTTATTAGAAATGTTTTTTGTAGGTGAAAAATAATATGGATTGTCTTTGATTTCCATTATTCTATTTTTGTATCAGATTGCATATGCAGTACTTCTATTGTAAAGGTTTATCGAGCTTTTTTTTTTAACAATGGGCGCATTAGTTGTCATTCGCATTGATCGATTAACACATGCTTGGCATCTACACAAGTAATTGTGCTAGGATATAGCTACTTGGGAACTACTTGTAGCAAACTTTCCATAAGTATTTAGTTTTTAAAATCCTTGGCCCATTTTACAATCAATACTTGATCATCTGCATATCATGCTTTTTGGAGAAGATCATACTGGGATGACAAACCTACGATGAATATGAATCCAAAGTCACTAATCCAAAATGATGACGTGTGATTTATAACTCAAGAATTTGTCACCAAAAAATAACATAACTAGTTGGAAAGGAAAGGAGAAGTGATCAACTTTGAGAAACACCTATAGTTCATAGAGGCAAATAACATCTCCAAAGATGAAAATAGCCTATGCCACTTGAATATAAATGCTTTACAGGGTAATTGGCAACTTGCAAACCACACTAAAGAAGACCAGACATATTATTATTAGCCTCTCAATATGGTGCAAGTTAATATTGGCACAAAGTACACACCAAAGATGGCCACTATTGATGATCATTGGAAAGAAGAGGATCTAGTGCGCATTGTTGAGCTCTTGCATGAGTATGCTAATTTGTTCCTATATGGATATTAGAAGATAAGGGAGCTCTACCCATTTTTGGAAAAAATGAGTATAAATCAAAGCCTATACTCAAGACAACCAAAAAACACTCCTATAGATTAAATCTAAACTTTTTTCCACAAGTAAAATTGAAGGTAGACCAAATGCTCAAATTTGGTGTAATATTTGAGGTACACAAATTTGAATCTATTAGTCCTATGATTATCTTGATCGAGAAGGATGGGCACATTAGGATGTGTTGATTACAGTGATAACTTTAAGAAACCTGCCTCAAAAAAAGATATAAAATATTGGTGAATCTTTCATTTTTATAAGAAAAAACATTAAATTTCTATTGGTGAATCTTTTCCTTTTTTTTCAAAAAAATATTAATTTTATTGGCAATTATTTTACATCACTAAAATTTTGTAGAAAATTTTGGCGAATCTTGAAAAATAATAGGGAAGTTCATTAATTATGATGGCTAATCTATCCAATCTAAAACTAATTCTCATGGAAAAGTAGGGGCCCGAGGGTGGAAATTATTGATGGGTTGAAAAGGGGTAGACTATAATATTTACTTTCCACCATTGTTTTAAAATATAATATAATGGGGCCCTCATTGTATTCTACAAGGTAAAATGTACCCATGATATGTAATTCTCATGGGGCTCAAAATTTCTTTTAGATCATTGATCTAGTGACCCTTGTTGTACTCTATAAGGTAAAATTTACCCACAATCTATAATGCTCATTAGACCCAAAATTGTGGGCCCCATGAGCATTATAGATCATGGGTACATTTTAACTCGTGGAGTACAACAAGGGCCATTAGATTATATTATAAATCAATGGTGGAAACTAAAGATTAGAAATATGGTCCTAAAGCAACTAATAATTATCATATACTATTGGCGAATTAATATAGATTTCTACTATAATTTATAAAAATTTAGTAAATATGATCTAATAATGTATCGAATATTGTGGCGAATATTTGAGTTAAATTTTTTAATAAAATAAATTATTTGGAAATTTAAATAAGACAATAGTAATTTTTTGAAAAATCTGGCAATTCAAGTCACGTTGTAGCTCAAACTATTAGCCAATTTTGAATTCTCAAATTTCAACTATTAGCCAATTGGCAAATATTAACCACTAAAAAATCACTAGTTGATTATAAGTAACTCAATCAAATACATGCATCACATATCCATTTCTTAACCCTTTCATAGAGAAAATTCTAAAAGGTGTGGTTGGGAGAAAAGTCTGCATACTTACTAATGGGTTCTTGGTTATCACCAAGTGCATATTGCAGCAAAAAATAAGGCCCTAATTACCTTTGCTATAGAATGGGGTTGTTTTTCCTATAGTGTTATGTTATTTAGTTTTTAAAATGTGATTTTTGTATTCTTGTGAATTATGGTTAGTTCTTTCAAGGGCCTTATATATGAGTTTCTATAAATCTATTTAGATGTCTAGACTATATATGGACTAATGGCTAAATATGTTTGTTTAGGCTTGATTTTAAGTGATGCTATTAATTGAGAATTTTTCTCAACTTGAAGAAATCTACCTTCATGATACCCTTCAACAATTGTTTTGGAATTTCATTTGTAAGGAAGGGATGTTGGTTGAACCAACAATGTAATAGATATTTTGTGCCTATAGATCCTACACAAAGTGTGGGCCTTCCTTGGTCATATTGGCTATTGAAAAAAAATCATTTTAAGGGGCACACATGCATTTCAACACCTTTGGAGGAGCTACACAAGAAGGACAAAAAAAATTTATGAATAGAGAAGCATTAATAGGTGTTTGATCTATTCAAAGATAAATTATCCAAAACACCCATTTCACAATTTCCATATTGGAGCACATCATTTTATGTCCATGTCAATGCATCTAGTACTATAATTACCTCAATCCTTGCATAAATAGGAGAAGGAAAAATGCACCATCCCATTTATTTTGTAGCCACAAGTTGACAAGTGCAAAATACAACAATACAGTTATTGCATACAAAGCTTTGGTGAGTGTCTATGAATCTAGAATTTTGATAGCTTTTACACTGTTTATCCTTTATATTGATCATTGAGCACTTAAATACTTAGTGGATAAGTCGGTTCTATATGGATAGATTTTCAAATGATTAACTATTGTTTTAGAAATTTGATTTCAACATTTTTTTCACTCTAGGAAGCACCACATAAAGGTCATCCATCTTTCCTTAATTGCTATTAGTGAACAAGGAACTATCCATATTGAAGATTCCTTATCAAATTCATAATTGTTCCATGTTGAATTTATTAATAAAGGGCCCAAATATGTTGCAACATTATTCTTTTCTAGTAGTGCACTTGTTCCTACACTTTGATGCTTGATTTGCACACCTTGGCATAGAATAGACTTATTCTTCTATGCACCCTCTATCAATTTTTTGACAATCAGCTCTATAAAAAGGGGATGGATGAGGTATTGCGACATTGTGTGCATGAAGTAGAATGATACAATTTGTTACATAAATGCAAGAAAGGTTAGGTAGGTGGGAATTACCAAGCAAAATTCATTGTACAAAAGGTACTCAAGGTCAATCTATAGTATCCTAATTTGTGTAAGGACACATAACATGGTTTGTGCATTCTTGTGATATCTACTAATGGGAGGGGAAGTCTAATTGCCACAATGACATGCCTTTGGTTCCTATGTTGGTACATGAACCATTTGAGAAGGGGGCAATTGATTAAATTGTAGGTTTGATTAGTCATATTGCTCGTAAAAGTTGAACTTGATATATCATTACTACAACAAATTGTTTGACCTACTAGGTTGAAGCTATGCTCACCAAAGATTGCATTGTAAATAAAATTGCATGCTTCATTTTTTAGAATTTGATAGCTTGGCTTGGTTTCCATAACAATCTCACGAATGATCACATAACTTACTTTAGAGAATAAATGGTTCATTTTGTGAAGGAATTCATGGCTCAACATCACAAGAGTTATCCTTATCACTTGTAATGGAATAACACTATTGAAGCTACCAATAAAGTCCTAGAAAATATTGTTATGAATTTTTTAATGTTAGTTGTCATGATTGGGACATGATCACATCTCATTAGTTCTTTAGGTGTATAGAACCACTAAAAGAAATTGAAAAAGTATTTTACCTTTCAACTTTTCTCTACCATAAAGGTGTGTTGAACACACTGTAGTGTTGAGAGGGGGGTGAATGAGCACATATTAAAACTTAACCATTCCCATTTGCAGATTAAACATCGCATTTAATTAACTGAAAGAAGAGAAGAAATGAAAACATGCATCACAGAAGAACACTAGGATTTTTACATTGAAAATTCAATGAGGGAAAATCCACAATGAGAGTTAATTCACAATATATGAAGCTCACTGCTTACAAAATTACATGTTGTTTAAGGCTCACTGCCTAAGGACTTGCACACTAAGGCACACAACCTTAGGGAAAGATACAAGGACCTACTGAGACTCACTATCTCAAGGTAGGGTACATAAAAATTCTAATGAGAAATATAAACATGAACTACTATGAAAGAAGCATCCAACATATGCTAATGTTGTAGTACCTTTGTCACACAACTATTCTATCATACAGACTTCACACACTTCATCTTCAACATTTTGTACAATCTCAATTTTCTATGCACCAACCACATTTCAAATTAATTTTTTTCTTCTATAAATATACTCTGCAACAACTCAAAAGCTCAATTTGGTCGGCCCTAGGATGACCTTTAGATTAAACACATGATACTACATAGGTCAGTTCCAAACATATATATGTTATGAAGAGAAAATGAGTTATGGATTAAAAAATGACATAACAGGACCAAAAACCATCTCAACACATCCTTCAAAGTAAGATTAATCAATTAGTACCAACCGTAGATGAAAGTAACAAGCCTGGTGGCCCAAAGAATGACCATACCATCAAAACTGCCAACTTTTCACCATTGGGGAGAGACCAAAAAAAATTATGTGGACAAAGATATGATCAACAAAGACTATGCACAATGTCTCTTCAACCTTCTTCTGAAGCATCTAATCATTATGTGCTGGTTCAAAAAGAGAAACATATCGAACTAATGAAAGCAGAGCATCATAGACAAACTATAACACTTCAACGCATAGGATATTGCATTGTTGTGCACCAAAACATCCAAGACTTGCAAGGATGAACCCATATACCTCTCTAAATGTATCTGAGTCAAGTCCCAATAGTCACATCTATCTCATCGGAAGAATGTGAAGCATTCCATTAGGACTTTATTGAAACACTTTTTGTAAGACCTATCCCTTGTGGCCTTGTTGATCTTATTAGTCATCAATGCTTTATATTCTATATTTTATGTTATTTTTTGTTGCCCAGAAATATACATTACTAATTATTGTTCCTATACATCAATTTGATTATATGTTTTGATTGTTAACTAACTAACTAGTGGTTGTTATGATTTAATGTAATAGCCAGATGAGGTCTATTCCCTATCTACATAAGTATATAATGATAGAGAGACTTCGTTATTGGTAATATCACTATGTATATTAATGGATTTCATCATGTTAGGTGATTTATATTATGAGTGTAATTGAATATAAAGGTAATGATTGATATTAAATATTTGGTTGTAGTAGTATTTGTTATAGGCGAAATAGATTATTGATAAGTGGTAATATTTTGATATTGAATAACACACTCAATTATTGCTTGACTCTAAAAGATATTATGCAAGTAGGTAGAGTTAAATTATATGTAGATTTAATTCCTTAGTTGACTATCATTAGAGGAGTATTTTTCATATGCTATCTATTTCAAATACTATTAATCACAAGAAATACTAACACCTTTTTCTGGTTGAGTAAACAAGTTAAAATTGGCCACTATTAATGAAAGGGTCACATAGCTCTATTCCCCTTATATCATTCTCGGAAAATTCTAGTATTGTCACGGATATGTATTCAACCTTGTTTTGTAAGGGTCAAGTGCATGTGGGAGATGTTTCTTATTAGACCCTTGAGTCACCTCTTTAAATGTCATTATTTATTTTAGGTTTTATAATGTCTTTATGTAGTTTTAATTGGTTAAAAGGTACCCTAGGTGATAGGTCTATAGAGTAGGGATCTTTTTATTCTATAAAATCACTTAAATGAAGTTTAAAAGCCACTCTAATTTCCCACTTATTAAAAGTGGCGAAAATGGGAGTTGGTTGGGTGGTTGGGAAGTTTTGGGGAGTCAGTTGCCCTTTTCCCTTCTATATATTCCTTCTTTTTGAAAGGAGAAGGGGATCCCTCTTTTGGGCTTGGCTTCACTCTCTTGGCTTTGGATTCTCTCCTTTTTCTTTTGCTTTACTCTTGTCCTTTGGATGCTTTCATATTTTGGGAGGGGAACTCTTGGTGAAGAATGGAGGAAGGAAGAGAGGATTTGGGAGATCTCCAACTTTCGAAGCAATTTTTGTGGTAGAAACTAAACCCCTTGTTGATCATTGCTTTGATGTATGAAAGAATGCTTTGGATGTTTTCTTATGGTTGCAAAAGTTACATTAAAATGGTTGTGAAACCTTTATGTATTTTATTGTGAATAGTGTTTGAGTTTATGCTTGATATGAACACCCACCTTGACTAAATTGAACATGAGAACCCTTTATGTGTTTTAGGTAAAGAAATTATAAGGGGGTATGAATGGTGGTAATGTGAGTTTTATGTGGTGCATTTTGTTGTGAACCCTTTTGTGTAAAGTGATTTGTGGAAAATCTATGTGACCCTACAGCTCGGGGGTGGATTGAATATCAATCCTATGGTTGGAAGGAGAGCTTTGTGGCCAGATTTTTTTTCTGTGGACTTCTCTTTTTCAGGTTTTCCTATTGTAGTTGGAAACCAAGTCGGAAGATCATCTTCCAAGCAAAATTATTATGGGTTTTGTGGATCTAGGAAGAGGATCAAAACTTTGTGTGAATCTCTTGCAACATGTGTTATTGTATACATGGATAGGCATATCATGTAGTATATGTAAAAAGTTAATTTTCCAAACTATAATGTGGTAGGGTTGGAAGAAGAAAATAAAATCATGTGGAGTTAATTTTTTTACTTGGAAATTCAAGGGGCTCTTTTGGTGATACATGAATAATATTTTGCAAAAGGAAATATTTTCCTCATTCACATAGTTGGTCCTTAGATGCATATAAAGATGAAACAAACAAATTAATTATCCTAAATATAGTGGCTACTTTTTACTATTGATTGAGAGGAAATATAATTTATGTATTAGTGAATTAAAACTCTCTTCTTACAAGGAGGTTGGAAACTTGAAAGGGTTTAAAAGGATATTGTTCTAACCTTGTAATTAATTATGCAATTGCAAACAACCCATAAAAAAATCTATGATCATTATAAAAGAAATAAATAGATTATCTTATTTCAGATACTTGAATGAAACTTTAATTGAAGATTTGAAAACTTGAATTGTTTTTATTTTATGTACTCTTAAATTAATCATTATATATAGATATATAAAATACAAATATGTACAATATACATATATTTGTGTATCACTGTATTTTACATTAATTATAGTTGAAAAAAAACATGAAAGAATCTAATATTGCAATTAATTAGCCGATAGGCTATTATGGGTGGGAAATCCCACCGGAATCGTCAGTTGTCTGACGCCGAGAATCATCTAGGGAAAGCCTCGGATGCCGGAAATCGTCTGGGAAAGCCACCAGAATCGTGTGGGGAAAGCCACATTTTATATTGGTGAATTCTTCGTCCTTCCTCCCCTCCCCCGCTCCCACTCCCAACTCCCAACAACTCCAGTAAAAATCAATTCAATTGCATTAAATGAGAACTGTTGGGCGTTGGAGGCATTGAAGGGAGATGATAAATAAAACATCTACGCAGAACATAGGGGCCATGTTCCACTGAAAGCCCCAATTAATGACAGGAATGGCGTTGTCAATAAGGATGGCGTAGGGAATGGTGGGAAGATTGGTTCTGCTTTTACGAGGAATGGCGTGCCTTGTTTAGGATCCACAATTTCCATGCATGTCTGCCAGGGTAGTTGCAACTATAGGATCTGACGAAAGATTTCAATCTTTTATGCTGGAAAAAGGTTGCGAGGTTTGCTTTTCACACCTGCCAATTGCATTTGCTTGAAAGTGGTTGTGCTTCTTCAATAGATCGACTGCAAAACGTTGCAGTGCAGGAGACCCATCTCTTTGGGTCATTCTGCTAAACAGTTCATGTGTCTCATCTATGTCTCTGCGTCTTGCATGCAGATCTACCCAGAGAGAGGATGCTGGAAAAGGTTGAGGAATTTGGCTTCACACCTGCCGCTATCAATTGATTGAGTTTCTAAAGCATCTCCAATAAATTCGTTTTGCACATATCCTACATTCATTTCAACCCTGAGACCACATCTCTCTGAGGCTTTCTGTCAATGGTTCATGTGCCTTGTCTGTGTCTCCGCATTTTGCATACCTGTCTTCCAGAGGGTGTGAATACTCGGTCCCGAAGTGCTTATCCTGGCATAGGCACGTATGGCACTGGCAAGCTGTAAATTGCTTTTTCTTGAAAATTACTAAAGCCTTTACAACGAAACCATTTTGTGCATACCCTCCTATGATTGTATTTCATGAGACCGCATTTTGAGAGGAGCTTTCAAAGGAAATTCTAGGGCTCAACTTGGAGGAGGGCAAGTTTAGCCAGATTGAGAGGCACGACAAAGAGATTATGAGGGGCGGGTCTGCAGCTTTCTCTTTGAGAAGAAGCTTAATGATCAGGTATGATTGGTTTGATTGACCATTTACCATACTGGCATAAAGAAAATAAAATTTTATTTTTCTCTGTATTCTATAGCTACATCTGCTTGGAGGCTAAAGGCATGAATGCTAATTTATTTTTGGGTCCTTTGGCTTGTACAATAGATCTATGGCTTTTCCCATTAAATAGGCAATGCTACCACATTTTGCATACATGTCTACCAGGGTAGCTGCAACTACAAACTCTGAGAAATTCTTCCATTCACGTTAGATGTCCAAACCCTGTTCCAAAGCTCCCATTTTGGTGCAAGCTGGGTGGACGCTGAAAAAGGTTGTGAAATTTGACTTTACCCCGCTGTTTCCATCCGCTAGAAAGTTTCTAAAGCCTCTGCAATGAATCTTTTTGTGCATACCCTGCATCGTTGCAATCCATAAGACCACATTTCCTTGTGGAATCCTGTCAACAATTCGCACACCTTGTTTATGCTTTCGTATTTTGCATGCATGTCTACCAGAGCACTAGCGTGGATTTGAATATTACAGCATGCAGGGAGGGTGATTATAAAGGTTGTAGGAATTGGGTTTTACATCCACCTTATGCATTAATTTTCTATTTGCTATAAATTTTTTCCTACCATTATTGTAAATATAAATGAGAGTGACAAAGGAGGACAATGAAAAAGAGGAATTGTTTTGTGGGTAACCAAAGCCTTATAAACACCATGCAAATATAAGGAATGGAAGAAATTCATAAAAGAAAATGAAGCTAAATAAAATGATGACAAAACAACATTGGAGAAACTAATTTTCTTTTAATAGACAAAAAAATCAATGAGCAATGAGGGAGAACAAGTAAAGGTGGGTCTAATCCTAGAAGGAGCTGAAAATCTATAAGTAGAACACATTGACAAAGGAGGCTGATCTTTAGTGGGGGAGGACAAGTATAGGTGGGTCTAAGTGTGCAAAAAGTTGAAAAAATAGAAGTCAGACACATTGACAAGGGAGGCCGATCTATATACCAACAAGTCAGACACATTGAAAAAGGACTTAAACTCATTCTCAAAGGACTTGTTGTGACACCATTTAGCATAGCATATCGATTTAAATAAAGTTCCATTTGTTCATATTCAAATCTTCTTGCATCCCATCATCAATTGACTTTTGCTATAAATAGTTAGTCTTAAGAAAAGCAATTTACATTTTTCTTGCGATTTTTCCCCTGCCCTTCCATATACTACCAGAGTATATCCTGCTATCGGCGTAACCATTGCACCTAGTTGAGGTGCAAGCGCTAGTTTATATATATGACAAAAATAAAAATAAAATATATAAGTTCCTTGTCGACCCTACTGACCATGGTCGGCCTGTGTAGAGCACAGGCTACCATGGAAGGAGGGCGCCAACGTAGGAGGGTCTTGCCATATAATTTATCTTAAATAGCAATAAATTTTTATCACTAAAACCATTTTCAACTTCTCAGTCTGCAACCAACATACTATATATGAGTACGAACATGTATATAAATATATGAATATAAACGTGTGTGAAGATGTAAACATGTAATTATATTTTGTTGTCTGTAATTTCATTGAACCAGTTGGAGAAATACAAGAAAATCAAATCTGCTTTGTTTGTAAACCTACGAATGTAAAAGAAGACAACTCATCTAGTAAGTTCTATAATCTGAGTAAGAGGGAAAGACACATTGAATCATAATTTGGAAGTTATCTTGAAAATGAAAAGGAATTGCATCAAGAAAACTCTACAGTATTTAAAGATTATCAAGCAATTACGGGTTGGTTTCAATCAAAAGAATTATTATCTTATGAATACAAATGAAACAAATACAATTTGGAAGGTGTTGGAAACATGTGGTTTATTGTTTAGAATGAGAAATAATCATGTGCAATGAAATCTATTTTAGATTTTAGATAGTTGAACAATAAAATTTAGAATGAAAGCAAAATTGAAAATTTAAAAGTATATTGAAATCTATGAATTTAAATTTGGAAAAATTGTATCTCCTTGCCTGCAATCTCATGAGAAAACTAGTGGTGGATTTGAATGTAGAAATGAGAATTGGGATATAAAAATTGAAGAGCAGTCTATAAAAGATAATGGAATGACAAATTGTAAATTAGAAAAAAAAAATGGTAGTTGTAAGTAGTTTTGTTTAAGTGCTTAATTTTTCTTTTTAAATATTTTATTAGGAAATTAAATTCTAATTTAGATTTATTGTGGAAGTAGAGGAATAAGAAAGGAAATGTTTATATGCATAGCAATGTTGTGAGGAAATTTATATTCTTTGCAAGTTAGTTTTTAGTTAGATGCTTATTTTGAGTAGATTAAATCAGGAAACTTTGAAAAATGCAAAAGAATTGGATTGTAATTATTTGGGTTATAGAAGGATTTAAAGAAGAATATTAGTTTTAGTTGGTTATTGATTTTTGTAAAATTTGTTTCTAATTTTATTTTAAGCAACTTGTTAAAAAGAGGCTATAGCATATTAAGCCCATGTTTAAGTGGAAAAGACAAGAAGAGAAAAACAAAAATCAAAGTTATCAGCAAGAAAATTTTATGCAATTCATAAACTTTGAATTAAATATAAAACTCATAGCCACCCAACATGTTGTATTAAGTTATAATATTTGTATTGATTTAATTTCCTTTTTTTTATTTGTGTAGTATTGGTTGTCATTAAATAAACTCAATAGTTAGCATAAAGGGTGAGCTATTTTAGTATTAAGTGTTCAAGTTTCTAGATTTAAACTATGTGAGTTTTTTAAATCAATGTTTAAAATCGCATTCCATAATCCATCATTAGGATGATTTTCATGCAACAAGAGAGAAGAAAAATAGAGTGGGATAGCAGACTTGGAAGGATAAATAGGTGAGGAGAAGAGAGGGCTAGAAGACAATAGGCTAAGATTTGATCAATGAAGAAAAAAGATAATAAAATGAGTTAAAGCAACTTACCCCTTAATCATAAAATAAAATAAGAACCAAGAAACTAAAGAGAGGAGATAAAGATAAACAAAAAGAGAACAATGTAATCAAAGAACCAAGGCTAAAGAATAATTAAAAACATCAAAGAAATAATCAACTTTATATATATATATATATATATATATATATATATATATATATCAAAGAAATAATAAACTATATATGAATATATATATATATATATATATATATATAAATTAAAAATACAAATTCAAATGTAACAAATTAATATAATTGAAAAATATTATATTCCTTCTAAATTATTATATGTAATTTAAAAATAATATATACTACTTCTTTTTAAAAAATTATATAATAATAGAGTAAATGATCATGAAGTGAATCAAACAAAATTAGATCTTCTACCAATACTATCATTTCTTCTAAATCTACAATCAATAATCTTATGCCCAGATTTATTGCAAGAAAAACAATGGCCTTGAAATTATTCAGATTTTATAGCATTGTACCTTTGAGATCTAAATGAAGTCTGACTCATCTTGCTTTTGTATTCAATATCCTTGTGACCAATCTTGTTACAAGCATAGCAATTACCATTGAACCTAGTGCGAGCAACTTTTTTAGGAGAAAGCTTTCTAAAGTTCTTATTCTTGTTCCAAGAAAGAGAGAATCCACTTTCATTTTTGTTATCTTGAACTATTTTTGCATCTTCAGAGGATGTTTCCTTTGGTTTTTCAGTGCAGGATTTCTCCTCCCTTGTTTCAAACTTTCCTTCTGGTTTGAAGTTATTATACAGGCTTGCAAATGCACTATTCATACTACTTTTCCGTTTTTCAAAACCAAGACCAAATTTCTTTTCTGATGGATTTTGAGAGTTAATCAATTCATTAATAATTTTAGAACCTCCTCTTAGCTTTAGACCTTTGTCAAATTTCTCTTTTGATTTTTCATGTTCTTTTCTTAGAGAGACAACCTCTTCCTCAAGCCTTGAATATTCAATACTTCTATCATTGAGCTGAGCTTGGTACTCAAACAATAATCAATCATTTTTCCTTTTTAAATCTTTACTTTCAAGTCAAATATCACAATTTATGCCTCGAGTTTAGTTTTACATCCTTAACTCTTTCCATTTTATTTTTTAGTTTGTTAATATCTTCTTTTGACTCTTTATCTTGTGCCTTCAATTTGATAATTGCCTCCTTTGATTTTTCAAACATGATCTCATGTTTCATATTTAGTTCTCTTGCTTCATCCAAATCTTCAAGATTAGACTAGAGTTCTCCTAAATCTACTTTACAATCTTCTAGATTGATGTCCCAAACTTCAGGTTCGATTGACTTTAGGTATAGTTCTAGAATAAACATATCATTGATCTTTCCTATAGACACTATGTGTTCAAGTACAGGATCTACCCCAGATGTTAGGCTCCTCAAAGGAACTTGAATCTAATACCAATTATTGAACACATTGTAGTGCTAAGAGAGGGGGTGAATCAACACATATTAAAAATTAATCATTCCCATTTGTAGATTAAACATCACATCACATTAATTGAAGGAAGAGAATAAATGAAAAAATGTATCACACAAGAACACTAGGTTTTTTACATGGAAAACCCAATGAGGGAAAAACCATGGTGAGAGTTAGCTCACAATATGTGAATTAAGCTCATTGCTTACAAAATTACAATGTTGTTTAAGGCTCACTGCCTAAGGACTTGGAGACTAACCCACACAAACTTCGGGAAAGATACAAGGACCTGTTGAGACTCACTATCTCAAGCCAAGTTACATGAAAATTATAATGAGAAATATGAGCATGAACTGCTATGAAAGAAGCATCCAACATATGTTGATGTTGTGATCCCATTGTCGCATAACTATTCTATCATATAGACTTCACACACTTCATCTTCAACATTCTACACAATCTCAATTCACCATTCAACAACCACATTTTAAATGATTTTTTCCTTCTATAAATATACTCCAAAACAACTCAAAACCTCAATTAGGTCGGCTCCAAGATGAACTTTAGATGAAATGAATGATTGTTGAAAAATGAGGTGTTTTCTTAGCTCAATACTCTGTAAAACTTTAATATTGTTGATCTAAATAAGCTTTTTCTTTGTTACATATATTCTTTGTGGGTGATTATCTTGATTAATCCATTTTATTGTTGTAGAATGTAGACAGAAGTTGATAGAAGAACTAGATAGGATATTAGAAATATTACACAAGATGTAACGTGGAGAAACCCTTTCGAGAAAAAACTCGACCAAGAATTATTCTATTATTAAATATCTAAAATACAATAGCTCCAATTCTTGCTTGAGAATGCTTCTTTTGTCTTCACCAATCTTCTTCACAACCTACAATAAAATTGATAACCAACTCTCTTCAACTTGCTTGAGATAAATAGGTTTTAATCAGCTTTGTAAACTCAACATGAGTTACAATTACAATGCTCAATTCCTATCCCTAAAAGGTACACCTATCTCTTGCAAGTGGAGTTATGCTATGAAGAACAATGCTAAAACATGTGCTTCATCCATTTGGGTGTCCCAAACTGAAGTCACAACTCAACCTTCATTTTGTTTATAATTCCAAAGCTCTTCCTCAAAGTTAGTGCCCATAAGTAATCCTACTTAACTAAGCCTTCAGAAATATCTCAACATGTAAAAGAGGTAAATCCAAGAAAGTATCTTGGGCGCCCAAGTTGGCTCCAAGTGATTTCTTGTTAGCTAAAACATTTACTCAACACCATTCATGCAAGAATGGTCATCCCCTGTTAACTGGAGGTAGTCTCTGTTATCTGTCATACAACTCAAGTTATTATCCATGCATTCCAAGTTAACTGAAGTCAACTAGCATTCAACTAAAACTAACTAAAGACAACTGAACCATAACTGAACTAAACCAAACTAAACTAAATTGATTTTGAACTAAACTAAACTGAATTGAACTTCATGCATGCAAACATCAAACCCTAATTCCTAGGATCTTTACATGCATTTAGAAGGTTATCTCTTACTCTGAATAGTTAACTAAACTTAAGGTGAGTGTCACCTTACCATGTGGGTGCCCCATGTGCCCCTATTATTTAGGAACTCACAATGAACACCCTCACATGCTCCTAACATTTAGAATTAATTACAAATTTCAATAATCATGATTATTTTATCAACTATTAATCTCATCCTAATCTTAGTGTTGTTGAACACATTCCAAGAACTTAAGAGATACATGAAATAATTAATGTTTAGGATTTGAAATTAAATGGCATCCTATTTCCAACATTCTTCCACTTGACATTATACATTGCAATTATTCTAAACAAGGAATAATAAATTTAAATCAAGTATAGGACTCAAGGCCAATGGCCTTCTTGCACCATGAGAACTTATTTGTAGGAATTGGCTTCGTAAGATTATTTGGAGCATTAATCAAAGTGTCAACTTTTTCAATTAATACTTTCCCACTCTCAACCATTTCTCACACAAAGTGATACTGAACATCTACATGTTTAGTATGAGCATGATACATAGTATTTTTGGCTAAACAAATAGCACTCTAACTATCACATTCAATCCTAACTTGCTTGCAATTAAAACCAATACCTGACCCAAGTCTCTATAACCAAACTGCCTCTTTAGAGGCATGTGTGGTAGCCATGTACTCTACTTTTGTGGTGGACAAAGCAACCATGGGCTACCTCTTACTCATCCAACTAACTACAACTCAAAAAAAAGTGTACACATAACCACTTGTCGACCTCCAATTGTCCAGATCTCCTGCCCAATTTGAATTAACAAGCCCCTGTATGTCCAATGATCTATTCATAATATCAATATTATTAAAACCATGATAAACTAAACAGTAATCTAAAGTCCCTCGTAAATATCTAAACACCCTCTTAACATATGTCCAATGTTCTTTACTAGGGTTAGACATAAACCTACTAAGAACTCCCATTGATTGTGCTATATTTGGTCTCATACAGACCATTGCATACATTAAACGACCAATTGCACTAGCATATAGAATTTCAAACATTTCTTCTAAATCAAAATCAGATTTAGGACTCATATCTAAACTTAACTTTGTGCCAACTAGTAAAGGAATATTAACTGGTTTACTATCCTGCATGTTGAACCTTTTCAAAATAGTGTCAACATAATTGCTTTGGCTTAAGCAAATCTTTTTGTTACCTCTACCTCTACTAATCTCCATACTGAGGATATATTTTGTAGCCCCTAGATCTTTCATCTCAAATTTCCTCAAGAGTTGTGCTCTCAATTCTCTGATCATTACCTTGTTGTTACCAATAAATAGCATGCCATCAACATACAAGATAATAATTAAAAGTCGATCATCAATAACTTTAATGTAAAAACAATGATATTCCTCACTCCTAACATAACCAATTTTCAATGCGAAAGTATCAAACTTCTAGTACCACATTTTGGGTGACTGTTTCAATCCATATAAATATCTCTTTAACCTGCAAACCAATTATTCTTTTCCTATTACAACAAAACCTTCAGGTTGCTTCATATAAATCTCCTCATCAAGATTCCCATGCAAAAAAATATTTTTCACATCCATTTGCTCAATTTCAAAATCATAAGTAGCAGTAATAGATAAAAAGAATCTAATAGAAGTTAATTTAGCAACAGGAGAAAAGATTTCATTAAATTCAACTCCCTCTCTCTGGGAGTAGCCCTTGGCTACTAATCTAGCCTTGTACCTTTCAAGATCACCATCTACACCAATCTTCTTTTTAAAGATCCATTTACAACCAATGGCCTTTCTATCTTTGGGAAAACTCTCAATAGCCCATGTGTCACAAGTATCCAAGGATTTCATTTCCTCATGCATAGCTTGTGACCAAAGCTTATTCTCATATGAGGACAAAGCTTCCCTGTAAGAACTGGGTTCATCATTAGGACTCATTAAAGAAAAAATACAACGTAAATTAGGTGGGCTATACCTATCAATAGGATTTCATTGTCTTGTGGATCTCCTCAAAGGGGTTTATACTTGTTCCTCAATATGCTCATCTTGAGCATCTATTTTAGAAGAACTCTCTGAACTCTCCTCTTCTAATCCATCCAATTGTTCTTCAACATGTGCATCTTGTTGCTTCTCAATATTTGTCTCAAAATGCATTGTTTGAGAAGTATCCTTCTCCTTTGGTTGTTCTTCTCTTGAATAAGCTCTAAATTCCATGAAAATAGCATCTCTAGATAAAGAAAATTTTCTTGTTAGTGGATTCCAAAGCTTGTACCCTTTTACATGTTCACCATAACCTATGAATATGCATTTTTGTGCTTTAGGATCCAATTTAGATCACTTTTCTTGAGGCACATGAGCAAAATCCAACCAAAGATCCTTAAATGTGCAACACTAGGTTTCTTACCTAACCACATCTCATAAGGAGTTTTATCTTCAATAGATGAACTAGGGGATCTATTGATTAAATAACTAGAAGGACATATTGCTTCAGCCCATAGGGACCGTTCAAGCTTAGAACCACTTAGCATACTCCTAGCTCTTTCCATTAAGGTTTGGTTCATCCTTTCTACTACTCCATTTTGTTTAGGTGTATATGGAGTAGTTTTTTGTCTCACTATTCCTGCATGCTTACAATAATCATCAAATTCCCTAGAACAATACTCACCACCATTATCTGATCTCAATACTTTTATCATATGATCTGATTGTTTCTCAACCAAATTATTAAATTCCTTAAACTTATTAAACACATCAGATTTTCTATGCATAAAATATATCCAAGTGTATCTTGAGACATCATCAATAAATGTGACATAGTATCTTGATTTTCCAATAGAGTCAATATCCATAGGACCCATTACATCTGAGTGAATAATCTCTAATAATCTTTTAGCTCTATTTGTACCACTAGGAAATTTAGATCTAGATTGCTTTCCAAACACACTATGCTCACAAAAGTCATTTTTTCCAATATTATAATTAGGAATATAGTCAACCAATTTTTTATTAAGAATGGTCCTAAGACCTTTTGCACCTATATGGCCCAATCTATGGTGCCATAGCATACATGTATTTTTCAGTTTCAATTACATTTGATAAAATATTTGCATTGGAGGTATTCAGCTTAAACAAAGTCCCAATTTGAGATCCTTTAGCAACCACCATATTCCCTTTCACCAATCTATAACCACCTTTTTCAAATGTCACATGCATTCCAAAATCATTGAACTTAGAGATAGAAAGTAGATTTCTTGCAAGTCCTGGAATATGTAAAACATCATTAAGGATCTTAATACTACCATCATTGAAACACAATTTTACCTCTCCTTTACAAACAACCTTTGTTGTGTTTTTGTCTCCAAAGAAGACATCTCCTCCATCATATGTTGTATACTTAGAGAACCACTCCTTTCTAGGATTTATATGATAGGAGCAACCTGAATCAATAAGCCAAGAGTTATCAACAATAGTATTAGAAGAAATGACTAATGCATCATTACTGTCATCGGATTTGTCTATAGAAGCATCAGTACTCTTTTTCTTTCTCTTAGAATCCTTTTTAATATGTCCAAGTTTTCCACAATTCTAGCACTTTACCTTACTCTTACCAAGGGTTTTTTACTTTCCTTTAGATTTACCCTTTCCTTTCTTGTATGCCTTAGATTCCTTCTCTTTAGGCATACATCTTACAAATAAGGCATCTTGGGAGCCAGTTTTAGACTTCCTCCTTATCTCCTCTAATAGGAGAGTAGGAATGATGTTGTCCATCTTTGGATCTGCACCATTACCACTAATTGCAACAATTAGATTTTCCCAAGAATCTGGTAAAGAGAAAAGCAATAAAATGCATTTATCCTCATCCTCAAGCTTTACATCTATAGATGCTAACTGACTGAGAATTAAATTGAAAGCATTTAAATATTGTGCTATTGAATCACCATCTTTCATTTTCAATGAATATAACTACCTTTTCAGATACAACTTATTTGTTAGACTCTTTGTTTGATAAATATCTCCTATTCTTTTCCATAATTTATATGCATTGGTTTCCACTGAAACATTTAAAAGAACAACATCAACAAGACATAATCTAATTGTTCCTCTTTCCTTTTTATCTAACTTAGCCCAATCTTCATCTGAAATAGTTGTAGGTGTCTTTGTCTCATTATTAACCGCTAACCAATGATCTCTTTCTTTAAGAAGATCTTCCATTTTTAATTTCCACATTTCATCGTTAGAACCATTGAACCTTTCAATATCTAACCTCAAGAATTCATTGTAACAAAAAACTTAATTCCAAAATCAACAAATTACTAAAATAATAAAAGCTCCCACTAAGCCAATAAATCCTTCAAACTTTAAGAGAAAGGCGTCCCAATACTCTACCCAACCTCAACTCTGATACCAAATGTTGAAAAATGAGGTGCTTTCTTAGCTTAATACTCTATAAAACTTTAATATTGCTGATCTAAATAAGCTTTTTCTTTGTTACATATATTATTTGTGGGTGATTATCTTGATTAATCCATTTTATTGTTGTAGAATGTAGATAGAAGTTGATAGAAGAACTAGACAAGATATTAGAAAGATTACATAAGATGTAATGTGGAGAAACCCTTTCAGGAAAAAACTCCACCAAGAATTATTCTATTATTCAATCTTTGAAATACAATAGCTCCAATTCTTGCTTGAGAATGCTTCTTTTGTCTTCACCAATCTTCTTCACAACCTACAATAAAACTGATAACCAACACAACACTAAGATTAGGGTGAGATTAATATTTGATGAAATAATCATGAGGGCATCCTTTGGGGCACATGGGGCACCCACATGCTAAGGTGACACTCACCTTAAGTTTAGTTAACTATTCGGAGTAAGAGATAACACTTCTAAATGCATGTAAAGATCCTAGGAGTTAGGGTTTGATGTTTGCATGCATGAAGTTTAGTTCAGTTCAATTTAGAATCAATTTAGTTTAGTTTAGTTCAATTCAGTTCAGTTTAGTTTAGTTCAGTTCAAAATCAGTTTAGTTTAGTTCAGTTATGGTTTAGTTGTCTTCAGTTAGTTTTAGTTGAATGCTAGTTGACTTTAGTTAACTTGGAATGCATGGCTAATAGCTTGAGTTGTATGACAGATAATAGGGACTACCTCTAGTTAACAGGGGATGACCATTCTTGCATGAATGGTGTTGAGTAAATGTTTTAGTTAACAAGAAATCACTTGGATCCAACTTGGGCACCCAAGATGCTTTCTTGGATTTACCTCTTTTTCATGTTGAGATATTTCTAAAGGCTCGGTTAAGTAGGATTACTTATGGGTGCCAACTTTGAGGAAGAGCTTTGGAATTATCAACAATGATACTACATAGGTTGACTCAAAACATATACATTATGAAGAGAAAATGAGTTACAGATCAAAATAGGATATAATAGGACCAAAAATCATCTCAAAAAATCCTTCAAAGCAAGAATAACTAATCAAGACCAACCACAAATAAAAGAAACAAGCTTGTTGGCCCAAACAGTGACCATACCATCAAAACCGCCAACTATTCAACTTTTCACCACTAGGGAGAGACCAAAAACTTTATGTGGATGAAGATGTGATTAATGAAGACTATGCAAGATGTCTCTTCAACCTTCTTCTAAATTGTCTGATCATTATGTGCTAGCGCAAGAAATGAAACATATTGAATTGATGGAAATAAAGCATCTTGAATAGACTATAACACTTCAACACATATGATATTGCATCGCTAAACACCAAAACATCTGATACATGCAAGGATAAACCCATATACCTCTTTGAATGTATCATCAATTCCACACAGTTATATATATCTCACCAGAGGAATGCAGAGCATTCTATCAGGCCTCTATCAACACTTTTCTCTACCAGAGCACATACCAGAACTCTATCACTTATAACTTTCACTATGCAAGGTGTAATAACTTAAATTCTTAAATAAAACACCTTCATATCTCAACCATATTATCTTCTAAACATCAAGACAAAAACTTTCTTTGTGAAGGGATGCAAATCAAAATACCATGACTCTACCTTAGAGTATACATTGTGAATGCCTTAACAAAACTTATGCAACATATCTCCATGTGAAGTACACCAAAAATGAATAATATCAATGTAAGAATATTATAAACACATTATAACATGTGTGCCTTCTTGTACATCACACTTGGACATCAAACGGATCACCATTGCATTGTTGACTATATCAATAGATGTCTTTGCGCTTCCACTATCTCTGGAGTATACATACTTCAGCATACACATTTGGAATCAAAGAATACACATCTTGAGTTGAAATCAATGAAAACACATTGTAAGGTGGAAAAATTGTTTGCTTCTTTCTAGGGTTTAGGACCTAGAAGGACAATCTTCACTAACTTTCACTCAAGAACAAACCCTTGAGCTCTCAATGCCAAGGGGAAAGAGATCTTGCAAGAGGGTTGTTCTATGGGTTGAATGCAAACTAATAAGGGGTTCACCACCAAGTAAGAACTTGGAAAAATACTTGAAATGCGAGATGCGGCACTGTGGACAAGGATTTTAGCACCCTAATGCTCTCTAACACTTCTCGGGTTTTTCACCTAAAAAGAGAGAGATGGGCCAAAATGCTAATATATGCACTCAATATTAATGTAAATTAGTTATAATATGTCTAATTATGATGTATTAATGCACTAATCTGAAAATAAAATGATTTAATGAGTCAAACCTAAAAAATGTGAAGTGCTGGAAAACACACTGTGATATGCAAACATGTGATAAATGACCTAAAAATGTAAATAAAACTAGATAGAAAGCTATGAAACAGAATGTATGCACTTGGAAACTAATGAAGGATAGAATGAAGACTATAAATGTCTCTAAAATTTTGGAAAATCTAATTTTTAAGCCTGGTGGGATACTTATGCAAAGCTGGGCGACTTAGTCTCAAATCTGGGAAAGTGCTATGAAAACCATTTTGGCCAAATGGGTATCCAAATCTATAAAAACTTCTGAAAAAAAAAGTTCGGTGGGACTAAGTCACCACTAGTGGAAACTTAGTCCACTTCTGAATTTTTGAAAATTCAAAAGTGGAAACAAAATCCCTCGATCTGTACTTCGGATCCTAACAGGTGTCCACTTCTGAAACTCTGAATTTTGGGTCTGAAAGTGACTTTTTGTTGATATTTTGGCTTTTTCAACATGGAGATGTCTTCAATAAGTTTTAAACCTTATCTTCAATGATCTTCAAACTCTCAAAGTGTCTAAATCCGCAAATACATAATGAAAGAGAAAGAAATGGCGAATGTTAGGGCATGGGGGTTTGCCTTGGTCAAACCCCTCTTTAGGTAATTAAACCAAATGAAGAAATAATGTAATGGAGCATGGAACAATGGAATTAATACCTTTCCATGATGTTTGATCTTGAATTTTTGTAGCAAAACATGAAGAATCTATCCTTGAATGTCCTTGGAAGCTATCTTGATGACTTATAATGATAAAACCCTAGCTTGCTTGACTTGAGAACATGATGAATAATGGATGAATGATGATGAGTTATGATTTCAGATGAGTTATTTAAAATGAGAGTGAAAACCCTATATTTATAAACAATAATTCCCTAATACCTCATCACAAGTCAACCTTAGGTCTTAAAGAATAAAAACTCGAAAGAAATTTAAATTTATTTTGATTTTTGAGCCAAATGGGACTAAGTCACCAGCAATGGCGACTTAGTCCACTTGGGAATTTTTAAATGGGTGTCAGGAATTGTGATAATTTAAATAATGTTTATCAGGTTCTTCTTCAACAACACACTTAAGTAAGGCATGTAAGTATATAAAGGGGCCATTTAAAGCATAAGAAAGGTGTAAATATTGATGACAAGCCTAGGAAAGTGCAATGAAAGTTTGTTACAAGACTTTAAAACACTTTGAAATAGGTCTTTGTAAGGTTATTTAGGTGAATTATGATATTGTGGTCTTATAAAAGTGTGAAGATGTGTTACAACACCTTTACAAGACATTGTTAAATGCACTTTATTCAGTTTGCAAGGGTCCAAGACCTAGTGTGGATGTGTAAAACACCTCACAATGCTAAATCAAGGCCTTATTAAGTCCAATTAGTCATCAATTATTCCCATATCAAGCAAAGTATACACTTTTTGGTGACACAAACACTAAACCCTAATTCAATGCAATGACCTACAAAATGACCTAGAAATGCAAATGAAACAACACAGAAAACTACAAAAGGAATATGTGCACCTGGAAACCTGGAGATGGTTGAATGGAGTTCTAAGACATTGGAAAATTTGACTTTAATGCTAAGTGGGAATCATTTACCAAGTTGGGAAAATCAGTCCAAAATCTGGGTTTCTGTGCGGGAATAGGAATCTACCAAATGACTATCTGAATCTACAAAAATCTAAATTTTGACTGAAACTAGGACTCATTTGCTAGAAGTGGTGAATCAATCCAGTTAGGTTTTTTTGAAGATTCAAAGTCTGATCCTACTCTTCTTTGTCTACTCTATCCTTCCTGATTGATTTTTAGATCTGAAACCCTAATTTGCAACCTGTAGGTGTTCTCCAATGTTCTTCAAGGCTTGATGACAACTTTGACAACTTTGAATGATTTGACAACTTCTCTCAAATGTTGCTCCTTAAGAAATCTACAACCTAGACCTGCAAATCACACACAAAGGAGAGCGAAAAAAAAAATTGGTTAATGGATAGGGGTTTACCTTGGTCAAACCTCGTTTTGGTAATTAAACCTTGAAATAGAATGAAATATGAATGGAGAATCATGAATGAACAAAATATGGTGTTGCAACTAACCAAACCCTAGCAATAAGACGTTGCAAACATGTATGAGATGGTTCTAATGGATCTAGATCTTGAATCTTGCTTGAATAGGATGGATCTTGAATGTAATGTTTGCTTGAATCACAAAACCCTACATCACAATTGTTAGCTCCAAAAAAAACATGATACATCAAAATTTTGACATGATGATTGATGCTTGAATGCTACTCTAAAAATCTTGATAATTTTCTCTTGAAGGCTCTTGAAAACACTTGAATTCACTTGTGAACTCAAATTGCTATAAGGATGAATACTTGAATGCTTGTTAGGAGAAAATGAGTGAAATAACCTTGTATTTATACTCAATTATGCAAGAATTCTTGAAATTACAACACTACCAGCCAACATTAGATCTAGGAGAATAAAATCCTGCCAAAAATTTGAATTAATTTTGATTTTGGGCCAAACAAGGCTCATTCGCCTAAGGTGGAAAATGAGTCCCATTAGGCATAATTTTTGGGACCATTTTTAAAAATGCTTAAAAAGGTGTGAAACCAGAATCGGGACCAAAAAAATATAGGTGGGATTCATTCGTCCAAGGTGGAAAATGAGTCCCAGATTAGTAAATTTGGGTCATTCAAGCCAGAAACACCTGAATTATGATTGGGTAATGATTTGTATCAGGATTATCCTTGAAAAGATGCAATAAATGAGGCTTGCGGATGCAAAATGAGGCCAATTAAAGCATAAGAAATCCCAATTATTAATGAAAAGCCTAAAAAAGTGTGAAAGTGTGTTACAACACTTCACAACACTTTAAAATAAGGCAAGATTAAGATTAAAAAGAGGTTTATTAAGTTTAGTTAATTAATAAAACCTTAGAAAAGTGTGAAAGTGTGTTACAACACTTCACAACACTTTAGCAAGGTACCATTTAAATTCATTAGTTCACTAGGTCCCAAGACCTAATGTGAATGTTTCAACCACATTACAACACTAAATTAAGGCAACATTAAGTTCAACTTAGAAAGGAGGGCCCAAACAAGTGTGAAAATGTCACTGATGATATTTTTCGATACTACATTTAGCCCCCACTTTAGTGAGAGGATGAACTTGCTTCAAACTCGCACTAAAGTAGACAAACATGCATTAAGAGGGGTCCAAGTGTACCAATTCCAGTAAGATGGGATGACAACAATAAAGGGGGGTGATCAAGCCCTCAAGATTGAGATCCCATGGAAAACCAACATAGGCACAAAAGAACACACATGAGAATGATATAAAGAGAAAAAAAAAGCACAAGCATACATTGTCAAAGAAGGAAAAGAGAAAAGGTAAAAAGATAAAAGAGTTTGATCAAGCTTCAACCGTTTGTCCATTGTGATGTGGATGAGATCTAGGTTGTTTGTTCAAAAAATACACTCACTTTGAGGCAACAGAACTCCTAGTTGTATGTTGGGTGAGAGATACAAGAAGATGAGGCACACACACACGACCGGTATGTACTCACACACACACGCAAGTGGATAAGGGAAAGTCATGCTTTGGTCGGTCTTCCTGTCAAACTATACCAAAGTTATACCCCCTAATAACTTTAATAAGGTTCCACAAAAAAATTGTTTTCAAGCTTCATGAGACAAGTAAAAATTTGTATTCTTGGAGCTCATGAACAAATGAACTTTGAGCTTCATGAGGCAAGAAAAACTTCGTATTCTTGGAACTCATGAACAAACAAGATGGATCTATAGGCATGCAAGTTGTATTATGCAAGGTGGCCATATAAATGCAACAATAAGGGGTGTTCAAAGGAGTCTTGCTTAGTTCATGTGAGGTATTCAACTTAGGGGAACATTGTGCCTAATGTCTCCAAGAGAGGACCAATCAAATAATAGAAGATTCGCAACTTAGGGGATGCAGTGTGTCACATCAATCCACTAAGAGGAATGTAATATGCTAAGATAGATCACACTCTTGAAAGACATCATAGCCAATGTCATCCACAGAGTGAAACTGCATCATATAAAGTATGAAGACTACACCATGAACCATAAAAATAAAAATGCAAAAGAATAATACCAATATATGTCCCCACTTTAAAGAAATTGCTAAACACCATGCTATGAGTAATTACTTTAAAGTAGCAAATAAAAAATGCAAACAAGAAAGAGAACATGAGAGCCTACTTGGAAATCCCTATGCCAAGTCATATGTTTCCAAGTAAATTTACGTCATGTAAAAGAAAAGAAAAGAAAAGAAAAGAGAGGGGTTTCCCCCAAAATAAAAATCCAAACACATAAGGGATCTATGGCATTTGGGGTCAGTATGTTCTTGCTACAATGTTTTTAGAGAGCTCGAAACTATCATCATTCCCCAAATACACATAGAACTAGAAGAATGACACAGAGAATGAAGACAAAAAAAACCTTTTGGGTCAACATGGAAGAGACATAAATGTCTTGATGCCTTGTGAAAGCATTTTGGGTCAACATGGAAGAGACATAAATATCTTGATGCCTTGCGTCATCCCCAAAAGGAAAACACAAGACAAATGAAAAAGATAAAAGGTGAAAAGATAAAATATTTATGACATAGAGAAGAATGAAGGTACATATAGAAGAATTCACAAAGAGAAAGAGAACAATAAATAGAATGTCACGAGGGATCACATCATGCACATGCAATTACACAAAAGAAAATGAAAAAGAAATAATGAAAAAGACTAGTAAGGCACATGTGATTCAACCTATGAGTAGGTCATCTGTCTCCCAACATGTTCATTGTATACCGAAGGTAGGAAACTAGCCAAAGGGACAATAGCAAGTTTCAAACTAGGACTAGCACCAGGTTCAACACTCTTCTTAGGAGAATTGTCATTTAAGCTCATGGAAGAGGAAAACAATGTATTCAATTCATTATGCACCTCTTCATCAATTTTAACAATTTCATCATCGTCATCCAAGTTAATCACAATAGGATATCGAATGATAATATCCATGAAAGAGTTCAACTCTTATTGTGGTTGTTGTATCAGGTTGTTTTCTTTCGGGGTGGGGGTAGAGTCATCATGCATTGCTTTAGTCAAGTTTGGATTTTGATTTTCTTTGTTCAATTCTTCATGTAACCTGCAAGCAAGGGAACAATGTCTACACCTACGCTCTCTAGCACCTTTGTTTCTTTTAGTTCAATTTTCAAGTTGCATTTGTGTACAGGAGTAGGTTGGTCAACTATAGGTTTCTTTTCTTCCCCAAGTGGAGGGACGAAAGGAACCACGAGAGGTTGTTCAACCACTCTCTCTTCGATTTTCTAAACTTGTTTTACTCTAGGAGGTGTGACAAGATTGTTTTCATTATCTCTTGGTCTTTTGTAGGAGGTAGGTGAAGGTTTCATCTTAGGTTGGTCTTGGTTGTTTGGAATTTATTTAGGTTCAATCATGGTTTCTTCTAGGATGGTAGGCTCTGTGGTGGGTGGGGACATGTTTCAGAGGGATGGTTCTGCTATCTTCTTTGCCTTGAACTTTTGATAAAACAAGAAAAATAAGTCTTCTTGTGGTTTTATAGATTCTATAGGCTTAGGCTAAAATAAATCCAAGGAAAAGTTTCCTTTGGAGGACAAAGGGTTAAAGCCACTATGGTGGACAGTGAATATTTCATTGTCAAAGGGAAAGTTTAAGCATTTGTGTATGATTGAAGGGACTACATTCATGGATCCAAACCATGGATAACTGAGCTTCACATGAAATTGGTTTGATTGTGGGATGATGGAAAATGAGATGTCTAATGTTTTCAGTCCTATTTGCAATGGTAAGGTGATCAATCCAAACGTATGGCAAGAAAAACCATTGTGCATCTTGATCCATGCTTTTGATTTATTGTATATATCTTGATAGAGCTCATGTAGAAGTAAGAATTCCATGGTGATCACATTCTCTTCACGGGTGGGATCTATTAATATCCCATTAGTGGGCTTATCATAGATATGACCGGCCATGTAAAGAGGACCATTGAGTGCGTGTTTAAGTATGTCATTTTGTGAGAAAGCAATATTAAGAGGCTTTTTAGGTAATCCCTTATGATGTTGAGTTTCAATCAATGCAACCAAACCATCAAAAGGATTTTTTTCTTGTTGATTAGTATCCATAGGACTTTGTTGAGTTGTATCTATGTAACTTTCATCATCCATGTCAAAATTCATTACATTAGTCTTAATAGTTTCACTAGCTTTGACAAATGAAATGCTATGTTTTGGCATAGGGTGGGTAAAGATTTGAAATTTTTTGTTAGGAGGGTAAATAGAATTATTTCCTTGATCACTAACACCTCCAACGAAAAGGCAACCGAAATCAATGAGGTCTTGTACAAGATGTTTAAGATGCTTACAATATTCTATATCATGTCCATTTTTTTGGTGGTGGTGGCAATTAGCATTTGATCTAAAGCTCAGGGATAAAGGTTTATTAGGATTGGTTGTTTTGATAGGAGGTAAGGCAATCATTTGTTGTTCTAAAATTTGGGACATTATGTTATGAAGGGTATCAGGTAAGGGAGTGAATTGTCTTTTCGGGTCCCCACAGCTAAAGGGTATCGCGGCTTTAATAGCAGCTACTTGGTTATTGAAATTTTTAGTTGTTTGTTGAGGGGGATTAAATTGAAGGAACCCTTTTTTCTATTTTCTAAAAGATTGGGAATTTTTTTGGTTTACGGGCTCCAGTTTCTAAATTTAGCTAGAAGTGGATTTTGTATCCCGACTACTAACTGATTTTAGATAATCGCATAGGGTGGTACACAAGTGCATGAAGGATGAGAATTTCATCATGGTGAGCTTATCTTGAATCTTGCTTTGCAAATTTTCTATGAAAATCTTTTGAAGGTGAGGATTGGGAACCTTGACATCGATATGGAATGAAGCGATTGGTAGCATGAGATAAAGTCAATTATCTTTTCATCTTTTTTTTGCTAACATCTCATTAAATCAGCCAAGGTCATCTTAGGAGTCATATGCACATGGAAATTTTTTACAAATGCCTCAACAAATTCTTTGAATGAACAAATTGAGTTATTCGATAAAGAAGAAACCCATTCCAAGGTAGTATTTTTCAAGGACCTAGGAAAATGCTTAGCCAAAAGTTTATCATCAAGGACAAAGTGACTACATAAGGCAGTATCAGCATTAACATGGTTAGAAGGATCTACCTTCCCTCCATATTTCTCAAATCTAGGCACCTATACACCTTGTGGCATCAGTGTTCACAATATCTCCAAGGAAAATGGATTTCTTTTGACATAATAGGTAGGTGGGCCATTTTGATTTTGGTTGATGGCCATTTTGATTTTGGTTGATGGTGGAAATCTATTTTTGAAGGGATGAAATGGTTTGGAAAAGTTGATTTATGAGAGGATCATTACTTGTGTTATGTGATGGAAGTGGAAATGGTGAAGGGGTGTATGTGTTTGAAGGACAAGTGAAAGGAATGCTTATAGGTGGTAAGGTAGTAGGAGATATGACATGCAATGTTATAAAAGAACTAGGGATGCTAGCAGAAATACCCAAGGAAGGAATCACATTACTAGTTTGTTGCATTGTTGTTGTGAATTGAGGGTTGGTATAGGTAGGTATTGAAGCAATTGTTGTGGGAGGAGGAATTTGAGTTCCACCTTGGCTTGTGACTTTTCTTGTAGGTAGAGGACAACTAGTTGTTTAGGTGAGGTGTTTTCCAAAGATTTGAAATATGTTTTGCATGAGGTCAAGTCCATCTTCCCTTTCAAGCATGCAATGAATGTTGTCTATAGTAGGGATGGCAGTAGTTGAAATGTTGTCATATTGCACTTGACATTGTAGGTTTTCTAAGTCTTCATGAATGTGAATTGCATTTTCTTGTGCGACATTATCAATCCTAACTTGCATCACACTACTTCAAGGTTAAGAGTTGTTAAAGGTGTTGCCCATACCTAGTGTACTAGTATCAATACTAGGAGTGAAAGATCTAGACAACCGAAGATCCACAATGATTGTGCTATCGTGGGATGACATGAGTCTCGAACTTCATATCAATACAGTATTAGCAATAGGACACCAAATACTCATACAAGGGATACTAAATGCAAGATGAATGAAAATACAAATTAAGCCAAGAACAATGAGATGCTTATAACATAAATTTTTGAAACTAAAAAAGAAAGGTAATAAAAAAAATAGAAAATCAGAAACAGAGCTTCAAATGCCAAAAAATGAAGTGCAAAATCTACACTGGGATTGATTTTCCCAAGGTGGCGAATGAGTCCCAATGAGAATATTTTCAAAACTTTCAAAAAAAATTAGTTGAATTTTATGCTTTTTATGTTTTATGATATGAATCCTAAGTGTAAATGTAGATTTTGTTTGATTTTCAATAAAATGAGATGCAAAAATGCAAGCTATATGAGCTTTCACTAATTCAAAATTAGAAACCCTAGAATTCAAGTTAAATAATGTAAATCCTAATGCAATGTTAATGCAAGCCAAATCTAGGATGATGATACACTTCAAATCATAATTTTAATGTTCTAAATGCAAGTTCACCAAAATGAAAGGTGGAAATTTTATTTGCTTTTTTCTAGGGCTTAGGACCTAGAAGGATAATCTTCACTAAATTTCACTCAAGAACAAACCCTTGAGATCTCAATGCCAAGGGGAAAGAGATCTTGAAAGATGGTTGTTCTAGGGTTGAATGTAAACTAAGTGGTTCACCACCAAGTAAGAACTTGGAAAAATAAATGAAATGCAAGATGCAACACTAAACCCTATGACCTACAAAATGACCTATAAATGCAAATGAAACAACACAAAAAACTAAATAAAGGAAAATGTGCACCTAGAAACTTGAAGATGGTTGAATGGAGGTCTAAAACACTAGAAAATATAACTTTAGTGTTGACTAGAACTCATTCACCAAGGTAGATGAATTAGTCCAAAATATGGGTTTTTGTGTGGGAACATGAATCTACCAAATGGGTATCTGAATCTGCAAAAATTTGAATTTTGACTTAAACTAGGACTCATTTTCTAGAAGTGACAAATTAGTCCAATTAGGTTTTTCTAAAGCTTCAAAGTTTGATCCTGCTCTTCTCTATCTGCTCTGTCCTTCTTGATTGATTTCTGGATTCAAAACCCTAATTTGTAATCTATAGGTGTTCTCCAATGTTCTTCAAGGCTTGATGACAACTTTGACAACTTTGAATGATTTGACAACTTTTCTCCAATCTTGCTCCTTAGAAAATTATCAACCTAGACCTACAAATGACACACAAAGGAGAGGGGAAAATGTTTTTGGGTTAGTGGATAGGGGTTTTCCTTGGTCAAACCCTATTTTGGTAATTAAACCTTGAAATAGAATAAAATATGAATGGAGAATCATGAATGAACAAAATATGATGTTGCAATGCACCAAACCCTAGAAATAAGAAGCTAAAAACATGCATGAGATGGTTCCAATGGATGTAGATCTTGACTCTTGCTTGAATAGGATGGATCTTGAATGTAATGCTTGCTTGAATCACAAAACACTACATCACAATTGTTAGCTCCAAAACAAACATGATGCATAAAACCTTTGACATGATGGTTGATTCTTGAATGATGCTCTAAAAAGCTTGATAATATACTCTTGAAGGCTCTTAAAAACACTTGAATGCACTTGTGAACTCAACTTGCTATAAGGATGAATACTTGAATGCTTGTCAAGAGAAAATGAGTGAAATAACCTTGTATTTATACTCAATTATGCAAGAATTCTTGAAATTACAACACTACAAGATGACATCATATCTAGGAGAATAAAATCCCACTAAAAAATTGAATTAATTTTGATTTTGGGTCAAATGGGACTCATTCATCCAAGGTGGTGAATGAGTCCCATTGGGCATAATTTTTGGGACCATTTTTAAAAATGCTTAGAAAGGTGTGAAACCAAACTCAAGACGAAAAAAATATAGTTGGGACTCATTCGTCCAAGGTGGCGAATGAGTCCCAGATCGCTAAATATGGGTCATTCAAGCCTAAAACACCTGAATTATGATTGGGTAAGGATTTTTGTCAGGATTATCCTTAAAAAGATGTAATAAATGAGGCTTGTGGATGCAAAATAAGGCCAATTAAAGCATAAGAAAGCCCAATTATTAATGATAAGCCTAGAAAAGTGTGAAAGTGTGTTACAACACTTTAAAATAAGGAAATATTAAGATTAAAAAGAGGTTTATTAGGTTTAGTTACTTAATAAAACCTTAGAAAAGTGTCAAAGTGTGTTACAACACTTCACATCACTTTAGAAAGGTACGATTTAAATTCATTAGTTCACAAGGGCCCAAGACCTAATGTGAATGTGTCAACCACATTACAACACTAAATCAA